>JARQOC010000005.1:3267204-3858696 GCA_033576535.1 Allobates femoralis
AGAGTCACAGACCCTTCTCCACTTCCTGTAGAGTCACAGACCCTCCCCCACTTCCCGTAGAGTCACAGACTCTCCCCCACTTCTCGTATAGTCACAGACTCTCCCCCACTTCTCGTAGAGTCACAGACTCTTCCCCACTTCCTGTAGAGTCACAGACCCTTCCCCACTTCCTGTAGAGTCACAGACTCTCCCCCACTTCCTGTAGAGTCACAGACTCTCCCCCACTTCTCGTAGAGTCACAGACTCTTCCCCACTTCCTGTAGAGTCACAGACCCTCCCCCACTTCCTGTAGAGTCACAGACTCTTCCCCACTTCCTGTAGAGTCACAGACCCTCCCCCACTTCCTGTAGAGTCACAGACCCTTCTCCACTTCCTGTAGAGTCACAGACCCTTCCCCACTTCCTGTAGAGTCACAGACCCTCCCCCACTTCTGCACCTGTTGTCAGGGTAAATAACAGCTGACTGGTGGGAGCAGAACGTTGGACCTCCAAGATCACCTGTGCTTTGTAGCAGACGAGCTCCTGAGCTTCAGACATTTCTGTGGCTGCTGGTCTGTACAATCATTCCTCTGCAGGCGGCTGACATTCGGGTTGGGGGTCTGATCAGGAGCGCAGCGGTCACCAGTTATAATAAATCCGCGGCTGCTTTGGCGGTTTTCCACTTCCCCGCGGAGGTCGCGGTCAGTCCGTTATCACAGCCTTTATGCAGACGACTCGTCACTCTGATCAATACTGAACATAGAAGTGTACAATGTGCTGAAGAGCAGAGGACGATAAAACAGATGATAATCTACAGCTCCATACGCACGTCTCATTGTGTCACCGCTACTGGCTTCGATCTTACTATCTGCAACAGAAATAGTAAAATGTCTTCAGTGACAGGAACACAGAAATCACCATGTCAGTGCTCCCAACTAACCAGCAACACTGACCTTTATTAACCTCCAGAGCTGCACTCACTATTCTGCTGGTGCAGTCACTGTGTACATATATTACATTACTGATCCTGAGTTACCTCCTGTATTATACTCCAGAGCTGCACTCACTATTCTGCTGGTGCAGTCACTGTGTACATACATTACATTACTGATCCTGAGTTACCTCCTGCATTATACTCCAGAGCTGCACTCACTTTTCTGCTGGTGCAGTCACTGTGTACATATATTACATTACTGATCCTGAGTTACCTCCTGTATTATACTCCAGAGCTGCACTCACTATTCTGCTGGTGCAGTCACTGTGTACATACATTACATTACTGATGCTGAGTTACCTCCTGTATTATCCTCCAGAGCTGCACTCACTATTCTGCTGGTGCAGTCACTGTGTACATACATTACATTACTGATCCTGAGTTACCTCCTATATTATACTCCAGAGCTGCACTCACTATTCTGCTGGTGCAATCACTGTGTACATACATTACATTACTGATCCTGAGTTACTTCCTGTATTATACTCCAGAGCTGCACTCACTATTCTGCTGGTGCAGTCACTGTGTACATACATTACTGATCCTGAGTTACCTCCTGTATTATACTCCAGAGCTGCACTCACTATTCTGCTGGTGCAGTCACTGTGTACATACATTACATTACTGATTCTGAGTTACCTCCTGTATTATACTCCAGAGCAGCACTCACTATTCTGCTGGTGCAGTCACTGTGTACATATATTACATTACTGATGCTGAGTTACCTCCTGTATTATCCTCCAGAGCTGCACTCACTATTCTGCTGGTGCAGTCACTGTGTACATATATTACATTACTGATCCTGAGTTACCTCCTGCATTATACTCCAGAGCTGCACTCACTATTCTGCTGGTGCAATCACTGTGTACATACATTACATTACTGATCCTGAGTTACCTCCTGTATTATACTCCAGAGCTGCACTCACTATTCTGCTGGTGCAGTCACTGTGTACATACATTACATTACTGATCCTGAGTTACCTCCTGTATTATACTCCAGAGCTGCACTCACTATTCTGCTGGTGCAGTCACTGTGTACATATATTACATTACTGATCCTGAGTTACCTCCTGTATTATACTCCAGAGCTGCACTCACTATTCTGCTGGTGCAGTCACTGTGTACATACATTACATTACTGATCCTGAGTTACCTCCTATATTATACTCCAGAGCTGCACTCACTATTCTGCTGGTGCAATCACTGTGTACATACATTACATTACTGATCCTGAGTTACTTCCTGTATTATACTCCAGAGCTGCACTCACTATTCTGCTGGTGCAGTCACTGTGTACATACATTACTGATCCTGAGTTACCTCCTGTATTATACTCCAGAGCTGCACTCACTATTCTGCTGGTGCAGTCACTGTGTACATACATTACATTACTGATGCTGAGTTACCTCCTGTATTATCCTCCAGAGCTGCACTCACTATTCTGCTGGTGCAGTCACTGTGTACATACATTACATTACTGATCCTGAGTTACCTCCTGTATTATACTCCAGAGCTGCACTCACTATTCTGCTGGTGCAGTCACTGTGTACATACATTACATTACTGATCCTGAGTTACCCCCTGTATTATCCTCCAGAGCTGCACTCACTATTCTGCTGGTGCAGTCACTGTGTACATACATTACATTACTGATCCTGAGTTACCTCCTGTATTATACTCCAGAGCTGCACTCACTATTCTGCTGGTGCAGTCACTGCGTACATACATTACTGATCCTGAGTTACCTCCTGTATTATCCTCCAGAGCTGCACTCACTATTCTGCTGGTGCAGTCATTGTGTACATACATTACATTACTGATCCTGAGTTACCTCCTGTATTATACTCCAGAGCAACACTCACTATTCTGCTGGTGCAGTCACTGCGTACATACATTACTGATTCTGAGTTACCTCCTGTATTATCCTCCAGAGCTGCACTCACTATTCTGCTGGTGCAGTCATTGTGTACATACATTACATTACTGATCCTGAGTTACCTCCTGTATTATACTCCAGAGCTGCACTCACTATTCTGCTGGTGCAGTCACTGTGTACATACATTACATTACTGATCCTGAGTTACCCCCTGTATTATACTCCAGAGCTGCACTCACTATTCTGCTGGTGCAGTCACTGTGTACATACATTACATTACTGATCCTGAGTTACCTCCTGTATTATACTCCAGAGCTGCACTCACTATTCTGCTGGTGCAGTCACTGTGTACATACATTACATTACTGATCCTGAGTTACCTCCTGTATTATCCTCCAGAGCTGCACTCACTATTCTGCTGGTGCAGTCACTGTGTACATACATTACATTACTGATCCTGAGTTACCTCCTGTATTATACTCCAGAGCTGCACTCACTATTCTGCTGGTGCAGTCACTGTGTACATACATTACATTACTGATCCTGAGTTACCTCCTGTATTATCCTCCAGAGCTGCACTCACTATTCTGCTGGTGCAGTCACTGTGTACATACATTACATTACTGATCCTGAGTCACCTCCTGTATTATACTGCAGAGCTGCACTCACTATTCTGCTGGTGCAGTCACTGTGTACATACATTACATTACTGATCCTGAGTTACCTCTTGTATTATACTCCAGAGCTGCAGTCACTATTCTGCTCATGCAGTCACAGTGGATCTTCTCTTCGTGGTGACCTGGGGCCGCTGCCCTGGGATTACATAATATCTGGTAATCTGTCCCCGGATTATGTGACGCTGCATCTGCTGCCAGTGGTTGGAGCGGTCACAGACCAGTGTTGAGAAGGAACATTCACTATTCGCATTATCTGCTATCTGCAGGCATCATGTTCTGTGTTGCTTATTGGAACTCTGACTGAAATGTAAATAAATTCCACGATAATATTGGCCTCCGGACGCTGGATCATCTGTTCATTCCTTTCCATTCTCAGCTCCTTGTACCCGGGAGGATATAACAATTGTATTAGTGCTTGTTTGCTACCATTTACATGGGGCTGCCATTGTCAGGGTATCCGGACGTGTGATTGTTCGCCAGCGCCTCCACTGGATGGACGAGGGACTTAATTTGGGTACAGAGAGCTGGAGGCCGCTGCTGACTGGAGGCCGCTGCTGACTGGAGGCCGCTGCTGACTGGAGGCCGCTGCTGACTGGAGGCCGCTGCTGACTGGAGGCCGCTGCTGACTGGAGGCCGCTGCTGGTGGTCGTCATTGGCTCATGTCCAGCCTCATATCTATGTGTCTACACGGACTCTTGAATACTGCGGTGTCTGATGTGGGGGTGCCATTATCTGTGTTTCCATTATTGTAAGGCCCCGGGCTCCTCTAATTCTGCAAATCCAATATTATGTCCCTCTCTGAAGTGAACGACCGATCACAGCTGCCAGAAATCATCAGGATCTGTTTGTTGATCTGTACTGATGATCAGATGATTCCTCCAAGTATTGAGACAGAAGATTATGAAAGACGAGAGCAACAGACTTCTGACCCTGCGGTGTGACCTCTTCTCCTGACCCTGCAGTTTGCCCTCTTCTCCTGACCCTGCAGTGTGACCTCTTCTCCTGACCCTGCTGTGTGTCCTCTTCTCCTGACCCTGTGGTGTGACCTCTTCTCCTGACCCTGCAGTGTGACCTCTTCTCCTGACCCTGCTGTGTGTCCTCTTCTCCTGACCCTGTGGTGTGACCTCTTCTCCTGACCCTGTGGTGTGTCCTCTTTTCCTGACCCTGTGGTGTGTTCTCTTTTCCTTACCCTGCGGTGTGTCCTCTTTTCCTGACCCTGTGGTGTGTTCTCTTTTCCTTACCCTGCGGTGTGTCCTCTTTTCCTGACCCTGTGGTGTGTTCTCTTTTCCTTACCCTGCGGTGTGTCCTCTTCTCCTGACCCTGCGGTTTGCCCTCTTCTCCTGACCCTGCGGTGTGCCCTCTTCTCCTGACCCTGCTGTGTGTCCTCTTCTCCTGACCCTGTGGTGTGTCCTCTTCTCCTGACCCTGTGGTGTGACCTCTTCTCCTGACCCTGCGGTGTGTTCTCTTTTCCTTACCCTGCGGTGTGTCCTCTTTTCCTGACCCTGTGGTGTGTTCTCTTTTCCTTACCCTGCGGTGTGTCCTCTTCTCCTGACCCTGCGGTTTGCCCTCTTTCTCCTGACCCTGCGGTGTGCCCTCTTCTCCTGACCCTGCTGTGTGTCCTCTTCTCCTGACCCTGCTGTGTGTCCCTCTTCTCCTGACCCTGTGGTGTG
Organism: Allobates femoralis; assembly: GCA_033576535.1. NCBI lineage: Eukaryota > Metazoa > Chordata > Amphibia > Anura > Aromobatidae > Allobates > Allobates femoralis. Next base: position 3,272,402 of record JARQOC010000005.1, read on the forward strand.
ACCTCTTCTCCTGACCCTGCGTGTGTGTCCTCTTCTCCTGACCCTGCTGTGTGTCCTCTTCTCCTGACCCTGTGGTGTGACCTCTTCTCCTGACCCTGCGGTGTGTCCTCTTTTCCTGACCCTGTGGTGTGTTCTCTTTTCCTTACCCTGCGGTGTGTCCTCTTTTCCTGACCCTGCGGTGTGTCCTCTTTTCCTGACCCTGTGGTGTGTTCTCTTTTCCTTACCCTGCGGTGTGTCCTCTTTTCCTGACCCTGCGGTGTGATCTCTTCTCCTGACCCTGCGGTGTGTTTTCTTTTCCTGACCCTGCAGTGTGCCCTCCTGAGCCTGAGGTGTGCCCTCTTCTCCTGAGCCTGCGGTGTGTCCTCTTTTCCTGACCCTGCGGTGTGATCTCTTCTCCTGACCCTGCGGTGTGTTTTCTTTTCCTGACCCTGCAGTGTGCCCTCCTGAGCCTGAGGTGTGCCCTCTTCTCCTGAGCCTGCGGTGTGACCTCTTTTCCTGACCCTAAAGTGTAGCTGACCTTGCGGTGTGCCCTCTTCTCCTGACCCTGCGGTGCGACCTCCTCACTCTGCTGTGTGACCTCTTCCCCTGACCCTGCAGTGTGACCTCTTCTCCTCACCCTGCTGTGTGACCTCTTCCCCTGACCCTACCGTGTGACCTCTTCCACTGAACCTGCATTATGACCTCTTCTCTTGACCCTGCGGTGTGACCTCTTCTCCTGACCCTGCGGTGTGCTCTGTTCTCCTGACCCTGCAGTGTGGCCTCTCCTGAACCTGCGGTGTGTCCTCTTCTCCTGACCCTGTGGTGTGGCCTCTCTTGACCCTGCTTTGTGACCTCTTCCCCTCACCCTGTGGTGTGACCTCTTCTCCTGACGTTGCAGTGTGTCCTCTTCTCTTCCTGACCCTGTTCTTGATAACAAGCTGGTTGGTTCCTGTCCTTGATAAAAAGCTTGATAGGCCCTGTGCTTGATAACAACCTAGTGTGACCTTTCCTGACTCTGCGGTGTGCCCTCTTCTCCTGACCCTGCGCTGTGGCCTCTTCTGACCTTGCGCTGTGGCCTCTTCTCTTGACCCTGCAGTGTGGCCTCTTCTCCTGACCCTGCGGTCGGGTCTCTTCTGACCCTGCTGTGTGACCTCTTCTCCTGACCCTGTAGTGTGCTCTGTTCTCCTGACCCTGCATTTGTGGCCTCTCCTGACCCTGCGGTGTGTCCTCTTCTCCTGACCTGCAGTGTGACGTCTTCTCACCCTGCTTTGTGACCTCTTCCCCTGACCCTGTGGTGTGTCTATTTCTCCTCACCCTGCTTTGTGACCTCTTCCCCTGAACCTGCGGTGTGCTCTTCTCCTGACCTGCGGTGTGACCTCTTCCTGACCCTGCGGTGTGTCCTCTTCTCCTGACCTTGCGGTGTGGCCTCTCCTGACCTTGCTTTGTGACCTCCTCACCCTGCTTTGTGACCTCTTCCTCTGACCCTGCGGTGTGACCTCTTCTCCTCACCCTGCGGTTTGACCTCTTCTCCTCACCCTGCAGTGTGCTCTGTTCTCCTGACCCTGTGGTGTGGCCTCTCCTGACCCTGCAGTGTGTCCTCTTCTCCTGACCCTGTTCTTGATAACAAGCTGGTTGGTTCCTCTCCTTGATAAAAAGCTCGATAGGCCCTGTGCTTGATAACAAGCTAGTGTGGCCTTTCCTAACCCTGTGGTGTGCCCTCTTCTCCTGACCCTGCGATGTGGCCTCTTCTCCTGACCCTGCGGTGTGGCCTCTTCTAACCCTCAGTGTGGCCTCTCCTGACCCTGCGCTGAGGCCTCTTCTCTTGACCCTGCGGTGTGGCCTCTTCTCCTGACCCTGCGGTGTGGTCTCTTCTGACCCTGCGGTGTGACCTCTTCTCCTGAACCTGTGGTGTGACGTTTTCCCTGACCCTGCGGTGTGGCCTCTTCTGACCCTGCAGTGTGGCCTTTCCTGACCCTGTGGTGTGGTCTCTTCTCTTGACCCTGCGGTGTGGCCTCCTCTCCTGACCTTGCGGTGTGACCTCTTCTCTTGAATCTGCGGTGTGACTTCTTCTCCTGACCCTGCGGTGTTGCCTCTTCTCCTGACCCTGCGATGTGGCCTCTCCTGACCCTGCGCTGTGGCCTCTTCTCTTGACCCTGCGGTGTGTCCTCTTCTCCTGACCCTGCGGTCGGGTCTCTTCTGACCCTGCGGTCGGGTCTCTTCTGACCCTGCGGTCGGGTCTATTCTGACCCTGCGGTCGGGTCTCTTCTGACCCTGCGGTGTGACCTCTTCTCCTGAACCTGCGGTGTGACGTCTTTCTCCTGACCCTGCGGTGTGACCTCTTTTCCTGACCCTGCAGTGTGGCCTTTCCTGATCCTGTGGTGTGGTCTCTTCTCTTGACCCTGCGGTGTGGCCTTTCCTGACCCTGCGCTGTGGCCTCTTCTCTTGACCCTGCGGTGTGGCCTCTTCTCCTGACCCTGCGGTCGGGTCTCTTCTGACCCTGCGGTGTGACCTCTTTTCCTGACCCTGCGGTGTGGCCTTTCTTGACCCTGCGATGTGACCTTCTCACCCTGCTGTGTGACCTCTTCCCCTGACCCTGCAGTGTGACGTCTTCTCACCCTGCTTTGTGACCTCTTCCCCTGACCCTGTGGTGTGTCTATTTCTCCTCACCCTGCTTTGTGACCTCTTCCCCTGAACCTGCGGTGTGCTCTTCTCCTGACCTGCGGTGTGACCTCTTCCTGACCCTGCGGTGTGTCCTCTTCTCCTGACCCTGCGGTGCGGCCTCTCCTGACCCTGCTTTGTGACCTCCTCACACTGCTTTGTGGACTTTTCCCCTGACCCTGCAGTGTGACGTCTTCTCACCCTGCTTTGTGACCTCTTCCCCTGACCCTGTGGTGTGTCTATTTCTCCTCACCCTGCTTTGTGACCTTTTCTCCTGACCCTGCAGTGTCCTCTTCTCCTGACCTACGGTGTGACCTCTTCCTGACCCTGCGGTGTGTCCTCTTCTCCTGACCCTGCGGTGCGGCCTCTCCTGACCCTGCTTTGTGACCTCCTCACCCTGCTTTGTGGACTCTTCCCCTGACCCTGCTGTGTGTCCTCTTCTCCTCACCCTGCGGTGTGACCTCTTCTCCTGACCATGCAGTGTGTCCTCTTCTCCTGACCCTGCAGTGTGCTCCGTTCTCCTGACCCTGTGGTGTGGCCTCTCCTGACCCTGCAGTGTGTCCTCTTCTCCTGACCCTGTTCTTGATAACAAGCTGGTTGGTTCCTCTCCTTGATAAAAAGCTTGATAGGCCCTGTGCTTGATAACAAGCTAGTGTGGCCTCTCCTAACCCAGTGTTGTACCCTCTTCTCCTGACCCTGCGGTGTGGCCTCTTCTCCTGACCCTACGGTTTGACCTCTTCTCCTGAACTTGCGGTGTGACCTCTTCTCCTGAACCTACGGTGTGACCTCTTCTCCTGAACCTGCGGTGTGACCTCTTCTCCTGAACCTACGGTGTGACCTCTTCTCCTGACCCTGCGGTGTGACCTCTTCTCCTGACCCTGTGGTGTGCCCTCTTCTCCTGATCCTGCGGTGTGCCCTCTTCTCCTGACCTTGCGGTGTGACCTCTTCTCCTGATCCTGCGGTGTGCCCTCTTCTCCTGACCCTGCGGCGTGGTCTCTTCTCCTGACCTTGCGGTGTGCCCTCTTCTCCTGATCCTGCGGTGTGCCCTCTTCTCCTGACCCTGCGGCGTGGTCTCTTCTCCTGACCTTGCAGTGTGACCTCTTCTCAGGCTATATCTCCATGTATCCACTGTGTGAACTTGTCTCTATTTCTCTCTATTTCTCGTGGTGACTGCGACGTCTGCATAAGGCCCAACGTTTGGCTTCTCTAGGAAGTTTCCATGTTTCCAAATTTGTATCTGTGCTGATTTCTTCATATATTAATATTATTAACCCCTGTAATTCTATTAGATCATGTGACCTTATAACCTTTTACGTGACCCTTCACCCTGTGTCTTCTCATTTCAGGAGTGGCCATCAGCACCTATGCCAAATACTGTTACCGAAAACTCCAGAAAGCCGCCCTGATGGGAGCGAAAAAGGTAATTACCCCTCTGACCCTCCTTGTGTATCTGTCCGTCACCAGGCGTGATATACGGTGCTGTGCAAAAGTGTTAGGCAGGTGTGGAAAGAAGATTATGCAAAGTGCCTAAGCTTTCAAAAATAGAAGCGTTAATTGTTTATTTTTTTATTAGCATGTGTATCCAGCTCCAGATGGCAAAAATAATCCTTAGTATAATTCCTCAAATTCAGCAGGTAGATATCATGACTGTAGCATGTGTATCCAGCTCCATTCGGCAAGAATAGTGCTTAGGATAGTTCCTCTCCTTAATAAGGAGCAGGATTATCTCTCTCCTTCATAACAAGCTGGATGGTCCCTCTCCTCAGTAACAAGCTGATTGGTTCCTCTCCTTCATAACAAGCTGGATGGTCCCTCTCCTCGATAACAAGCTGAATGGTCCCTCTCCTCGATAACAAGCTGGATGGTCCCTCTCCTCGATAACAAGCTGGATGGTCCCTCTCCTCGATAACAAGCTGAATGGTCCCTCTCCTCGATAACAAGCTGGATGGTCCCTCTCCTCGATAACAAGCTGGATGGTCCCTCTCCTCGATAACAAGCTGGATGGTCCATCTCCTCGATAACAATATGGATAGTCCCTCTCCTCGATAACAAGCTGAATGGTCCTTGTCCTTAATAACAAGCTGGTTGGTTCCTCTCCTTGATAAAAAGCTCGATAGGCCCTGTGCTCGATAACAAGCTCATTGGTTCCCCTCCTCCTGAGTCCACAGAATACGCCCTCTGTGGTTTCCCTAAATAACTTCACAATTTGATTCATGCAACCACGGAACAGTTTTCCATCCTTCTTAACCCCTTCCCGACCTATGACGTAGGAGGACGTCATGGGCCGGCAAGGGTTGTTTGATGTGAGCTCCGGCGCAGAGCTCACATTAAAGCCCCCACATTTCAGCTGATCTCATCAGCTAAGATATCAGGGTAACAGCACCGATCTGATCCGGGATCCGATCGGCGCTGTTAACCCCTTGGATCCCGCTGTCATTTTCTGACAGCGGGATCCAAGGCGGCCGCGGCAGGGAACGCGCTGTTCCCCGCCTGCTCCCGAGATCCCGTAATAGTATCACGGGATCTTCGGCGCTCACATGACAGCCCGGGGTCCTGGCTAGACCTCGGATGCTGTCACTGAGCAGTTCCATGTTGTGGTTGGCAGGCACTCCGCGCATGCGCAATGCGCTTATTGAAGCCGGGCCGATCACGTGATCGGCCCCATAATGCACTAGGGCCGATCACGTGACCGGCCCCATAATGCACCGTGCCGGAAGTGAGGTCCGGCCGGTGCATAGAACTACAGAGAGGGCGGGAGATTTCAAAGAATGGGGGCAGAGAGGACACAGAATAATGCCGCCCAGCGGGGCGTGCATTACTCCACAGAGGTGTGCTGATAGAAGCGTGACCACGCCTACCCAGTCCCCCAACCACGGGGACTGCAGTAAGTTTATACTTCATTTACACATGTTTAATAGGGACACTTTAGATAAGAAAGGGATAGATAGGGAGCTGCTAGGAAGGTATAGGGACAGCTAGAGATAGTGTAGGGGATTAAAATTAGGTGACAGGTTCCCTTTAAAAGCTAAACATGCCGCGATCCAAAGAAATTCAGGAACAAATGAGAAACAAAGTAGTTGAGATCTATCAGTTTGGAAAGGTTATAAAGCAATTTCTAAAGCTTTGAGAGCCATGATACACAAATTGTGCAAAAATGGAACAGTGGTGAACCTTCCCAGGAGTGGCCGGGCGACCAAAAGTACCCCAAGTGCGCAGCGATGACTCATCCAGGAGGTCACAAAAGACCCAACAACAACATCCACAGACCTGCAGCCTCATCTGCCTCAGTTAACATCAGTGTTCATGACTCCACCATAAGAAAGAGACGGAGCAAAAATGGCCGCATGGCAGAGATCCAAGACAAAAACCACTGAGCAAAAACAACATGTGCTCAGCTCAGATTTACCAGAAAACATCTTGATGATCCCCAAGACTTTTGGGAGAATCCTCTGTGGACTGACAAGACAAAAGCTGAACTTTTTTGGAGGTGAATGTCCTATTTCAAAAATGGAACATCATCCCAATAGTAAAGTATGGTGGAGGTAATGTATGGTCTGTCCGGGACCTGGAAGACGCTGTGGGCAATGGAACCATGAATCCTGAATGAGAATGTCCGGCCGTCTGTCAATGACCTCAAGCTGAGGAGCACTTGGGTTATGCTGCAAGACAATGATCCAAAACACACCAGCAAGTCACCTCCGAATGGCTGAAGGAAGGCAAAATTAAGACTGGAGCGGCCGAGTCACAGTCCTGACATTAATCCGATTGAGATGCTGTGACCTTAAAGGCGGATAACTCCAATGTGTCTGAATTACAATGATGAGCAGCCAAAGTTATTAGCTTTAGGGGGAACGACTTTTTCACACAGGGCTCTGTAGATTTAGATTTCTTCTTCATTTATAAACAAAACTTTGTGTTACTTGTGTCATCTTTGTCTAATATTTACATTTGTTGATCTGAAACATTGAAGGGACGAACATGCAAAAGAATAAAAGATCAGGAAGGCTGCAAACGCCCGACCACGGTATATTGTAGCTTCACTCTGATATTTGCTGTACTGGGCCTTCAGCACCGCGAGGTCCTCATCCTCTCCTGACCTCCACTCAGCGCATCCGCCTTCTTGTCCTCAATCTCCTGGCAGCGCCCCAGATGTTCAGTTTCGCCCTTGAGGATATTTTTAATTAACTGCCAATTAATTAACATTGCTGTGTATCAGCGAGCTCAGATTCCCAGAGAACATGGCCTGAGAGTGACCCGCAGCAGTGACAAAGCGTGTGCAGACACCATGTCTGTCCTCAGAAGTATAGCAATGTAGATTTTACATAGGACTGCAGGTGACATCTACTACATTATCTGTACTCAGAGATATCACTGTGTTATCTGTGGTGTTACATAGGACTGCAGGTGATATCTACTACATTATCTGTACTCAGAGATATCACTGTTATCTGTGGTGTTACATAGGACTGCAGGTGACATCTACTACATTATCTGTACTCAGAGATATCACTGTTATCTGTGGTGTTACATAGGACTGCAGGTGACATCTACTACATTATCTGTACTCAGAGATATCACCGTGTTATCTGTGGTGTTACATAGGACTGCAGGTGATATCTACTACACTACATTATCTGTACTCAGAGGTATCACTGTGTTATCTGTGGTGTTACATAGGACTGCAGGTGACATCTACTACATTATCTGTACTCAGAGATATCACTGTGTTATCTGTGGTGTTACATAGGACTGCAGGTGACATCTACTACATTATCTGTGCTCAGATATCACTGTGTTATCTGTGGTGTTACATAGGACTGCAGGTGACATCTACTACATTATCTGTACTCAGAGATATCACTGTGATATCTGTGATGTTACATAGGACTGCAGGTGACATCTACTACATTATCTGTACTCAGAGATATCACTGTGTTATCTGTGGTGTTACATAGGACTGCAGGTGATATCTACTACATTATCTGTACTCAGAGATATCACTGTGTTATCTGTGGTGTTACATAGGACTGCAGGTGACATCTACTACATTATCTGTACTCAGAGATATCACTGTGTTATCTGTGGTGTTACATAGGACTGCAGGTGATATCTACTACATTATCTGTACTCAGAGATATCACTGTGTTATCTGTGGTGTTACATAGGACTGCAGGTGACATCTACTACATTATCTGTACTCAGAGATATCACTGTGTTATCTGTGGTGTTACATAGGACTGCAGGTGACATCTACTACATTATCTGTACTCAGAGATATCACTGTGTTATCTGTGGTGTTACATAGGACTGCAGGTGACATCTACTACATTATCTGTACTCAGAGATATCACTTTGTTATCTGTGGTGTTACATAGGACTGCAGGTGACATCTACTACATTATCTGTACTCAGAGATATCACTGTGTTATCTGTGGTGTTACATAGGACTGCAGGTGACATCTACATTATCTGTACTCAGAGATATCACTGTGTTATCTGTGGTGTTACATAGGACTGCAGGTGACATCTACTGCATTATCTGTACTCAGAGATATCCCTGTGTTATCCGTGGTGTTACATAGGACTGCAGGTGACATCTACTACATTATCTGTACTCAGAGATATCACTGTTATCTGTGGTGTTACATAGGACTGCAAGTGACATCTACTACATTATCTGTACTCAGAGATATCACTGTGTTATCTGTGGTGTTACATAGGACTGCAGGTGACATCTACTACATTATCTGTACTCAGAGATATCACTGTGTTATCTGTGCTGTTACATAGGACTGCAGGTGACATCTACTACATTATCTGTACTCAGAGATATCACTGTGTTATCTGTGGTGTTACATAGGACTGCAGGTGACATCTACTTCATTATCTGTACTCAGATATATCACTGTGTTATCTGTGGTGTTACATAGGACTGCAGGTGACATCTACTACATTATCTGTACTCAGAGATATCACTGTGTTATCTGTGGCGTTACATAGGACTGCAGATGACATCTACTATATTATCTGTACTCAGAGATATCACTGTGTTATCTGTGGCGTTACATAGGACTGCAGGTGACATCGACTACATTATATGTACTCAGAAATATCACTGTGTTATCTTCCTGTGGTGTTACATTGGACTGCAGGTGACATTTACTACATTATCTGTACTCAGAGCTATCACTGTGTTATCTGTGGTGTTACATAGGACTGCAGGTGACATCTACTACATTATCTGTACTCAGATATCACTGTGTTATCTGTGGTGTTACATAGGACTGCAAGTGACATCTACTACATTATCTATACTCAGATATCATTGTGTTATCTGTGGTGTTACATAGGACTGCAGGTGACATCTACTACATTATCTACTCAGAGCTATCACTGTGTTATCGGTGGTGTTACATAGGACTGCAGGTGACATCTACTACATTATCTGTACTCAGTGATATCACTGTGTTATCTGTGGTGTTACATAGGACTGCAGGTGACATCTACTACATTATCTGTACTCAGATATCACTGTGCTATCTGTGGTGTTACATAGGACTGCAGGTGACATCTACTTCATTATCTGTACTCAGATATATCATTGTTTTATCTGTGGTGTTACATAGGACTGCATGTGACATCTACCACATTATCTACTGAGAGCTATCATTGTTTTATCTGTGGTGTTACATAGGACTGCAGGTGACATCTACTACATTATCTGTACTCCGAGATATCACTGTGTTATCTGTGGTGTTACATAGGACTGCAGGTGACATCTACATTATCATTGGTGTCACGTGGGACTGCTGTTACCATACCATATGTTATCTCTTGCTTTACATTGGACTGCTGTCACCACATTGTGTGTGGTTTTACATGGGACTGCTGTTAGCATATAGTCATTGTGTGCAGGTGCTGTGTAGGGCTCTCTGGTGGTGTCGGTATATATTTGTTGGTATCCGCCACTATTATTTCTTCTTCTGCAGTGATAGTGCAGTGTTACCATGGTAACGGGCAGCGCTGCAGCTTCTCCTTCCTGTAACACAGCTCGGTGTCACCGTGCAGCATCCTAATGAGCTCCTCAGCATCAGCGCGCAGACGTCTCCCTGTAATGTGTCTGTCTGGTGAAATGGTCTGGACGCATACAGGGACCCCCTCAGCCTCATACAGGGACCACTGCATCCTCACACAGGGACCCCCGCAGCCTCATACAGGGACCTCTGCATCCTCACACATGGACCCCCGCAGCCTCATACAGGGACCTCTGCATCCTCACACAGGGACCCCCGCAGCCTCATACAGCGACCCCCGCAGCCTCATACACGAACCCCCGGAGGCCTACAGGGACCCCCGCATCCTCATACAGGGACCACTGCATTCTCACACAGGGACCCCCGCATCCTCATACAAGGACCACTGCATCCTCATACAGGGACCCCCGCAGCCTCATACAGGGGCGCCTGCAGCCTCATACAGGAACCCCCGGAGGCCTACAAGGACCCCCACAGCCTCATACAAGGACCACTGCATCCTCACACAGGGACCCCCGCAGCCTCATACAGGGGCGCCTGCAGCCTCATACAGGGACCCCCGCAGCCTCATACAGCGACCCCCGCAGCCTCATACACGAACCCCCGGAGGCCTACAGGGACCCCCGCAGCCTCATACAGGGACCACTGCATCCTCACACAGGGACCCCCGCAGCCTCATACAGGGACCTCTGCATCCTCACACAGGGACCCCCGCAGCCTCATACAGACACCCCCTCAGCCTCATACAGGAACCCCCGGAAACCTACAGGGACCCCCACTGCCTCATACAGGGACCACTGCATCCTCACACAGGGACCCCCGCAGCCTCATACAAGGACCACTGCATCCTCATACAGGGACCCCCGCAGCCTCATACAGGGGCGCCTGCAGCCTCATACAGGGACCCCCGCAGCCTCATACAGCGACCCCCGCAGCCTCATACAGGAACCCCCGGAGGCCTACAGGGACCCCCGCAGCCTCATACAGGAACCCCCGGAGGCCTACAGGGACCCCCGCAGCCTCATACAGGGACCACTGCATCCTCACACAGGGACCCCCTGCAGCCTCATACAAGGACCACTGCATCCTCATACAGGGACCCCCGCAGCCTCATACAGGGGCGCCTGCAGCCTCATACAGGAACCCCCGGAGGCCTACAGGGACCCCCGCAGCCTCATACAGGGACCACTGCATCCTCACACAGGGACCCCCGCAGCCTCATACAGGGACCTCTGCATCCTCACACAGGGACCCCCGCAGCCTCATACAGACACCCCCTCAGCCTCATACAGGAACCCCCGGAAGCCTACAGGGACCCCCACTGCCTCATACAGGGACCACTGCATCCTCACACAGGGACCCCCGCAGCCTCATACAGGGGCGCCTGCAGCCTCAAACAAGGACCCCCACAGCCTCATACAGCGACCCCCGCAGCCTCATACAGGAACCCCCGGAGGCCTACAGGGACCCCCGCAGCCTCATACAGGGACCACTGCATTCTCACACAGGGACCCCGCAGCCTCATACAAGGACCACTGCATCCTCATACAGGGACCCCCGCAGCCTCATACAGGGGCACCTGCAGCCTCATACAGCGACCCCCGCAGCCTCATACAGGAACCCCCGGAGGCCTACAGGGACCCCCACAGCCTCATACAGGGACCACTGCATCCTCACACAGGGACCCCCGCAGCCTCATACAGGGACCTCTGCATCCTCACACAGGGACCCCCGCAGCCTCATACAGACACCCCCTCAGCCTCATACAGGAACCCCCGGAAGCCTACAGGGACCCCCGCAGCCTCATACAGGGACCACTGCATCCTCACACAGGGACCCCCGCAGCCTCATACAGGGGCGCCTGCAGCCTCAAACAAGGACCCCCGCAGCCTCATACAGGGACCCCCGCAGCCTCATACAGGGACCCCTGCAGCCTCAGAACTCCCGCAGCCTCAAACAAGGAACACCGCAGCCTCATACAGGGACCCCGATAGCCTCATGCAGGGACCCCCGCAGCCTCATACAGTGTCCACTGCAGTCTCATATGTGATATGTGGACCCTTATAGCCTCATACATGGGCCCCTGCACCCTCATACAGGGACCCCCTCAGCGTCACACAGGGACCCCCGCAGCCTCATCCTGGAACCCCCGCAGCCTCATACAGTGTCCCCCGCAGCCTCATATGTGGACCCTTATAGCCTCATACATGGGCCCCTGCACCCTCATACAGGGACCCCCTCAGCGTCACACAGGGACCCCCGCAGCCTCATCCTGGGACCCCCGCAGCCTCATACGGAGACCTCCGCTGCCTCATACAGTGACCTCTGCAGCCTCATACAGGGACTTCCCTGCCTCATACAGGGTCTTCCGCATCCTCATACAGGGACTTCCGCATCCTCATACGGGGACCCTTGCAGCCTCATACAGGGATCCCCGAAGACTCATACAGGAGCCCCCGCAGCCTCATACAGGAACCACCTCATACAGGGGCCTGCAAATCCTGTAATCCCGGCTGCCATTGTTTTGGACATTACATTCTCCGCCTCGCTCATGCTTTTATGATGATTACTCCGCTCTGAACATAGTCCATCTGACCATCAGTCTCCTGCCCACTGACAGCTGCTGTCATAGCGGAAATCCACAGAAGCTGCCAAAAAATCCTGTCATCTGTTCTCACCTCCAGAGGCGGCGGACTGTCACACAATATGATGGCATGCATAAGTATTCACGCCTGCGCTTAGCAGCAAATCAGTTGAGTCTGTCACAGTTTCCACATGAGGATTGTAGATATTGATCCGTAGACGGACAGCTTTCAATCAGGAGTTTGTCTGGTGCCTCTCATCAGCTGTATTGTAATAATTATAATGGATAACTCAGGAATTTCTTTTACTGGAGCAAAGACTTAACTGAACACAGTTTATAGGTGAAAAAGTCTCTTTTCTGATCATCATAATGGGAGACCCAGACAATGGGGTTTAGGGCGCTGCCCTCCGGAGGTCACACTAGGTACTACAAGTTTGTAGCACCGCCTCCTCCGCTTATAAACCCCCACCGTAGGAGACATCCTCAGTTTTAAACTTAGTGTGCTCGGAGGATCACGCTTTGCTTGCACTTCACTGCATTCTCACAGCTTACGTGATGGCGTATGAAGACAAGGTAAAATGGTCCCGCTCGGGACCCCCGACAGCCTCCCCGCTCACCCTCTGCGGAACACGCTGGTGGAGGTACCGGAGGGCTTTTAGCCTGGACACTTCAGTGTTCTCCCGGTACGCTGTCGCGCTCCTTTCCTTTCCATCCCTCCATGGAGGCTCTGGTAAGGGGGAGCCTGGAGCCTTGCACAGCTCCGCTCCGTCCGAGGCCTCCCTAAATGGTGCTTACAGACCGGACGGAGCCAGCCCAGTCCGAGGCCTCCCTAAATGGTGCTTACACTCCGGACTGGTGCTGTACCCCCGTCCGAGGCCTCCCTAAAGGTGCTTACAGACCGGACCGGCACTGAGGCACCTGGTGTGTCTCCTGTGTGCCTGGGGGTAGTGTCTGTCACTGTGGTGTCATGACACTCAGACCGCGCGGTTACCCTCGGGTCCGCGGTTCTGGCGGTGACCCTGTGCTGGGGTCGCCCTGGCTGACCGCCCTGTGTGTCACAGGGGCTGAGGCTGTAGACTGCGAGTGTTTTTATGTGTACATGCAGTCTGAGAGTGTGTGTGGTCATATTCACACTCTTTTCCCGCGCTGCGGGCTCCGGCACCTCCATTACTGAGGCAGTCTGGAGGAGGAGGAGGCAGCCCTTATGGTGACATCACCGCTGGGCGTGTTGTGTGTTCTTCCCGCGTGTTCCTGGCTCCGCCCACATCACTGTCGGCGGCCATCTTCTCCCTCACTTCCCGGCTGGGATCTGGCTGCAGCGCGTGTCTGCACTGGCAAGGGAGACCGGAACTCGCGGAGGTCACACACACACACCGCTTCCTCCTACCGCTTTACTGCGGTCGGTAAGCCACCGGGATTCCCGGTTTGTTTGTGAACTTTGGCTTATATTCCCCTCACTGTGGAGATGTCCTCAGTTGGGAAGCATGCTGCTAAGGCGGCAGTGGGCACCGTTACCTGCGCTACATGCAACGGGACACTGGTGGAGGGGTCCTGCAATAACTGCGGACGCCCAGAGGCCCGGTCTGCTACTACTGAGTCTGCAAATCCGGGATTATACCCTGAGGTTCAGGTGATCCCAGGGCCATGGGAAACGCAGAATAAGATCAATGAATCTCTGCTGTCCCAGATGTCCTCCATGTCGCAAACCCTGGAGGCACTGCATAGGAGACTGGAGAACCCAGCTACTCCTCCTAGTTACCCCCGGGTGTCTCTTACTTCTGCTGTAAGACCCCCTAAGCGAGCCCGTGAGGCTTCTCCTGAGCTCCAGACTCTCTCTGAGGAGGAGCGTTCCTCTGATGGTGAGGAAGATGATGGGGGTTCTACTCTTGGGTCTATGTCTGAACCTCCAGATGGGGTGGAGGATCTGGTGTCCTCCATCAATGAGACATTGCGTCTTGTCACTCCTCCTGAGGAGGTGACTGTACACCCCAAGGAGATATACCAATGGCTGCGGCCAGAGGCTAGACCAAGTGGCTCCTTCATGGACCACACTAATTTCGGAAGGGTGATTAAAGCTCCCAGGTTGCATCCTGGGCGGCGTTATGTCCGTAAAACTAAGGACAATCGCTTTCCCTTTCCCCAGGAGGCGCTCCAGGAATGGTCGCAGTCTCCCAAGGTGGATGCTTCCATGACTAGGATTGCTGCGCGCTCCTTGTTTTCTGCCTCTGATAGCTCCTCATTGAAGGATGCTACTGATAGACAGGTCGAGCAACTCGCCAAGTCTTCCTATGAGGCTGTGGGGTCTTCGTTTGCCCCTAATTTTGCCGCGGTCTGGACCCTACAAGCGATTACTATCTGTTTGGATGGTATCACTGATATAGCTAGGTCCAGTCCAGAGGTCCTGGCTCTCACTGAGAGAGCAAGGGCCTATGCGGACTATGCCAGGACGGCATCTTTGGAAACTGCCACTCGCTCTGCTGTGGCCTCGGCCAATGCAATTGCGATCCGCAGGCTGTTGTGGCTGCGTCTTTGGGACTCAGATGCCACATCTAAGAAGATTTTACAAAATCTTCCGTTCGCTGGTGACAGGCTTTTTGGCACCGAACTGGACAAATTGATAAAGGATTCTGCTGAGTCTAAGATACCGCAGAACAAGCCTAAGCCACGGTACACCGTGAAAAGGAACCCTAAGCAGTGGTCCTTTCGCTCCGGTTCACAGTCATCAACGGCGTCCACTCGCTCAGACCGAGGGGGCAAGCCTGCTACTCAGTGGCGTTCCAAGAGTCGTCAGAAGAAGCCGGCGGGGGCAGCGGCTGCCACCCCCAAGCCCGCCTCGACATGACTCGCTCTCTCATCCTGCCTCCCCACAGGTGGGGGGCCGCCTGTCCCGCTTTCAGGACAAGTGGCTTCTTCACATTCACGATCAGTGGGTTCGAGACGTAGTCTCAAGAGGTTACAGGATAGAGCTGACGTCACAACCAATACACCGATTCCATCGGTCGGTTCCATCCCCAGAAAAGGCTCAGGCTTTTCACCTGGTGTTGGAGGGACTCCGCAGAGACGGAGTGGTGGTCCCTGTGCCCATGGAAGAGAGGTTCAGGGGTTTTTACTCCAACCTCTTTATTGTCCCAAAGAAGGACGGCTCTTTTCGCCCGGTGTTGGACCTCAAGTTGTTCAACCGCCACGTGTTGGTTCGGAAGTTCCGCATGGAATCCCTGCGCTCAGTGATCGCTGCTGTGTCACAGGGAGACTTCCTAGCGTCCATCGATATCAGGGACGCTTACCTTCACGTCCCCATTGCACCAGCTCATCAGCGCTGGTTGAGATTCGCAGTGGGGGAAGAGCACTTCCAATTTGTGGCACTGCCATTCGGGCTAGCCTCAGCACCACGGGTGTTCACAAAGGTGATGACCTCCATGATGGCTCTCCTGCATGCGCAGGGACACGCCGTCATACCCTATTTGGACGACCTGTTGGTCAGGGCGCCATCGGAAGACCTTTGTCGGGTGAGCCTGGAGGCGACCATGAAGTCCCTGGAACGGTTCGGGTGGCTTATCAACATTCAAAAGTCGACCCTGGTTCCGACCCAGTCATTGACATATCTGGGCATGGACTTCCACACGGACTCGGCCCTGGTGTCCCTACCTCAAGCCAAGCAGCTTGCGATCCAATCAGGAGTGCAGAATGTCCTCCTGTCTCCACAGTCATCCCTACGGGTATTGATGAGACTGGTGGGTCGCATGGTAGCGGCGATAGAGGCGGTGCCGTTCGCACAGTTTCGCCTCCGTCCTCTCCAGCTGGAGATTCTTCGCAGATGGGACAAGAGGACGATTTCGTTGAATCGGCTGGTGACGCTGTCACAACCAACCAGGGATTCCCTACAGTGGTGGCTACAGCCACATCATCTGTCACGGGGACGGTCCTTCCTAAAACCGTCATGGTTAGTGGTGACCACCGACGCCAGTCTGAAGGGCTGGGGTGCGGTGTTCTTGCACCACAGGGCTCAAGGCCTCTGGACTCAGTCGGAGTCGGCGTTGCAGATCAACGTGCTGGAGATCAAGGCGGTCTATCTGGCGCTCCTGGCGTTTTCAGAAATTCCTGTCAGGACAACCCATTCGGGTACAGTCCGACAATGCGACGGCCGTCGCCTACATAAATCATCAGGGAGGGACCAGAAGTGCTCAGGCCCTCACCGAAGTCCACCGCATTCTAGCTTGGGTGGAGGAAAACGGCTGCCTGATCTCCGCAGTTCACATCCCAGGGGTCGAGAACTGGGAGGCCGACTATCTGAGCCGACAGGGGATGGACGTCGGAGAGTGGTCCCTTCATCCAGACGTCTTCCGGGACATCTGCGGCAGATGGGGCACTCCGGACGTAGATCTGATGGCCTCACGGCTGAATCATCAGGTGTCCCAATACGTGGCGAGATCATGGGATCCTCAGTCTCTGGGGGCGGATGCCCTGATCCTGAGTTGGTCCAGCTTCCAGCTGCCATATGTGTTCCCGCCTCTAGCTCTGATTCCCAGGGTCCTGTGGAAGATCAGGACGGAATGCAGAGTAGCCATTCTAGTGGCTCCAGATTGGCCCAGGAGGTCCTGGTACCCGGACCTGTGGCAACTGTCAGGCGGACACCGGTGGGCTCTTCCAGAGCGCGCAGATCTTCTCGCGCAAGGCCCATTCTTCCACCTCAATTCCAGGGCCCTCAGATTGACTGCATGGCTCTTGAGGCCTGGCTGCTGACATCCAGAGGTTTCTCTCCTACAGTGGTTGCCACTATGAATCGGGCAAGGAAACCTGTTTCCAGGAAGATATACCACAGAACGTGGAAAATCTTTTTTACCTGGTGTGCCTCTGGTGGTCACTCACCGTGGCCGTTGTCTATTCCGACATTGTTGGCCTTCCTACAGTCGGGTTTGGAGTTGGGATTATCCCTTGGCTCTCTGAAAGGTCAAGTATCAGCACTTTCCGTGCTATTTGACAGGCGCTTGGCGCTCCTCCCGAAGGTCCGCCAATTTCTGCAGGGGGTGTCTCGGGTGGTTCCGCCCTACAGGCGGCCCCTGGACCCTTGGGACCTCAACAGGGTCCTAGCGGCACTGCAGAAACCGCCGTTTGAGCCACTGAGAGACATCTCTCTCTCTCGTCTGTCCCAGAAGGTGGTCTTTCTGGTGGCGATTACGTCTCTGAGAAGGGTCTCAGAATTGGCTGCACTTTCGTGCAAGTCACCCTTTCTGGTGGTTCACCAGGACAAGGTGGTGTTGCGCCCACGGCCTGAATTTTTGCCGAAGGTGGTTTCAACATTCCACTTGAACCAGGAGATTGTTCTCCCATCATTTTGCCCCGCTCCCGTTCATCAGGTTGAGCGCGACCTCCATACTCTGGATCTCGTGAGAGCTGTACGCATTTATGTGTCCAGGACCGCCTCCTTTAGGAGTTCGGATTCCTTATTTGTCCTCACGATGGGTCGCTGTAAGGGGTCCGCGGCTTCAAAGTCAACCTTGGCCAGATGGATCAAGGCTCCCATTCAGGAGGCTTACCGGTCTTCTGGTTTGCCTCTCCCGGTGGGTTTGAAGGCACACTCTACTAGAGCTGTAGGTGCCTCTTGGGCCTTGCGACATCGAGCTTCTGCTCTACAGGTGTGTCAAGCGGCCACTTGGTCCAGCCTGCACACTTTCTCTAAGCACTATATGGTGCATGCCCATGCCTCTGCGGATGCGAGTTTGGGCAGGCGGGTTCTCCAGGCGGCGGTTGCCCACCTTTAAAAGGGAACCATGTGTTTTCCGTCTTGTTGAGGAACTCTTCCCGCCCTGGGGTATTGCTTTAGGACATCCCCATTGTCTGGGTCTCCCATTATGATGATCAGAAAAAAGAGAATTTTGTTTACGTACCGTAAATTCTTTTTTCTTGAATCATCAATGGGAGACCCAGCACCCACCCAGTTGTTCCGTTGCATGTTTGCATTTGATCTGTTCTCTGTTGAGACAGTGTTTCCGGGTTGTTACACCGTCTGTGCACGGCATTCTTCCCGATGTTTCGGGTGTGGTTTATTTCTCCTCGCAGCTTATGGACTAAACTGAGGATGTCTCCTACGGTGGGGGTTTATAAGCGGAGGAGGCGGTGCTACAAACTTGTAGTACCTAGTGTGACCTCCGGAGGGCAGCGCCCTAAACCCCATTGTCTGGGTCTCCCATTGATGATTCAAGAAAAAAGAATTTACGGTACGTAAACAAAATTCTCTTTATTATAACACACCGTGATAAACATCGAAGTTCAGAGGAAAACTCAAAAACGATAAACATACAGTGTAGATATTGAATGAAGCCTTAACGAAAAGTCTATTGAAAAACCTTAGAGGAAAATGCAATCAGCGGAGCAGTCTATAAAGCGCAGTTTACACTTGGAGATGCTGTAAAAGAAACTTTATGGCAAGTCCAAACACGGAGATGTATAAGCAAGTCTATATAAGACATTAAGTCATCCAGGGAGACCTGGGAAAGGAAGTCTTTAGAAAGTCCAGGAGCAGATACAGGGCAAATTAAAAGTCCAGGACTGTCTCATGGTCTACATCTATTAGAACGTAGAAAGTGATGGAACACTTAATAAAGTAACAAGCTTATGTGACAGCAAAGGCAGGTGAGGCAAGAGCCGCCACATAGTGAGCAGCCAGAGCAGAAGGAATGCTGGCACAGGTGTAGGTAGCAGGACCTCTGAAGAACACAGGGTTTGCAGAAGTAGGCAGAGAACTTAAGAAACCATTAGGAGCAAGGAACCAGAATACTCAAGAATTGACTGGAAGCTGTGATGGGGTTTATAAATTTAGGAAGACAAAAGGCACATGAAGCAAATGATGCCATCTTGGAAGAGGGCAAGAATGCCCAAAAGATAATCAAAATATTCAGATTTCTGACATCTATATATGTATTCTATGTAGCTGCAGCTTTATATTTAACTAAAAAGTACAACTAGAGAAGGACTGTGTGTGGTGAGAGTGTGGCTCTGTAGGTGATGTGGAGCAGGACTGTATGTGGTGAGAAGGCGGCTCTGTGAGTGACGTGGAGCAGGACTGTGTGTGGTGAGAGGGCGGCTCTGTAGGTGATGTGGAGCAGGACTGTGTGTGGTGAGAGTGTGGCTCTGTAGGTGATGTGGAGCAGGACTGTATGTGGTGAGAAGGCGGCTCTGTGAGTGATGTGGAGCAGGACTGTGTGTGGTGAGAGGGCAGCTCTGTGAGTGACATGGAGCAGAACTGTGTGTGGTGAAAGGGCAGCTCTGTGAGTGATGTGGAGCAGGACCATGTGTGGTGAGAGGGCGCTCTGTGAGTGATGTGGAGCAGGACTGTGTGTGGTGAGAGGGCAGCTCTGTGAGTGATGTGGAGCAGGACCATGTGTGGTGAGAGGGCGCTCTGTGAGTGATGTGGAGCAGGACTTGTGTGGGTGAGAGGGCTCTCTGTGAGTAATGTGGAGCAGGAGCGTCTGTGGTGAGACGGCGGCTCTGAGTGACGTGGAGCAGGGCTGTGTGTGTGGTGAGAGGGCAGCTCTGTGAGTGATGTGGAGCAGGACTGTGTGTGGTGAGAGGGCAGATCTGTGAGTCATGTGGAGCAGGGCTGTGTGTGTTGAGAGGGCAGCTCTGTGATTGATGTGGAGCAGGAGCGTCTGTGGTGAGAGGGCGGCTCTGTGAGTGATGTGGAGCAGGGCTGTGTGTGATGAGAAGGCGGCTCTGTGAGTGACGTGGAGCAGGAGCGTCTGAGGTGAGAGGGCTCTCTGTGAGTGATGTGGAGCAGGAGCGTCTGTGGTGAGAGGGCGCTCTGTGAGTGACGTGGAGCAGGACCGTGTGTGGTGAGAGGGCGGCTCTGTGAGTGACGTGGAACAGGAGCGTCTGTGGTGAGAGGGCGGCTCTGTGAGTGACGTGGAGCAGGACTGTGTGTGGTGAGAGGGCAGCTCTGTGAGTAATGTGGAGCAGGAGCATCTGTGGTGAGACGGTGGCTCTGTGAGTGATGCGGAGCAGGACTGTGTGTGGTGAGAGCGCAGCTCTGTGAGTGACGTGGAGCAGGAGCATCTGTGGTGAGAGGGCGGCTCTGTGAGTGACGTGGAACAGGAGCGTCTGTGGTGAGAGGGCTCTCTGTGAGTCATGTGGAGCAGGACTGTCTGTGGTGAGAAGGCGGTTCTGGGAGTGATGTGGAGCAGGAGTGTCTGTGGTGAGAGGGCTCTCTGTGAGTGATGTGGAGCAGGAGCGTCTGTGGTGAGAGGGCGGCTCTGTGAGTGACGTGGAGTAGGGCTGTGTGTGGTGAGAGGGCGGCTCTGAGAGTGATGTGGAGCAGGACTGTGTGTGGTGAGAGGGCGGCTCTGTGAGTGATGTGGAGCAGGACTGTGTGTGGTGAGAGGGCGGCTCTGTGAGTGACAAGGAGCAGGAGCGTCTGTGGTGAGAGGGCGGCTCTGTGAGTGACGTGGAGCAGGAGCGTCTGTGGTGAGAGGGCTCTCTGTGAGTGACGTGGAGCAGGGCTGTGTGTGGTGAGAGGGCGGCTCTGTGAGTGATGTGGAGCAGGACCGTGTGTGGTGAGAGGGCGGCTCTGTGAGTGATCTGGAGCAGGACTGTGTGTGGTGAGAGGGCTCTCTGTGAGTGATGTGGAGCAGGGCTGTGTGTGGTGAGAATGTGGCTCTGTGCGTGATGTGGAGCAGGACTGTGTGTGGTGAGAGGGCGTTCTGTGAGTGACGTGGAGCAGGGCTGTGTGTGGTGAGAGTGTGGCTCTGTAGGTGATGTGGAGCAGGACTGTGTGTGGTGAGAGGGCGCTCTGTGAGTAATGTGGAGCAGGAGCGTCTGTGGTGAGACGGCGGCTCTGAGTGACGTGGAGCAGGGCTGTGTGTGTGGTGAGAGGGCAGCTCTGTGAGTGATGTGGAGCAGGACTGTGTGTGGTGAGAGGGCAGATCTGTGAGTCATGTGGAGCAGGGCTGTGTGTGTGGTGAGAGGGCAGCTCTGTGATTGATGTGGAGCAGGAGCGTCTGTGGTGAGAGGGCGGCTCTGTGAGTGATGTGGAGCAGGGCTGTGTGTGATGAGAAGGCGGCTCTGTGAGTGACGTGGAGCAGGAGCGTCTGAGGTGAGAGGGCTCTCTGTGAGTGATGTGGAGCAGGAGCGTCTGTGGTGAGAGGGCGCTCTGTGAGTGACGTGGAGCAGGACCGTGTGTGTGTGAGAGGGCGGCTCTGTGAGTGACGTGGAACAGGAGCGTCTGTGGTGAGAGGGCGGCTCTGTGAGTGACGTGGAGCAGGACTGTGTGTGGTGAGAGGGCAGCTCTGTGAGTAATGTGGAGCAGGAGCATCTGTGGTGAGACGGTGGCTCTGTGAGTGATGCGGAGCAGGACTGTGTGTGGTGAGAGCGCAGCTCTGTGAGTGACGTGGAGCAGGAGCATCTGTGGTGAGAGGGCGGCTCTGTGAGTGACGTGGAACAGGAGCGTCTGTGGTGAGAGGGCTCTCTGTGAGTCATGTGGAGCAGGACTGTCTTGGTGAGAAGGCGGTTCTGGAGTGATGTGGAGCAGGAGTGTCTGTGGTGAGAGGGCTCTCTGTGAGTGATGTGGAGCAGGAGCGTCTGTGGTGAGAGGGCGGCTCTGTGAGTGACGTGGAGTAGGGCTGTGTGTGGTGAGAGGGCGGCTCTGAGAGTGATGTGGAGCAGGACTGTGTGTTGGTGAGAGGGCGGCTCTGTGAGTGATGTGGAGCAGGACTGTGTGTGGTGAGAGGCGGCTCTGTGAGTGACAAGGAGCAGGAGCGTCTGTGGTGAGAGGGCGGCTCTGTGAGTGACGTGGAGCAGGAGCGTCTGTGGTGAGAGGGCTCTCTGTGAGTGACGTGGAGCAGGGCGTGTGTGGTGAGAGGGCGGCTCTGTGAGTGATGTGGAGCAGGACCGTGTGTGGTGAGAGGGCGGCTCTGTGAGTGATCTGGAGCAGGACTGTGTGTGGTGAGAGGGCTCTCTGTGAGTGATGTGGAGCAGGGCTGTGTGTGGTGAGAATGTGGCTCTGTGCGTGATGTGGAGCAGGACTGTGTGTGGTGAGAGGGCGTTCTGTGAGTGACGTGGAGCAGGGCTGTGTGTGGTGAGAGTGTGGCTCTGTAGGTGATGTGGAGCAGGACTGTGTGTGGTGAGAGGGCGCTCTGTGAGTGACGTGGAGCAGGGCTGTGTGTGGTGAGAGTGTGGCTCTGTGCGTGATGTGGAGCAGGACTGTGTGTGGTGAGAGGGCGTTCTGTGAGTGACGTGGAGCAGGGCTGTGTGTGGTGAGAGTGTGGCTCTGTAGGTGATGTGGAGCAGGACTGTGTGTGGTGAGAGGGCGCTCTGTGAGTGACGTGGAGCAGGGCTGTGTGTGGTGAGAGTGTGGCTCTGTGCGTGATGTGGAGCAGGACTGTGTGTGGTGAGAGGGAGTTCTGTGAGTGACGTGGAGCAGGGCTGTGTGTGGTGAGAGGGTGGCTCTGTAGGTGATGTGGAGCAGGACTGTGTGTGGTGGGAGGGTGCTCTGTGAGTGACGTGGAGCAGGGCTGTGTGTGGTGAGAGTGTGGCTCTGTAGGTGATGTAGACCACTGAAAAAAAACCGTATATCAAACGTGTGGAAGTACTCTGCTATAATAAATAGTAATAAAAAGCAAGTGCTAGTAAAAAAAAAGAGTATAAAAACAGGGTACTTAGTTAATACGTTTTTGCAAAAAAGTACGTAAGCCGTTCTACGTCTTCGTGACCCATATCAGAACGGTCCTATCTAAACTAATTTAAAACCTGATCCTGTATAGTATACCTCATGGATGCAGGGTTAAGAAAGGCCAGAATCCAACATGGACACGGTGTAGCAGATGGCTTAGAGGGCGCTCTGTGAGTGACGTGGAGCAGGGCTGTGTGTGGTGAGAGTGTGGCTCTGTAGGTGATGTGGAGCAGGACTGTGTGTGGTGGGAGGGCGCTCTGTGAGTGACGTGGAGCAGGGCTGTGTGTGGTGAGAGGGCGTTCTATGAGTGACGTGGAGCAGGGCTGTGTGTGGTGAGAGTGTGGCTCTGTAGGTGATGTGGAGCAGGACTGTGTGTGGTGGGAGGGCGCTCTGTGAGTGACGTGGAGCAGGGCTGTGTGTGGTGAGAGGGCGTTCTATGAGTGACGTGGAGCAGGGCTGTGTGTGGTGAGAGGGCGGCTCTGTAGGTGATGTGGAGCAGGACTGTGTGTGGTGAGAATGTGGCTCTGTGAGTGACGTGGAGCAGGGCTGTGTGTGGTGAGAGGGCGTTCTGTGAGTGACGTGGAGCAGGGCTGTGTGTGGTGAGAGTGTGGCTCTGTAAGTGATGTGGAGCAGGACTGTGTGTGGTGAAGAGGGCGTTCTGTGAGTGACGTGGAGCAGGGCTGTGTGTGGTGAGAGTGTGGCTCTGTAGGTGATGTGGAGCAGGACTGTGTGTGGTGGAGAGGGCGGCTCGGTGAGTGATGTGGAGCAGGGCTGTGTGTGGTGAGAGGGCAGATCTGTGAGTGACGTGGAGCAGGGCTGTGTGTGGTGAGAAGGCTCTCTGTGAGTGATGTGGAGCAGGGCTGTGTGTGGTGAGAGGGCGGCTCTGTGAGTGATGTGGAGCAGGACTGTGTGTGGTGAGAAGGCTCTCTGTGAGTGATGTGGAGCAGGGCTGTGTGTGGTGAGAGGGCGGCTCTGTGAGTGATGTGGAGCAGGACTATGTGTGGTGATAGGGCAGCTCTGTGAGTGATGTGGAGCAGGGCTGTGTGTGGTGATAGGGCGGCTCTGTGAGTGATGTGGAGCAGGGCTGTGTGTGGTGAGAGGGCTCTCTGTGAGTGATGTGGAGCAGGGCTGTGTGTGGTGAGAGGGCGGCTCTGTGAGTGATGTGGAGCAGGACTGTGTGTGGTGAGAAGGCTCTCTGTGAGTGATGTGGAGCAGGGCTGTGTGTGGTGAGAGGGCGGCTCTGTGAGTGATGTGGAGCAGGGCTGTGTGTGGTGAGGGGGCGACTTCCCGCACGTTCAGTGTCGGTTTATCCGGATGAACATCCTCAGCGCTCGTACTTTGATCTGGACGAGTCTTATAATACATTAATTCTTCTCTTCTAGGGATTGAAGAAGCCTAACCTTGAGGAGATCCGGCACGCCCGCAACGCTGTGTTCAGCCCCTCCATGTTCGGCAGCTCCTTACAGGAAATCATGAACATGCAGAAAGAAAAATATCC
Organism: Allobates femoralis; assembly: GCA_033576535.1. Classification (NCBI taxonomy): domain Eukaryota; kingdom Metazoa; phylum Chordata; class Amphibia; order Anura; family Aromobatidae; genus Allobates; species Allobates femoralis. The sequence continues at coordinate 3,296,815 of JARQOC010000005.1, forward strand.
CGAACGGCAGTTACCGTGGGTCCAGACCCGGCTCTCCGAGGAGGTGTTGGCTCTAAATGGCGACCAAACTGAAGGCATTTTCAGGTACTCGCTGACCATGAAACCTTCACAGATCAGCAGAGTCCGGAGGGCACATCATTGTGCTCTGTATAGTGTCTGTTCTCTGTACTGAAGCTCCGGTCACATTCACTGAAATAGGAGCTGAGCTGCAGTTCTGAGTGTGGCCACTACACGGTATCCGGTTTATTCTGTATTGTCGGCCCTGATAACACTGCTTGCGGGTGTCGGGAGTCAGACTCCATTGATCTGGGTGTGTGGAGTATGTACTGATGGTCATAGATCCTCCTCTGTTGATCTTTTCAGGGTTCCTGGAGACATAGACGAAGTCAACGCCCTAAAGCTGCAAGTTGATCAGTGGAAGATTCCCACCGGCCTGGAAGATCCACATGTTCCAGGTTAGTAGTGCTGGAGAACCCCATGATTGGTGTCATGTAATGAGTCTCAGAAGGATAGAGCTCAGATATGTGTGATACAGGCTCAGATGTATGTGATACAGGGCTGTGTCCCCTCATCCTAGATGATGCACAGTGGACACTCTCAGCCGCCACTCAGTTATTATCTACGAGACTATGATGAATCATATAGACAATAAGTGGAGCGGCGGCTTATCGCTTGGGATCCCTGCGGTCAGACCTGTAACTATATTTTGGATTTTGGCAATCATTAACGGGCTGTTCCAACCTCTGCCCCCCTTGGTGCCAATATTGGTGTTTTCCTTTAATAATTTTAGACTCATGGCAAAGTGATGAGAGACGGGAGAGGGATGGAGATCGGCTTTACTGTACGTTAAACCGCAGCAGGAAAAATATCTGCATCTTCCAATACAGTAGTAACAAAATGGAGACATTTGTGAAAAACTGCAAGTAATTCATGCAGCTTTTAGGCAGATTCACCAATTAATTTTTTTCCCATACATTTTACATCCAGAGTGTGAATACCCACCCAGCCCCGCACGTGCAGCTGCACACAAAGTGTGAATAGCCACCAAGCCCAGCACCTGAAGCTGTATACAGTGTGAATACCAACCGAGCCCCCGAGCTGCAGCTGAACACACAGTGTGAATACCCACCGAGCCCCGCACCTGCAGCTACACACAGTGTGAATACCCACTGAGCCCCGAACCTGCAGCTGCACACAGTGTGAATACCCACCAAGCTCTGCACCTGCAGCTGCACACAGTGTGAATACCCACTGAGCCCCGATCCTGCAGCTACACACAGTGTGAATACCCACTGAGCCCCGAACCTGCAGCTGCACACAGTGTGAATACCCACCGAGCCCCGCACCTGCAGCTACACACAGTGTGAATACCCACCAAGCTCTGCACCTGCAGCTGCACACAGTGTGAATACCCACCGAGCCCCGCACCTGCAGCTACACACAGTGTGAATACCAACCGAGCCCCGCACCTGCAGCTGAACACACAGTGTGAATACCCACCGAGCCCCGCACCTGCAGCTGCTCACAGTGTGAATACCCACCGAGCCCCGCACCTGCAGCTACACACAGTGTGAATACCCACCGAGCCCCGCACCTGCAGCTACACACAGTGTGAATACCCACCAAGCTCTGCACCTGCGGCTGCACACACAGTGTGAATACCCACCAAGCTCTGCACCTGCAGCTGCACACAGTGTGAATACCCACCGAGCCCCGCACCTGCAGCTGCACACAGTGTGAATGCACACCGAGCCCCGCAGCTGCACACAGTGTGAATACCCACCAAGCCCTCCAGCTGCAGCTGAACACACAGTGTGAATACCCACCAAGCCCCGCACCTGTAGGTGCACACAGTGTGAATACCCACCGAGCCCCGCACCTGCAGCTACACACAGTGTGAATACCCACCAAGCTCTGCACCTGCAGCTGCACACAGTGTGAATACCCACCGAGCCCCGCACCTGCAGCTGCACACAGTGTGAATACCCACGAGCCCCGCACCTGCAGCTGCACACAGTGTGAATGCACCCCGAGCCCCGCAGCTGAACACACAGTGTGAATACCCACCAAGCTCTGCACCTGCAGCTGCATACAGTGTGAATACCCACTGAGCCCCGATCCTGCAGCTACACACAGTGTGAATGCACACCGAGCCCCGCAGCTGCACACAGTGTGAATACCCACCAAGCCCTCCAGCTGCAGCTGAACACACAGTGTGAATACCCACCAAGCCCCACACCTGCAGCTGCACACAGTGTGAATACCCACCAAGCCCCACACCTGTAGGTGCACACAGTGTGAATACCCACCGAGCCCCGCACCTGCAGCTACACACAGTGTGAATACCCACCAAGCTCTGCACCTGCGGCTGCACACACAGTGTGAATACCCACCAAGCTCTGCACCTGCAGCTGCACACAGTGTGAATACCCACCGAGCCCCGCACCTGCAGCTGCACACAGTGTGAATGCACACCGAGCCCCGCAGCTGCACACAGTGTGAATACCCACCAAGCCCTCCAGCTGCAGCTGAACACACAGTGTGAATACCCACCGAGCCCCGCACCTGTAGGTGCACACAGTGTGAATACCCACCGAGCCCAGCAGCTGCAGCTGCACACAGTGGGAATACCCACCGAGCCCCGCAGCTGCACACAGTGTGAATACCCACCGAGCCCCACACACAGGAGTTCGGGGCAGCAGCTGCTTTTTGCCTTTGTGGATTTTTAGCCTCTTCTAATGCTCGCAGTTTATTCCAGTCACACCCAGAGCTGCGCTCACCATGCGGCTGCAGTTTGCTACGCTCTTTTTTTCTGTTGCGTTCTGCTCCCAATATTTCATACTTCTCATCCCACACGTCCCTCCGAGGGCTACACTAGTGCATCATGGGAGAACGAGGGGAAAATAAGGCTCTCCCAGAACCTTTAATCGGGCGACCCTGCACCGAGGCGGACCGTGCACGCTAAAGGTCATGTGACCGCCCCTCGTCGGTCAGGGGAGGGGGTGACAGCTCGTTACTGGGCTGACAGACAGGGGGATTCCTGTGCTCTGTAGGACAATGCGACACTTCACGGTTACACAGCACGCGGCTGCTGTCTGTCTAAGTCCCCGATGCAGCGCCTTGTTACCATGGCAACCGGAGCGGGGGGACGGGGGGGGGGGTGAGGAGGGTCTGCTCTAAATGCAGAGATCCTGCGCCACCCCTTCCTCACTGCTCCTTCTAGTACCGTGGTGTGAAGAACGACTACGAAAAGGCGGCCATGTGCGGAACTTTGTTTTACGCTTGTTTACATCCAAAGAATTGCTTCTGATGACATTTCTCACAGCTGAGAGTTTGTTACAATGTATCCACCCAGACGGTCGCCCGGACTGATACAGGGTAACATCCGTCTCTAATAATAATAAAAAATCTTTTATTTATATAGCGCCAGCATATTCCGCTTTACAATACAGTGGTTCATAAACGAAAAATACACAATACAATACAGTAATTCCAGTAGAGAAAGGAAACAGTACAATAATAGGAAACAATACAATAAGCAGAGAATCAGTGTAAAAAATACAATACAATAGATAAAGCAAAAATAAGGGTGACCCTGCTCAAGAGCTTACAATCTACAACGAGATAGGGGTTACACAAAGTACAGGGGCTTATTACGCTGATGATCCAGGCATATGGGGCATAGAAATAAAGTGACATGAATGGTCACCAGACAATCTGTGTAGAGTGTGAAGAAGAGTTATATCCAGAGTGAATGGGATATTACAGTACAGAGGACTTGTATTAGGGAGATGATAGGCCGCCTTAAAAGATGTGTTTTTAGGGATCGTCTGAAGCCATGCAAGTTGTGGAAGTCTTGATTTCTTGGGGTAGAGCATTCCAGAGGATTGGTGCAGCTCTGGAGAAGTCTTGGAGGCGGGGTAGGGAGGATCGGATTAGTGCAGATGTTAGTTGAAGGTCATTTGTAGAATGTAGCGAACGGGTGGGGGGATACACAGAGATGAGGGAGGAGATGTATGGGGGTGCTGCACCGTAAAGAGCTTTGTGGGTGAGAACGAGCAATTAGAACTTTATGCCTGCAGTGTATAGTGACAGCCAGTGCAATGACTGGCACAGAGCGATCCTATAGTGTATGGGCAGCCAGTGCAATGACTGGCACAGAGCGAGGCATCTGAGTAACGATTGGTCAGGTAGGTGATCTGACTGCTGAGGGTAGAAGCTTTAGTAGAGGTGTGAAGCGAGCAAAAATTACGCAGGATTGAAGCTGTGCAAGATGCAGCCAGAGGCGGATGTAAGTGTATGGGCAGTGCAGTGCTGTGAACACTCAGGACTTTTTCAGTGTCAAGCGACAAGGCGGGCGAAGAGTGGTCATATGACGTGTGTAAACTGCATAACCGACATCGCTCAGGGTTATCATGGCATAGGGGGACATTGACACGTGGACTGGTGGAGAGAGGGAAAGTTTAGAGAGGGGAGGCCAATTAACAGAGAATTGCAGTAGCAAGGCGGGAGTGTATTAGGGCCACGGTGAGGGTTTTTGTTGTTTCCATGGTGAGAAAGGGGCGGACTCTAGAGATATTCTTCAGGTGTAAGCGACAAGAGCGGGCGAGAGATTGTATATATGAGGTGGGGGAGAGATCGGTGTCAAACATAACACCCAGACAGAGAGCCTGCTGACTAGGCGTTATCAGTGGTGCCACAAATGAGAGAGATGTCAGATTTAGGGAGATTAGTGGAGGGCAGGAGCAGAAGGAGTTCAGTTTTGGAAAGGTTAGCTTCAAATAGACAGCGGACATGATATTGGAAACTGCAGCTAGACAGTCATTGGTGTTCTGTAAAACCGCAGGGGTAAGGTCAGGGGCTGAATGTATAATTGTGTGTCATCAGCATAGAGATTGCTGTAATAGGACCAAATGGCGGAATGCCCGTGCTGCCACAGGAATCACCAGGAAACGAAGAAGTTAACTGAGCAGATTTTTCTTATTCAACCCTATGCTTTCGGAGCCACTAACCGAGCTCCTTCTCAGGGAACATCTGTGTAGAGAGACTTTCTTCGAAGAGGTCCAAGGACTGAGCCCTGAGGGACCCAATAGTGAGAGGAAGAGGAGAGGGCCAAGGACTGAACCTGAGGGACCCCAATAGTGAGAGGAAGAGGAGGGCCAAGGACTGAACCCTGAGGGACCCCAATAGTGAGAGGAAGAGGAGAGGGCCAAGGACTGAGCCCTGAGGGACCCCAATAGTGAAAGGAAGAGAAGAGGGCCAAGGACTGAACCCTGAGGGACCCCAATAGTGAGAGGAAGAGAAGAGAGCCAATGACTGAACCCTGAGGACCCCCATAGTGGGAGGAAGAGGAGAGGGCCAAGTACTGAACCCTGAGGGACCCCAATAGTGAGAGGAAGAGGAGAGGGCCAAGGACTGAACCCTGAGGGACCCCAATAGTGAGAGGAAGAGGAGAGGGTCAAGGACTGAACCCTGAGGGACCCCAATAGTGAGAGGAAGAGGAGAGGGTCAAGGACTGAACCCTGAGGGACCCCAATAGTGATAGGAAGAGGAAGGGCCAAGGACTGAACCCTGAGGGACCCCAATAGTGAGAGGAAGAGGGGAGGGCAAGGACTGAGCCCTGAGGGACCTCAATAGTGAAGGAAGAGAGGAGGGCCAAGGACTGAACCCTGAGGGACCCCAATAGTGAGAGGAAGAGGGAAGGCCAAGGACTGAACCCTGAGGGACCCCAATAGTGAGAGGAAGAGGAGAGAGCCAAGGACTGAACCCTGAGGGACCCCAATAGTGAGAGGAAGAGGGAAGGGCCAAGGCTGAACCCTGAGGGACCCCAATAGTGAGAGGAAGAGGGAAGGGCCAAGGACTGAACCCTGAGGAACCCCAATAGTGAGAGGAAGAGGAGAGGGCCAAGGACTGAACCCTGAGGGACCCCAATAGTGAGAGGAAGAGGGAAGGGCCAAGGACTGAACCTGAGGGACCCCAATAGTGAGAGGAAGAGGGGATGAAGTGGAGCCAGAGAATGATACTGAAAGAGCGGTCAGAAAGATAGGAGGAGAGCCAGGAGAGAGCCGTGTCCTTTATGCCAATGGAGTGCAGCATAGAGAGTAGGAGATGATGGTCAACAGTGTCAAAGACTGCAGAGAGTCAAGGAGAATAAGCAGAGAGTGGTCACCATTATGTTTTGTTGTCAGAAGGTCATTGGTCACTTTGATGAGGGCAGTTTCTGTAGAATGTAAGGGGCGAAGAAACCAGACTGTAATGGGTCTACAAGAGACGTGAGCGGAGAGGTAAACAGGTGAGGCGGGTGTAGACCAGGTGCTCCAGGAGAGAGATGAAGGGGAGATTGGAGACTGGTCTGTAGTTATTTGTGCAGGATGGGTGGAGAGAAGATTTCTTTAATAATGGAGTAATGATCGAGTGTTTGAAGGAGGAGGGGAAGATGCCAGAAGAGAGGGAGAGGTTGAAGATTTTGGTTAGGTGAGAGGTGATGATCGGAGAGAGATACTGAAGTAGGTCTGAGGGAATGGGGTCAGTGGTGCATGTGGTGGGACGAGAGGAAGAGAGGAGCCTGGAGACTTCTTCTTCTGCAACTGGGTCAAATATAGAAAGTGAGCCGGAGGAGATGTGGGAAAGAATGGGAGTAACAATGCTTGAAGGCTGGGAGCTGATTTCCTGGTGGATGTTGTCTATTTTCTCCATAAAGTAGATGGCCAGATCATCAGCACAGAGGTCAGTGATGGGGGCAGATCATCAGCACAAAGGTCAGTGATGGGGGCAGATCATCAGCACAGAGGTCAGTGATGGGGGCAGATCATCAGCACATAGGTCAGTGATGGGGGCAGATCATCAGCACAGAGGTCAGTGATGGGGGAGATCATCAGCACAGAGGTCAGTGATGGAGGAGATCATCAGCACAGAGGTCAGTGATGGGGGCAGATCATCAGCACAGAGGTCAGTGATGGGGGCAGATCATCAGCACAGAGGTCAGTGATGGGGGCAGATCATCAGCACAGAGGTCAGTGATGGGGGCAGATATCAGCACAGAGGTCAGTGATGGGGCAGATCATCAGCACAGAGGTCAGTGATGGGGCAGATCATCAGCACAGAGGTCAGTGATGGGGGCAGATCATCAGCACAGAGGTCAGTGATGGGGGCAGATCATCAGCACAGAGGTCAGTGATGGGGGCAGATCATCAGCACAGAGGTCAGTGATGGGGGCAGATCATCAGCACAGAGGTCAGTGATGGGGGCAGATCATCAGCACAGAGGTCAGTGATGGGGCAGATCATCAGCACAGAGGTCAGTGATAAGGCAGTCATCAGCACAGAGGTCAGTGATGGGAGCAGATCATCAGCACAGAGGTCAGTGATGGAGGAGATCATCAGCACAGAGGTCAGTGATGGGGCAGATCATCAGCACAGAGGTCAGTGATAAGGGCAGGTCATCAGCACAGAGGTCAGTGATGGGGGCAGATCATCAGCACAGAGGTCAGTGATGGCGGCAGATCATCAGCACAGAGGTCAGTGATGGGGCAGATCATCAGCACAGAGGTCAGTGATGGGGGCAGATCATCAGCACAAAGGTCAGTGATGGGGGCAGATCATCAGCACAGAGGTCAGTGATGGGGGCAGATCATCAGCACAGAGGTCAGTGATGGGGGCAGATCATCAGCACAGAGGTCAGTGATGGGGGCGGATCATCAGCACAGAGGTCAGTGATGGGGGCAGATCATCAGCACAGAGGTCAGTGATGGGGGCAGATCATCAGCACAGAGGTCAGTGATGGGGGCGGATCATCAGCACAGAGGTCAGTGATGGGGGCAGATCATCAGCACAGAGGTCAGTGATGGGGGCAGATCATCAGCACAGAGGTCAGTGATGGGGGCAGATCATCAGCACAGAGGTCAGTGATGGGGGCAGATCATCAGCACAGAGGTCAGTGATGGGGGCAGATCATCAGCACAGAGGTCAGTGATGGGGGCAGATCATCAGCACAGAGGTCAGTGATAGGGGCAGATCATCAGCACAGAGGTCAGTGATGGGGCAGATCATCAGCACAGAGGTCAGTGATAGGGGCCTGCACTTTTAGACATGCTTTTCCATTTGTTGCGTTTATTGCAGTCAGCAAATGGGGCATTTCATGCGTTTCCATCTTCAATTGACTGAAACAATCCTGCTTCCTCTTTGCAGAGGTTCTGCAGCAGCTGAGGTGTCAATTGCAGAGTTGCACAGAATTTGTGCAGCCGTTGTCCATTGTCCGATTCCACAGGACCAGGACAGTTTTTACTTGTGTGTCCGGCGTCCTCACATCTGTGTTTTTAATCTTGTGATTTGAGGGGGCAACTTGAGTTCCAGGGAGGATCGGACCTGGTCCAGTTGGGCTGAGCTCAGTCCTTCCTATTGGTGATCAGTATAATAGGACGGTGGGGGTGTGTAATAACATTATAATCCACAGCTGTGTATAATGGTGTCACCCCTCCCCGCTTGTCTCTGGCAGCATCCTTATTGAAGCTGTGGTACCGGGAGTTGGAGGAGCCTCTGATCCCTCACGAATTCTACGAGGAGTGCATCACTCACTACGAGAACCCAGAGGCGGCCATCGCTGTGGTGCACTCACTGCCGAAGCTGAACAAGATGGTGCTGTGCTACCTCATCCGCTTCCTACAGGTGAGGCCGCTAAGCCCTCTGATTCCCCACCTCTGCCTTAGCCGATTCAGAATATTGCACAAGCAAAAACGTCTATAGCAGAGTATTATACAGATTTCCAATAATTCCACCTCTCTTCCACCCTCCAGGTATTTGTGCAACCCGCCAACGTGGCTGTCACCAAAATGGACGTCAGTAATCTGGCCATGGTCATGGCACCAAACTGTCTGCGCTGCCAGTCGGATGATCCACGTATCATCTTCGAGAATACCAGGAAAGAAATGTCCTTCATCCGCGTCTTGATCCAGCAGCTGGACACCGGCTTTATGGAGGCTGTTCTATAGCAGAACGTGGCGCCGCCAGCAGGACACTCGAATACAGGAATATTGCGTGACTGTCACCGTCATCTCATTATTCCCAGAGACGTCTCCGCTCCCATCTCATCCTGTACAGAAACCATGGAGCGAATGATTCATCTGCTGTGGCAATAAGGACCCGACACTCCTCCACCTCGGACCAAAATGCAGCATACGGCAAGGCATGATGGGAGTGCAGGACACTGTGACCGCAGGATTTAATGCGTACGTCAGGCATGTTATTTAGTGGACGCTCCATGAGGAGAGATTGCCATGAGGAGTTTATAAAATAATCAGTCAGCTCCATTGGAGTTTATATATTTTTCCCCGTATAATGCACAGATCAGTGTTGCTTTCCCCTGGTGATGGGCTGCAGGTATGAACAGATCAATGATGTGTCCCTCTGGTGGGAGCTGCAGGTATGAAAGATCGTGATGCCCCTCTAGTGGAGAGCTGTAGGTATGGACAGATCAGTGATGCCCCTCTAGTGGTGACCTGCAGGTGATCCCAGATAAGTGATGCCCCCTCTAGTGGTGACCTGCATGTGTTCCCAGATCAGGGATGCCCCTTGGTGGTGAGCTACAGTATACACAGATCAGTGGTGAGCTGCAAGTTTTCCCAGATCAGAGATGCCCCTCTAGTGGTGAACTACAGGTGTCCCAGATCAGTGATGCCACCTCTAGGGGTGAGCTACATGTGTAAACAGTATTAGTGGTGAGCTGCAAGTGTTGCAGATGAGCAAATGCCTCCTCTAGAGGTGAGCTGCAGGTATGAACAGATCAGTGATGCTCCCTTAGTGGAGAGCTGCAGGTATGGACAGATCAATGATACCCTCTCTAATGTAGAGCTGTAGGTATGAACAGATCAGTGATGTGCTCTCTGTGAAGAGCTGTAGGTATGGACAGATCAGTGATGCTCCCTCTAGTGGTGAGCTGCAGGTATGGACAGATCAGTGATGTCCCCTGTAGTGGAGAGCTGTAGGTTTGTACAGATCAGTGATGCTCCTCTAGTGGTAAGCTGTAGGTATGAACAGATCAATGATGCCCCTCTAGTGGTGAGCTGTAGGTATGAACAGATCAGTGATGCCCCCTCTAGTGGTGAGCTGCAGGTATGGACAGATCAGTGATGCTCCCTGTAGTGGAGAGCTGTAGGTTTGTACAGATCAGTGATGCTCCCTCTAGTGGTAAGCTGTAGGTATGAACAGATCATGATGCCCCTCTAGTGGTGAGCTGTAGTATGAACAGATCAGTGATGCTCCCTCTAGTGGTGAGCTGCAGGTATGGACAGATCAGTGATGCTCCCTGTAGTGGAGAGCTGTAGGTTTGTACAGATCAGTGATGCTCCCTCTAGTGGTAAGCTGTGGGTATGAACAGATCAATGATGCCCCCTCTAGTGGTGAGCTATAGGTATGAACAGATCAGGGATGCCCCTCTAGTGGTGAGCTGCAGGTATGGACAGATCAGTGATGCTCCCTGTAGTGGAGAGCTGTAGGTTTGTACAGATTAGTGATGCTCCCTCTAGTGGTGACTTGCAGGTATGGACAGATCAGTGATGCCCCTCTAGTGGTGAGCTGCAGGTATGGACAGATCAGTGATGCCCCTCTAGTGGTGAGCTGCAGGTATGAACAGATAAGTGATGCTCCTTCTAGTGGTGACTTGCAGGTATGGACAGATCAGTGATACCTGCTCTAGTGGTGAGCTGCAGGTATGAACAGATCAGTGATGCCCCTCTAGTGGTGAGCTGCAGGTATGAACAGATCAGTAATGCTCCCTCTAGTGGAGAGCTGTAGGTATGAACAGATAAGTGATGCTCCCTCTAGTGGTGAGTTGCAGGTATGAACATATCAGTGATGCTCCCTCTAGTGGGGAGCTGTAGGTGTGCCCAGTTCAGTATTGCTCCCTCTAGTAATGGCTTCAGAAAGTTGTATACATGTCAGTGATGCTCTCCTTGGTGGTGATTTGCAAGTCTGCACGGATCAGTAATGCTCCCTCTAGTGGTGAGCTATAGGTGTGCCCAGGTCAGTGATACCCCCTCTAGTGGTGGTTATCCTTGTGGATAAATTGACAACTCCTCGTACATCATACCACTGTGACACATTATTTGCCCCGATTGCTCATGGATATGCCTTGTAATTACACCTGTGTTATATTAATCTGTGACGTATAACAGATGATGCTATGGTCGGACACTTGACATGCATCTCCGAATTAGCAACATAATTTGCCATTTACAAAGCAGGTGTAATGCACTAACAGAGGGTGGGATGTATATGGCAGCCACCCTGGTGGGTGTACATATACGAGCACCCTGCAGCGTCTCCCTCACTGGTGATGATCTCCTCCATTTCACTGACCGTATACAGTATTTGGAGGTTTTGAGAGCTGCCGCCCATCAATCCAATGATGAGTCACTCCACAGCCCTTACTAGGGGGCACGGTCATGAAGGGGGGTCGCTGTAACTTCACAGCTGGATTATTTTATGGCACGTCATATTTTAGGCGAGTCGCAGGATTTGCATTATTCCAAAGAGCAGTTTAAGATGAGGGAATCTGGCACCGTCTGAGGTGTCGATGTTATGTCAGAACTTCTTATAATTGGCTCCATGATGGCAGAATGTACCCATGGCTGTCCAGGGGCAGCGCTGCCGGGAGCAGCTGAGGCAGATTACCTGGGATAGAGGGGTGACGTGACCTCACATATGATATCCAGCACTAGGCTGAGCTCAGGGCTCTCCTGTATTGTTATGCTCGAGTTACTGATCCTCCATGACTTCTCTCTTCATTACTGACCTCCATGATTTTCTCTCTTGTTACTGACCTCCATGATTTCTCCTCTTCGTTACTGACCCTCCATGATTTCTCCTCTTCATTACTGACCCTCCATGATTTCCCTCTTCATTACTGACCCTCCATGATTTCTCCTCTTCGTTACTGACCCTCCATGATTTCTACTCTTCGTTACTGACCCTCCATGATTTCTCCTCTTCATTACTGACCCTCCATGATTTCTACTCTTCGTTACTGACCCTCCATGATTTCTCCTCTTCGTTACTGACCCTCCATGATTTCTCCTCTTCATTACTGACCCTCCATGATTTCTCCTCTTCGTTACTGACCCTCCATGATTTTCCTCTACATTACTGACCCTCCATGATTGTTCATCTTCATTACTGACCCTCCATGATTTCTCCTCTTCATTACTGACCCTCCATGATTTCTCCTCTTCGTTACTGACCCTCCATGATTTCTCCTCTTCATTACTGACCTTCCATGATTTCTCCTCTTCATTACTGACCCTCCATGATTTCTCCTCTTCATTACTGACCCTCCATGATTTCTCCTCTTCATTACTGACCCTCCATGATTTCTCCTCTTCGTTACTGACCCGCCATGATTTATCCTCTCATTACTGACCCTCCATGATTGTTCATCTTCATTACTGACCCTCCATGATTTCTCCTCTTCATTACTGACCCTCCATGATTTCTCCTCTTCGTTACTGACCCTCCATGATTTCTCCTCTTCATTACTGACCTTCCATGATTTCTCCTCTTCGTTACTGACCCTCCATGATTTCTCCTCATTCGTTACCTGACCCTCCATGATTTCTCCTCTTCATTACTGACCCTCCATGATTCTCCTCTTCGTTACTGACCCTCCATGATTCATCCTCTTCATTACTGACCTTCCATGATTTCTCCTCTTCGTTACTGACCCTCCATGATTTCATCCTCTTCATTACTGACCTTCCATGATTTCTCCTCTTCATTACTGACCCTCCATGATTTCTCCTCTTCGTTACTGACCCTCCATGATTTCTCCTCTTCATTACTGACCTCCATGATTTCTCCTCTTCGTTACTGACCCTCCATGATTTATCCTCTTCGTTACTGACCCTCCATGATTTTCCTCTTCGTTACTGACCCTCCATGATTTCTCCTCTTCGTTACTGACCCTCCATGATTTCTCCTCTTCGTTACTGACCCTCCATGATTTCTCCTCTTCGTTACTGACCCTCCATGATTTCTCCTCTTCGTTACTGACCTCCAGATTTCTCCTCTTCATTACTGACCCTCCACGATTTCTCCTCTTCTTACTGACCCTCCACGATTTTCCTCTTCATTACTGACCCTCTATGATTTCTCCTCTTCGTTACTGACCCTCCATGATTCCTCCTCTTCATTACTGACCCTCACGATTTCTCCTCTTCATTACTGACCCTCCATGATTTCTCCTCTTCGTTACTGACCCTCCATGATTTCTCCTCTTCATTACTGACCCTCCATGATTTATCCTCTTCGTTACTGACCCTCCATGATTTATCCTCTTCGTTACTGACCCTCCATGATTTCTCCTCTTCATTACTGACCCTCCATGATTTATCCTCTTCGTTACTGACCCTCCATGATTTATCCTCTTCGTTACTGACCCTCCATGATTTATCCTCTTCATTACTGACCCTCCATGATTGTTCATCTTCTAGTTACTGATTCTCCATGATCTCTCCTCTTAAAGTTACCAATCCTCCCTTATTATTCATTTTTTGCTATCGAACCCACCATGATTCCTCCTCTCCTCGTTACCAACCCTCCATGATTGTTCCTATTCTATTACTGACTTTCCATGATTGTTCCTATTTCATTACCAACCCTCCATGACTCCTCTCTTTTCTAGTTACCAACCCTCCGTGATTGTTCATCTATTGTTAGACCCCCCATGATTTCTTATATTTCATTAAGACCCTCCATGATTTCTTCTCTTCATTGCTACGACCCTCCATGATTGTTCATCTTCTCTTACGACCTTCCATGGTTTCTCATATTCTTGTTACCAATCCGCCGTGATTTCTCATATTCTCGTTACCAACCTTCCATTTTCTCGTTCTCGTTACCAACCGTCTATGATTTTTCTTCTTGTTACTTACTCTCCATGATAATTTCTCTTTCTTATCATGACCCTCCATCATTTCTCCTCTTCTCGTAAACCCTCCATCATTTCTCCTCTTCCATTACCAACCCTCCATCATTTCTCCTCTTCTCGTTACCAACCCTCCATCATTTCTCCTCTTCTCGTTACCAAGCCTTCATCATTTTCCTCTTCTCACTATCAACCCTCCATCATTTCTCTCTCTTCTCGTACCAACCCTCCATCATTTCTCCTCTTCTCGTTACCAAGCCTTCCATCATTTCTCCTCTTCTCGCTACCAACCCTCCATCAGTTCTCCTCTTCTCGTTACCAACCCTCCATCAGTTTCTCCTCTTCTCGTTACCAACCCTCCATGTTTTCTCCTCTTCTCGTTACCAACCCTCCATGTTTTCTCCTCTTCTCGTTACCAACCCTCCATCATTTCTCCTCTTCTCGTTACCAACCCTCCATCATTTCTCCTCTTCTCGTTACCGACCCTCCATCATTTCTCCTCTTCTCGTTACCGACCCTCCATCATTTCTCCTCTTCTCGTTACCAACCCTCCATCATTTCTCCTCTTCTCGTTACGACCCTCCATCATTTCTCCTCTTCTCGTTACCAACCCTCCATCATTTCTCCTCTTCTCGTTACCGACCCTCCATCATTTCTCCTCTTCTCGTTACCGAACCCTCCATCATTTCTCCTCTTCTCGTTACCGACCCTCCATCATTTCTCTCTTTCGTTACCGACCCCTCCATATTTCTCCTCTTCTCTGTTACCGACCCTCCATCATTTCTCCTCTTTCGTTACCGACCCTCCCATATTTCTCTCTTCTCGTTACGACCCTCCATATTTCTCCTCTTCTCGCTACCAACCCTCCATCATTTTCTCCTTTCTCGTTACCACACCTCCATCATTTCTCCTTTCTCGTTACCAACCCTCCATCATTTCTCCATTTCTCGTTACCAACCCTCCATCATTACTCTCTTCTCGTTACCAACCTCCATCAGTTCTCCTCTTTCGTTACCAACCCTCCATCATTTCTCCTCTTCTCGTTACCAAGCCTTCATCATTTCTCCTCTTCTCGCTACCAACCCTCCATCAGTTCTCCTCTTCTCGTTACCAACCCTCCATCAGTTCTCCTCTTCTCGTTACCAACCCTCCATGTTTTCTCCTCTTCTCGTTACCGACCCTCCATCATTTCTCCTCTTCTCGTTACCGACCCTCCATCATTTCTCCTCTTCTCGTTACCGACCCTCCATCATTTCTCCTCTTCTCGTTACCAACCCTCCATCATTTCTCCTCTTCTCGTTACCGACCCTCCATCATTTCTCCTCTTCTCGTTACCGACCCTCCATCATTTCTCCTCTTCTCGTTACCAAACCCTCCATCATTTCTCCTCTTCTCGTTACCAACCCTCCATTATTTCTCCTCTTCTCGTTACCGACCCTCCATGTTTTCTCCTCTTCTCGTTACCGACCCTCCATGTTTTTCCTCTTCTAGTTACTGGACTTGCACTGATATAAATATCATTACCACTTGGAGTATATATAGCTGCAACCTCTGATATTTTTGAGGTGGCGCCTAACCATGTGGACATTGTGGAAGGATTTCCTATGTGACAATCATTTAGAATTATTTTGGTAGAAAATGATGTAGCTCAAACACTGACCCAGTAGAGGTCCTGCAACTTTATAAGGGGGGGGGGGCGGGGAAGTTGTACCATAAAACTAAGATATGACCACAGAATAGCTGATAGCTCGGGGATCTTACTGATTCCAACAATTGAGATCTGGGGTATTGCATAGAGTTGAGCGATTATCCCGACTTCTCCACTCATTGTCTATGGGACTGTCGGAGAAGACCAAGGTTTTAGCCTCAGAACTCAGCACATTTATTCGTGTTCTGTAATAACAGTAAATGGCTGCAGCTCTGGATACGACTAGTTTTAGTGATCAGCAGAAGGATATTTAACTTTATACTGTGAAATGTTCTTAAATCAATACATAAATGGGTGTCCACAGCCAAACAAGAAGTGAACGCGATTGGGAAAATGTAGCATTACATTGGGAAATATGGTCCAGATTGGCATGGTGCCACCTCTCTTGGAGCACATCCCACTACTGATGAACTGTACTCTGAATATCAGAGTCTGTGCTCTACGGGAGTCTCTGTGCTCTACGGGAGTCTCTGTGCTCTACGGGAGTCTCTGTGCTCTACCAGAGTCTGTGCTCTACGCTAGTCTCTGCTCTACAGGCGTCTGTGCTCTACGAGCGTCTGCTCTACAGGAGTCTGTGCTCTCGAGAGTCTGCTCTATAGGAGTCTGTTCTCTATGAGAGTTTGCTCTAAGGGAGTCTGCTCTACACGAGTCTGTGCTCTACGGGAGTCTGTACTTTACGAGAGTCTGTGCTCTACATGAGTCTGCTCTATGGGAGTCTGTGCTCTGCAGGAGTCTGCTCTACAGGAGTCTGCTCTACGAGAGTCTGTGCTCTACAAGAGTCTGCTCTATGAGAGTCTGTGCTCTGCAGGAGTCTGCTCTATGGGAGTCTGTGCTCTATGGGAGTCTGTGCTCTGCGAGAGTCTGTGCTCTACAGGAGTCTGCTCTATGGGAGTCTGTGCTCTACAAGAGTCTGCTCTACGAGAGTCTGTGCTCTGCAGGAGTCTGCTCTATGGGAGTCTGTGCTCTATGTGAGTCTGTGCTCTACGGGAGTCTGTGCTCTACGGGAGTCTGTGCTTTACGGGAGTCTGTGCTTTACGGGAGTCTGTGCTCTACGGGAGTCTCTGTGGTCTACAGGAGTCTGCTCTGTGGGAGTGTGTGCTCTACGAGAGTCTGTGCTCTACCAGAGTCTGCTCTGCGGGAGTGTGTGCTCTACAAGAATCTGTGCTCTACCAGAACAATTTTGCGCCGTGACTATAAACCCTCTTTCAGTCTCGTTAATCGAATAATTAAATATTCTGCCTCCCACCCTTCCCATCCCCCAGTTCGATCATCATTGCCATATGTGTATTCGCCACCATCCATCTCGACCTCCAAGACGTCTGCCACGTCCACAATGGGAACGTCAATCAGGGGTCAGAAAACCAAAAGCGGACGACCAGAAAATCTTCATTTTTTTTTTTCCATTTAGTTTAAAGTGAAATAAACATAAAAGTTGTAAAGCAAATGATACATTGTTACCGTGTAAAGAAGACGCGCGATTCCTGCATGAACCATATAATGATATATGATAACCATACCTGTCGCAGTTTTCTGACCCCCCCACCATTCCATTGATGCAATGTCCCAAGCCCCCTCCCCTGCTGTCGTTATAGGGAACAGGAATCCTGGGGTACATGTGTGTATCTCCTCCCCTCATACATGTACACAATCACTGGCACCACCCCTTCCCCGCTTCCTGCATACAGCAACCACCTGCTTTACGGCTCTCGATACACAACGGAGATCGGACGATGTTTACATGGACTTTGTTTCTTTCGGTTACTTTTGCCCCGTAGATAAACACGACATTGTACATGATGCCGGCCATAGAGCTTCGCTTTGTAGCCTTGTTCTACGTGTTGTTTTTTTCACTGTTTTTACAGAATCTATTTAATTTTTATTTTTTACAACTGTTTTATTTATTAAAAAAAAAATGACGGAATAATTGTAAAAAAAAAAAAAGAAAAAATGAAAAAAAAAAAAATTGGAATTTCTTTGTGTCAGGACGAGAACAATCAGCTGCGAGTCGTCCCGTTGTCTCGATCCCTCCTTGGTAAAGCGATGGTTCTAACATTATTATTATTATTATTATTATTATTATTGAGTAGATGCAGATGTCACAGTGCGTCCACCAGAATAAAATCGGATTTCAGCATCTAAAACCAGGACTGCGTCTGTGTGATTCTGTGTGAGAGTCCTAACCTGCTGATGGGCCTCACCGCTGTAATCGTGGGGGCTTCATACTGGGAAGGGGGGAAGTTTCTTTTTAAGGAGCCAAGTAGTAGGGATTGTGAAAACAACTCGCATGGAAAGAATAGGTAACACTACTACTGACCCAGTCAGTTCCTGTGAAGACTAGAGATTCTCGGACTCAGCATTCCCTAGTGGTACCTACGTAGGCTGGAATGGCGCTAACCACAGCCTAGATAGCACAGGTCCAAGTTGCTACAGTTTAAATAGCCATGGAATGCTTCACGCCCCACCTATGGAACCGGAAGCCAAAGCACTACAGAAAGGAAGGAGTACCGAGATAGAGATCCCATAGTTAGTAAAAACAAATCGCAAAATACAATTATTATTATTTATTTATATAGCGCCATTAGGTTCCATGGCGCTTTACATGAGGATAAGGGAGACAAGAACAAGTAGACTAAATCTAGGTGATCAGGACGTACAGGTACAGGAGGGGCAGGGACCCTGTCCACGAGGGCTCACAGTCTACGAGGGGCGGGTTGGGATACAGTAGGATGGGGGAATGTCGGGTATGGGGCGGTCGCCAGGGTCTCATGGCAGGTTGTAGGCTTGACGGAATAGGTGAGTCTTCAGGTGACACTTGAAGCTTCTCAGGGTAGGAGAGTGTCTGACGTGTTGGGGCAGGGAGTTCCAGAGTAAGGCAGATGCCCGGGAGAAGTCCTGGACTCGGTTGTGCGAGGAGGAGATGAGGGGGGAGCAGAGGAGGAGTTCTTGGGAGGAGCGGAGGTTGCGTGAGGGTAGGTATCGGGAGACCAGGTCGGAGATGTATGGTGGGGCCAGGTTGTGTATGGCTTTGTACGTCATGGTTAGTGTTTTGAATTGGGATCTCTTGGAGGCGGGGAGCCAGTGAAGGGCTTGGCAGAGGGGGGAGACAGGGGAGAAGCAGGAGGACAGGTAGATTAACAACGAGAAAAAATAAGGTACGTACTGCTAGATAGTATGCTGCCTACTTCATATCTACAACCAGAAGATAGGTGCAGGGTGAAGAGCATAAATAGCAGAAAGATTAACCCCAACTGGACTTTCACTATAGCTGGACATCTGTATAAGAATATCACCAGCAGGAAACTCTAACGGGAAAGGTATAAATAGCTGCACCCGAAAGGTGATTGGACAGACAAATGGTTAAATAAAAACAGCTATTAACCTAAAAAAATAAAACAAGGGTAACAGACATGGACACCCAGAGAAAAGCTGTAAGTGTGCTCGGCTTGTCTGTCCACTGAGCCACAGCAAAGAAGAGTCATGAGTTCAAACCCTAAAGAATTACTGTACCTCCCCCCTTCTAGGAGGGGCCACTGGACCCCAACTGCTGACAGGACTCTCTCACTAGGCGATCCTTATGAAAATCCAGCAACCCAGGAATTATCCTCCAGACCAAAATCTTTCCATTCAACAATATAGTGCAATCACCGTCTGATTCCCCAAACTCGTTCCACCTCATACTCATCCTTCTCGAAATCTAGCGCAATGATATCATGAGGACCCAGCATCCCCTCAAACCTTTTAAGAGGAGGTGAATGGAAGGAATTATTAATCCTCAATGCAAAAGTGAGTTGGAGCTTGAACATCACAGGAATAATGATTTTAATTACTTTATACAGACCAACAAATTTAGGATCACATTTTTTGATTGAACTTTCAGATGAAGATTTTTTGAGGAGAGCCAAAGAAAGTCTCCTACCTTAAAGAGGACCTGTCACCCCCTCCCCCCACCATGGATGTGAATCTAAGTGCAGCACTGAATGCAGCAATGTACTTACAGTTAGAAGCCATGAAGGCTGTCCCTGGTGCTCGGAGCTACCTCGCTCCATAGCTGCATCTGACGCCCCCTGTGTCTCTGTGCCGCCTTGTTTACAGCCATTGCCACCTCCCTCCTGCCAGTCAATTCTTCGTCCACTGCGCCTGTGCCTCCTTGTGTTGCTTGACGCAGGCGCAAAGCGAGTTATCACTTCTTACGGTCCCAGCCGACTGTCCCACCTCATGCTGTGACATATTCTCATTTCCCCACCCTGCTCCTAGTTATGCTGTATACAGGAGAGGAGGGGACCCTGTCCACAAGGGCTCTCAGTCTACAGGGGGCGGGCAAGGAGACAGTAGGAGGGGGAAATGCCGATCATGTGATGGTGCGGCGACCGGGTCTCATTGTAGGCTGTTGGCTTGTTGGAAGAGGTGAGTCTTCAGGTATCTTTTGAAGTTACCAAGGGTAGGTGAGTGTATGATGTGGTTAGAGGAGAGAGTTCCAAAGTATGGCGGATGCACGGGTGAAGTCTTGTATGCGGTTGTGAGAGGATGAGATAAGGGGGAGTAGAGAAGGAGCTCTCAGGAGGATCGTAGGTTGCGGGCGGGCAGGTACTGGGAGATCATGTCGGAGATGTATGGTGGGGACAGGTGATGGATGGCTTTGTCATGATTAGGGTTTTAAATTGGGATCTCTAATGGTGGGTTTACACATCCCGATATCGGGGCGATATCGTAGCCAATGACACAGGAGCGCGCTTTTCCCAGCATCGCATCGCCGGTTTAGACAGCCCGATATCGGGACACAACGTCCCGGCGAAGTGTACGCCCACCAACCCAGGAACGACCATTTAACATAGGAGTGAATGAGTGACGTGGGCGTACAGATCAGAGTTGGGCTGTCAGACGGTACGATGCGGCTACAACCGGCATCCGATATTGGGCGGTTGAATAGCACGCTCATTCGACCCCCGATATCGGATTGCCATCGTTCCTGCATCGCGTTGTACCTTCAGACAGTACAACGCAGGTACGATATCGGGTCCAACTCGCGACCCACGTGACTTTGGGTCGGAGTTGGACGCCGATATCGCGGCGTGTAAACCCACCATGAGAGATGGGGAGCCAGGGAAGGGCTTGGTGGAGGGGGGAGGCAGGGGAGTAGTAGGGAAACATGTGGATTAGTCGAACTGCAGAGTTTAGGATGGATTGGAGAGGTGCAAGGGAAGTAGCAGGGAGGCCGGTGAGCAGGAGATTGTAGTAGTCAAGGCGAGAGATGATAAGAGCGTGAACAAGAGTGTTAGCGGTGTAGTCATCAAGGAAAGAGCGGATCCGGGAAATATTTTTGAACTGAAGTCGACAGGAGGTGGTGAGGGCTTGGATGTGAGGTTTGAATGAGATGGAAGATTCTAAAGTAACCCCAAGGCACTTGGCATGGGGGACTGGGGAGAGTGAGCAGTTGTTGTTGAGGATGGATAGGTCAGGTAGAGGAAGAGAGCGACTTTGGGGGAACACGATAAACTCGGTTTTGACCATGTTCAGCTTGAGGAAACGGGCGGAGAAGAAGTATGAGATGGCGGACAGGCAGTGTGGAATTTTGGATAGTAGAGAGGTGATGTCGGGCCCAGAGAGGTAGATCTGGGTGTCGTAGAGATGGTACTGGAGGCCATGGGACTCAATGAGTTGTCCAAGGCCGAGGGTGTAGATGGAGAAGAGCAGAGGAAAACCTCGATGACATTTTAAACATTGTTCTAATTGTTGCTTAATTCTCTTCGTCTGACCATTTGGCTCAGGATGATTACCGAGGAAAACGAAGCTTAATTCCTAACCTGCAGCTAAAGCTAGTCAAAAACTGAACTGCACCATCGGAGAGGTTTTTAGGAAGAACATGTAACTTAACGATATGAGAGATAAACATTGAAGCTGAACTCTGAGCTGTAGGCAATTGTAGTAAAGGAACCAAATGAGCCACCAGAATTAGGTAAATCCATGATGAAAGCCATAGACAAAGGTAGCGACAGAACCTTGTTAGGCAAAACTATATAGAAGCTATATATCCGGCAATTACAAACATACTCCTTACCATCCTATCACCCTGCCACCAAAAGGACCTGGAAATAGCTCTACCGGTGACAGAGGAACCAGGATGCCCGGCCAACATAGAGTAATGCACTTTGTGCCTCCCTCGCTTAGTATTGATCTTCACAAACAGCTTGCAAGACGTTAAGCCCTCCGATGCTCCAACCTGAGCTTCCAAAATGTGCTGTCTGACATCAGTCCCCAGAGCACCCACCACCACCCCTTCACGAAGAATTTTTACTGTATTTTTATCCCTGAGCTCGAGAACAAAACTACGTTATAAAGCAACAACCTTAGTATTCTTAGTACCAGGAACATGCGTCACAGAAAGATCTTACTGAGCAAAAAAGAGGGCCGCCCAGGCCTGCCTAGTGTTCAAGTATTTAGCGGTGTCAATGTAAAGTACCGTACATTGTGGTGATCAGTAATGACCGTTACTCTATGTGCTGCCCCCTCCAACCAATGCCTCCATTCCTGGAAAGCTCTAACAGCCAAGAGTTCCCATTCACCTACATTATAATTGGACTCTCTTTTATGAGAATTTAGAAGAAAAAAAGCACAAGGATGAAAGTAACCGTCCTCCCAAGAAAGAAGAGCACCCATCCCCACAGAAGAGGCGTCTACTTCAACCACAAAAGGCAAATCAACATTGGGTTGATTGAGGATGGGAGCTTTAGAAAAAGCTGTCGTAAGAGCTGCAAGGGCATGAACAGCCACGGTAGACCAAGAGGAAAAGTCAGTTCCATTTTTGGTCATATCAGTAAAAGGTTTGACTATAACCGAAACGTTCTTAAAGAACTTATAATAATTATTATTATTTATTTATATAGCGCCATTGGTTCCATGGCGCTTTACATAAGAAGTGGGGGGAACAAGGACAGGTACAGTACATATGAGCAGTCAATGCTTGCTGATACACGACGGGAGAGGATCCTGTCCACAAGGGCTCACAGTCTATAGGGGTGGGGGGGACACAATAGGGGGGAAGCGCCAAGCGTGTGGTGGAGCGGCACTGGGTCTCATCATAGGTTGTAGGCTTGTTGGAATAGATGAGTTTTCAGGTTCTTTTTGAAGCTCTTGAGGGTAGGCGAATGTCTGACGTGCTGGGGGAGAGAGTTCCAGAGTTTAGGGGAGGCGCGGGAGAAGTCTTGTATGCGGTTGTGGGAGGATGAGATGAGGGGGGAGGAGAGGAGGAGTTGTTGTGAGGAGTGTAGGTTGCGTGCAGGTTGGTATTGGGAGACCATGTCGGAGATGTAGGGGTGGGACAGGTTGTGGATGGCTTTGTAAGTCAGGGTTAGGATTTTAAATTGAGGTCTCTGGGGGGTGGGGAGCCAGTGAAGTGCCATGCGGAGAGGGGAGATAGGGGAGTAGTGAGGAGGCAGGTGGATTAGACGGGCAGCTGAATTTAGGATAGAGCGGAGAGGTGCGTGGGAAAAGGCAGGGAGACCGGTGAGCAGTAGGTTGCAGTAGTCAAGGCGGGAGATGATGAGGGCATGGACGAGAGTTTTGGCGGTGTCATGATTAAGAAACGGGCAGATACGTGAAATGTTCTTGAGTTGGAGTCGGCAGGAGGTGGCGAGGGCTTGGATGTGGGGCTTGAAGGAGAGGGAGGAGTCAAGGGTGACCCCAAGGCACTTTGCGTGGGGGACTGGGGAGAGAGAGCAGTCGTTGACTCGGATTGACAGGTCTGGCAGAGGGGGAGGGCGGCTGGGGGGGAAGACAATGAACTATTTTGTCCATGTTCAACTTGAGGAAGCGAGCAGAGAAGAAAGATGAGATGGCAGACATGCATTGGGGGATTTTAGACAGAAGGGAGGAGATGTCAGGCCCGGAGAGGTAGATCTGGGTGTCGTCGGCGTAGAGATGGTACTGGAGGCCATGGGACTCGATGAGTTGACCTAGGCCGAGGGTGTAGATGGAGAAAAGTAGCGGTCCCAGTACCGATCCCTGGGGGACGCCGACAGTAAGGGGGTAGGATGAGGAAGAGGTGTGGGAGTGGGTGACACTGAAAGTGCAGTCCGTAAGGTATGAGGAGATCCAGGAGAGGGCGAGGTCAGTGATACCAAGGGATTCTAGGATCTGGAGTAGGAGGGAGTGGTCGACTGTGTCGAAGGCGGCAGATAGGTCGAGGAGGAGGAGGACGGAGTAGTGTTTTTTTCTCTTCGCGGTCAGGAGGTCATTGGTGACTACAGTAAGGGCTGTTTCGGTGGAGTGGTGGGGTCGGAAACCGGATTGCAGGCGGTCGAAGAGGGAGCGGGAGGATAGGTAGGAGGACAGTTCAGAGTGGACGTGTTGTTCAAGTAGTTTGGAAGCGAAAGGGAGAAGGGATATTGGGCGGTAGTTGGCGATGGATGATGGGTCGAGGGAGGGTTTTTTGAGGATGGGTGAAATCAAGGCGTGTTTGAAGGATGAGGGAAAGACGCCAGTAGTGAGTGATAGGTTGAAGAGGTGGGTTAGGGCAGGGATGAGGGCAGTGGTGAGGTTTGGGATGAGATGGGTAGGGAGTGGGTCGAGGGCTCAGGTGCTGAGGTGAGATCATGACAGGACGGTGGAGAGCTGGGCTTCAGTCACGTCGGAGAATCCTCTCTTGGTCGAGGAGGGTTGGGCGGTAAAGGTGGTGGGTTGGGGGGACGTTGGGTCAAAGCTTTCTCTAATTTTATCAATCTTGTGTTTGAAGAAGGTGGCGAAGTCGTCGGCGGAGATGAGGGGGGAAGGAGGAGGTGCTGGGGGGCGGAGAAGGGAGTTGAAGGTTTTGAATAGTTGTTTGGGGTTTCGGGACAGTGTGTTGATTAAAGAAGAGAAATAGGTTTGCTTTGCGGCGGTGAGTGCGTCCTTGAAGTTGGAGAGGGATTGCTTGTAGATGGTGAGGTGGGCCGCGGAGTGAGATTTCTTCCATCTCCGTTCAGCGATCATGGACGTTTGGTGAAGCTCTTTTGTGAGAGAGGTGAGCCAGGGTTGTCTGTGTGTGCGGGTTTTGGTGTGTGTGAGGGGGGCAGCCTGGTGGAGAGCAGCAGTTAGTGTGGAGTTGTAGAGGGTGGCAGCAGTGTTAACATCGGGTGAGGAGGCGAGGTCTGTGAGAGGGAGGAGGGAGTGAGAGAGTGAGGTGAAATTGATAAGTTTAAGGTTTCTGCGCGGGTGACTGAGTTTCCGGAGAGGGGGGGTGAGGTAGGGGGAAAGAGGGAGGAGAAGGTCAACAAGTTGTGGTCAGATTGGAAGAGGGGTGAGTTTGAGAGGTCGGTGAGGGAACAGAGGCGGGAGAAGATGAGGTCAAGCGTGTGGCCGTCTTTGTGAGGACCATTGGGAGAGGGCAAAGGAGGTGGTCAGAGATAGGAGTCGGGAGGTAGGCGGGTCGGGGGTGTCGATGGGGATGTTGAAGTCGCCCATGATGATGGTGGGGATGTCGGAGGAGAGGAAGTGGAGAAGCCAAGTGTTGAAGTGGTCAAGGAAGGAGGCGATGGGTCCCGGGGGTCGGTAGATGAACGCGAGCTGGAGGTTGCAGGGGGAGAAAATGCGAACAGAGTGCAGTTTGAAGGAGGGAAAGGAGGCGGAGGGAGGCGGTGTAGTAGGGATGAAGGAGCAGCTGTCGGACAAGAGTATGCCCACACCACCGCCACGGGTGCTATTAGGGCGTGGTGTGTGTGAAAGCGTGAGTCCGCCGTAGGAGAGGGCGGCGGTGGAGGCTGTGTCGGCGGGGGTGAGCCAAGTAACTAGCAAAACCTAAGAACCTCTGCAAAGCTTTAGGACTAGTGGGTTAAGGACGGCCTGTACTTTAACAGTATCCATCAGAAAACCTAGCAGAAACCAAATGACCCAAAAACTGAATCTGCTGCACCTCAAATTGGCACTTCTCTTAGCAAACAAATGATATGTCACAAACAAAGTGAAGTCTCTGTCGAACATGCTCCTGATGCTCCTCATGAGAACCTGAGTAAACAAAGATATCCAATTATCTTACTACAAATCTACCCACTAAAAGGAGAAAAAACACCAGTGGAGCATTGATCAAACCGAATGGCATCACCAAATTTTCACAATGACCCTCAGGTGTATTGAAGGCAATCTTTCATCCATCACCATCATGTATAAGGTTATATGAGGGATAACGTCAAACCTTTACAACCAGTGTCCTTACATATTAATGATTTTTTTTTACTTTTCTTTTTCCTTTAAGAAAGTCATTATTGTATCTGAAACACTGAATCTTTATATGACCCGTTCGACCGCAGTATAGACAGATGAGCATGTGTTCCAGTTTCTGTTCCCTCCCTGGATTGTCTGCATTGCTTGCCTGACTCAATAGGATGAGAGGAGGAAGTCACTGACACAGCCTCAAGTGTGCTGTTATCCCTAAGACACTGACCGTGACATTGCTTCTTCCAGGGACAACAGGGAGGGATTATAAACCATCACCGACTGGCATAAATTACGAGAGTATGGCTGGCCGTACAACTGAGAACATCACTAGCAGGGGAAGGTATGTATAGCTGCACCCGAAAGGTGATTGGACAAACAAATGGATAAATAAAAACACCCGTTAACCTAAAACATTAAAGAAAGGATAACATTATACCCACCCAGAGAAAAGCTGTATCTGCTGTGGCTCAGTGGACAGATAAGCCAAGCACAAGGTCTTGGGTGCAAACCCTGACGCGTGACACAACCATTTTCCATGTGATAGAATTGCAGCTGGTGCAGTGCTCACTTATACCAGTGTGGTCCTGTAACAGGAGCCTTTGTGGCAACAAATCCATCAATAATACTTCCTCCTGAATCTTCCCCATCACCTGTGATATTATTAAGAAGTGGAAGGAACCGCAGCAACTCAGCCCAGAAGTGGAGACCCAGTAAAGTTACAGAGCGGGGGGCCCGAGTGCTGAGGAGCAGAGAGCAGCAATGTCCCGACTGCTTTGCTGACCCCATAACTGCAGAGTTCAGGCTTCCTCTGGTAACATCAGCACTAACACCGCACCCGCCGGGAGCTTTATGAGCGAGCAGCTGCAGCCGTACATCACTAAGCACAATGCTGTGTGTCGGATGGAGCGGTGTAAAGCCACCAAGACTAAACTCTGGAGAAAGCATCTGTGCAGTGATGGATTGCACTTCTCTATCTGTGTCTGATGGATGAGACTGGGTTTGGTGAATGGAGAATATTATCCCCTAATTGAATTGTGCCCGCTGTACAAATGATGATGGAGGATAATGCTCCAAACTGTTATCAGGGGGAGGTCATGGACTCTTATACCAGAGAGCGGAAATTTTAATCTTCAGCACCAGACATTGTGGACAATTGTAGCTTCAGCTTTGTGGGAACAGTTTGGGGAACACCCTTTTCTGTTGTTCCTGATTGTACCGAGTGCACAAACTCCATACACACATGGAGGGGAGAGAACATGATGGTTACACAGCCCAGACCAGCCCCAGCCCATCCAACACCTCAGCCCAGACCTCAGCCCCATCCAACATCACAGAGCCCGGACCCTCAGCCCCATCCAACACCACAAGCCCAGACCCTCTGCCCCATCCAACACCACAGAACCTGGACCTCAGACCCATCGAACATCACAGAACTCAGACCCCAGCCCCATCCAACACCACACAGCCCAGACCTCAGCCCCATCCCAACATCACAGAACCCGGACCTAAGCCCCATCCAACACCACACAGCCCAGACCTCAGCCCCATCCAACACCACAGAGCCCAGACCCCAGCCCCATCCAACACCACACAGCCCAGACCTCAGCCCCATCCCAACATCACAGAACCCGGACCTAAGCCCCATCCAACACCACACAGCCCAGACCTCAGCCCCATCCAACATCACAGAACCCGGACCTAAGCCCCATCCAACACCACACAGCCCAGACCTCAGCCCCATCCAACACCACAGAGCCCAGACCCCAGCCCCATCCAACTCCACAGAGCCCGGACCTCAGCCCCATCCAACACCACACAGCCCAGACCTCAGCCCCATCCCAACATCACAGAACCCGGACCTAAGCCCCATCCAACACCACACAGCCCAGACCTCAGCCCCATCCAACATCACAGAACCCGGACCTAAGCCCCATCCAACACCACACAGCCCAGACCTCAGCCCCATCCAACATCACAGAACCCGGACCTAAGCCCCATCCAACACAGCTCAGACCCCAGCCCCATCCAACACCACAGAGCCTGGACCTCAGCCCCATCCTACACCACACAGCCCAGACCTTAGCCCCATCCAACATCACAGAACCCGGACCTAAGCCCCATCCAACACCACACAGCCCAGACCCCAGCCCCATCCAACACCACAGAGCCCAGACCCCAGCCCCATCCAACACCACAGAACCCAGACCTCAGCCCCATCCAACACCACAGAGCCCAGACCCCAGCCCCATCCAACACCACACAGCCCAGACCCCAGCCCCATCCAACACCACAGAGCCTGGACCTCGGCCCCATCGAACACCACAGAACCCAGACCTCAGCCCCATCCAACACCACAGAGCCCGGAGCTCAGCCCCATCGAACACCACAGAGCTTGGACCTCAGCCCCATCCAATACCAGAGCCCAGACCTCAGCCCCATCCAACACCACAGAGCCTGTACCTCGGCCCCATCGAACACCACAGAACCCAGACCTCAGCCCCATCCAACATCACAGAGCCCGGACCTTAGCCCCAACCAACAGCGCAGCCTGGACCTCAGCCCCATCCAACACCAGAGCCCAGACCTCAGCCCCATCCAACACCACAGAGCCCGGACCTCATCCCCATCCAACCCCACAGAGCCCGGACCTCAGCCCCATCCAACACCACAGAGCCCGGACCTCAGCCCCATCCAACACCACAGAGCCCGGACCTCAGCCCCATCCAACACCACAGAGCCCGAGCCCCAGCCCCATCCAACACCACAGAGCCCGAGCCCCAGCCCCATCCAACACCACAGAGCCCGGACCTCAGCCCCATCCAACACCACAGAGCCCAGACCTCAGCCCCATCCAACACCACAGAGCCCAGACCTCAGCCCCATCCAACACCACAGAGCCCGGACCTCAGCCCCATCCAACACCACAGAGCCCGGACCTCATCCCCATCCAACTTCACAGAGCCCGGACCTCAGTCCCATCCAACACCACAGAGCCCGGACCTCAGCCCCATCCAACACCACAGAGCCCGGACCTCAGCCCCATCCAACACCACAGAGCCCGAGCCCCATCCAACCCCATCCAACACCACAGAGCCCGAGCCCCAGCCCCATCCAACACCACAGAGCCCGAGCCCCAGCCCCATCCAACACCACAGAGCCTGTACCTCGGCCCCATCCAACACCACAATCTGCTCTGAGACGTCTTTTTTCTAAGCTAAACAAGCCAATCTTTCCAACCTCTCATCATATTGAAGGCATCCATCCTTAGTAACACAGTCAGTGTAAAGGCAGGCCTCTTCTATAACTGTCCAATGTGCTTTTTGAAAACATGGACTTACGAATTATTTACAGAACGAAAACAATATACTGAAGTGACATCTATAGAACAACAATACTACATTTGGATTCCGGGATTTTATCTCTTTATACGTCCTAAAATCTTGTTTGCCTTTTCAGCAGCCACCTGACATTGAGTGCTGCTGCTCCGCTTACTTGTAACCAGAGTACCCCAGTCCTCCTGTTCTGTAGTCCCAAGTCCTCCTGTTCTGTAGTCCCCAGTCCTCCTGTTCTGTAGTCCCCAGTCCTCCTGTTCTGTAGTCCCCAGTCCTCCTGTTCTGTAGTCCTTAGCATATTTCTATTTAATATACAGTATATGCTGCAATACGACCCAGTGAAGCTCAATATAACCGTGCCAACCAGAGCAAACGCAACAGTAATAGTGTTCACAGCGTCTTCCCCCCCCCCCTTAAAAAAAAAATAACTGGCAAGATGAACGCTCCCAATTACAGCTGCTGAAAAAAGTTGTCAGTTCTGTGTTCATCAATGGGCCCTGGAAAGTGATTGTGGCCCCTAACTCTCTATGGAATAAATCAGAGAGTGAATCCCCTGGAACCACACGGTGATCTACAGATCGGCGCACCAACATCGCCTCCATTAGACACTTGCTTTTTAGGCCTGTTGCCAAAAGTGGTCTATGGTTCACGAGGGTGGAAGGGGCACCATGAATCCGCTGGCACCCGGGTTCCTCCACTGTTTTCACCTTCACTGATGTCCTGAGGAGATGATCTTGGATGTGCTCTGGAACCAATGGTCATTGAACCACCGATCATTCCAGATCGGCTGCGGACATCTATAGAAAGACAATACTACATTTAGATCCCAGGATTTTCTCTCTTTATACCCCCTAAAATCTTGTTTGCTCTTGCAGCAGCTACCTGACATTGAGCGCTGCTGCCTTCTCCTGTATTGTAATCCTTAGTATATTTCTATGACTCCGTTATGATCAGCCTTCTAATTGTAGCAGTGAACTCTTGAGTCGTGTTCGTCCAAGTGTCCACCCTGCTCGTATCGAGTGCTCACTCATCACTTCTTTTAGGTATCAGACCTTCAATGTGGACACAGATTAAACAGCGGGTATTATTATGCAGTTTATGATTATTGAACGGCCTTCAGCTCGATCTCAAGCCATGAAGCAATAAATGTTGTATAGGGAGATTGATCTTGTGCAACCTAGATAGATCCACCAGGGTCTTCTACAAGACTCCATCAGGGTCTTGTCCACTGTTATCTTGATAATATCAAACCATCGTGTCAGGACTCTGGATCGTCTGTTCACTGTTTACATTTTGTGCATTATAGCCCTTTTCCAAAATGACTTCTGCTACTTTGCTCATGTTCATGTCATCCTCCTTCCCTACCTTTATAAACCCTAGTCTACCTTCCAGCCAGTACTTGAGTATTCTGCTTAAATTCTTGTCTCCTTGCTTCTGAATATTGCTGCTCCTCCTCCAGTAAGTCCAGCTCAGCTCTTTCTAGCAACCTCTCCATCTCTCTGTGACTCACCTGCACCTTACTGCCTGTGTGTCAGTGTCTGCCCGAGTCTGCCAGCCCTTGTCATGTAAGCCTTGTCTGCTGTTAGCAGCTTATTGATGTTAAGTGTGCAGTAGCAGTACTCTGACTGTTGGGACTTTCTAAGACTCACTGCTCTGCACTGGTTTCGTGACTCATTCTCACAGACTTACCTAATCCAGGCCTCCAGGGTGTGGACTGTGTTTTCTACTAAACTGCATTTCCCAGTGACAGCTTCTTCCAAGAGACTTTCCTTGCCGGCATCACTGTGGATGAACTATTTCTGGTGACTTCTCTGTTTATTGTGTATTTGATGAACTTTGCTCACTTGCTGCACTTCACGTTTGTTTTCAATCACATGTGTAAAATACTGACTTTCTCACCATAACCTTGTTCAGTTGACTCATTGTCTCACACTAAGAGATTCCTGAGTGTTCCATTATAATTATACATAAGGTCGCTGGTCTTCCTCTTCGCCTTGTTACTTCTATTCTTCCGACTATGATGCCCTTCTCCAGTGAGAAGCCTAGATAAATCCGCTAGGGTCTTTTCCACCGTTATCTTGAGAGTAACAAGCCATCAGGTTGCTTGTCTTCCTCTTTGCCTTGTTCCTTCTATTCTTCCCATGATGTCCTTCTCCAGTGATTGCTCTCTTCGTATGATGTGTAGACACGTTGTATCTTGGTGATCCTTCCTTCCAGTGACGTCTGGCTCGATTTGTTCCAGAATTGATGTGTTTGCTCTTCTCGCCATCCATGGTATTGATAACCTCCTTCTCCTGCACATTTCAAAGGCGTTGATTTTTCTGTCTTGTTCCTTTATTGTCCAGGTTTATCGTCCTTCAGCTCGATCTCAAGCCCTGGTAACTTGATGGATGAACGCTCTGTAGGAAGATTGATCTTTTGCAGACTACGTAGGTTCACCAGGGTCTTCCCCCGTCGTTATATAGTAAGCGAATGCAATTTCGATGACCCAATACAGCCTAAACCTCAATTCTGGTGCCTAGTGGGTGCAATAATGAGTCGATAGCAGGACTCAGATCTCAGGGGGGTAATGGGATACAATGAGAATATTATAGAGCGATTCCATCCTCTTCTCTATCCCTTATTTCATGCAGCACAGAAGATGGATATCATGATGGATGAACTTTATATAGGAGATGGTCCATGATGACATTTTTAAACAGGAGCGCCATCATGTGGCATAATGGAGGAATGAGAGCTTTTCATAACGATGCCGAGCCTGTGCAATAAAGGAGAACTTTACAAGCTGAAAATGATGGTTCCCATACACACAATACTGCAACCATGAAAGATGAAGATCCTGGATAATAAGGCAATGGAGACCGGGGGGCAGATATCAGTGCAGACATGCCTGAAACTGATCAAGCACATGCTGAAAGACAAAGGTGCATTTACTAAATGCTAAACATTACAATTTAGTTTTTGTTAGGAGCAAAACAGTAACAATGCAGTGACGTGACAAGAATCTGCATAACTACGGTAATAATATGCTAAATTGTTGCAGGTCACATTTATGTATGAGGTAGCCGAGATGATTGTCTATAAAATGAAGGTGGCCTCACCTCAGAGCTGTAGAGGATGGAGAGATCTGGAGCCGGAAAGTCACAAGCTCAAACATTGTTACCCTTTTGATCGTCAGTGCAAATTATAAAAAAAAGAACAAATGTATAAAATAGTATAAGTGCAAATTAGTAATATATTTAGTTACAGCTATATATCTATACTAGATGAGTGCCCAAAGTTATCGCATACGGAGGGCAGTGACATCACAAAGGGGGCAGGCTCTGTAGCCCTGGGGGTGGTGGCCATCTCTCCCCCGTCCACTTTCTCCCCTTGTGTTGTCTTCTCTCCTCTGTTCTCTCTCCATTGACCTGTCTCTATCTCTTCCTGTGCGCTGTCTCTGCCTTCCCCATGCGCTCACTTCCCCCCATGCACTCTTTGCGCCCCGTGCGCTCTTCTCCCTAAGCTTTGTCTCTACCCCCGTGGTGTACAAAGATGGCGGTGGTGTGAGTCAGCGAGCGCATGTGCACTTACTCACGCCACCATCTTTATATACCCAGGTGTTCAAAAATGGTGGCCGCGTAAGAGTGCATGCGTGCGTCATGTGATGCTGTCGCCATCTTTGGACGCTTGGATATACAAAGACAGCGGACACTTGACTGAGTGGCGGTGATGTGCGTCGGCGGAAGAGGACCATGTGGCACCACTAGTAGCACTGCACAATGTGCCATTGTGCGCCATATTTGCACACCCTTAACTTGGGTGTGCAAGTATGGCTGAAGCTGCAGATGCTAGATAGGAGGACACCATACAATACAATGAAACGTGACTTCTACTGGGACATTTTGGGCGAAGGTTGGAGATCGTATTTGAACAGATAGGTCCACCAGGGCCTTCCCCAAGCCTAGATAGATCCACCAGGGTTTCCTTTAAGCCTAGATAGGTCCACCAGGGTCTTCACCATTATCTTGATTGTATCAAGCCATCGGGTTGCCGGTCTTCCTCTTCACCTTGTTTCTGCTATTCTATTGATGTTCTTCTCCAGTGATTTCTCTCTTCGTATGATGTGTAGACAAGTCGTAGCTTGCTGTTCTTTGCATCCAGTGACATGTCTGGCTTAATTTGTTCGAGTCTGACCACACCTGACTACAGCTAGATGAAAACTCTCCAGAAACACGATAAAATAGCAGTGCCGGATATGTTGCATAAGGCAGCTCACGAAACTGACACTGGGATGAGCAAAGTGGAGCCCGTGGAGGGTAGAGCAACACTTATCAGCTGTGCAAGTCATCGCTGTAACAGTAATCACCATTGAAATTATACAAAGGAGCTCTGTATATAGTATATACAGAATACAGTCTTCACCAGTGACATTATACAAAGGAGCTCTGTATATAGTATATACAGAATACAGTCTTCACCAGTGACATTATACAAAGGAGCTCTGTATATAGTATGTACAGAATACAGTCTTCACCAGTGACATTATACAAAGGAGCTCTGTATATAGTATATACAGAATACAGTCTTCACCAGTGACATTATACAAAGGAGCTCTGTATATACCGTAGTATATACAGAATACAGTCTTCACCAGTGACATTATACAAAGAAGCTCTGTACATAGTATATACAGAATACAGTCTTCACCAGTGACATTATACAAAGGAGCTCTGTATATAGTATATACAGAATACAGTCTTCACCAGTGACATTATACAAAGGAGCTTTGTATACAAGGTCAGTGTCCAAGTAACACAGTGATCACCGGTGACATTATACACAGGAGCTCTGTATATATTATATAGTGCATAGTGTGAGTGTATAGGTAATACAGGGATTACCAGAGACATACACAGGAGCTCTGTACGTACAGTGGGTACGGACAGTATTCAGATCCCTTTACATTTTTCACTCTTTGTTTCATTGCAGCCATTTGGTAAATTCTATAAAGTTCATTTTTCCTCATTAATGTCACTCTGCACCACATTGTGACTGAAAAAAACTGAAATGTAGAAATTTGTGTAAATTTCTTTAAAAAACCTGCAAGTTTTCTTGATGACACTGCGCACGGTAGACACAGGAACATTCAGGTCTTTGGAGATGGACTTGTAGCCTTGAGATTGCTCATGCTTCCTCACAATTTGGTTTCTCAAGTCCTCAGACAGTTCTTTGGTCTTCTTTCTTTTCTCCATGCTCAATGTGGTACACACAAGGACACAGGACAGAGGTGGAGTCAACTTTAATCCATGTCAACTGGCTGCAAGTGTGATTTAGTTATTGCCAACACCTGTTAGGTGCCACAGGTAAGTTACAGGCGCTGTTAATTACACAAATTACAGAAGCATCACATGATTTGTCTAACAGTGCCAATACTTTTGTCCACCCCCTGTTTTATGTTTGGTGGAATTAGATCCTATTTGGCTTTAGGACAATTCTTTGTGTTTTTTCATTGAAGACAAATTAAATGAAGATAATAATAGCAAAGAATTTGTGATTGCAATCATTTTCAGGAAGAGACTGAGGATTATCTGACAGAACTGCAGGGTGTCAATACTTTTGGCCACAACTGTAAGCCTCCTAACCAGACCGGTTTCGGAAACAAGTTCCTTACACATCGGTTCATACAATATAAAAACAATCTTTTTATAAAGGAACCTACATTAAGGTGTAACAGGAATAGACAATGTGGAGTCACGGGTGTTGAGACATTAGTGTAGAAACCTCACAAGACAAGAATAATGACTTGTGCAACAAATCCTATCCTAGATAAATACACACAGACATGACTCGTCCACTCCACATTGTGACACGTCCACTCTACATTGTGACCCGTCCACTCCACATTGTGACTCGTCCACTCCACATTGTGACTCGTCCACTCCACATTGTGACACGTCCACTCTACATTGTGACCCGTCCACTCTACATTGTGACCCATCCCCTCCACATTGTGACGCGTCCACTCCACATTGTGACGCGTCCACTCCACATTGTGACCCGTCCACTCTACATTGTGACTCGTCCACTCTACATTGTGACACATCCACTCTACATTGTGACTCGTCCACTCTACATTGTGACACGTCCACTCTACATTGTGATGTGTCCAGTCCACATTGTGACGCGTCCACTCCACATTGTGACGTGTCCACTCCACATTGTGACGTGTCCACTCCACATTGTGACGCGTCCACTCTACATTGTGACACGTCCACTCTACATTGTGATGTGTCCAGTCCACATTGTGACGCGTCCACTCCACATTGTGACGTGTCCACTCCACATTGTGACGTGTCCACTCCACATTGTGACACGTCCACTCTACATTGTGACACGTCCACTCTACATTGTGATGTGTCCAGTCCACATTGTGACGCGTCCACTCCACATTGTGACGTGTCCACTCCACATTGTGACGTGTCCACTCCAC
This sequence comes from Allobates femoralis, assembly GCA_033576535.1. NCBI lineage: Eukaryota > Metazoa > Chordata > Amphibia > Anura > Aromobatidae > Allobates > Allobates femoralis. The sequence goes on from JARQOC010000005.1 coordinate 3,332,426, forward strand.
ATTGTGACGCGTCCACTCCACATTGTCACGCGTCCACTCCACATTGTGACACGTCCACTCCACATTGTGATGTGTCCACTCCACATTGTGACGCGTCCACTCTACATTGTGACACGTCCAGTCCACATTGTGACACGTCCAGTCCACATTGTGACGCGTCCACTCTACATTGTGACACGTCCACTCCATATTGTGACGCGTCCACTCCACATTGTGACGCATCCACTCCACATTGTGATGTGTCCACTCCACATTGTGACGCGTCCTCTCCACATTGTGACGCGTCCACTCCACATTGTGACGTGTCCATTCTACATTGTGACACGTCCACTCCATATTGTGACGCGTCCACTCCACATTGTGAGACGTCCACTCCACATTGTGACGTGTCCACTCCACATTGTGACGCGTCCACTCCACATTGTGACACGTCCACTCCACATTGTGACGCTTCAATTCTACATTGTGACGCGTCCACTCTACATTGTGATGCGTCCTCTCCACATTGTGACACGTCCACTCCACATTGTGATGCGTCCTCTCCACATTGTGACACGTCCACTCCACATTGTGACGCGTCCACTCCACATTGTGATGCGTCCTCTCCACATTGTGACGCGTCCACTCCACATTGTGATGTGTCCACTCCACATTGTGACACGTCCACTCCACATTGTGATGCGTCCTCTCCACATTGTGACGCGTCCACTCCACATTGTGACACGTCCACTCCACATTGTGACGCTTCAATTCTACATTGTGACGCGTCCACTCTACATTGTGATGCGTCCTCTCCACATTGTGACACGTCCACTCCACATTGTGATGCGTCCTCTCCACATTGTGACACGTCCACTCCACATTGTGACGCGTCCACTCCACATTGTGATGCGTCCTCTCCACATTGTGACACGTCCACTCCACATTGTGATGCGTCCTCTCCACATTGTGACGCGTCCACTCCACATTGTGATGTGTCCACTCCACATTGTGACACGTCCACTCCACATTGTGATGCGTCCTCTCCACATTGTGACGCGTCCACTCCACATTGTGACACGTCCACTCCACATTGTGAGGTGTCCATTCTACATTGTGACACGTCCACTCCATATTGTGACGCGTCCACTCCACATTGTGACACGTCCACTCCACATTGTGACGCGTCCACTCCACATTGTGACACGTCCACTCAACATTGTGACGCGTCCACTCCACATTGTAACACGTCCACTCCACATTGTGACACGTCCACTCCACATTGTGACGCGTCCACTCTACATTGTGTGTTGTTATTTCAATAGTTACAATCAAAGGACTTAAAAATACATTTTCCTTGCACCAGTAAATTATTATCATATCGAGTCCTCATATATTTTTAGTTATTTAATTCTTTATTTTTTATTATTATTTTACTGTTTTCCATTAATTTGCTTATTTTTTCAGTTTCCTTTTATTCATTATTATACCTTATTTTATTTCCTTTGGATTGCATCTCATGACATGTATAAATGCAGGATCGTAGCACACATACAGTTAGGGCCAGAAATATTTGGACAGTGACACAAGTTTTGTTATTTTAGCTGTTTACAAAAACATGTTCAGAAATACAATTATATATATAATATGGGCTGAAAGTGCACACTCCCAGCTGCAATATGAGAGTTTCCACATCCAAATTGGAGAAAGGGTTTAGGAATCATAGCTCTGTAATGCATAGCCTCCTCTTTTTCAAGGGACCAAAAGTAATTGGACAATGGACTCTAAGGGCTGCAATTAACTCTGAAGGCGTCTCCCTCGTTAACCTGTAATCAATGAAGTAGTTAAAAGGTCAGGGGTGGATTCCAGGTGTGTGGTTTTGCATTTGGAAGCTGTTGCTGTGACCAGACAACATGCGGTCAAAGGAACTCTCAATTGAGGTGAAGCAGAACATCCTGAGGCTGAAAAAAAAGAAAAAATCCATCAGAGAGATAGCAGACATGATTGGAGTAGCAAAATCAACAGTTGGGTACATTCTGAGAAAAAAGGAATTGACTGGTGAGCTTGGGAACTCTAAAAGGCCTGGGCGTCCACGGATGACAACAGTGGTGGATGATCGCCGCATACTTTATTTGGTGAAGAAGAACCCGTTCACAACATCAACTGAAGTCCAGAACACTCTCAGTGAAGTAGGTGTATCTGTCTCTAAGTCAACAGTAAAGAGAAGACTCCATGACAGTAAATACAAAGGGTTCACATCTAGATGCAAACCATTCATCAATTCCAAAAATAGACAGGCCAGGGTTACATTTGCTGAAAAACACCTCAAGAAGCCGCTCAGTTCTGGAAAAGTATTCTATGGACAGATGAGACAAAGATCAACCTGTACCAGAATGATGGGAAGAAAAAAGTTTGGAGAAGAAAGGGAACGGCACATGATCCAAGGCACACCACATCCTCTGTAAAACATGGTGGAGGCAACGTGATGGCATGGGCATGCATGGCTTTCAATGGCACTGGGTCACTTGTGTTTATTGATGACATAACAGCAGACAAGAGTAGCCGGATGAATTCTGAAGTGTACCGGGATATACTTTCAGCCCAGATTCAGCCAAATGCTGCAAAGTTGATTGGACGGCGCTTCATAGTACAGATGGACAATGACCCCAAGCATACAGCCAAAGCTACCCAGGAGTTCATGAGTGCAAAAAAGTGGAACATTCTGCAATGGCCAAGTCAATCACCAGATCTTAACCCAATTGAGCCGCATTTCACTTGCTCAAATCCAGACTTAAGACGGAAAGACCCACAAACAAGCAAGACCTGAAGGCTGCGGCTGTAAAGGCCTGGCAAAGCATTAAGAAGGAGGAAACCCAGCGTTTGGTGATGTCCACGGGTTCCAGACTTAAGGCAGTGATTGCCTCCAAAGGATTCGCAACAAGATATTGAAAATAAAAATATTTTGTTTGGGTTATGTTTATTTGTCCAATTACTTTTGACCTCCTAAAATGTGGAGTGTTTGTAAAGAAATGTGTACAATTCCTACATTTTCTATCAGATATTTTTGTTCAACCCTTCAAATTAAACGTTACAATCTGCACTTGAATTCTGTTGTAGAGGTTTCATTTCAAATCCAATGTGGTGGCATGCAGAGCCCAACTCGCCAAAATTGTGTCACTGTCCAAATATTTCTGGCCCTAACTGTATCTATATCCCTTCCCTAAGGTCTAATATTTTTTATTTATCATTTTTTATTTTTAATTATTATTCATTTTCCTCCCATGTAGTAAAAATATTACCCCCTGTATAACCATGAGCTCACAGTTCCATATTAATCCCAATAACTGGGACACTCTTACTAATGATTTATTTCCCTGCTGTTATTATTTATCTACTACCCACTGTGTGCTGATAAAGGTACATGTAATCCCTTATGGTACATTTACACACGGCTACATTTCTAGCTTATCCACAGGTAACTTACTGGCTGCAGTGAAATCATGGATACATTATTCCATTTGTACACAGCCACAAGATAGAACCTTGTCTCCATGATTTCACTGCAACCAGTAAGTTACCTGTAGCCACCCTAGAAATGTAGCCGCCTGTAAATGTACCATAAGAGATGTTCGAGAATCATTCACCCAAAATAAAGAACTTAAAGTTATATCTACACATTTATATGTGAAGAGTTTCCAGACGGGTTCGGCCCAGTGCAGACGCTTCCTCTCATATTTCAGATTATTGTGTCATCATTAATATACTAGATGGTGGCCTGATTCTAACGCATTCGGTATTCTAGAATTGTATGTAGTTGACAAACTGTGACTGACAGAATTTGTTCAGTCAACGTGAGTGAACTACACCGCTGCTCCTGTCACCGCTCCTCCATCTCTCCTCCTGTCACCGCTCCTCCTGTCACTGCTCCTCCGTCTCTCCTCCTGTCACCGCTCCTCCTGTCACCGCTCCTCCTGTCACTGCTCCTCCGTCTCTCCTCCTGTCCCCACCCCTCCTGTCACTGCTCCTCCGTCTCTCCTCCTGTCACGATCCTCCGTCTCTCCTTCTGTCACCGCTCCTCCGTCTCTCCTCCTGTCCCCGCCCCTCCGTCACTGCTCCTCCGTCTCTCCTCCTGTCCCCGCCCCTCCTGTCACTGCTCCTCCAACTCTCCTCCTGTCACTGCTCCTCCGTCTCTCCTCCTGTCACCACTCTTCCGTCTCTCCTTCTGTCACCGCTCCTCCTGTCCCCACTCCTACTGTCACCGCTCCTCAGTCTCTCCTTTTGTCACCGCTCCTCCGTCTCTCTTCCTGTCCCCACTCTTCCTGTCACTGCTCCTCCGTCTCTCCTCCTGTCACCGCTCCTCTGTCTCTCCTCCTGTCACCGCTCCTCCTGTCACTGCTCCTCCGTCTCTCCTCCTGTCCCCACTCCTCCTGTCACTGCTCTTCCATCTGTCCTCCTGTCTCGCTCCTCCTGTCACTACTCCTCCATCTCCCCTCCTGTCCCCACTCCTCCTGTCACTGCTCCTCCATCTCTCCTCCTGTCACCACTCCTACTGTCACTGCTCCTCCATCTCTCCTCCTGTCCCCACTCCTCCTGTCACTGCTCCTCCATCTGTCCTCCTGTCTCCGCTCCTCCTGTCACTGCTCCTCCATCTCCCCTCCTGTCCCCACTCCTCCTGTCACTGCTCCTCCATCTCTCCTCCTGTCCCCACTCCTCCTGTCACTGCTCCTCCGTCTCTCCTCCTGTCACTGCTCCTCCATCTTTCCTCCTGTCCCCACTCCTCCTGTCACTGCTCCTCCATCTCTCCTCCTGTCACTGCTCCTCCATCTCTCCTCCTGTCCCCACTCCTCCTGTCACTGCTCCTCCATCTCTCCTCCTGTCACCGCTCCTCTGTCTCTCCTCCTGTCACCGCTCCTCCTGTCACTGCTCCTCCGTCTCTCCTCCTGTCCCCACTCCTCCTGTCACTGCTCCTCCGTCTCTCCTCCTGTCACCGCTCCTCCATCTCCCCTCCGGTCCATTTGCATATTTGGATTCCCAGAGGGCAATGCATCATGGATTTCACTTGTGTGTGAGCGGTTTAGCCGGCTGCCCGCAGTGTTTTCCTTGACTGGTCTCCCTGAGATCAGTGAATGCTTTGTGATGTTGGTCTACCAGGCATTGCTCCCACCTAGCCAGAATCCTACTCCACACTGATGAGGGGCAATACCCCGAAACAGCTGTCTGTGGATGGATACCTGGCTCTGTTAATTCCCTTGTCATATCCTTAACTCGTATTTGAGAGGGATATTGAGTAAAAGGGCCACTTAATATGGTGGTTATGGCATTCTCCGCAAGGATTCCACCCCAGGACTATGTCCTTCCTTGGAGAGATATCTGGCTAGTCCCGTGTTTGAGACTCTTAATCGAGGCTAAACAGACTCTATTTGCCTATACTGTAGGGGGACAGCTTTGTTTTTATATCATTGTCTGAACCGATGTGTAAGGAGCTTGTTTCCAAAACGCGTCCAGTTAGGAGGCTTATTATTATAACCCAATAAAGGAACCATGAACTCTACAGACACGTGGCCCTGGAAAACCTTCATTTGATATTGAATCAGTGGAAGCGGCCACTTAACCAGCCAGGCGCCGGAGAATCCAGGGTGTGTAACGTGAGCGGCACATCCCCCTCCCCATTCCCTTCACATGAACATAAGAATTTCGACGCTTTGCTCAGTATAGGTGATAAGTATTCAGCCCCTTTGCTCAGTATTGATGATAAGTATTCAGCCCCTTTGCTCAGTATTGATGATAAGTATTCAGCCCCTTTGCTCAGTATTGGTGATAAGTATTCAGCCCCTTTGCTCAGTATTGATGATAAGTATTCAGCCCCTTTGCTCAGTATTGATGATAAGTATTCAGCCTCTTTGCTCAGTATTGATGATAAGTATTCAGCCCCTTTGCTCAGTATTGATGATAAGTATTCAGCCCCTTTGCTCAGTATTGATGACAAGTATCAGCCTCTTTGCTCAATGTTGATAATAAGTATTCAGCCCTTTGCTCAGTATTGATGATAAGTATTCAGCCCCTTTGCTCAGTATTGATGATAAGTATTCAGCCCCTTTGCTCAGTATTGATGATAAGTATTCAGCCCCTTTGCTCAGTATTGATGATAAGTATTCAGCCCCTTTGCTCAGTATTGATGATAAGTATTCAGCCCCTTTGCTCAGTATTGATGATAAGTATTCAGCCCCTTTGCTCAGTATTGATGATAAGTATTCAGCCCCTTTGCTCAGTATTGATGATAAGTATTCAGCCCCTTTGCTCAGTATTGATGATAAGTATTCAGCCCCTTTGCTCAGTATTGATGTAAGTATTCAGCCCCTTTGCTCAGTATTGATAAGTATTCAGCCCCTTTGCTCAATGTTGATAATAAGTATTCAGCCCCTTTGCTCAGTATTGATGATAAGTATTCAGCCCCTTTGCTCAGTAAATTGAATGGACAAGTATTCAGCCCCTTTGCTCAATGTTGATAATAAGTATTCAGCCCCTTTGCTCAATGTTGATAATAAGTATTCAGCCCCTTTGCTCAGTATTGAGGATAAGTATTCAGCCCCTTTGCTCAGTATTGATGATAAGTATTCAGCCCCTTTGCTCAATGTTGATAATAAGTATTCAGCCCCTTTGCTCAGTATTGATGATAAGTATTCAGCCCCTTTGCTCAGTATTGATGATAAGTATTCAGCCCCTTTGCTCAGTATTGATGATAAGTATTCAGCCCCTTTGCTCAGTATTGATGATAAGTATTCAGCCCCTTTGCTCAGTATATAGGTGATAAGTATTCAGCCCCTTTGCTTATTGATGATAAGTATTCAGCCCCTTTGCTCAGTATTGATGATAAGTATTCAGCCCCTTTGCTCAGTATTGATGATAAGTATTCAGCCCCTTTGCTCAGTATTGATGTAAGTATTCAGCCCCTTTGCTCAGTATTGATAAGTATTCAGCCCCTTTGCTCAATGTTGATAATAAGTATTCAGCCCCTTTGCTCAATGTTGATAATCCAATGTAAGTTCAGCCCCTTTGCTCAGTATTGATGATAAGTATTCAGCCCCTTTGCTCAGTATTGATGATAAGTATTCAGCCCCTTTGCTCAGTATTGATGATCAGTATTCAGCCCCTTTGCTCAGTATTGATGATAAGTATTCAGCCCCTTTGCTCAGTATATAGGAGATAAGTATTCAGCCCCTTTGCTCAGTATTGATGATAAGTATTCAGCCCCTTTGCTCAGTATTGATGATCAGTATTCAGCCCCTTTGCTCAGTATTGATGATAAGTATTCAGCCCCTTTGCTCAGTATTGATGATAAGTATTCAGCCCCTTTGCTCAGTATTGATGATAAGTATTCAGTCCCCTTTGCTCAGTATTGATGATAAGTATTCAGCCCTTTGCTCAGTATGATGATAAGTATTCAGCCCCTTTGCTCAGTATTGATGATAAGTATTCAGCCCCTTTGCTCAGTATTGATGATAAGTATTCAGCCCCTTTGCTCAGTCATTGATGATAAGTATTCAGCCCCTTTGCTCAGTATTGATGATAAGTATTCAGCCCCTTTGCTCAGTATTGATGATAAGTATTCAGCCCCTTTGCTCAGATTGGTGATAAGTATTCAGCCCCTTTGCTCAGCATTGATGATAAGTATTCAGTCCCTTTGCTCAGTATTGATGATAAGTATTCAGTCCCTTTGCTCAGTATTGATGTAAGTATTCAGCCCCTTTGCTCAGTATTGATGTAAAGTATTCAGCCCCTTTGCTCGTATGATGACAAGTATTCAGCCCCTTTGCTCATATGTTGATAATAAGTATTCAGCCCCTTTGCTCAGTTTGATGACAAGTATTCAGCCCCTTTGCTCAGTTGATGATAAGTATTCAGTCCCTTTGCTCAGTATTGATGCTGATTATTCAGCCCCTTTGCTCAGTATTGATGATGATTATTCAGCCCCTTTGCTCAGTATTGGTGATAAGTATTCAGCCCCTTTGCTCAGTATTGATAAGTATTCAGCCCCTTTGCTCAGTATTGATGATAAGTATTCAGCCCCTTTGCTCAGTATTGATGATAAGTATTCATCCTTTGCTCAGTATTGGTGAAAAGTATTCAGCCCCTTTGCTCAGTATTGATGATAAGTATTCAGCCCCTTTGCTCAGTATTGGTGATAAGTATTCAGCCCCTTTGCTCAGTATTGATGATAAGTATTCAGCCCCTTTGCTCAGTATTGATGATGATTATTCAGCCCCTTTGCTCAGTATTGATGATAAGTATTCAGCCCCTTTGCTCAGTATTGAGTATTTGCACCTTTGGAGCTCGTACAGCCCTGAGTCTTCTTGGGAATGATGTAGTTTTCCCCAAGGATTTGGGGATCCTCTCATTCTACCTTGCAGATCCTCTCCAGTGCCGTCAGGTTGGATGGTGACGTTGGTGGAGCCATTTTCAGGTCTCTCCAGAGATGCTCCATTGGGTTTAGGTCCGGGCTCTGGCTCCAGTCAGGAATGGTCACAGAGTTGTGGTGAAGCCGCTCCTGTGTTATTTTAGCTGTGGCTCAGGGTCATTGTCTTGTTGAAAGGTGAAGCTTCAGCCAAGTCTGAGGTCCAGAGATCTGGAGGAGGTTTTCATCCAGGAGATCTCTGGACTTGGCTGCATTCATGTTTCCTTCAATTGTAACCAGTCGTCCTGTCCCTGCAGCTGAACCCCCCATAGCCTGATGCTGCCTCCACCATGTCTCACTGTTGGGATTGTGTTGGGCAGGTGATGAGCGGTGCCTGGTTTCCTCCACCGCTTACAATTATCACCACAAAGTTCTATCTTCGTCTCATCAGAGCAGAGAATCTTATTTCTCATAGTCTGGGATCCTTCATGTGATTTCTTGTAATCTCCATGCGGCTTTCCTATGTCTTGCACTGAGGAGAGGCTTCCGTCAGGCCACTCTGCCATAAAGGCCCAACTGGTGGAGGCTGCAGTGACTTTGTGGAACTTTCTCCCATCTCCCTCCTGCATCTCTGGAGCTCAGACACAGTGATCTTGTGGATCTTCTTTACCTTTCACCAAGGCTCTTCTCCCACCATTGCTCAGTTTGGCTGGACGGCCAGGTCTAGGGAGACTTTTGGTGGTCCCAAACTTCTGCCATTTAAGGAATATGGAGGCCACTGTGCTCTTAGGAACCTTGAGTGCTACAGACATTCTTTTGTAACCTCGGCCAGATCTGTGACTGCCACAATTCTGTCTCTGAGCTCCTTGGGCAGTTCCTTTGACCTCATGATCCTCATTTGGTCTGACATGCACTGTGAGCTGTGAGGTCTTATATAGACAGGTGTGCGCCTCTCCAAATCAAGTCCTATCAGTTTAATTAAATACACCTGGAGTCCAATGAAGGAGTAGAACCATCTCAAGGAGGGAATGGACAGCACAAGGGAATGGACAGCATGTGACTTACAATATGAGTGTCTGAGGAAAGGGGCTGAATACTTATGACCATGGGATATTTCAGTTTCTCTTTTTTAATAAATGTGCACAAATATCTACATTTGTTCTTCTCCATCTAGATGGGGCAGAGCGCACATTAACTTTTCTGAATTTACCAAATGGCTGCAATGAAACAGTGAAAAATTCAAAGGGGTGTGAAGACTTTCCGTACCCGCTGTATAGGGAAACCTCTGTCAATGTAAGAGCACATCCTTATGAAGCTATGAAGCTGTATATTACAGGTAAAATAAGTCAGATATTTTTATACTAAAACACAATCAAAAACAATTACAAGAATCAAACATTTTTAATACATTTAAAAAAAAAAATAATAAGTGTCACAAGACAGTGAATAACATTGGCATATTTGGTCTAGCAGCTGTAGTAGTAACAGCCTGGGCAACAGTAAAAAGATTGTTATGGTGATCAATAAATGTGGTGTGGAATGTGTAAATGCACATGTAAGGTTTTAGCAATGCATTTAGTATGTATTTGTGTGTAATGTGAATGTGCATATTTTATCTGTGTGTCTAATATGAATGTGCATATGCAGTTGGGGAGGTATACACATTCTGATTGTAGGCCCTTCACTGTCTGCCCCTGGGGCTGACTACATTCATACCTGACTATGGACAGAGCCTCGATTTCTATATTAAATGTATTCACTTACTTCAACTCCTTAACACATCATTCAATATTGATGTCCACATGTTAAAATATACAAAGTATACATGGGGTGTCCTCACTATTTTATTGTTACTATATAACTGCAGTAATGAATTCCTTTGGTTGTACTTTATTCTGCAGTTATATATGGACGTGACATCTGGACAATAAATGAACAAGATGGAAGAAGAATCAACGCCTTCATAATGTGGAGCTGGAGAAGGATGTTGTTGTTACCATGGAAGGCAAGAACAAGAATCAAGCCAGACATGTCACTGGAAGGAAGAATCACCAAGATACGACTGTCTACACATCATATGAAGAGAGCAATCACTGGAGAAGACATCATGGTGGGAGGAATAGAAGGAACAAGGCAAAGAGGAAGACCAGCAACCAAATAACTTCATACAATCAAGATAACAGCAGAGAAGACCCTGATTGAGCGATCTAGGATTGGAGAAGATTCTGGTGGAGCTATCTAGGCTTGGAAAAGACCCTTGTGAACCTATCTAGGCTTGGAGAAGACCCTGGTGGATTTATTAGGCTTGGAGAAGACCCTTGTGAACCTATCTAGGCTTGGAGAAGATTCTGGTGGATCTATCTAGGCTTGGAGAAGATTCTGGTGTACCTATCTAGGCTTGGAGTAGACCCTGGTGGACCTATCTAGGCTTGGAGAAAACCATGGTGGATATATTTAGGCTTCTCACTGGGGAAGGACATTATGGTCGGGAGAATAGAAGGAACAAGGTGAAGAAGAGGAAGACCAGCAGCTTAACGGCTTGATTAAATCAAGATAAGCAGAGAAGCCTGGTGAAACTATCTAGGCTTGAAAGAGACCTTGATGGACCTATCTAGGCTTGGAGAAGATTCTGGTGGAGCTATCTAGGCTTGGAGAAGACCTTGATGAACCTATCTAGGCTTGGAGAAGACCTTGATGGACCTATCTAGGCTTGGAGAAGATTCTGGTGGACCTATCTAGGCTTGGAGAAGATTCTGGTGGACCTATCTAGGCTTGGAGAAGATTCTGGTGGACCTATCTAGGCTTGGAGAAGACCTTGATGAACCTATCTGGGCATGGAGAAGACCCTGGTGGAGCTATCAAGACTCGGAGAAGACCCTGGTGGACCTATCTAGGCTTGGAAAACACCCTGGTGGACCTATCTAGGCTTGGAGAAGACCTTGATGAACCTATCTAGGCTTGGAGAAGACCTTGATGGACCTATCTAGGCTTGGAGAAGATTCTGGTGGAGCTATCAAGACTCGGAGAAGACCTGGGTGGACCTATCTAGGCTTGGAAAACACCCTGGTGGACCAATCTACACTGTGTGCAGAATTATTAGGCAAGTTGTATTTTAGATGATTATTTTTTATTATTGATCAACAACTACTGTATGTTCTCAATCACCCAAACGACTCATAAATATCAAAGCTTAATATTTTTAGAAGTTGGAGGGTTTTTTTTTTAGATTTGGCTCTTAGGAGGAATCTGTGTGTGCAGGTAACTATTACTGTGCAGAATTATTATAAAAACCAAATCTATTCCCATCTCACTTGTTGATGGACCAATTTAGGCTTTGAGAAGACTTGGTGGCCTTATCTAGGCTTGGAGAAGACCCTGGTGGCCTTATCTAGGCTTGGAGAAGACCCTGGTGGACCTATCTAGGCTTGGAGAAGGCCCAGGTGGACCTATCTAGGCTACACAAGATTGATCTTCCTACAAAGCGTTCATCCATCAATTCACCATGGTTTGAGCTGGAGCTGCAGGATGATAAATGATAATAATAATAATAATAATATAGAAATGAATACAGTAGTAAGAATCAAGACTCTAAAGGCATCGTTACACGGCACGACATCATCAACTACATCGTTGATACGTCATGGGTTGGATACATCATTGGATCGGAGCTGACAGGTTTTCCATCATGTTCATAAATCTGACGATCTGAACTCCAGCGACCTGCTGCATCGTTGTGTGACACCGCGATAATGATGTCGTGGACGACTTCGGCCATTCACAGCAATGAGCAGGGATCGTTCGCGGGGTTTGCGGACTATACTTGCTCACATCGTTGGTACGCCGTCCACCATATCCAGACGTGTGACATCTCACCAGTGATCTTGAAATGATGTCAAAAACGACCGCGCGCCCCAGAGTTCGTTGCCGACGTCGTTTCAATGTCGTGCCGTGTAACGGGGCCTGTAGTGACAATTAGGCTTCATTGCTGTGAAAGTAAAGAAGAGTTTTTACTTCTTCCTAATATCCACAAAACCTTTCTTCCATGGAAGCTGACCTCGGTTCAGTCTAATTCCACTTTAATAATAAACATTCTAATTGGCTTATATATGACAAATGTGTTTTGCTCTTATTGCACTGCCCGGAAGTCAAATAAAGATATTGTTTATCCTCCACATACAGATCACAATGGCTTGTCTTCCGTGTGACTCCTCTCATGTTTAATTTGACCTGATTTATCGGTGAAGCATTTCCCACATGTTGAACATGAGTACGGCTTCTCCCCTGTGTGAATTCTCTGATGTTTAATCAGATCCGATTTATTTGTAAAGCGTTTCCCACATTCTGAACATGAGAACGGCTTCTCTCCTGTGTGGATTCTCTCGTGTGTTACAAGACATGATTTATTGGTAAAACACCTTCCGCACACTGTACATGAATACGGCTTCTCTCCTGTGTGACCTCTCATGTGTTTAACATGACTCGATTTATCTGCAAAGCATCTCCCACAATATGGACATGAGTACGGCTTCTCTCCTGTGTGAATTCTCCGGTGTGTTACCAGACCTGATTTATTGGCAAAGCCCTTTCCACACACTGTACATGAATGCGGCCTCTCTCCTGTGTGACTTCTTTGATGTGTAACAAGACTCGACTTAACTGAAAAGCATTTCCCGCATTCTGAACATGAGTATGGCTTCTCTCCTGTGTGGATTCTCTCGTGTGTAACCAGTTCTGATTTTTTTGTAAAACATTTCCCACATTCTGGACATGGAAACAGATTCTCTCCAGTGTGAATTCTCTCATGGACAACAAGGCCTGATTTATCTTGAAAGCATTTCCCGCACTCAGTACATGAGTACAGCTTCTCTCCCGAGTGACCTTTTTCATGTCTAACTAGATTTGCTTTTTTCGTAAAACATTTCCTACAAAGTGAACATGAAAATGGCTTCACCACCGAGTGACTTTTCCCGCATACTGAACAGGAATACGGCACCTCACCGGTGTGAATTCTCTCATGGGTATCGAGACTTGATTTATTAGTAAAACATTTCCCGCATTCTAAACATGAATATGGCTTACCCCTGTGTGGATTCTCTCGTGCTGAGTGAGGCTTGATTTCTTGGTAAAGCATTTCCCGCATTCTGAACAGTTGAACGGCCGCTCCCCCGTGTGCCGTCTCTCGTGTTGAATAAGAGCCGATTTATAATCAAAGTGTTTCCCGCATTCGGAACAGGAGTACGGCATTTTTCCTGTCTGACTTAATATATGTTGATAAAGGCCTGGGTTTGGAGTAAAGCTTTTACCACCGTCTTTCTGTCCCCCTGCGTGAATCATGTGCGCAAACAGATCCGAGCTCTTAGTAAACTGATCTCCATATTCTCCAAACTGAAACGATTTCCCCTGTCCCTGATCTGTAAGAAGCTTAGATTGGTCACAAGTAGGAACCTCGTGATTTGGAGGATCATACGAGAGATCTGGACTGTGGAGTCCTGGATGTACAGTAAGGGTAATAAGGTTTTCCCCAGAGGAGTGCCGCTTGATATCTTCATCTTCTACTTTATAACTTAGTGGTAACACGAAGTCTTTCTTGAGATGTTCTGTAGGATTAAAAACTTTTGTCAATCACAAAGATAAATGTATAACATTATTGTGAAGACACAGCTTTTCTAAATGCATGGAAGGGGTTAAAGTTCTTAATTTGGCCAGACGTATTAAGCCCCCGTCACACTAAGCGAGATCGCTACTAAGTCACAAGTGTGGTGACGCAACAGCGGCCTCGCCAGCGATCTTGCCATGTTTGACACTTAGCAGCGACCAGGTCCCTGCTGTGAGATCGCTGGTTGGGTCAGAGTTGCCTGGACCATTTTTTGATCGTTGGGGTCCCGCTGGGCAGCTGCATCGGTGTGTTTGACAGGAACAACGACCAACGACCTCAATACTACAGGTTTGAGAAACAAGGTCCCAACGACCTCCGGATCATTCCGGATCGTTGTTGCGTCGCTGGTGAGATCTGACGTTTTAACATCTCACCAGCGATCCCCAACAGGTCATATCGCTCTCGGGATCACTGGTGCGTCGCCAAGTGTGACAGTACTCTTAGTCTTTTGTTTGTTATCTCATGTTTGCTAAGACATTGTTTCATGCCATACTATTTGGAGTCTTCCTTTGTCCACATTTGAGTATTGCTAATTTAATGTAAAACACCTCACTCCCCTTTGTCTATATCATTCAGAGGAGAATTACGCAGATACGGCTTCAAATCCAAAGCCTTATTCCACCAATCCTGGAAGACCACAATACCCTGAGAGCCGTGCTCAGGATGTATAAAGGGGGCCTGTTTCATTCACCAGTAGTTCATATGCTACATGGCTTCAATCTAGGGGCTCTGGTCCCAGTTGGATGACCATAACCTCAGCCTAGGAATTTCGGTTCTGGCTGCCATGATAACATCGTGTTTCATACTATGCAAGACCTCAATCTAGGAGTTTACGGGCCCAGTTGGGGGAGCACCAAAACTGGACTATATTCTACAGGAGTTCTTCCTAGGATTCTAGGATTCGGCTGAAATATCAGAGACTTTGTATGGAAGATACCCAGGTTGGGACAATTCAGTCACCTGAGTACAGACTTAGCTGTGCTCGGTCAGCTTCCTAAGCTTGTTGCTATTCCTTTCTAGGTGGGTGCCCACCAAAAGTGGGGTGCGGCTGGACTGAGGTAAGTGGCACTGGAAGCCCCAAAGGCACAAATATTGTAATCACTAGTGAGCCACCTGAAGGGTGAGACTCTGCTGTCTGTTACATTGTGTGTTGTCCTTGTTATGTGTTATATGCCTTTGACTGTTGGGGATCCAATAAAGTCTTACCATTGTGTGGTTCCCTCACCCTGTGTTGTCTCAGTAAATGTTCTGCCAACAGTTAAGGAGTTCGGGCGTTTAGTTGGGATGAGCCCTGGTCCATGTGGTCTTTCTAAAGGCGGCCGGTGTCTCCACAGAGGAGAGCACCCACTGATCCCCGTGTCTTCACAGAGGAGAGCACCCACTGAACCCGTGTCTCCACAGAGGAGAGCACCCACTGACCCCCGTGTCTCCACAGAGGAGAGCACCCACTGACCCCCGTGTCTCCACAGAGGAGAGCACCCGCTGACCCCCTGTGTCTCCACAGAGGAGAGCGCCCGCTGACCCCCGTGTCTTCACAGAGGAGAGCACCCACTGACCCCCGTGTCTTCACAGAGGAGAGCACCCACTGACCCCCGTGTCTCCACAGAGGAGAGCCCCCACTGACCCCCGTGTCTCCACAGAGGAGAGCCCCCGCTGACCCCCGTGTCTCCACAGAGGAGAGCACCCGCTGACCCCCGTGTCTCCACAGAGGAGAGCACCCACTGACCCCCGTGTCTCCACAGAGGAGAGCACCCCCTGACCCCCGTGTCTCCACAGAGGAGAGCACCCACTGACCCCCGTGTCTCCACAGAGGAGAGCGCCCACTGACCCCCGTGTCTCCACAGAGGAGAGCACCCACTGACCCCCGTATCTCCACAATTATTATTATGCAGGAAGCACACATGCAGTTTTTAATACATTTTTTAATAAAGATCTTACAGTTTTATAAGGAAGAAGTATAAGTCTTTCCTTTATATTTTTCAGTCCTTTTGAATACACATCTGTTTGTCACGCAGGGTGGTATAATGGTAAAGGGAATCAGGAAGCAGACTGGTAGGATGGGCAAAAGGCAATCAGGGAAGATCGGGAACTCCAGTCTAAGGGTCAGACTAACTCACTCTGTTTCTGTAATTTTCTCTGATCGTGAGGACGTCTGGGTCACCACCATTGCCCTATGCTCCTGATCAACTCTAGGCCAAGATCCCTTCACCTCCACTCACGGACTAGGAAGCACAGCAACTCTCACCAAAAAGCACACACATCTTCTCAGCCTCAGGTCTTGCAGAGACTAAACTCAATCAGCGTCATCTGCTGATGGAAGAGGGAAATATTTAAAATGCTGGGGGTGTGGGCAAAGATGTCAAATGACACACCCAGCAGCAGTAGCAGCTCACCTGCGCCTGGCAAACCACCTCACCCATAGATAGCAGCACAGAAGTATCTACACATTAACTCCAAATGTGCCAAAGGAAATTAACTCCCATTAAAACTAAAGAGATTTACACATAGACTGCAGCAGTTAACACGTGACACTGGCTTTAAGAAAAAAATATCCAAAAATCACACGAGTGTAGCCTTATAAAGCTTTGTATAACACTTTAAGGCTGGTAACACAGATGTGTTTTGTCATATAAAGAAAATGTACAATTCATAAGACATGTCTCTGTGCTGGTTTGTGATCCATAATTCATTTCTCCTCCCCCACGGAAACAGAAGACAGGTATTTTCTGTTGTTTCTCCCTTTTTTATTTTATAACTGTTCTGCATATTTGTGTGTCATTTTTATCTTTATAGTTTAGACTTTTTCATCTAAGCACTGTATTTTGTATATGAAAGCTTAAAACTTTAATAAGTTTGATTCTTTTATGCTCTAAAGAATCCATAGCCTTAGCTGACGCCTCAACATCACCCGAGCTGCCACCACCACCACTGAAGCTGCCGCCTCAACACCTCTAGTGCACCCACACTCTGTTAACTATATATATGCAGTAGTCACTATTGACAACAGCATGTAAGGGGTTTACCGGCCATGGTCAGTGTTCAGACAGTTTGTTAGTGATGCGGCAGGATGTCATCTGTAGAGAACAGCCAACATCTGCTGCATTTTCACTCATCCATCAGTCTGTAGTCGTATTGGTGTTCACTAAGGGGTTAAGAAAAATGACTTCACTTTCTAAATACATTATTACATACCTGCAGGGAAATCTACTGGAAGCTCCTTTTCTGTGTCCCTCAGTAGATCACCCCATACTCCATCTTCTTCTGCTTTAACCTCCACTTTAATAATTGTCAGATCTTCCCCCTGATTTGACAAATACAAAAATGCAAAGATTCACTACAATCTACAGACAGGGAAATGGATAAATATAAGAAACAACCAAAATCCTATAAACAGGAGGTAAATGTTCTCATTCCCCTCTATAGATCTGGTATAGAGCTCAGCGCCATCTACCTGAACCCCCCATACAGACTTTATGTAGAGCTCAGCACCATCTACCTGAACCCCCCATACAGACTTTATGTAGAGCTCAGCACCATCTACCTGAACCCCCCATACAGACTTTATGTAGAGCTCAGCACCATCTACCTGAACCCCCCATATAGACTTTATGTAGAGCTCAGCACCATCTACCTGAACCCCCCATACAGACTTTATGTAGAGCTTAGGTCCATCTACCTGATGATTCTCCGGGATGTGATTCTCCTGTGGATGGTCCTGGGGATACAGAGGACGGGGACATCTCTCTGGGGGGTTTCCTTCATCTGTAGGAGACCCAGAACAGATTGCTTACATGTGATCAGATTTATGGTTACAGGGCAGGCTCCATGAAAATATAGACACACACACAGTTCAGCTACATGCATATACACACACACAGCTCTGCTACATGTACACTACATGCATACAGATAATCACAGCTCTGCAACAGACACATTTACTGCCGCACACTATACATTACCTCATCTTGCAGTTCCTGATCAGTGCAGCCACATGGATGCTGCAGCAGTGGTGCAGATGCAGGACCTTCTTTTCAGTCATTTGATCAGTCACATGATCATTCACGTGACTCAGAGGTCCTTCAGCTGCACGTTTCCTGCAGCCTCCGTGTAGCTCCGGTAAGCTTCCTCTTCTGCTCTGTACCAATCACATAGATCAGTGTAGAGCAGGAGAGAGGGCAGCTGTTTGTAAGCAGGTTTACACTCTTTGCTTCAAGATGGTGAGTGAGCCCCCTCACCAGTCCAGGGCCCCAGCACTTGCCCGGGTGTGCGTACACCGGCCCTGGATGGTTGTGTAAAACCAGTACCGGAGTCTATTAGGCAACACCACATTGTTGATGTGGGTGATACTTGATAGCATGAATCCTATTTTTATTCCTGGGACTTGTGGCTCTGTCCAGTCTGGAAGCTGCAGGGTTAATCTGCTGTTGTGTTTTGTCTGTTCTATTTAAACCCCTGAGATTCAGCTCCCACTGCCGGTCATTAGAGAGTCTATCCTGGTTTGTACCTCTGTCCTGTATTCTGACCTGATATTCCCAATCATTGACCTCAGTTTCCATTTGACTATCCATTTGTTATTGTATTCTCCTCCTGATGTGACCTCCTGGTTCTGACCCGACTTTCTGACCATCCTTATTGCCAATTTGCACCATCGAACAGCGGCTGACTCTATGGCTCTTAGGCCTCTTTTACATCAGCGTTTTTTTGAAATCGCGGCAGATGCGGTGAAAACAAACGCATCTGCCGCGATTACCGCATACCGGTTGCACTTGCGGCACGGTTGCGGCAAGCCCCATACAATGTATAGGCGGGCTTGCGGCAGGTGTGGCCGTGAAAAAAACGCTGATGTGAAAGGGGCCTTACTCAGGTACCTCTGTTTAAGTCCAGATCCCTGTATAGGGGTTAAAGGGTGAAGAAGCAAAAGTGTTCGGGGAAACAAAGTATCTTGCCCCAAGACTGCTTGGCCATTTTGGAGCTGCTATTAACTGTGCGCATGTGACCGGTATCTAGATGAGGATCTTCTATACCCAGTGATGGCCTCCTTACACGGCTGAGCGGCCTTCACCTCTTCCTCTTCTTCATCATCTATATCCTCAATTTTAGCGTCTATCGAATCTTCACTCTACGCAGAGAACAGACAAGAATATAAGAAACAACTTTGGTTCCATCTCTCTATGGTCGTATTTCGGGGAGAGCTCAGCATCTACCTGATGATTCCCCGGGACGTCGTGCTTCTCCTCTGGACGCTCCTGGGGATACAGAGGACGGGGACATCTCTCTGGGGGGATTCCTTCATCTGTGGGAGACACAAAGAAATGAAAAAATATATATAATTCACTTTACCAGTAATGGTTTTTCCGTGAGCGAATGACAGAACTGTAAACCACGAAGAATGCAGGAAAATCAGCCGTAAAGCGACAGGTGACCGCTCCTCATATGGTGCAACCCGAGTCTGAGAGAGGAAAGAAGGGGTTAACCTTCACTGTCCACGGATATGTACAGACAGATAAAGATCCTGGAGTGGGATATTATTTTGTCAACCTGTTTTGGAAGAAAACTCCTTCATCAGGACAATCAGACAGATGTAAATATGGGGCTAGATCTAAATAGATCTGGTGCTTGAAAAAAGGCGGCTAACAAATGGTGCAAGGCAGGGTGTGGAGTCAGAGTCGGAGGTTTGGCTTCCTGACATCACAGCCAGAATTGTGGAGTCGGTGACCATTTTGGTGAAGTACGAGGTTTGGCTTACCCACTATACACCAGGGATGTGGAGACGGGATATGTGTGTCCATTTTTGTGGGGTTGAAGGTTTGGATTCCTGACTTAACAACCATTATTAAGGAGTCGGAGTTGGATTCAGTGAAATTGAGGAGTGAGAGTTTTGGTTCACAGACTCCTCAGCCCCAGTGCGAGCAGTGGCAGGGTCCAGCCTCGCAGCCCCGGTGTAAGCGGTGGCAGGGTCCAGCCTCACAGCCCCGGTGGCAGGGTCCGGCCTCGCAGCCCCGGTGTAAGCGGTGGCAGGGTCCGGCCTCGCAGCCCCGGTGTAAGCGGTGGCAGGGTCCGGCCTCGCAGCCCCGGTGTAAGCGGTGGCAGGGTCCAGCCCTGCAGCCCTGGTGTAAGCGGTGGCAGGGTCCAGCCCTGCAGCCCTGGTGTAAGCGGTGGCAGTGTTCAGCCTTGCAGCCCTGGTGTAAGTGGTGGCAGTGTTCAGCCTCGCAGCCCCACACGTTGTCCAGTGTAAGCGCACCCTTACTTTGGTCGCGGAGGTCTCACGGAATATTACATTACGTTTTAGGCCCCTCAGATGTAAGAGAGGAGAATGTACGTGAGATGTTTGGACACCAGACACTAATGAATCTGAATTATTTAAGTCTTTAATTTGTCTGTTTGTGTAGATTATTGTATCTGGACAATGTATGTGACACTTTATTATTGTTACGACTGTAGATATTTTGATGGAGATGTATCTGTATGATGATCTGCGTTGTTGTAATGTCCTGTAGGTTTCACAGGTCTTGATAAAGACTCCCGGGAGATGCTGTATAGATTTGATGACACAGCTCAGCTCCTTCACCCATACGACGACCGGGAGAGCTGGAGCCCCATGAACACAATCAGATGCCAAACATTTCCCACAATGCAGAAGATTGTATCCACCACAGAAGACTCACATGACTTCAGGCTCAGCCTTCCCTATAAGGACTTACAGACATTACATCACATGGTGCAGCACAGCCAATCAGGAGGGAATACTATAGCCTGTATAAAAGCTGAAGAAGGGAATGCAGCAGCTATTTAAGGGTAATTCAGGATAGTGAGAGGCTGCCAGAGCCGCAGAGAGGAAGAGAAAGCCCTAAAGCATTGGACAAATACCTTACAATGTCATGTGTTGTACAGCTGTAGCAATGAAGAAGATGAATGTAGTAATAATAATAATAAAAAGATTCAACTGATAGGGAAAAAGAGTGATAGCGAAGGTGGCGGTATCAGGGCCGCACTCAGTGATTGATCAGTGATCTGGTATAGCTGGAGCTGCTGAATTGCATTCACCGGGTTTTCCCCGTTCTTCATGCACGAGGAGCCGCAGCAGCCGGCACAATATTATTCAAAGAAAGAAATCTAAGCTCCGGTCCGGATTCATGAAGACTGGCATCTGGTTATCATGACGAGGTGAGGTGGAATGCATTAGGAGGAGCACACGTCTTGATGAATTAGGAATGGGGTGAAGTGTGACGCCCCTCCGAGCGCTCCTCCCACAAACATTATCCCAGTCAAGTAATAGAGAAGGTTCACGGCATAAAGAAGGTCACCGCTTGTCATGAATTCGATGATCTTTCATTAGCTGTAAGCCATAATCATCAACATTAACCGAAATAAACACATGACACAGCTCCCTGTGTGTGTAATGACTCTGTATAATAGATGTGGTCACTTTATGTATAGAATTAGTGAGATAAAGTCACTTTTTGGTGAGATTGTAATTCATTGAGCCGCTCCTGTATCTAGAATTGTGAACGCCTCTATCTCTGTGTCTAAGTATCAGTCCTAAGAGAACACGGGAAGGTGAAACCTAAGAAGTGCACGGAGCCTGTGTGCAAAAGGTGCTGACGTCCAGCCAATAGAATGTAAACATGTTAATGCCAAGAGATAAGCTCAGCCAATGATGATGTAACAAACACTGGACATTGAGACAGAGAGAGCTGCTTCTGATACACGATTGTCTCCCGGGGGGGAAGCTCTGATACGTACGTTCTGGTCTCTAGTTCTATAAGGACACACACAGTCTTATACATCACACGCTGGGTGGTGACCCATACAGTGTATGAGATGACATCTGTAGAAGTGAAGGATTATTGTGTTGCCTACTGGTGTGACCGGGGCTTTACAGTACAAAGCCCAGAATGTAATGGGGGGGCTGTGTGTGTTAGGGGTGAATTGATTTCCCAGTATTGTATTAAAGTGTTTTGTGTAATCATTTCCTCCCTATCGGCTTCTGCCAGGTTAAAATAACACACCCCGGTGTCCCCCGAATCCTGCGCTGCCCCGGTCAGCAGCGATGTCACATCTACACACAATGTACAATCCTGCAGCAGTCATCATATATAGTCTCCTCTTACCTGGTGATGAAGGACGCGGGTCGTTCTTCATTATGACGTCCTCGTACAGATCCTGGTGTCCTTCCAGATACTCCCACTCCTCCATAGAGAAATAGACGGCGACGTCCTGACACCTTAAAGGAACCTGACACACAATGATAGCGTCATTACCCAGAATCCTCCAGTGCCGTCCTGTATAATGCCCCAGCATTCCCACCTCTCCGGTCAGCAGCTCCATCATCTTGTGGAGGAGTCGGAGGATCTTCTTCTTGCTCCTCTCATGTATCACGGACCTCGGGGGAGGAGCTGTCATGTGGCCCCGCCTCCTGCTCCGCCCTCCTGACTCATGGCCTCTGGGAGTCACACAGTCACCCGGTGTCTTCATTGCTGTATAATCCTGTGTGTGGAGAGACGTCACAGAGGCCTTTCTAGAGGATTATAATCTGCCTCCTTCCACCCAAACTCCCCTCAATAAACTACAGATGAAAGCTGGAAATGTGGAAGAATTCACCTTTATTACAACTTAATGATTAATCCGGTTCATTCCTACTTTGTTGTCAGGAATATATCAAAATATCTTACATTTTTCTAGCTGCACCCCAAGAGCTGACAGTCGACTCCCACCCCCTCATGGTTTTATGTGACAGACAATTCTCCTCTCTCTTACCTTAGTAGCATACAGCGCTGTGCATTGCTATGCGGGGTTCTATGGGGCCCCATATGGCGGCACTGTGCCACCGCTAAGGTAAATATCGGGTTGCTAAGGGGCCCGCGGTTCCGGAGACGACGCGTTCAGCATCATTACCATAGGAAGGCTGCAGAGCAGAGCGGAGGGAGCCAGGCTGGGGGCACGAATCACACCCATCAGGGCATGATAGAGACTCCTGGAGGCGGCGAGAGGGACCCAAAGAGGACGCCCAGGGGGGGCTAGCAACAGTAGCCCCCCGGATCATTAACATACGCCCCACTAACACTCACACATCACAGTTAGGACAGAAAGGGATAGTTAGAGTAGTAATAAGAAGTCCTCAAGTAGTAGAAAAATGACTGGTCACTGCAGCTCTCACCCTATATGCCTGTGTGTGACCTCATACATATACAGGAGCAAGTGTTGAAGGTCCGGAATAGCGGTGCACGCTTAATAAAGTGAGAACAAATTCTATAAGGAAAAATGAGCGGCACTCACCATGTTGAAATCTTGTGTCTTTTAT
This sequence comes from Allobates femoralis, assembly GCA_033576535.1. NCBI lineage: Eukaryota > Metazoa > Chordata > Amphibia > Anura > Aromobatidae > Allobates > Allobates femoralis. The sequence continues at coordinate 3,355,754 of JARQOC010000005.1, forward strand.
TTGCCCAAGTGTAGGCACAACATGGCTGCTGTAGGGGAGGGAGTGTGGAGGAGTGACGACGGGCCGTTTCGCGGTGCTGTACCGCTTCTTCCGGTCAGATCTGACAGCACCGCGAAACGGCCCCTCGTCACTCCTCCACACTCCCTCCCCTACAGCAGCCATGTCGTGCCTACACTTTGGCAAATAAAAGACACAAGATTTCAACATGGTGAGTGCCGCTCATTTTTTCTTAAAGAAGTAGTAATAGGAAGGTGCAGGGACAGGTAGTGATGATAGCCTGGGGGCTTTATCTAGGTGACAGGAAGGTGCAGGGACAGGTAGTGATGATAGCCTGGGGGGGCTTTATCTAGGTGACAGGTTCACTTTAAATATATAATATTTAATAGCGTGGATCTTCCTGCTCTATGAAAAGGCCACGACCCCCTGTGCACGACCCCCTGTGCATGACCCCCTGTGCACGACCCCCTGTGCACGACCCCCTGTGCACGCTTCACTTTCACCAAGAGGACGTCCGATCCATTTATAAGAGATCGGTGGTGCCAAGATCAAATTTATGGGATATTGTGGGTTTGGTGGTGACTGGACTGAGGTGTATATATATACTCCTAGGTGGTATACCGTATATAAATTCCGACACATATCACATCACACAGCTGCGCTCATTTCCTTATCCTGTCAATACCCAGATTGGCCAGCAGGATAAGTGGGCGCCAGAGAGCTGCGGGTCCGGACAAAGCTTGTGACATTTGTATTTTACCTTCCCGGTGTCTGAGGCTATAACGATGATAGAAATATAGAAGTGTTCACCTCTCCGGTCAGCAGGTAGATGATCTCCAGGGTGAGGTTTAGTAACGTCCCGGTGATGACAGTGCGCTCCTGCTCCATTCTATGTCCGTCATTCGGGTGAAGGATGAGAAAAGGAGAAAATTGCATCAGGCAAAAGGGACCTTGTGCTGCAGACAAATGTATAGAAAACAAAGCAGCAAAAGAGTATGTGACATACAGAACCGCACTGAGTATGGTGCAGATGACGACAGGTGACCGGAGTCAGCACCTGGACAATACAGAACCACGCTGAGTATGGTGCAGATGACGACAAGTGACCGGAGTCAGCACCTGGACAATACAGAACCACGCTGAGTATGGTGCAGATGACGACAGGTGACCGGAGTCAGCACCTGGACAATACAGAACCGCGCTGAGTATGGTGCAGATGACGACAGGTGACCGGAGTCAGCACCTGGACAATACAGAACCGCGCTGAGTATGGTGCAGATGACGACAGGTGACCGGAGTCAGCACCTGGACAATACAGAACCGCGCTGAGTATGGTGCAGATGACGACAAGTGACCGGAGTCAGCACCTGGACAATACAGAACCACGCTGAGTATGGTGCAGATGACGACAGGTGACCGGAGTCAGCACCTGGACAATACAGAACCGCGCTGAGTATGGTGCAGATGACGACAGGTGACCGGAGTCAGCACCTGGACAATACAGAACCGCGCTGAGTATGGTGCAGATGACGACAGGTGACTGGAGTCAGCACCTGGACAATACAGAACCACGCTGAGTATAGTGCAGATGACGACAGGTGACCGGAGTCAGCACCTGGACAATACAGAACCACGCTGAGTATGGTGCAGATGACGACAGGTGACCGGAGTCAGCACCTGGACAATACAGAACCACGCTGAGTATGGTGCAGATGACGACAGGTGACCGGAGTCAGCACCTGGACAATACAGAACCGCGCTGAGTATGGTGCAGATGACGACAGGTGACCGGAGTCAGCACCTGGACAATACAGAACCGCGCTGAGTATGGTGCAGATGACGACAGGTGACTGGAGTCAGCACCTGGACAATACAGAACCACGCTGAGTATGGTGCAGATGACGACAGGTGACCGGAGTCAGCACCTGGACAATACAGAACCACGCTGAACAATGGTCACCTCTGGTTCTCCCCAGCACAATGTTCAACGTGATTCTGTATTGTCCGGGTGCTGACTCCGGTCACCTCTGGTCGTCCCCGGCACAGAGTCAGCACCTGGACAATACAGAACCGTGCCGAGCATTGTGCCGAGGACGACCACAGGCCGCAAGTGCTGGATCTGCCGTGATCATGAACATATGTTGATGTGAAAGCCGAATGTAGGGGAATGTAGAGGAATGCAAAGGAACGCAGGGGAATGTAGAGGAATGTAGAATGCAGGGTGTTAAAGACGATGTTATAGGTACTATGTAGCTTCCGCCATATTGTATCTAAAGAGGCCATTTTTATTAGTTTATCATGTCTATTCTGAGTAACTGGCTGTGTAACAGTTTGTTCAGTGAAGATGAGCGCAACTCAGCACATTTTTTCCTTTGTCCTTGTTTTCTAGATAAGACCACCAAGCCATATGTAAGCCCGAGTGTACCGTTCTTATCATCTGTAACTCTCTTAAAGGTCACTAATTAATCATTTTAAAACTGTCTATAATGCATATTCATCATATTTGCCATTGTATGATGTAACCTATTTTTTTCTAAACTTCTGTAAACGTATATAAGCTTTTACAAACAATAAACGAGAGCTATTCTTTTGAAGACCGAGTCTGTCATCAATTGAGTTATAGCCATTACCAGGTATACCTGTGTAGAGCTCTATATCAAATCTGTCTACTCTGGTTAGATGTATTTTATAGCTTCTCTGACAAGGGGAATGTAGAGGAATGCAGGGGAATTTAGAATGCAGGGAAACGCAGGGGAATGTACAGGAATGCAGAGGAATGCAGGGGAATGTACAGGAATGCAGGGGAATGTACAGGAATGCAGAGGAATGCAGGGGAATGTACAGGAATGCACGGGAATGTACGGGAATGTACAGGAATGCAGGGGAATGTACAGGAAAGCACGGGAATGTACAGGAATGCAGGGGAATGCAGCGTGCACATCAGCGGCATTTCTGGCATTTTGCTGATGTTGGATCATCTGCAGCACAGACTGTTTAGCCTCATTCATTGCCTATGAGATTTGTGCTCATGTGCGGCATCAGACAAAAACCACGTGCGCCACACATGAGCGCAAATCTCATGGGGAGGAATTCACACTGAGAAGCTCAACATGTATTTATTAATATTCACATCTCTGTCTCTTCTCTTGGTATCACACCCCGGAGGTGTCTCTCCTCGTCTCTCTTTCTCGGTCTTCCCCTCCGTTTTCTCTTCTTTCTCTCTCTGTCTCTCCCTCCTCTCTCTTTCTCTGCCGGTGGCCTCTCTAGGTCCCTCTCCCTCCTCTCTCTCATCTCTCCTCTCTCTCCCGGTCTCCCTCTCTCTCCCTTTTTCTCCCTCCTCTCTGTCTCTCTCCCATCTCTCTCTCTCCCCCGGTCTCTTTTGTCCCTCCTCTCTCCCTACCCCTCTCTCCTCTGTCTCTCTCCCATCTCTCTCCTCTGTTCTCTACCTCTCTTCTCTCTCTACCCCTTTGTCTCTCTCCCTCTTCTCTCTATCCCTCCCTTCTCTCTCCTGCTATGATGTCTCTCTCTCTCCTCTCCTTCTCTCTCCTCTGTCCCCCGGTCTCCCTCTCTCCCCAACCTCCTCTCTGTCTCTATCTCTCCCTCCTCTCCCTCTTCTCTCCTGTTATGATGTATCTCTCTCTCCCTTCTCTCTTCTGCTATGATCTCTCTCTCTTCAGTATCTCCTCTCTCCACAGTCTCCTCTATCTTACTCCTCTCTCTCCATCTCTCCCTCCTCTATTCCTATCTACTCTGTCTCTCCTGCTATGATGTTTCTCTCTCTACCCCTCCTCTCCTCTCTCCTGCTATGATTCCTCTGTCCCTCCTCTCTCCCCTGGTCTCCTCTCTCTACCTCTTCTCTCCTCTCTCCCTCCTCCTCTCTATCTACCCCTTTGTCTCTCTCCTCTCTACATCTTCTATCTCTCCCTCCTGTCCTCTCTCTCCTATGTCCACCGGTCTCCTCTTTCTCTCTCCCCCTATGATGTTTCTCTCTCTCCTGCTATGATGTCTTTCTCTCCTCTCTCTCCCTTCTCTCTCTCCTGCTATGATGTCTTTCCTCTCTCTCCTACTATGAAGTCTTTCTCTCCTCTCCTATGAGGTCTTTTTCTCCTCTCTCTCCTGCTAGGATGTCTCTTTCTCACTCCCTCCTCTCTCTCATCCCTCCTCTGTCCACCCCTCTTCTCTCCTTCCTCCTCTGTCCCCCCTCTTCCTCTCTCCCCTCTCTCTGTCTCTCGGCCACACACTGATGTTCCTGTTTTCGTGGTGTTGAGGCTCCACATATGACAGACCGCCGCTTCTCACACAGTGGGGAACGGGGTGATGTATTCTCGCCTCCTCAGTGTTACGCGTCTAATTCCCGCTGTGATCCCGGCCGCTCTCCTCACTGCTCCCCGCTGTGATCCCGGCCGCTCTCCTCACTGTTCCCCGCTGTTTTCCCGGCCGCTCTCCTCACTGATCCCCGCCGCTCTCCTCACTGTTCCCCGCTGTGATCCCGGCCGCTCTCCTCACTGTTCCCCGCTGTTTTCCCGGCCGCTCTCCTCACTGATCCCCGCCGCTCTCCTCACTGTTCCCCGCTGTGATCCCGGCCGCTCTCCTCACTGTTCCCCGCTGTGATCCCAGCCGCTCTCCTCACTGTTCCCCGCTGTGATCCCAGCCGCTCTCCTCACTGTTCCCCGCTGTGATCCCGGCCGCTCTCCTCACTGTTCCCCTCTGTAATCCCGGCCGCTCTCCTCACTGTTCCCCGCTGTGATCCCGGCCGCTCTCCTCACTGTTCCCCGCTGTGATCCCGGCCGCTCTCCTCACTGGTCCCCTCTGTAATCCCGGCCGCTCTCCTCACTGTTCCCCTCTGTGATCCCGGCCGCTCTCCTCACTGGTCCACGCTGTGATCCCGGCCGCTCTCCTCACTGTTCCCCTCTGTGATCCCGGCCGCTCTCCTCACTGATCTCTGCTGTGATCCCGGCCGCTCTCCTCACTGATCTCCGCTGTGATCCCGGCCGCTCTCCTCACTGATCTCCGCTGTGATCCCGGCCGCTCTCCTCACTGATCTCCGCTGTGATCCCGGCCGCTCTCCTCACTGATCCCCGCTGTGATCCCGGCCGCTCTCCTCACTGTTCCCTGCTGTGATCCCGGCCGCTCTCCTCACTGATCTCCGCTGTGATCCCGGCCGCTCTCCTCACTGATCCCCGCTGTGATCCCGGCCGCTCTCCTCACTGATCTCCGCTGTGATCCCGGCCGCTCTCCTCACTGATCTCCGCTGTGATCCCGGCCGCTCTCCTCACTGATCTCCGCTGTGATCCCGGCCGCTCTCCTCACTGATCTCCGCTGTGATCCCGGCCGCTCTCCTCACTGATCTCCGCTGTGATCCCGGCCGCTCTCCTCACTGATCTCCGCTGTGATCCCGGCCGCTCTCCTCACTGATCCCCGCTGTGATCCCGGCCGCTCTCCTCACTGATCCCCGCTGTGATCCGGCCGCTCTCCTCACTGATCTCCGTTGTGATCCCGGCCGCTCTCCTCACTGATCTCCGCTGTGATCCCGGCCGCTCTCCTCACTGATCCCCGCTGTGATCCCGGCCGCTCTCCTCACTGATCTCCGCTGTGATCCCGGCCGCTCTCCTCACTGATCCCCGCTGTGATCCCGGCCGCTCTCCTCACTGATCTCCGCTGTGATCCCGGCCGCTCTCCTCACTGTTCCCCGCTGTGATCCCGGCCGCTCTCCTCACTGATCCCCGCTGTGATCCCGGCCGCTCTCCTCACTGATCTCCGCTGTGATCCCGGCCGCTCTCCTCACTGATCTCCGTTGTGATCCCGGCCGCTCTCCTCACTGATCCCCGCTGTGATCCCGGCCGCTCTCCTCACTGATCCCCGCTGTGATCCGGGCCGCTCTCCTCACTGTTCTCCGCTGTGATCCCGGCCGCTCTCCTCACTGATCCCCGCTGTGATCCCGGCCGCTCTCCTCACTGATCCCCGCTGTGATCCCGGCCGCTCTCCTCACTGATCTCCGCTGTGATCCCGGCCGCTCTCCTCACTGATCTCCGCTGTGATCCCGGCCGCTCTCCTCACTGATCCCCGCTGTGATCCCGGCCGCTCTCCTCACTGATCTCCGCTGTGATCCCGGCCGCTCTCCTCACTGTTCCCCGCTGTGATCCCGGCCGCTCTCCTCACTGATCCCCGCTGTGATCCCGGCCGCTCTCCTCACTGATCCCCGCTGTGATCCCGGCCGCTCTCCTCACTGATCCCCGCTGTGATCCCGGCCGCTCTCCTCACTGATCCCCGCTGTGATCCCGGCCGCTCTCCTCACTGTTCCCCGCTGTGATCCCGGCCGCTCTCCTCACTGTTCCCCGCTGTGATCCCGGCCGCTCTCCTCACTGATCCCCGCTGTGATCCCGGCCGCTCTCCTCACTGATCCCCCGCTGTGATCCCGGCCGCTCTCCTCACTGATCTCCGCTGTGATCCCGGCCGCTCTCCTCACTGATCTCCGCTGTGATCCCGGCCGCTCTCCTCACTGATCTCCGCTGTGACCCCGGCCGCTCTCCTCACTGATCCCCGCTGTGATCCCGGCCGCTCTCCTCACTGATCTCCGCTGTGATCCCGGCCGCTCTCCTCACTGATCCCCGCTGTGATCCCGGCCGCTCTCCTCACTGATCTCCGCTGTGATCCCGGCCGCTCTCCTCACTGATCCCCGCTGTGATCCCGGCCGCTCTCCTCACTGATCTCCGTTGTGATCCCGGCCGCTCTCCTCACTGATCCCCGCTGTGATCCCGGCCGCTCTCCTCACTGATCCCCGCTGTGATCCCGGCCGCTCTCCTCACTGTTCCCCGCTGTGATCCCGGCCGCTCTCCTCACTGATCCCCGCTGTGATCCCGGCCGCTCTCCTCACTGATCTCCGCTGTGACCCCGGCCGCTCTCCTCACTGATCCCCGCTGTGACCCCGGCCGCTCTCCTCACTGATCTCCGCTGTGACCCCGGCCGCTCTCCTCACTGATCCCGCTGTGATCCCGGCCGCTCTCCTCACTGATCTCCGCTGTGATCCCGGCCGCTCTCCTCACTGATCCCCGCTGTGATCCCGGCCGCTCTCCTCACTGATCTCCGCTGTGATCCCGGCCGCTCTCCTCACTGATCCCCGCTGTGATCCGGGCCGCTCTCCTCACTGTTCTCCGCTGTGATCCCGGCCGCTCTCCTCACTGATCCCCGCTGTGATCCCGGCCGCCTCTCCTCACTGATCTCCGTTGTGTCCGGACCCGGCGCTCTCCTCACTGATCCCCGCTGTGATCCGGCCGCTCTCCTCACTGATCTCCGCTGTGATCCCGGCCGCTCTCCTCACTGATCTCCGCTGTGATCCCGGCCGCTCTCCTCACTGTTCTCCGCTGTGATCCCGGCCGCTCTCCTCACTGATCTCCGCTGTGATCCCGGCCGCTCTCCTCACTGATCTCCGCTGTGATCCCGGCCGCTCTCCTCACTGTCTCCGCTGTGATCCCGGCCGCTCTCCTCACTGATCCCCGCTGTGATCCCGGCCGCTCTCCTCACTGATCCCCGCTGTGATCCCGGCCGCTCTCCTCACTGATCCCCGCTGTGATCCCGGCCGCTCTCCTCACTGATCCCCGCTGTGATCCCGGCCGCTCTCCTCACTGATCTCCGCTGTGATCCCGGCCGCTCTCCTCACTGATCCCCGCTGTGATCCCGGCCGCTCTCCTCACTGATCTCCGTTGTGATCCCGGCCGCTCTCCTCACTGATCCCCGCTGTGATCCCGGCCGCTCTCCTCACTGATCTCCGTTGTGATCCCGGCCGCTCTCCTCACTGATCCCCGCTGTGTTCCCCGGCCGCTCTCCTCACTGATCCCCGCGTGTTCCCGGCCGCTCTCCTCACTGATCCCCGCTGTGATCCCGGCCGCTCTCCTCACTGATCCCCGCTGTGATCCCGGCCGCTCTCCTCACTGATCCCCGCTGTGATCCCGGCCGCTCTCCTCACTGATCTCCGCTGTGATCCCGGCCGCTCTCCTCACTGATCCCCGCTGTGATCCCGGCCGCTCTCCTCACTGATCCCCGCTGTGTTTCCCGGCCGCTCTCCTCACTGATCCCGCTGTGATCCGGCCGCTCTCCTCACTGATCCCCGCTGTGATCCCGGCCGCTCTCTCACTGATCTACCGCTGTGATCCGGCCGCTCTCCTCACTGATCTCCGCTGTGATCCTGGCCGCTCTCTCACTGACCCCGCTGTGATCCCGGTCCGAATCTCTCATGATCCACGCTGTGATCCGGCCGCTGCTCTCCTCACTGATCCCCGCTGTGATCCCGGACCGCTCTCCTCACTGATCTCCGCTGTGATCCCGCGCGCTCTCCTAAACTGATCCCGCTGTGATCCGGCCGCTCTCCTCACTGATCCCCGCTGGAATCCCGGCCGCTCTCCTCACTGATCCCCGCTGTGATCCCGGCCGCTCTCCTCACTGATCTCCGCTGTGATCCCGGCCGCTCTCCTCACTGATCTCCGCTGTGATCCCGGCCGCTCTCCTCACTGATCCCCGCTGTGATCCCGGCCGCTCTCCTCACTGATCCCCGCTGTGATCCCGGCCGCTCTCCTCACTGATCCCGCTGTGACCCCGGCCGGTCTCCTCACTGATCCCCGCTGTGATCCCGGCCGCTCTCCTCACTGATCCCCGCTGTGATCCCGGCCGCTCTCCTCACTGATCCCGCTGTGATCCCGGCCGCTCTCCTCACTGATCTCCGCTGTGATCCCGGCCGCTCTCCTCACTGATCCCGCTGTGATCCCGGCCGCTCTCCTCACTGATCCCCGCTGTGATCCCGGCCGCTCTCCTCACTGATCCCTGCTGTGATCCCGGTCCGCTCTCCTCACTGATCTCCGCTGTGATCCCGGCCGCTCTCCTCACTGATCTCCGCTGTGATCCCGGCCGCTCTCCTCACTGATCTCCGCTGTGATCCCGGCCGCTCTCCTCACTGATCTCCGCTGTGATCCCGGCCGCTCTCCTCACTGATCCCCGCTGTGATCCCGGCCGCTCTCCTCACTGATCCCCGCTGTGATCCCGGCCGCTCTCCTCACTGATCCCCGCTGTGATCCGGCCGCTCTCCTCACTGATCCCGCTGTGATCCCGGCCGCTCTCCTCACTGATCCCCGCTGTGATCCCGGCCGCTCTCCTCACTGATCCCGCTGTGATCCCGGCCGCTCTCCTCACTGATCCCCGCTGTGATCCCGGCCGCTCTCCTCACTGATCCCCGCTGTGATCCCGGCCGCTCTCCTCACTGATCCCCGCTGTGATCCCGGCCGCTCTCCTCACTGATCCCGCTGTGATCCCGGCCGCTCTCCTCACTGATCCCCGCTGTGATCCCGGCCGCTCTCCTCACTGATCCCCGCTGTGATCCCGGCCGCTCTCCTCACTGATCCCCGCTGTGATCCCGGCCGCTCTCCTCACTGATCCCGCTGTGATCCCGGCCGCTCTCCTCACTGATCCCCTCTGTGATCCCGGCCGCTCTCCTCACTGATCCCCGCTGTGATCCCGGCCGCTCTCCTCACTGATCCCCGCTGTGATCCCGGCCGCTCTCCTCACTGATCCCCGCTGTGTTCTCACCTTCTCACCGCAGACACAGGACAGCGGTGACTGACCAGGACCTGTGATGACGTCACACCTATGTGACCAGTCCAGAGGCGGGGCTCCGCTGTGGCAGTATCATGTGACCAGTTCTCGGTTACGTCACGTGCCTAAACTTACGAGGCCCCGCCCTTTCACAGCACAATATGCACTCTGGACCAACGAGGCCCCGCCCTTTCTGGTGACGTCATCCTCCAGTCTCCTCCTCCGTCCTGTGGTGACCGCACGGTGCTGACAGGAACCGCCTGGTGTGAACCGGCCATAAGGTGAGAAGAGGGCGGCGGCTCCGGGCCTTCATGTGAGTCCTGTACTCCCTCAGCCTTGTGTGTGGTGTGTGTTGAACCTGCTGGGCTCCCCTCAGCCTGGTGTGTGTGTGTGCGTGTGTGTGTGACTCTGCTGTCCTCCCCTCAGCCTGTGTGTGTTGTGTGTGTGTGTGTGACTGCTGTCCTCCTCACCTGTGTGTGTGTGGTTGTGTGAGACTCTGCTGGCTCCCCTCAGCCTGTGTGTGTGTGTGTGCGTGTGTGTGTGACTCTGCTGTCCTCCCCTCAGCCTGTGTGTGTGGTGTTGTGTGTGAGACTCTGCTGGGCTCCCCTCAGCCTGTTGTGTGTGTGTGTGTGTGTGTGTGACTCTGCTGGCTACCTCAGCCTGTGTGTGTGTGTGTGTGTGTGTGACCTGCTGGCTCCCCTCAGCCTTTTGTGTGCGTGTGTGTGTGACTCTGCTGTCCTCCCCTCAGCCTGTGTGTGTGTGTGACTCTGCTGGTCCTCCCCTCAGCCTGTGTGTGTGTGTGTGACTCTGCTGTCCTCCCCTCAGCTGTGTGTGTGTGTGTGACTCTGCTGTCCTCCCCCTCAGCCTGGTGTGTGTGTGTGACTCTGTGGCTCCCTCACTGTGTGTGTGTGTTGTGTGACTCTGCTGGGCTCCCCCTCAGCCTGTGTGTGTGTGTGTGTGTGTGTGTGTGACTCGCTGTGTCCTCCCCTCAGCCTGTTGTGTGTTGTGTGTGTGTGACTCTGCTGGCTCCCCCTCAGCCTGTTGGTGTGTGTGTTGTGTGTGTGTTGTGACCTGCTGGCTCCCACCTGTTGTGTGGTGACTCACGGCTCCCTCAGTCTTCGGCTTCTGTCATGTCTAAGGGATTTTCACTCTTTTCTACTTCAGGTTTTTTCTTTCTCGTCTGCAGAATTGATGTGACAACATTGTGTGCAATGTACAACAATAAAGGAGTGCAGGGGGGGGGGTCACGTGTGTGTGTGTGTGGGCTTGCGGCATCTGGATCCATGGTGGTAGTGTTACGTGTGCATCTGTTTACACAGTCCAGTGGGGTCCGTGCAGGTGTGACATGTACACAGACTGCACAAAACACGTGTGACACCAGCCTTAATTTTCAACATCCGTAACAAGCAACCAAAATGCTCTCTAAAATGACACGTCATCTGAACAGCGCTCTCAGGATGTCATACACTTTAGTGACTTACGATGTGCAATGTGTTTTTGGATATATATTACGTGCTAAATACGCATGAAATATGCGCTTGTCTGAATGAAGCCTTATAAAGGAAATCCCAAAATATCAGGTGACTACTCCCCATAGGAAGCAGATAATGGACCCTGGTGATCGGCCAAGAACTGAGCCGGGAATACCACGACCATGCGAATCACCAAGACTAGAGAGCGGGAACATACAAACCTCCACACAGGAATAACACGTCTGCAAACAGCTGATAACCGGGAATAACACAGCTCACCTCCTCCTGTACAATGACTGATAACACCTCTATATACAGTAGATAACACAGGATCCACCATTCACAATAGATGATATCACAGCTCACCTCCTCCTGTACAATGACTGATAACACCTCTATATACAGTAGATAACACAGGATCCACCATTCACAATAGGTGATATCACAGCTCACCTCCTCCTGTACAATGACTGATAACACCTCTATATACAGTAGATAACAAAGGATCCACCATTCACAATAGGTGATATCACAGCTCACCTCCTCCTCCTGTACAATGACTGATAACACCTCTATATACAGTAGATAACAAAGGATCCACCATTCACAATAGGTGATATCACAGCTCACCTCCTCCTCCTGTACAATGACTGATAACAACTCTATATACAGTAGATAACACAGGATCCACCATTCACAATAGGTGATATCACAGCTCACCTCCTCCTCCTGTACTATGACTGATAACACCTCTATATACAGTAGATCACACAGGATCCACCATTCACAATAGGTGATATCACAGCTCACCTCCTCCTGAACAATGACTGATAACACCTCTATATACAGTAGATCACACAGGATCCACCATTCACAATAGGTGATATCACAGCTCACCTCCTCCTGTACAATGACTGATAACACCTCTATATACAGTAGATAACACAGGATCCACCATTCACAATAGGTGATATCACAGCTCACCTCCTTCTGTACAATGACTGATAACACCTCTAAATACAGTAGATAACACAGGATCCACCATTCACAATAGGTGATATCACAGCTCACCTCCTCCTCCTGTACAATGACTGATAACACCTCTATATACAGTAGATAACACAGGATCCACCATTCACAATAGATGATATCACAGCTCACCTCCTCCTCCTGTACAATGACTGATAACACCTCTATATACAGTAGATAACACAGGGTCCACCATTCACAATAGGTGATATCACAGCTCACCTCCTCCTGTACAATGACTGATAACACCTCTATATACAGTAGATAACACAGGGTCCACCATTCACAATAGGTGATATCACAGCTCACCTCCTCCTCCTGTACAGTGACTGATAACACCTCTATATACAGTAGATAACACAGGATCCACCATTCACAATAGGTGATATCACAGCTCACCTCCTCCTCCTGTACAATGACTGATAACACCTCTATATATAGTAGATAACACAGGATCCACCATTCACAATAGGTGATGTCACGATGACTTAGTCAGGACCTGCAGCTCTCTGGCGCCCCCTTAGCCTGCTGGCCAAATCCAGTATTGCCAGAGGATAAGAAAGGAGCCCAGCTGCCCTACGTTAATGTTGTCTACTGCGGCATGTGATGTGACAGGATGTATATATACCACCAGTTCCTGCTAGGAACGTATATATACCTCGATCCAGTCACCCTCAGACCCACAATATTACGTAAATACCAAAATTATTCTGCCACCACCGATCTCTTGCAGGTGGATCAGTAACCTGTAGGATGGCGTAAAACGAACAGTGAGGTCGTGAGAGCTCGTTCATAGGAGAAGGAGATCGAGACTAGTAAATTATAATATTTTACTCCAAAGGTGGGCAGTGTTTATATAAGATTTACAGAATATTACATAAGAGACAATATACATGTATGCATAAAAACAGTTCCGTGGGGGGGGTGCCGCTCCCCAGAAAGGTAGGATTCCATCACACAGCTGGTAGGGTCTTGCTATGTCGGGCCCCTGGATCAGAATCTACCCAAAAAATGGCTTCTCTGGTTTTATTACAGGGACAGAACCTGTGGCTCCCACCTCTTAGAGTGATCCCTCCCCTCTGGGGATGGTCCTCGGAGACCTCCTCTCACCAGGCTTAATAAATCCCCATTCTTCATAACTGGGGATGGGGTGGGCTCACAAACATGATATACCACTCATATTTAATGTCATTTAATTCTGAGAATATTGATACCAAATATGACCTACCTATGATGTTCGGAAAGGCAGAACTCATTTGCCAGGTTCCTGAGCGTTGCATGGATATATAAGACATATCATTAAATGCGCAAAACGGTGAATAATCTAAAAATATGACTTTGTGTATGTGACGTGAACGGGTCTTCTTAAATCTGACATTCACAAAACTGTAGGTTTAAACAAGGTTCAAACCTGTATAAACTCTGCTCCTCTCAGCTTCAGGATTTTATGGGGGGTGGGTCGTAAATAGTTCTGACTGGGGGTTGCTGTGGAAAGCAAGCGAGGATCTATGTAACTTACAAACCAAAAGGGCGGAGAGATGAGTGAGCTATTGTTGGCTGACTCTTCAAGCATCTTAAAATCATGAGCGAGATTCATACATTCATGACAGGTGATATCACAGCTCACCTCCTCCTGTACAATGACTGATAGCACCTCTATATACAGTAGATCACACAGGATCCACCATTCCCAATAGATGATATCACAGCTCTCCTCCTCCTGTACAATGACTGATAGCACCTCTATATACAGTAGATCACACAGGATCCACCATTCACAATAGGTGATATCACAGCTCACCTCCTCCTGTACAATGACTGATAACACCTCTATATACACGAGGGCTCAGTCTACGAGGGGCCGGTTGGGATACAGTAGGATGGGGGAATGTCAGGTATGGGGCGGTCGCCTGGGTCTCATGGCAGGTTGTAGGCTTGACGGAATAGGTGAGTCTTCAGGTGACACTTCAAGCTTCTCGGGGTAGGAGAGTGTCTGTCTGACGTGTTCAGGCAGGGAGTTCCAGAGTAAGGCAGATGCCCGGGAGAAGTCCTGGACGCGGTTGTGCGAAGAGGTGATGAGGGGGGGAGCAGAGGAGGAGTTTTTGGGAGGAGCGGAGGTTGCGTGAGGGTAGGTATCGGGAGACCAGGTCGGAGATGTATGGTGGGGCCAGGTTGTGTATGGCTTTGTACGCCATGGTTAGTGTTTTGAATTGAGATCTCTTGGAGGCGGGGACCAAGAGAAGGGCTTGGCAGAGGGGGGAGACAGGGGAGTAGTGGGAGGACAGGTAGTTATCAGCGGAATTGAGGATAGATTGGAGAGGTGTGAGGGAGTTAGCCGGGAGGCTATTTAGAAGGAGGTTGCAGTAGTCAAGGCGGGAGATGATAAGAGCATGAATGAGTGTTTTAGCGATGTTGTGGGTGAGGAAGGAACGGATCCGTGAGATGTTCTGGAGCCGGAGGGATGCGGTGAGGGCCTCGATGTGGGGCTTGAAGGATAGGGAGGAGTCAAGGATTACCCTGAGGCACTTGGCTTGGGGGACTGGGGAGAGGGCGCAGTCGTTGACGCAGATGGATAGTGTCACGCTGGGAGTGGGGAAGACACCCAGCGTAGGATAACGACGGGGGGGGGGGGGAATAAGGGGTCCCTACTGCTAAGGGCACAAGAAGGAGACGGTGACCCCTAGACTTACTAGGGCTGACCCTGTCTGCCCTAACGTCCCTGTACAGTCTCCTCAACTGTCGCCGACCACGAACCTCGTCCCTCTCTGATCCTAGCACTATCTTATCTAAGGATCAGATGGAGAGGTGCACTAGACCCCTCCACTAACAACTAAAGACAAACACCAGGGAAGACAGACATTTGGGGAAAAGAAACACTTATCTTTCAGCAGACCACAGCGAGCTCACAACCTCAGCTTCTGCTGGAGCAAGGATAAAGAGTCCACAAGGAAATATCACCTGCACTGAGGAAGGGTAATGAACCTCCTTATAAAGGTAGAAGGAATCTGCTGGGTCCTAGAGACCTACAATACAGGTGGATACAACCAGACCGAGCACAAGACCTCCACAGCCGTCTCCCCAAAATAGAGAGATCTCATCACACCTTCTCTTCATCTAAACCGAAGGTAAATGCCCCTGAATGAGACGGACCATCCTCCACCATTATGGCTGGTGGGCCAAACGCTGAGATCGTCTGCGCGTGGCCTCCACCCTGTCACCCGCGCCACCCGTGACAGATAGGTTGGGAAGTGTGGGGGGGGGGGACGGGACACTGAAGCTGTTCCTGATCTTATCGATCTTCTCCTTGAAAAAGGTCGCAAAGTCTTCGGCAGAGATGAGGGGAGAAGGGGAAGGAGCAGGCGGGCGAAGTAAGGAGTTGAAAGTTTTGAAGAGCTGTTTGGGGTTGTGGGACAGAGAGGTTATTAGGGATGAGAAGAACACTTGCTTGGCGGTAGCAAGTGCCGTCTTGAAGTCAGTGAGGGATTGCTTGACAGAGCAAAGTGCTCGGGGGTGCTGGACTTTTTCCATCTCCTATCGGCGACCCTGGACGCTAGTCTCAGGTTTTTAGTGAGGGTGGTGTGCCAGGGTTGCCTGTTAATGCGTGGAGCATGGAGAGTGAGGTGGGGCGGCTAGGTCGAGGGCGTTCATTATTGTGGTGTTGTATAGGGTGGTGGCAATGTCAATGTCGTCAGCGCAGGGTAGGTCGGTGAGAGGGAGGAGGGATTCGGAGAATAAAGCAAGATCAAGATCTTTTAGGTTTCGGCGAGGGTGATCAAGTTTGCGGAGAGGGGGTAGCGTGGCAGGGGAGGAGAGGGCGGAGAAGGTCATGAGATGGTGGTCAGATAGGGGGAGTTCCGAGGTTGTGAGGTTAGAGAGGGAGCAAAGGCGGGTAAAGATGGGGTCAAGCATGTGGCCTTGTGGGTGGGAGAGGAGGACCATTGGGAGAGCCCTAGGGAAGAGGTCAGGGAAAGAAGGTTGGAGGTGGCTGGGCGGGGAGTGTCGATGGGGATATTGAAGTCGCCCATGATGATGGTGGGGATGTCAGCGGAGAGGAAGTGAAGTGGTCAAGGAAGGAGACGATGGATCTGGGGGGGGCGGTAGATGATGGCTAGCTGGAGGTTGCAGGGGGAGAAGATTCGGACCGAGTGGGCTTCGAAGGAGGGGACAGTGACGGAGGGGGGTGGGGGGATATAATAATTATATTTAAGCTTTCAGAGCTCAAGGCTCCTTCATCAGACAAAAACTGGTCACTGACCAGAGATCTCCCCCACTGCCCCCACCCTCTCCCTGACAGAGGAGCCATGTGTTTATATACCTCTACCAGCCTTAGGAATGCAGGTTTATGACCTGAAGGAATGTCCGTTTATGGCCCTGCAGACAAGCCGCTCTGTGGAGGGAGAATTTACTTTGAGGCCACATTTTCCTTTGTCTTCTAACACGAAGTCAAATTTAATAATTTCACGTTAGTACCAGAATTATAAGTTATATTTTCGGAGTCCACTCCTCTTGGTGAACGCAGGGGCAGGGACCGCTCTGCTTCACCGAGGGGATTCCAGAATCCTAGGAAATACATTTCTGCCCATCAGCTGATCACAGCTATATCATGTCTGGTCTCTATCAACACACAAATTCACAACAGACAAGATGGCATGAATATCTGTCACATGCCAGGCTCAAAGGCTGAGATATGGCAAAGAGCGGGAACTTTATACCTTTCTCCAGCCCCATGAGGTCACTAGGTAGGAGGGATATGTCCTAATAAAAGCTGAACACTCCATGTAGTAGATTATTGGGCCCTGAATGAAGGACACAGCAGGATCTATAGCTGCTGTGAGGCTGAATCATATGTAATCTCCTCACCTCCCTGTATCTGGATCCATCACTGTGGCGCAGATTTAGTAAGTTTCTGATTTTATTCCCTTTATTCTTTATGTAACTCTTCTATATTGTGCTGTAAATTGTCTTTCGGAATATTTTGTATCTTTTTGTAAACACTTTCGGATTAAACCTATGAACTAATATCACAGCTCACCTCCTCCTGTACAATGACTGATAACACCTCTATATACAGTAGATGACACAGGATCCACCATTCACAATAGATGATATCACAGCTCACCTCCTCCTGTACAATGACTGATAACACCTCTATATACAGTAGATAACACAGGATCCACCATTCACAATAGATGATATCACAGCTCACCTCCTCCTGTACAATGACTGATAACACCTCTATATACAGTAGATAACACAGGATCCACCATTCACAATAGGTGATATCACAGCTCACCTCCTCCTGTACAATGACTGATAACACCTCTATATACAGTAGATAACACAGGATCCACCATTCACAATATGTGATATCACAGCTCACCTCCTCCTGTACAATGACTGATAACACCTCTATATACAGTAGATAACACAGGATCCACCATTCACAATAGATGATATCACAGCTCACCTCCTGTACAATGACTGATAACACCTCTATATACAGTAGATAACACAGGATCCACCATTCACAATAGATGATATCACAGCTCACCTCCTCCTGTACAATGACTGATAACACCTCTATATACAGTAGATAACACAGGATCCACCATTCACAATAGGTGATATCACAGCTCACCTCCTCCTCCTGTACAATGACTGATAACACCTCTATATACAGTAGATCACACAGGATTGTCTGGAACATATAAAAATGTCTTCCATTTTGTCTTAAGGTACCGTCATACGTGGCAATATTGCTTGCAATTTCACTGGCAATTTGCTTGTTGCAGTGAAATCATGGACACATTGTTCTATTTTGTTGCTGTGTACAAATGTAACAATGTGTCCATGATTTCACTGCAACTAGCAAATTGCCAGTGACATTGCCAGCAATATTGCCGCGTGTAACGGTACCTTTTAGAGCTGACACTCTAATTTGAGCTGTGTAACAAGCTTCAGACACTAGTTCTGTAACTGGTCACTGACCAGAGATCTCCCCCTCTGCCCCCCACACCCTCCCTGACAGAGGAGCTGTGATCTTATATGGCTTTATTAGCTTTAGGTCTGCAGGTTTATGACCTGGAAGACTGTCAGTTTATAGCCCTGCAGACAAGCAGCTCTGTGGAGGGAAAGTGAGGCCATAGTTTCCTTTGTCTTCTAAGCGCAAACACTGAAAGTCAGATTTAAAAATTTCACATTAATACCAGATTTATAAAATTTGTATTTTCGGAGTCCACACCTCTTGGTGAACGCAGGGCACCATTCTGCTTCACTGAGGGGTTTCCAGAATCCTAGGAAATTAATTTCTGCCCATCAGCTGATCACAGCTATATCAGTCTGGTCTCTATCAACACACAAATTCACAACAGACAAGGTGACATGAATATCTGTCACGTGCCAGGCTCAAAGGCTGAGATATGGCAAAGAGCGGGAACTTTATACCTTTCTCCAGGGCTGACCTTCCTTCAGACCCAACCCATGAGGTCACTAGGAGGGATATCTAATATATAATTGCCAATCGCCTCTGTCCCACACTTCCAGCGCTTATCTCGCTATCCCACAATCCACTGCAGCACCGTTAGTGGATTGTGGGATTGTGACAAGTGACAAACACGTCACAGCGACCGTCGGGAAATCAGTGGCGCTAGCTGCTAATCTCCCGACGGTAGCTGTGGCTCATCTCCCGCCTACTCGCATCGGAAGTACGCCTACCGCCATATTGGAACACCCAAGTTATGGGTATTCCAATATGGCGGCCGGGATTCAAATCTCCCGCCGAAGTCGCGTGGCGACCAATCAGCGAAGTGAGATTTTAAATCACACGTCAACAGAACTGATTGGCTGAGCGTCACCAACGGCGACCAATGAGCGGTGACGCGCGGCTCTGGCGGGGAATTTGAATCAGTGACGTCACTGCAAGAGTAATAGTGGCGACGTCACAGCAATGAACACTTCCAAATGACCTCAGTGACAGTTTCAGGCACCTGTATACTCTCTGCGGTACATAGTACTTTCTGGAGAGAGGACTCTACTATTCAGCAGCTATTTCTACAGCACCTGTACATTGTCTCTCTTCTAATATTTTTTGCATCTTTTTGTAAATGCTGACAATTCTTTCAGATGAAAGCTTTAAACTTTAATAGCGTCATTCTTATGAAGCCCCACGACTCCCGTGCAGTCTGAGGTTACCGGTAACGGGTATCCAGTCAGCCTTTAACTGATTGGTGGCAGCGTAATTTTATTTTTTGTGTTATTGTGGAAATTATGATATTTTACTCCCAAAAGTTGGCAGTGTTTACAAAAAGATATACAAGATATTATAAAAGAGACAATGTACATATGTATAAAACGGTCCCAAAAATAAAAGGAATTAAATAAAGACTAAACCCTGTGCCTCGCGGTGGCCGTCAGCAGATTTCAGGCGGGAAGGCACCCCGGAGATGGGTTAGGATTCCGGCCTCACAGCATAGTGTTGCTATGTCCTTCATTTAAGCTGGTACAAAGCCAAAATGGTTACTTTGATTTTATGTAAGGACACAGAAAATCTAGCCACCCCCACTTGTGTACAACTCCCTGGGGGCTGAATCTCTAAAACCCTCCTCTTTCACAAATCTCAAACAACCTCCATGTTTCATATTTCTGGATGGGATGTTCCCACATCCAAAATATGTACGCCATGTTTACCATCACTAAATTCCACAAACATTGATAGCAAATAAGGCCAGAACTCATTTCCCAGGTTCCTGTTATATCCCATGTTCCAAATTGTTATGCAAATGTTCTTTTTCTCTGATTTTCCTAAATGGTGCAAATGACAGTCAGTGTAATAGAAGTCCTCACCCGTTAAAGTATACATGAAATTTTATTGAAGAAACCTCCCAATGATAACAGTGTAATCTTCTCTAAATGCCCTGTTCCACAGGAGAGTTTCTAAACATTTGATGTTTGAAAGAAGTGAAAATGTTCATTTGTTGAATTTGCAGCATTAACAGGTCACATTCACTGAAATAAAAAGCTATTTACCTCAAACCTCGTAACAGGCCAAGTTACATGGTAACATAGGAACCCTTCTTTGATGTCACCTTCACAATTCTTGCATCCATTGAACTTGTGAGATTCTGGAGAGCTTCTGCTTGTATTTCTTTGCATGATGTCAGAGTCGCCTCCCAGAGCTGCTTATACCATGGAAGAAAGTTCTCAGTCAGAAACTCTATATACTTTGCAGAGGTCATTTTCACACCTTCAGGAACCTTAAAGGGGCCGACCAGCTGTTTCCCCATGATTCCAGCCCAAAACAGGACTCCTCCACCTCCTTGCTGACGTTGCAGCCTTGTTGGGACATGGTGGCATCTACCAACCATCCACTACTCCATCCATCTGATCTGAACCATCCAGGGTTGCTCGGCTCTCATCAGTAAACAAGACTGTTTGATAATTAGTCTTCATGTATGTCTGGACCCACTGCAGCTGTTTCTGCTTGTGAGCACTGTTTAGGGGTGGCCGAATAGTAGGTTTATGCCCCACAGCAAGCCTTTGAAGGATCCTACACCTTGAGGGTGGAGGGACTCCAGAGGCACCAGCAGCTTCACATATCTGTTTGCTGGTTTGTAAGGCCTTTTTAGCAGCTGCTCTCTTAAGCTGATGAACTTACTTGGCAGAAACCTTCCTTATTCTGCCTTTATCTGCACAAACCTCTGTGCTCAGAATCAGCCACAAATCTCTTCACAGTACGATGATCACGCTTACGTTTTCCTGCAATATCAAATGTTTTCATCCCTTGTCCAAGACATTGCACTATTTTTGTAGCTTCTTGGCAGCAGAGATCCTTTTTCTTTCCCATGTTACTTGAAAACTGTGTCCTGCGTAATATTGTGGAACACCCGGTTTTCCTTTTATTGGGCTCAGCTGCCAAAGTAATTATCACAGGGATCTGAGATTGATTTCAGTGATCCAAAGACCCTGAGACATAAGAGCAGCAATGGGTTTAATTGAAAAAAAAAATAAAAATAAAGCCCTATGGCACTTAAAACCAATTTGCATAATAAATTGGATCATGGTGTATAGATATGAGATATACCATCATAACGGAAAAATGGTAACATCCCAAAAATATGAATTCTGTATTTCTAGTATGAAGGGGTCTTGGTCTTTTAATGTTGACATTCATAAGTTAAGACAAAGGAAGACTGGAGGGACATAACCAGTTCAATCTACTTCTTTAGCTTAGTTAAGGTTTATGACCTTGCTTGTGATCCATAAACATTCCTGACTAGGAGGTAGATGGCCACAGGTTCCCTTACGAGCAAACAAGGGGCGGAGAGTAAGCTCACTCTAGATTATTTTCAGACATCTTAAAATAATGAAAAAATTAATCTTTTCCTGACAAGGATCCACCATTTACAATAGGTGATATCACAGCTCACCTCCTCCTGTACAATGACTGATAACACCTCTATATACAGTAGATAACACAGGATCCACCATTCACAATAGATGATATCACAGCTCACCTCCTCCTGTACAATGACTGATAACACCTCTATATACAGTAGATATCACAGGATCCACCATTCACAATAGGTGATATCACAGCTCACCTCCTCCTGTACAATGACTGATAACACCTCTATATACAGTAGATATCACAGGATCCACCATTCACAATAGGTGATATCACAGCTCACCTCCTCCTCCTGTACAATGACGGATAACACCTCTATATACAGTAGATAACACAGGATCCTCCATTCACAATAGATGATATCACAGCTCACCTCCTCCTGTACAATGACTGATAACACCTCTATATACAGTAGATCACACAGGATCCACCATTCACAATAGGTGATATCACAGTTCACCTCCTCCTCCTGTACAATGACTGATAACACCTCTATATACAGTAGATAACACAGTATCCACCATTCACAATAGGTGATATCACAGCTCACCTCCTCCTGTACAATGACTGATAACACCTCTATATACAGTAGATATCACAGGATCCACCATTCACAATAGGTGATATCACAGCTCACCTCCTCCTCCTGTACAATGACTGATAACACCTCTATATACAGTAGATAACACAGGATCCTCCATTCACAATAGGTGATATCACAGCTCACCTCCTCCTCCTGTACAATGACTGATAACACCTCTATATACAGTAGATAACACAGGATCCACCATTCACAATAGATGATATCACAGCTCACCTCCTTCTGTACAATGACTGATAACACCTCTATATACAGTAGATAACACAGGATCCACCATTCACAATAGGTGATATCACAGCTCACCTCCTCCTGTACAATGACTGATAACACCTCTATATACAGTAGATAACACAGGATCCACCATTCACAATAGGTGATATCACAGCTCACCTCCTCCTGTACAATGACTGATAACACCTCCATATACAGTAGATAACACAGGATCCACCATTCACAATAGATGATCTCACAGCTCACCTCCTCCTGTACAATGACTGATAACACCTCTATATACAGTAGATAACACAGGATCCACCATTCACAATAGGTGATATCACAGCTCACCTCCTCCTGACCTGAGATTTCCCTTTTTTTTCCTAGAATCTGGCAGTTTTCTCTTTCCTGTAAATGAGCGACTGAGGATGGAGAAGGATGAGGATGAGACGAGTGCAGAGTTATTACACCTCACCCTGGAGATCGTCCACCTGCTGACCGCACAGGTGAAGGAGCTTTATCTTTTCCTTCTTTTTCTATGTTTCTTTATTATGTAACAAGTCAGATATAGAAGATGGAGAATCCATTATAGGAGGAATCTGAGTGATCCGGAGTCCGGTATAATGACGCTCCTAATAGAGGAAAAGTGAGGATCTGTCCCTGCCGTCCATCGTGTGATCACCGAGCGGCAGATCTAGAGAATCTGGAGCTTCATGTCTGCAAGTGGAGAAAGCCCCCCCCCCATGTGCATTAGGTCACCGTCTGTCTCCAGGTGATGAAAGCCCCCCATGTACATTAGGTCACTGTCTGTGTCCAGGTGATGAAAGCCCCCCATGTGCATTAGGTCACCGTCTGTCTCCAGGTGATGAAAGCCCCGCATGTACATTAGGTCACCATCTGTCTCCAGGTGGAGAAAGCCCCCCCCATGTACATTAGGTCACCGTCTGTCTCCAGGTGATGAAAGCCCCCCATGTACATTAGGTCACTGTCTGTGTCCAGGTGATGAAAGCCCCGCATGTACATTAGGTCATCGTCTGTCTCCAGGTGATGAAAGCCCCGCATGTACATTAGGTCACCATCTGTCTCCAGGTGGAGAAAGCCCCCCATGTACATTAGGTCACCGTCTGTCTCCAGGTGGAGAAAGCCCCCCCATGTACATTAGGTCACCGTCTGTCTCCAGGTGATGAAAGCCCCCCATGTACATTAGGTCACCGTCTGTCTCCAGGTGATGAAAGCCCCCCATGTACATTAGGTCACCGTCTGTCTCCAGGTGATGAAAGCCCCCCCATGTACATTAGGTCACAGTCTGTCTCCAGGTGGAGAAAGCCCCCCATGTACATTAGGTCACCGTCTGTCTCCAGGTGGAGAAAGCCCCCCATGTATATTAGGTCACCGTCTGTCTCCAGGTGATGAAAGCCCCCCATGTACATTAGGTCACCGTCTGTCTCCAGGTGATGAAAGCCCCCCATGTACATTAGGTCACCGTCTGTCTCCAGGTGATGAAAGCCCCCCATGTACATTAGGTCACCGTCTGTCTCCAGGTGATGAAAGCCCCCCATGTACATTAGGTCACCGTCTGTCTCCAGGTGATGAAAGCCCCGCATGTACATTAGGTCATCGTCTGTCTCCAGGTGATGAAAGCCCCGCATGTACATTAGGTCACCATCTGTCTCCAGGTGGAGAAAGCCCCCCCCATGTACATTAGGTCACCGTCTGTCTCCAGGTGATGAAAGCCCCCCATGTACATTAGGTCACGTCTGTCTCCAGGTGATGAAAGCCCCCCATGTACATTAGGTCACGTCTGTCTCCAGGTGATGAAAGCCCCCATGTACATTAGGTCACCTCTGTCTCCAGGTGGAGAAAGCCCCCCCCATGTACATTAGGTCACCGTCTGTCTCCAGGTGGGTGAAAGCCCCCCATGTACATTAGGTCACCGTCTGTCTCCAGGTGATGAAAGCCCCCCATGTACATTAGGTCACCGTCTGTCTCCAGGTGATGAAAGCCCCGCATGTACATTAGGTCATCGTCTGTCTCCAGGTGATGAAAGCCCCGCATGTACATTAGGTCACCATCTGTCTCCAGGTGGAGAAAGCCCCCCCATGTACATTAGGTTGCCATCTGATGAATTCTCTCCGGACCTCCCCATACTCGGGATCGCTCAGCGGAGTGCTCCTGTATTATTATTTGAGAGTTGACATTAGATGACCCCCCCCCCCCCCCCCCCTTTTCCCGGCTGATCTCTGGGAGAATAAAAGGATCGAGTGATTCAGGAGCTGGATCCTTCTCTCCCAACATCATCTGTCTGAGAGTCAGGAGGCTCCGATACACACGAGATCATCACCCGATCCTGCGATATCTGCAGGTGTGGACAGCTTTACTCTGTGTATATGGGGCCTTTTAAAGTGTAAATGTCATTTAATTTCATTGAAGAAAAAAAAAACAACCCAATCCTGCACTGGTTATTACTGATGGGTCACACAGGAGCTAAGAATTTTGTGCCATGTGACTTATTTTCTCACATCTTTCTGTGCTCTTAAAAGCTGCATTTTATGACTGTGTAGGCGTGTCCAGCAGCTGGTAGGGAGCAGTATGATGTGACAGCAGAGAAGGGGTTAACAGAGATCCTGACTGAGCTACGTTGAGCCAGATGACAGATCAGAAGCTTGTTCCAAGGAAAGAGGAGTTTACACTGATCCTGACACTGCTTAGCAACTGTGCTGTAATCTGAGCTAATCTGATACATTGTTTCTTCATGATCTGCAGTCAGCAGTGTAGGCCACACCCTCTTGCCCTTATATGGTTACATGCCCGTATTCAGTGTGAAGACGGATCTGACTGAGAATGAACATTTGTCTTCTTCAGACACCGTCTAGTGGGGACATCTTGTGGAAGATTTATGAATGATTTCCTTCCAAATTTCATTAATATGATATATTTGAAAATGTATTATAATCACTTGCTCCAAATTATTATTATTTAAAAATTTAAACAGCGATTACACTCAAGGTACCGTCACACGCGGCAATATTGCTAGGCAATTTCACTGGCAATTTGCTGGTTGCAGTGAAATCATGGACACATTGTTCTATTTTGTTGCCTTGTACAAATGGAACAATGTGTCCATGATTTCACTGCAACCAGCAAATTGCCAGTGAAATTGCATGCAATATTGCCGCGTGCGATGGTACCTTAAGTGTAGCCGTTTTATATCTAGTGATGAGCGAGCACTGCCCGGCTTGTGTGCTCGATACTAAAAACAAGCAGGTCTTACCCTGGGACAGGCTCTAGTTGAGTCTTTAGGAAAGATGTGCGAGTTTCCCATTGACTTCCATTATACTTGGTGCTCGTCCAAGCATCCAACCTGCTCGTTTGAAGTATCGAGCACCCTAGTCTGGCAGCTCTCGCTCATCACAACCCTACATACCATACATAAAAAAGAGCCACAGTGGAGCCATTGTGGAGGTTTCCTGTGCTTGGAAGGCGACTTACAGGCTTCCATTACTGTAATTATCACTGTCCAGTTTATACATTGAGGAGGGGACTTTGGGTGGAAGTAGGCAGATTATAATCCTCTAGAAAGGCCTCTGTGACGTCTCTCCACACACAGGATTATACAGCAATGAAGACACCGGGTGACTGTGTGACTCCCAGCGGCCATGAGTCAGGAGGGTGGAGCAGGAGGCGGGGCCACATCACAGCTCCTCCCCCGAGGTCCCTGATACATGAGAGGAGCAAGAAGATGATCCTCAGACTCCTCCACAAGATGATGGAGCTGCTGAGCGGAGAGGTGGGAATGCTGGGGCATTATACAGGATGGCACTGAAGGATTCTGGGTAATGACGCTATCATTGTGTGTCAGGTTCCTATAAGGTGTCAGGACGTCGCCGTCTATTTCTCTATGGAGGAGTGGGATTATCTGGAAGGACACCCGGATCTGCACGAGGACGTCAAAGTGGAAAACGACCCGTGGCCTTCATCACCAGGTAAGACTGGATGTATATATGAGTCTTGGTCATTATAGTGGACACAGACTGGTACAGCAGTGACATGTATCCTGTATGACCCCTCTAACGTGATTGGGAAACTTGTGTTGGGTGCAGCCTCCTTATTACCTCATTTTCTAGTTTCCAGAGCCGCCTTCTCCTCATTGCTGCCCGTTTAACTGTTATGTTTTGGAGGGGTTTTACTTTCTTTTAATGCTGAAAGAGTTAAGGACTGTTTTCCTTCTGGCTGAGAACTTGTAGCCTTTATTTCAGCTGTAGCACTCTTGAGCCACACCCTTCCGCTATGTATATGCTCTCCTGGCTTACATCCAGTGCCAGTTATATTCTTTATACTGACCACTTTGAAGGAGTCTATCTCTGGAGAAGCTGAAGAGTTTGCTGCTGTAGCTACAGCAAAGTTTGTGTTGGGGAATGTAAAGATTATTGTTTATTATGTATTTTCCCATGTTTCTTATTGTGGTAGTGAGAGAAGAGCCTCCCTGACCTGCACACTAGTCAGGGTGAGTCCAGGGCCAGCGAGGGCCCAGGCACGTGATGGTAATGGAGGAAAGGACCCATATAGGCATGTTAGGGCGTGCAGGATTGTTATTTATTTATATAGCACCATTAATTCAATGGTGCTGTACATGAGGGGTTACAAACAAGATACAGATATCAATTGTAGTGGACAAATTAACAATGACCAACTGGTACAGAGAGGAGAGGACATTACCTTCTGGTGAGGGTTAGGAGGTGACCCTATGTGCCCTCTCTTCAATGCCAGGGCCTTCTGTTATCATCCTCCCCTGGTGTTTCCATTGGTGTTGCACCGCATGTTGGGCATTCCCTCACTCAGATGGGACACTATACCCGGCCTACAATTTTTTTGGCAGGATTTGTTACGGATCCTGCCTCTTGCAAGCCGACCAGATGACACCTGCCAACCCTGAAGTCACCCAAATGCCAGCTTTGTATTGGCAGCTGGCACTACGTCGGGCCAATGTTAGACCCGGCCATTAGGAACCTCCAATTAAATAATACGTAACACACAGAGTAAAATAATTAGAACCAAAAACACAAACACATACAGTTCAGACCAAAAGTTTGGACACCCCTTCTCATTCAAAGAGTTTTCTGTATTTTCATGACTATGAAAACTGTAGATTCACACTAAAGGCATCAAAACTATGAATTATCACATGTGGAATTATAGACTGAACAAAAAGTGTGAAACAACTGACAATATGTCTTATATTCTAGGGTCTTCACAGTAGCCGCCTTGTGCTGTGATTACTGCTTTGCACACTCTTGGTATTCTCTTGATGAGCTTCAAGAGGTAGTCACCGGAAATGGCCTTCACTTCACAGGTGCCCTGTCAGGGTTAATAAGTGGGATTTCTTGCCTTATAAGTGGGGTTGGGACCATCAGTTGTGTTGTGCAGAAGTCTGGTGGATACACAGCTGATCGTCCTACTGAATAGACTGTTAGCTGCTTTTTTCTTGCCATAATACAGATTCTAAGTAAAGAAAAACGAGTGTCCATCATTACTGTAAGAAATGAAGATTAGTCAGTCCAAAAAATTGGGAAAACTTTGAAAGTGTCCCCAAGTGCAGTTGCAAAAACCATCAAGCGCTACAAAGAAACTGGCTCACATGAGGACCGCCCCAGGAAAGGAAGACCAAGAGTCACCTCTGCTGCGGAGGATAAGTTCATCTGAGTCACCAGCCTCAGAAATCGCAGGCTAAGGGTACCTTTACACGCCGCTACTGGCGGGTGGCTACAACCGGATACATGCGAGAAATGTATCTTGCACCGGCAATTCAACCCGTGGTAGCGGCGTGTGAAGACAGTTGTAGCCACCCGGCAGTAGCGGCACCTGTTTCCGAACACTGCCCTGAAACAGGTGGCTACCCAGGCGATTGTAGCAACCTGTATCGGCGTGTAAAGAAGCAACAGAAGGGATGTCTGGACACCAGTATGTACCTGGTCTGTACCTGGGGCGTGACACAGGCTCCGGGAAACCACCCACCTTCAGCAATCATTGGAGGAAGCTCCTGCGTTACTATTGGTAGACGCTGCATAGGGAGGCATATTTAAGGAGCTGACCAGTCACACTACACAATTGCTCGAGCGTCATGTATTAATCAGCCTCCTGCGATGCCTGGCCAATCATGATGTTGTTGCTTTGTCCTATCAGCGTACGGACCAGCAGCTCAGATTAGAGACCAGGTCACTGCCACACAGAGTTCTACCGTCTTTCCCCGAAAATAAGACCGGGGGGAAGGGGGGGTGCTGCGCAATATGTCCTACCTTGTCCGGTGGTGTCCCCGCTGTCACGCCCCGCTTCTCCGGCCGTCCGGTGGTGTCCCCGCTCCTCTCCTGGTCTGCGGTGCGGTGTCCCGGTCCGGTTGCATGCTGTTCTGTGCGGTGCCCGGCCTACTTCCTGCTTCTCCCCCCGAAAATAAGACAGGGGGCCAAAAAATATAAGGCACGGTCTTATTTTTGGGGAAACACCGTAGCAACAGACACATCTCTACAACAACTGTTAAGAGGAGACTTTGTGCAGCAGGCCTTCATGGAAAAATAACTGCTAAGGACAGGCAACAAGCAGAGGAGACTTGTGTGGGCTAAAGAACACAAGGAATGGACATTAGACCAGTGGAGATCTGTGCTTTGGTCTGATGAGTCCAAATTTGAGATCTTTGGTTCCAACCACCGTGTCTTTGTGCGACACAGAAAAGTGTGGCGGTCCTGCTGCCGGGTTGTGGCGGTCCTGCTGCCGGGTTGTGGCGGTCCTGCTGCCGGGTTGTGGCGGTCCTACGGCCTCCTCCATTACTCCTGGTGTACTGGCCTGTCTCCTGGTATCTGCTCCATGCTCCGGACACTGTGTTGACAGACACAGCTCCCTTCTCTCCACAGCTCGCATTGATGCCATCCTGGATGAGCTGCTCTACCTGAGCAACATCTGTGGGTTGTAGACACCGCGTCATGCTACCTCTAGTGGTGAGAGCAATGACAACATGCAAAAGTGACCAAAACAACGGCCAGAAGGATGAGAACAGAGCAATGGTCTGTGGCCCCCACCTGCAGAGCCGCTTCTTAATAGGGGGTCCTGATCATTTCTACTTGTCTGATCCATTTGCTGGAGCTGGAAACATTGATTCACAATCTGTGTTGCTCCATAACTGGACAGATGATTTCACAGAAGTGATTGGTCTGGAGTTACATTGTGTCCTTTGTCTTCCCATTATGTGTAGTCAAGCTGACCTGAGATTTCCCTTTATTTTTCTCATTTCTAGACTCTGGCAGTTTTCTCTTTCCTGTAAATGAGCGACTGAGGATGGAGAAGGATGAGGATGAGACGAGTGCAGAGTTATTACACCTCACCCTGGAGATCGTCCACCTGCTGACCGCACAGGTGAGGGAGCTTTTCATTCTTTTTCTGTTTCTTTATTATGTAACACATCCTGTACAATGATCCTCATAAAGGAAAGAGTGAGGAGCGGTCACCGGCGCCGAGCATCCAACAAGTGATCACTTATCACATGGAGGGGATCCGCAGCATCATGTCTCCAGGTGATGAAAGCCCCCCCCCCATGTACATTAGGTGCCGTCTGTCTCCAGGTGGAGAAAGCCCCCATGTACATTAGGTCACCGTCTGTCTCCAAGTGATGAAAGCCCCCCCATGTACATTAGGTCACCGTCTGTCTCCAGGTGGAGAAAGCCCCCCATGTACATTAGGTCACCGTCTGTCTCCAAGTGATGAAAGCCCCCCCATGTACATTAGGTCACCGTCTGTCTCCAGGTGGAGAAAGCCCCCCATGTACATTAGGCCACCGTCTGTCTCCAGGGGATGAAAGCCCCCCATGTACATTAGGTCACCGTCTGTCTCCAGGGGATGAAAGCCCCCCATGTACATTAGGTCACCGTCTGTCTCCAAGTGATGAAAGCCCCCCCATGTACATTAGGTCATCGTCTGTCTCCAGGTGGAGAAAGCCCCCCATGTACATTAGGTCACCGTCTGTCTCCAGGTGATGAAAGCCCCCCATGGACATTAGGTCATCGTCTGTCTCCAGGTGGAGAAAGCCCCCCATGTACATTAGGTCATCGTCTGTCTCCAGGTGATGAAAGCCCCCCATGTACATTAGGTCACCGTCTGTCTCCAGGTGATGAAAGCCCCCCATGTACATTAGGTGCCGTCTGTCTGCAGGTGATGAAAGCCCCCCATGTACATTAGGTCACGTCTGTCTCCAGGTGATGAAAGCCCCCATGTACATTAGGTCATCGTCTGTCTCCAGGTGATAAAAGCCCCCCATGTACATTAGGTCACCGTCTGTCTCCAGGTGATGAAAGCCCCCCCTGTATATTAGGCCACCGTCTGTCTCCAGGGGATGAAAGCCCCCCATGTACATTAGGTCACCGTCTGTCTCCAAGTGATGAAAGCCCCCCCATGTACATTAGGTCACCGTCTGTCTCCAGGGGATGAAAGCCCCCCATGTACATTAGGTCACCGTCTGTCTCCAAGTGATGAAAGCCCCCCATGTACATTAGGTCACCGTCTGTCTCCAGGTGGAGAAAGCCCCCCATGTACATTAGGTCACCGTCTGTCTCCAGGTGATGAAAGCCCCCCCATGTACATTAGGTCACCGTCTGTCTCCAGGTGGAGAAAGCCCCCCATGTACATTAGGTCACCGTCTGTCTCCAGGTGATGAAAGCCCCCCCATGTACATTAGGTCACCGTCTGTCTCCAGGGGATGAAAGCCCCCCATGTACATTAGGTCACCGTCTGTCTCCAGGTGATGAAAGCCCCCCATGTACATTAGGTCACCGTCTGTCTCCAGGGATGAAAGCCCCCCATGTACATTAGGCCACCGTCTGTCTCCAGGTGATGAAAGCCCCCCCATGTACATTAGGTCATCGTCTGTCTCCAGGTGGAGAAAGCCCCCCATGTACATTAGGTCACCGTCTGTGTCCAGGTGATGAAAGCCCCCCATGTACATTAGGTCACTGTCTGTCTCCAGGTGGAGAAAGCCCCCCCCCATGTACATTAGGTCACCGTCTGTGTCCAGGTGATGAAAGCCCCCCCCATGTACATTAGGCCACCGTCTGTCTCCAGGTGGAGAAAGCCCCCCCCATGTACATTAGGTCATCGTCTGTCTCCAGGTGATGAAAGCCCCCCCATGTACATTAGGTCACCGTCTGTCTCCAGGTGGAGAAAGCCCCCCCATGTACATTAGGTCATCGTCTGTCTCCAGGTGATGAAAGCCCCCCCATGTACATTAGGTCACCGTCTGTCTCCAGGTGATGAAAGCCCCCCATGTACATTAGGTCATCGTCTGTCTCCAGGTGGAGAAAGCCCCCCATGTGCATTAGGTCACCGTCTGTCTCCAGGTGGAGAAAGCCCCCCATGTACATTAGGTGACGTCTGTCTCCAGGTGATGAAAGCCCCCCATGTACATTAGGTGCCGTCTGTCTCGAAGTGGAGAAAGCCCCCCATGTGCATTAGGTCACCGTCTGTCTCCAGGTGGAGAAAGCCCCCCATGTGCATTAGGTGCCGTCTGTCTCCAGGTGATGAAAGCCCTCCATGTACATTAGGTCACCGTCTGTCTCCAGGTGGAGAAAGCCCCCCATGTGCATTAGGTCACCGTCTGTCTCCAGGTGGAGAAAGCCCCCCATGTGCATTAGGTCACCATCTGTCTCCAGGTGATGAAAGCCCTCCATGTACATTAGGTGCCGTCTGTCTCCAGGTGGAGAAAGCCCCCCATGTACATTAGGTGCCGTCTGTCTCCAGGTGGAGAAAGCCCCCCCATGTACATTAGGTGCCGTCTGCCTCCAGGTGGAGAAAGCCCCCCATGTACATTAGGTCACCGTCTGTCTCCAGGTGATGAAAGCCCCGCATGTACATTAGGTCACCGTCTGTCTCCAGGTGGAGAAAGCCCCCCATGTGCATTAGGTCACCGTCTGTCTCCAGGTGATGAAAGCCCCCCATGTGCATTAGGTCATCGTCTGTCTCCAGGTGATGAAAGCCCCCATGTGCATTAGGTCACAGTCTGTCTCCAGGTGATGAAAGCCCCCCATGTACATTAGGTCACCGTCTGTCTCCAGGTGATGAAAGCCCCCCCATGTACATTAGGTCACCGTCTGTCTCCAGGTGGAGAAAGCCCCCCATGTACATTAGGTCACCGTCTGTCTCCAGGTGGAGAAAGCCCCCGATGTACATTAGGTCACCGTCTGTGTCCAGGTGATGAAAGCCCCCCATGTACATTAGGTCACCGTCTATCTCCAGGTGGAGAAAGCCCCCCATGTACATTAGGTCATCGTCTGTCTCCAGGTGATGAAAGCCCCCCATGTACATTAGGTCACTGTCTGTCTCCAGGTGGAGAAAGCCCCCCATGTACATTAGGTCACCGTCTGTCTCCAGGTGAGAAAGCCCCCCATGTACATTAGGTCACCGTCTGTCTCCAGGTGGAGAAAGCCCCCGATGTACATTAGGTCACCGTCTGTGTCCAGGTGATGAAAGCCCCCCCATGTACATTAGGTCACCGTCTGTGTCCAGGTGATGAAAGCCCCCCATGTACATTAGGTCACCGTCTGTCTCCAGGTGGAGAAAGCCCCCGATGTACATTAGGTCACCGTCTGTGTCCAGGTGATGAAAGCCCCCCCATGTACATTAGGTCACGTCTGTCTCCAGGTGAGAAAGCCCCCCATGTACATTAGGTCACCGTCTGTCTCCAGGTGGAGAAAGCCCCCGATGTACATTAGGTCACCGTCTGTGTCCAGGTGATGAAAGCCCCCCCATGTACATTAGGTGCCTTCTGTTGAATTCTCTCCTGACCTCCCCATACTCGGGATCGCTCCACCGAGTGCTCCTGTATTATTTATGAGAGTTGACATCACCCACCCCCCCTTCCCGGCTGATCTCCAGGAGAATAAAAGGATCGAGTGATTCAGGAGCTGGATCCTTCTCTCCCAACATCATCTGTCTGAGAGTCAGGAGGCTCCGACACACACAAGATCATCACCCGATCCTGCCATATCAGCAGGTGTGGACAGCTTTACTCTGTGTATATGGGGACTTATAAGTTTAGCCGTGTTATATCAAGTGATGAGCGGGCACTGCCAGGCTCTGGGGCTCTGTAGTGATGAGCGGGCACTGCCAGGCTCGGGGGCTCTGTAGTGATGAGCGGGCACTGCCAGGCTCGGGTGCTCTGTAGCGATGAGCGGGCACTGCTCTGCTCAGGGGGCTCTGTAGTGATGAGCGGGCACTGCCATGCTTGGGTGCTCTGTAGTGATGAGCGGGCACTGCCAGGCTCAGGAGCTCTGTAGTGATGAGCGGGCACTGCCAGGCTCGGGTGCTCTGTAGTGATGAGCGGGCACTGCCAGGCTTGGGTGCTCTGTAGCGATGAGCGGGTACTGCTCTGCTCAGGGGGCTCATCACTACAGAGCACCCGAGCCTGGCAGTGCCCGCTCATCACTACAGAGCTCCTGAGCCTGGCAGTGCCCACTCATCACTAGTTATTTGTCTCTCTGGAAGGACTGGAACCTACATATATAAAAAGGAGCCATTGTGGAGGTTTTGTGTTTTTGGAAGGCGACTTACAGGCGTGCATTACTGTAATTATCACTTTCCAGTTTATACAGTGGGTATGGAAAGGGTTCAGACCCCTTTACGTTTTTCACTCATTGTTTCATTGCAGCCATTTGGTATATTCAAAAAAGTGTTTATATTTTTTTTTTGTCATTAAAGAGGACCTGTCACCCCCCTCCTGCATAGCAAAGTAAATGCAGCACTGAATGCAGCATGTCTGCTGCATTCAGGGAAGGGGTCCCTCATGGCTCTAGCCCCCCTGTACCCCAAGAAATAGACTTTACAAAGCTTACAGATAACTAGTATAATGGGTGGGATCTTATTACCAGCTCTTTGCCGCTGGCACAGTCCTCCAGCCTCCTCAGTGTTTGTTCCTTCCCCTCTGTGAATGACTCCACCTTTTTTTTTTTAATTCTCTGCCATGGGGAGCCCTGGTGACTTAAATATGAGTGTCTGAGCAAAGGGGCTGAATACTTATGATCATGTGATATAAACGTCCACATTTCTGTTTTTTTCAGTCAAGATGAGGTGCAGAGTGCACATTAATGAGAAAAAAATTAACTTTTCTGAATTTACGAAATGGCTACAATAAAACAAAGAGTGAACAAAGTAAAGGGGTCTGAATACTTTCTGTACGCACTGTACATTAAGGAGGGGAGTTTGGGTGGAAGGAGGCAGATTATAATCCTCTAGAAAGGCCTCTGTGACGTCTCTCCACATACAGGACTATACAGTAATGAAGACACCGGGTGACTGTGGGACTCCCAGCGACCATGAGTCAGGAGGGTGGAGCAGGAGGTGGGGCCACATCACAGCTCCTCCCCCGAGGTCCGTGATACATGAGAGGAGCAAGAAGATCCTCCGACTCCTCAACAAGATGATGGAGCTGCTGACCAGAGAGGTGGGAATGCTGGGACATTATATAGGACCAGCCCTGGAGTATTCTGGGTAATGACGGTATCATTGTGTGTCAGGTTCCTATAAGGAGTCAAGACGTCGCCGTCTATTTCTCCATGGAGGAGTGGGAGTATCTGGAAGGACACCAGGATCTGTATGAGGACGTGAAGATGGAGAACGACCCATGTCCTTCATCACAGGGTAAGAGCAAACATATATATATGATGCTTGTTGCTCATTCCTGTTCACCCAAGTTGGCACGAGGATGTTACATTGTGCTGTAGATGTGACGTCACTGCTGACCGGGACAGTGGCAGAGATAAAATGTACCCCGACTCTTCCAGTTGCACTGGTGCTGGTTGCAATCTGGGTAATAAAGGGGTTAATGCCAGCTTTGTATTGATAGCTTGCTCTAAACCCGAGATTCATAATGTTGGGCCAATGTTAGACCTGGCCATTATGAATCTAGTGAATAGTAAATAATACCCAACACACATAGAAAAATCTTTTTTATTAGAACAAAATATAAAAACACATATCTTAACTCCATCTTTATTACTCCCACATATCACTCAATGATCTTTCATCCAGTTTCTGCAGTGAAAGAACACGTGTCCTCTCCCTGCAGAGTCTGCAATCACACCACGGGGGAGCAGTGACGTCATTCACTGAGTCACCAGGGCTCCCTTGCATCACTTACTGAGGCACCGTGGTCAGTGTGACTGCAGACTCGAAGAGTCGGGGTACAGCGCCAGAAAGTGGCACTTCTAATGAATGCAACACTGGGGCGGCCACAGGCTGCAATTTGCAGCAGGGGAAGGGGGGGCAGAATGCTTGGGTTTCCCCAGGCTGAGGATTCCAGCCCCCAGCTGCCTAGTTGTACCTGGCTGGAAAGCAAAAATACAGCAAATACCCTGGTGAAGGTAACACACTATCTCTCTCCTCCCTATAGCTATATAGAATCTATGCAGTGTGTACACCATGTCCCATCCCCCATCACCCCTCTCTGGCAGTTGGGACTCCCTCCCTTCAGAGCCCTGCCGTGCGCCCAAACAGTGGTTTTCCACCTCATATGAGGTATCCATGTACTCAGGACAAATTGCCCAACAAATTCTGGGATCCCTTTTACCTTTTAGCCCCTGTGAAAATGAAAAAATTGAGGCTGAAAGAATTTTTTTGTGGAAAAAAGAAGTACTTTTTCATTTTCACAACGCACCATTTTAAAATTTTATGGAGCACCTGGGGGTACAAAGTCCTCAACACCCATCTAGATAGATTTCTTGGGGGGAGGGGGAGGGTAGTTTCCAAAATGGGGATACTTATTGGGGGTTTCCACTGTTTAGGCACACAGGGGCTCTCCAAATACAACATGGTGTCAGCTAACGATTCCAGCTAATTTTCCGCATAAAGCGTCAAACGTCGCTCTTTCCCCTCCGAGCCCTGCATCCAGTGGTTTCCCACCAAATATGGGGTATCTGCATACTCAGGACAAATTGCCAAACAAATTATGTGATCCTTTTTACCCTATTGCCCCTGTGAAAATGAAAAAATTAAGGCTAAAGAATAATTTTTGGAAAAAAAAAAAGAGTACTTTTTCATTTTCACGGCTCAATGTATGAAGCACCTGGGGGTATAAAGAAAGTGCTTGCTACATATCTAGATAAATTCCTTGCAGGGTCTAGTTTCCATAACGGGGTCACTTTTGTGGGGTTTCCACTGTTTAGGCACACAGGAGCGCTCCATATGCAACATGGTGTCAGCTAACGATTCCAGCTTATTTTCTGTTTGAAGTGTCAAATGTCGCTCCTACCAAGCCATACTGTGCGCCTAAACAGTGTTTTTTTTTTTTTGTTTTTTTTTTACCACATTTGGGATATCTAATGCAGCTTTTCATCAGGGGCCCCCATTGATCCATTTACTGATTCACACCCCGCTGTTTCCCTAAACCCAACAGAGACCCCTTACTGCTGGAGTCATACCGCCCAATCTCACTCCTCAACCATGATTACAAACTGCTGGTTTAGATTGAGCCGCTGTCTACAGCTCTTACTACCCGGCTTCCTATCCAAGGCTCGGACAGGCTTTACCCCAGGACCGAGCAGAGCGGTGCATATTCACCTGCAGTCGCAGCGATGGCTCTGGTTTCAGATGCAACACGAACATCTGCGATGCTGAAAGGCCTTTGATAAGGTGGCATAGCCCTTTTTTGTATGAAGTTCTGAGCCGGGGGAATTTTGACCCAAGGTTCCTGCAATATACTCAATATTATCATATAAACTCTAATACCTGTGTGGTGGTTAATGGATGCAGTGCACCCAACAATAGACCTTTTCGAGGAGTCAGTCAGGGATGTCCTCTTTCACCCTTTTATCTAATCTTTTTATTGAGCCCTTACTGCGTCATTTATTGCAGACCCCTACTTTTATGGGACTTGTGGTGGGCTCTAGGGAGCTCAAGGTTGCTTCATTCGCAGATGATATCCTAATGGTAGAAACTAACCCCAAACAAGTCCTGAACTATCTTATATGAGAGCTAGAGGACGTGGCAGACCTATTGGGCTATAATATTAACTGGGACAAAACAGAGGTGATGATGCTGCGCAGCCCCTCCAGACTGCTGTGGACAATGGGGTTCCCCTGTCAGTAGACTACTACCTCACTAAAATACCTGGGAGTGCAAGTGACGAGACATCCAGCTAAATTGTATAAAAGAAACATCAACTTATACCTTTTTTCACTCTGGGAGGGGTCAGGGTAGCCAGGAGCTGGACGAAGGGGATCAGGGGAGCCTGCTCTGGCTCTGATACTGGGGTCTCTGGCTCGCCCTGATCTCGAAGGTACCTCTAAAGGTGACGAGGTTCGAGCCGCCAGCCTAAGACCCTAAAGCTCCTGAGAAGCCCTAGGCCTAAGCCCCTACCTCCACCCACGGACCACGGAGCCCAGCAACTTCCAAGGGAAAATAAACAGCAGCTTCAGATCAGCGTCTGCTCACAACAGGTCACAGTCCAGAAGTGAACTGAATCAGCAACAACAGGTGGATGTGATCTGACCCACTTATGGCCGAGGGGTGGGGAGCAGCCAGCCCAGACACATCCCTCAGCTCACCTAAGCATGAGTCATATTCATCACACACACCTGCACTCTCAGCTCCCGCTCATTAGGTTCCTCTATCCACACTGAGCAGGGGGAAAAAAAGGCTTCATTTAAATCACAGCAGCAGCACTTCCATACTACAAGGCAGTCTATATGTAACACCTCTATAGTGAAATATGTATCTGAGGAAATGGACCCAGCAGTTAATGGTTAAATTCTATACCACTTCACAAATGGTCACAACCTGTGTTATCTGGGCACAAAGCTAACTACAGGGACTGCGTCTCTCCAGGGGGCCGTCCTGGGAAACCACAGAGTGGAACCATTTTACACCTCTTATGCCTTTTGAAGACCCCATCAAAGGGATCTAATATAGCTGGACAGTTTGTCTTAATCCCAATCTCTTCCCAACAGTAAATACAAAGACCATTTTAAAAAGATAATACATGCATAGCTAAATTAGAGTGGGCTCCAATCATAGTTCCAGAATTAGAATAGTAAACTGGGAGGTTGGTCTGGGATTCCGACCTCACTCAAACACTAAGAACCCAGACAAGCCAGGAGTTCATTCACAGATATATGGGGCAGCTGAAACACTGCTGTGATCCACTTCCATCTCTTCCCTCCCCATTGGGATACAGAAGGCAAACTGCAAAGTTTAGGCTTCTGTAAGCTCACCCTTTTATTTTATAACTGTCTTGCATATTTGTATGTCACTTTTTTATCTCTATTTTTATATCTTTTATTGTAAGCACTGTACATTTTATATTAAAGATTAAAACTTTAATAAGTCTGAATCTTGTATGCCCTAAGGAACCCATAACCCTAGAGACAGTGTTATTTTGTTGATTGTCTGTTAGTCTTAGTTTAGGGGGGCTCATCACCCCAAATCCAGTGCGTGGTGGCAGCGTTTGTGAAGCGGGGTACGCGGTCTGAGTCGGGGTGTGATTGATGCTCCCTTTCAGCATAGGACAGAGGTCAAGTGCTTTATTGAGTCAGAAGAGATAGATTAACCCTTGCAGGCTCAACCCCAAGTCACATGCTGAGAAGTGGGTACATGACAACCTCAACAACCTATTGCTAAATGGAAAGATTTTAGTCTGTGATACCTGGGTAGAGCCATCTTAATTAAAATGACACATTTCCCACGTCTTCTCGATCTTCTTCATATTCTCCCAATCTATTTAGCCCCCAAAGATGAGAAACAGATTATTTATGCCACTCATTTCACTGGGAGGGAACTCAAACAGCCGAAGAGAAATGAGGGGGATAAACTTCCCTGATATTAGACACTATAAATTATCATCCCTAGTCCGGGTGGTGGTGGTGGACTTGCTGAAGGGGACCTCCTGCTACGCCCAATATGGCCTGGAGTGCTGTCTCATGTTGGGGCTGGTGGGGACTTCCTGCTACGCCCAGTATGGTCTGGAGTGCTGTCTCACACCGGGGCTGGAGGGAACCTCCTGCTATGCCCAGTATGGCCTGGAGTGCTGTCTCACACCGGGGCTTGGGGGGGGACCTCCTGCTTTGCCCAGTATGGTCTGGAGTGCTGTCTCACACCGGGCTTGGGGGACCTCCTGCTTTGCCCAGTATGGTCTGGAGTACTGACTCACACTGGGGCTGGGGGGGACCTCCTGCTACGCTCAGTATGGTCTGGAGTGCTGTCTCACACTGGGGCTGGAGGGCACCTCCTGCTATGCCCAGTATGGCCTGGAGTGCTGTCTCACACCAGGGCTGGGGGGGGATCTCCTGTTACGCCTAGTATGATCTAGAGTGCTAACTCCAGACCATTCTGACCTCTGACTTGGCTAAAGGTTCACCTTCCAACAAGACAAGGACCCTAAGCACACAGGTAAAATAACAAAGGAGCGGCTTCACAACAACTCTGTGACCATTCCTGACCGATCCAGACAGAGCCCGGACCTAAACCCAACGGAGCATCTCTGGAGAGACCTGAAAATGGCTCCACCAACGTTCACCATCCAACCTGACGGGACTAGAGAGGATCTGCAAGGAAGAATGAGAGGATCCCCAAATCCAGGGGAAACTGCATCATTCCCAAGAAAACTCAGGGCTGTACGAGCTCCAAAGGTGCAAAAACTAAGTACTAAGCAAAGGGGCTGAATACTTATCACCAATACTGAGCAAAGGGGCTGAATACTTATCACCAATACTGAGCAAAGGGGCTGAATACTTATCACCAATACTGAGCAAAGGCGCTGAATACTTATCACCAATACTGAGCAAAGGGGCTGAATACTTATCATCAATACTGAGCAAAGGGGCTGAATACTTATCACCAATACTGCGCAAAGGGGCTGAATACTTATCGATACTGAGCAAAGGGGCTGAATACTTATGACCATGTGAGATTTCAGTATACCCTTTTAAATAAATTTGCACAGATTTCTATATTTCAGTTTTTTCAGTGAAGATGGGGTGCAGAGTGTACATTAATGAGGAAAAAAGGAACTTTTTTGAATTTATCAAATTGCTGCAATGAAAGAAAGAGTGAAAAATGTAATGGGGTCTGAATACTTTCCGTACCCATTGTAGATCTTATTTAACCTCCCAGAAGGGTCATAGAATGGGGCGGTACATAACCTCCAAGTGTTTTAGGTGCTGCTCCCCTGAAGCCAATCTATTCCACTGCCTGTGGACGTTCCCGGCCATTCAGCCCTTCTGGGCCGGAATCCGTCAGCCACCACACATCTGACAAACTTTGCTCCTGATGAGCCCCTCTGGGCCATCTTTGGATACCTAAAGCTAGATAAATACACGTGCTCTCCGGGGGCCCAAAAACTGCTGCACATAGTGGCGGCAGCCAGTGTTACAGCCATTCTGCTGGTGTGGAAGCAATGAATGAGCTCCTCGTATTAAGCTCTTTCTAGACAAATTGTCATTGCTTCAGATGTGTTGGGTTGAAGCCTCCTTGCATAAAGAGGAGAAGGTGCAGTCCTTGTTTGAAACTTGGGAAAGTTTAATTTCTGCTCCCACAACACATTCAGGATGACATTAGAACTTGTTTCCAACCAACATTGTGGTATCAATAGCGCAGTGATGGCGAACTCCAGGCCTCGAGTGCCACCAACAGGTCAGGTTTTCAGGATTTCCTCAGCATTGCACAGAGGTTGGAATCATTACCAGTGCAGGTGATTATATTATCACCTGTGCAATGTAAGGAAATCCTGAAAACCTGCACTGTTGGTGGCACTCGAGGCCTGGAGTTCGCCATCACTGCAATAGCGGATACAACTGGGGGAAGTGCCTGTATAGTAATACTGTCACAGGGTCCTCAGATCTTCGGTATCCCACAATCAACAGAGCGAGAGATGTGTGAACAGCCCAAGAACCTTTTATTGCTTGAAAACATAAAAATTCATAAAAAATCAAGTATATCCAGGTAAAAACAGGGTTTCTCCAGTCTTTGTGGAGCTGCCTCAGCTTCAGCCTCCCACACAAAGAATCAAATCGTACTACACTACCCCAACCACCTTCCTATATCCAAACCAAGGACCGGCAGACAGGTCAGGGCCTCGGCTATTGACACACCCTAGGGGGTGATTACAAACATTTACAGACAGAGGGGGCTGGAATGACCAAGTCAGGATATGTCAACAAGAATTCAATTGTCAGACCCTCTGGGATATAATGATTAAACAGGACAAGGGAAGGGGGGAATACACAGTACAGCAACATAACAACACTTCCACTATCCAGAACAATGAATAAAGTCAAATATATACACAACCCACCATACCACACCATCACAAATACCTTTAGGGGAACTGCTGTATAGAGATACATCTAGGTGTCCGAGATCTATTCTGGTGTCGGGTTCTACACAACTCTCATGGTACCTTTACACGTGGCTACAGGTAACAGGTTTTCCACAGGTAACTTACTGGCTGCAGTGAAATCATGGAGACAAGGTTCTATCTTGTTGCTGTGTACAAATGGAATAATGTCTCCATGATTTCACTGCAGCCAGTAAGTTACCTGTGGAAAACCTGTTACCTGTAGCTGCGTGTAAAGGGGCCATCAGAGAGTTGAAAGTTATGTACCCATGTTGGGTGATTTAAATGCAGGAGGCGTACCTGGTTCAGATATATTTCTTTCTCCCTTCCCAGTTTTTTTTTCCTTTTGAATCAGTGTAACCATCTTTACAATATATATTCTGCTATTCACTTTCTCATAATAGCTTATCGTGTAATTGTAGGCTTTGGTTAATCCCTATAATTAGCTTGTATGTTTTAGGTAATATTTGCATTGATGTATGAAAAAAACATTTTTTAATAAAAACGAGGTTACATTTTATTTTTTAACTCTCCCTATTTACAGGCTCCTCTCAGCACTGCTGTGTAATGCCTTCCATGCTGCTGTGTAATGCCTTCCATGCTGCTGTGTCTCAGCACTGCTGTGTAATGCCTTCCATGCTGCTGTGCAATGCCTTCCATGCTGCTGTGTCTCAGCACTGCTGTGTAATGCCTTCCATGCTGCTGTGTAATGCCTTCCATACTGCTGTGTCTCAGCACTGCTGTGTAATGCCTTCCATGCTGCTGTGTAATGCCTTCCATGCTGCTGTGTCTCAGCACTGCTGTGTAATGCCTTCCATGCTGCTGTGTAATGCCTTCCATGCTGCTGTGTCTCAGCACTGCTGTGTAATGCCTTCCATGCTGCTGTGTAATGCCTTCCATGCTGCTGTGTCTCAGCACTGCTGTGTAATGCCTTCCATGCTGCTGTGTAATGCTGTACAATGCCTTCCATGCTGCTGTATAATGCCTTCTATACTGCTGTGTCTCAGCACTGTGCAATGCCTTCAATGTAGCCGTG
This sequence comes from Allobates femoralis, assembly GCA_033576535.1. Taxonomy (NCBI): domain Eukaryota; kingdom Metazoa; phylum Chordata; class Amphibia; order Anura; family Aromobatidae; genus Allobates; species Allobates femoralis. The sequence continues at coordinate 3,398,441 of JARQOC010000005.1, forward strand.
TCTCAGCACAGCTGTGTAATGCCTTACATACTGCTGTGTCTCAGCACAGCTGTGTAATGCCTTCCATGCTGCTGTGTCTGAGCACTGCTGTGTAATGCCTTCCATGCTGCTGTGTCTGAGCGATCTTTATAGAGAGAGGAGCAGAATCTCCTTCCTATGTGGTATACACAGGAACCCAACAAATCTCCTGCTCCTCCTCTACCCCAATATCAAAAACCAAATGTGTTTCTAGCTACACAAAGCTTTACAAGGCTGCAAGTTTTTTGTTTTTTTTAAGGACGTCTACTTCTTTCTTATAGGATCCACTTTGGGCTTTGACAACAAAACTGCAACTGTGTTTCCAGTCTAATTGAAAAAATCTAATTTTAAAGAGTCACAATCTGTTTTTTTTTCCTTTACAGGAAATCGAAGCGAGAACAGTAAGGAAAACATCATGTTCTCAGTAAATTACAAAGCAGACGATATTATACAGCGCTCCTCGGGAGAAAACCGCGATGCCGTCAGTCAACATCAAGAACGTCACAGTCCACACCCATCATATGATCCACTTAAGAATGAAGAAACGTCTCCAGACCAATCACAGATCGATACAATTGCCGGACAAAAAGAGGGTAAACTGTTTCAATTTGGTAAATGTGGAAAGCAGTTTCCCAGGAGGTTTGATCACTGCACACAGAGAGGAGATCACACAGGGGAGAAGCCATACTCCTGTTCAGATCTTGGGGAAAGCTTTAATTATGATCAACATGAGAGAATCCCAACAGAGGAGAAGCCGTATTCGTGTGCAAAATGTCAGAAATGCTTTATAAATGAATCACATCTTGTTGCACATGAGAGAAGTCACAAAGGAAATAAGCCATATTCATGTGCAGAATGTCATAGATGCTTTAAAAAGAAATCACGACTTGTCGCACATGAGCGAAGTCACAAAGGAGAGACGCCGTATTCATGTGCAGAATGTCACAAATGTTTTAGATTTAAATCACGTCTTGTTGCACATGAGAGAATTCACACCGGGGAGAAGCCGTACTCCTGTTCAATGTGCGGGAAACGTTTTTATTACAAATCACATCTGATTAGACACGACAGAATCCACACAGGGGAGAAGCCGTATTCATGTTTAAAATGTGGAAAGCGCTTTACAGATAGATCATATCTAGTTACGCACGAAAGAGAGAAGCCGTATTCATGTGCAAAATGTCAGAAATGCTTTAAAAAGAAATCACTTCTTGTCGCACATGAGAGAAATCACAAAGGAGAGAAGCCGTATTCATGTGCCGTATGTCAGAAATGTTTTAGATTTAAATCACATCTTGTCGTACATGAGCGTATTCACACTGGAGAGAAGCCGTACTCATGTACAGAATGTGGGAAATATTTTATAACTAAAGCGACTTTGATTAGACATCAGGGAATTCACACAGAGGAGAAGCCCTATTTATGTGCAGAATGTGGGCAATGCTTTAAAAAGAAATCACTTCTTGCCGCACATGAGAGAAGTCACAAAGGAGAGAAGCCGTATTCATGTGCCGTATGTCAGAAATGTTTTAGATTTAAATCACATTTTGTTGCACATGCGCGAACTCACACTGGAGAGAAGCCATATTCATGTACAGAATGTGGGAAATACGTGACAAATAAATCAAATTTGATTAAACATCAGAGAATTCACACAGGAGAGAAGCCGTACTCATGTGCAGAATGTGGGAAAGGTTTTAGATTTAAAAATGTTCTTGTTGACCATGAGAGAATTCACACTGGAGAGAAGCCGTATTCATGTGAAAAATGTGGGAAATATTTTGCAATTAAAGCGGCTATGGTTAGACATCAGAGAATACACACAGAAGTTAAACTGTATTCGTGTTCAGAATGTGGAAAGTGCTTTGCAGACGGAGCAAGTCTTTCTAAACATTATAGAATTCACACAGGAGAGAATATGTATACATGTTCAGAATGTGGGAAATGTTTAACACGTAAATCGCTTCTTATTAAACATCAGAGAATTCACACAGGAGAGAAGCCATACTCGTGTTCAGAATGTGGGAAATGTTTTTCAGAAAGCTCAAGTCTTGCTAATCATTATAGTACTCACACAGGAGAGAAGCCATATACCTGTTCAATATGCGGTAAATGTTTTAAAGGTAAATGGTATCATGTTAAACATGAAAGAAGTCACACAGAAGCGAAACCATATTCATGTTCAGAATGTGGACAGTGCTTTATAGATAAATTAGTTCTTACTAAACATTATAGAACTCACACAGGAGAGAAGCCGTATTCATGTTCAGAATGCGGGAAATGTTTTACAGTTAAATGGAGTCTTATTCAACATCAGAGAATTCACACAGGAGAGAAGCCATACTCATGTTCAATATGTGGTAAATGTTTTAGATGTAAATTGACTTGTGTTAAACATGAAAAAAGTCACACCGGAGAGAAACCATATTCATGTTCAGAATGTGGGAAATGTTTCGCAGACAAATCAGATCTGACCAAACACTATAAAATTCACGTAGGAGAGAAGCTGTATACATGTTCACAATGCGGAAAGTGCTTTATAAAAAAGTCAAGTCTTACTGCACATTATAGAATCCACACAGGAGGGAAGGTGTATACATGTTCAGAATGTGGGGAATGTTTTATACGGAAATGGTCTTATGTTAAACATGAAAGAAGTCACACAGGAGAGAAACCATTTTGATATTCTATATGTGAAAGATGTCTTCTGGGGAAATTAAATATTTTTAAAAAAATTCACTTGAAGAGATGATCTTCCTTGGATTGTGGGAAATACGATTTGGAAAATAAAAAAAAAATATTATCACATAAGATTATTCAAAGAGTGTAATGAGTGTTTATTTATTGTGTAAAATTAGACTAAAACTATCAAGTAACCAAAAATGATTGTGCATGTCAAGATCACACATCCCTCTGGCGCCCCCTTATCAGAAGAATAATCAGGGAGTTGACAGGATAAGTAAATGAGGCCATGGCTGTGCTGCGATGCGCCAATTATTGAGACGCTCACAGTGAGGGTAATATACACTACCGTTCAAAAGTTTGGGGTCATTTAGGCTGGCTTCACACCACGGTGTGATCCGGTCCGGGATGACCCGGTTTATGGCTGTTAGTACACACATCATACTTCATGGTATAGGGAGGGTTTATGGCTCAGTACACACTCCATACTTCATGGTATGGGGAGGGTTTATGGCTCAGTTAGTACACACCATACTTCATGGTATGGGGAGGGTTTATGGCTCCGTTAGTACACACCATACTTCATGGTATGGGGAGGGTTTATGGCTCAGTTAGTACACACATCATACTTCATGGTATGGGGAAGGTTTATGGCTCAGTACACACTCCATGCTTCATGGTATGGGGAGGGTTTATGGCTCAGTTAGTACACACTCCATACTTCATGGTATGGGGGGGGGGTTTATGGCTCAGTTAGTACACACTCCATTATTCATGGTATGGGGAGGGTTTATGGCTCAGTTAGTACACACATCATACTTCATGGTATGGGGAAGGTTTATGGCTTAGTACACACTCCATACTTCATGGTATAGGGAGGGTTTATGGCTCAGTTAGTACACACTCCATACTTCATGGTATGGGGAGGGTTTATGGCTCAGTTAGTACACACATCATACTTCATGGTATGGGGAAGGTTTATGGCTCAGTACACACTCCATGCTTCTGTGGGGGAAATATGGTAATTTCCTATAGATTTATAGAATAGCAATATGTCTTATAATCATTAATATGTTTGTAATAATACTCGGAATGAAATATTAAAGTTTTTTCATATTTACTCATATATATAGTAGATATAGACGGTTCTTCTTTCTATATCTCTTTATATTCTTTCTGTCTATTTCTTTGTCTCTCTCTCTTTGTATATTCTTCTTTGTCTGTCTTTCTCAATATATCACTATATCTATCCTGATTACTTTGCCCCTCTCTCTTTCTCTCTCCTTCATCCATTTTGTCTGGTCATCACTGCCTCTATCTTAGGCCTTCCCTCAGGCCTCTTGTGCTATTTTACGTGTGAGTTTAAGTCTTACAGAATATATGGACGCAGCTGGAAGGAGACACAGAATTGGGGGATGGACGGGAATAACATAGATAAAACCTGTCTATGAAGGCTTCTATTGAAGAAAGTGTTGAGAATGGAATGTGAGACGACCTTCAAGTTACCGTCTGCCAGCTCGGAGATGACACCGAGGAGAGAGGCGTGAACTCAAGAAAGAAGATAGCATACTAATTACAATTAACCAATCTATACGCGTATATTAGCATGCAGACCACCTAACACCCTAGTTAATACACCCAGTTTTGAATACTCCCGCCTAGTTCATTGGAAGTATAAGATGTGTTGTACTCCGGAAGCAAGTTAGTGGTTGCTGTGATGTTGCCATTGTAGTTACTTGATGAACATAATATAGGTTTGAAACAGATCTCAGTCTGATTTATTCTTATAGTGGCGCCATATGTTCATAGTCTAATTTGGAATGACTAGTGAATGAGCAATTGTCGTGCTTACACGACCCCGACAATTTGGCGCCCAACGTGGGGCGTGAGCCAGCGGTCCACGACCCTTCGGACCCACGCGTGGATGCCAGTGGATGATATCCGTGACGGCTGACTTCGAGGCTTGATCACCCTCAAAGATACGGTAAGTGGAAGTCACATTCATATGTGTCGCCCTTACTCGTGTCCTCAGCCGTTACTGATTGTTCTGTGGTGTTTAGTGGGTACGAGGGGGGGTAAACGGTCAGTGATGAGGCCGTGCCGTGTGTGACCCAGTGCCACGCTCTGAACCAGCAACAGCGAGACACGTCGCCTTCTGCGCGTGCCTGTGTATTCATCACGTCTCCTCCACTGGTCATTAGCATTCCTCGCTTGTTAACCCTTCCCGTGATTGTTATTGTGTATTGACGTAGAGTGAGAACTTGGTAGAATTGTGTGCTGGAGACGGCTTGGTGAAAAGAGACGCAGCCTCTGTGATACAGTGAGGGGGGGCTCCTCCTGAGCAATTGAAATACCGTAGCAAAGCAGTCTATAAGCACTGGTGCTCAGATATAGGAGAGTACGGAAGCTGGCAGGCTTTTATACTCAAAAGTGCATGAAGCCAGGGCTTTGCACTTCTTGGTCCGGAGACGGAGCGTGGAGCCAATTGGTTCCATACTTCGTGTAAGAAAGGGATACGGAATCAGCAGACTCCGTGTCCGGAGGCACATTAAGCCTGGGCTTTGTGCCGGGGGCATTCATAAGGTGCATAGTAGCCAAAGGCTCAGCATCTGTGATTAGGTTGGCAGAGAGTGGAGTCTGTAGACTCTGTGCTGAGAAGTACATTGTTTGTACTATAGAGACAAGTATAGAGACACAGGGCTTTGTGCTTGTCTGCCCGTGGAATTGCAATTCTACTACGTGGAGTTGCCATTCTGCGTGGTGTGGTACATGGTAGCCAGGGCGCCGTACCACTGGACTGAATATAGAGACAAGAGGCTCGGTATTCAGTCCGGCACGTGAAGCCGGGGCTTCGTGCTTTAAGGTGAGAGTGTATGAAGCCTGGGCTTTGCACTCAGTAAAACTGGGAGTATGTGGTACTAAGTACTGGGTACTCATTGAAGTTGATTGAGGGTTGGGTGATAGCCAGGGCTTCTCAACCGAAGGTTGGGTACGTGGAACTTGGGTTCTGCCCCCTAGGGAAGAGCAAAGCAAACACGTGGTAGCCAGGGCTCCGTGTTTTTTGGTGAGACGTCACCATCGGTACAGTGGGGCTAGCTGCCTGTACCGTTAATACACCGTGCGTGGAGCCAGGGCTCCGTACAGGTGAAAGCCCAGTGTTGATTGCTGTTGTTAAACGTTTTAATCTGCAGTTAAGGCGTAGTATTTGTGAGTCATGTTGCGTCTCGTAATACGGAGGAAATCCATTCCCAACAAGTTAGATGAGGATGTAGCAGAGGTAAGGGAGTTGGTAGAGTCACGGGAAGGAAGGAGGGCTGTTAGAAATGTAGAGAAGTTATACAAGTACGTAGGATTGTCTTTGTCAGGGAGGTTACAGCCCTTCATGTGAAATGATTTTATCCAGAAAAAAAAAAAAAAAAAAAAGGCAAGCTGAAAGATTAAGGGCTGCTAAATCAGGCACAAGTTTATTTACGGGTTACACGTAGTCTGAAAATTGAGGAATGAAGAGAAGTAGATGGAGAAGGAGGTTCAGAAAATGCAGAACCTGTGTTTGGTTATAAAAAGTTTGTTCCTGATGATTCTCAAATATCAATTGTAACAGATAGTAAAATGGCCGCCATGCCATTGTTATTGAGTACGCCATCCCAGCCACCACCCTATAATGGCGGCGATACAAGGTCCCCGGAGGTGTGGGTGTGTTCCTAACTCCAAAGTGGTTAGGATGAATTAGAATAAGGTGTATATAATCTTATGGAGATTATTCTGTTTTATTAAAGTCACACCGACTGCCACTACACTCCATTCATGGTCCGTCTATCAATATATTTTACTATTCTTCCTGTCATGGAAAGTTCTTGAAGTTATAAAGAATAAATGAAAAATTAGATATTAAGCTATGGGATTTCAGATAATGGCTAGAATTGTTAGTTGTATATAGCTACAAGTGTGAAACAGTTAATTAAATTTGTAAACTCAGTTTGGGAGAGAAGGATTTCTTTCTTCTATTGAATTCCTTATCTAAAACAGATGTGTATGTAACCTTGTAGAAGCTGCCTATGTAGCAAGAAGGCAAAGGGGGGAGGGAAGGTGGAATCTGCACACTGTGACATGCAGACTGGAATCTTATCCATCTTTCCAAGGATCCTGAATGGCAAGATTGAATTTTTCACATTTATGGTAGTTTGATATTAATAATAATGTCTAATATTGAATACAATAATAATCAGATTTTTTTTGATTTATATGAGTGAATGTTGTCAATAGCCACCTGCAGTACAGGGATAATTTAGTTAGAGATGTAGTTATGGCAGAGAGAAACTTTCCCTTATTTATGGTTGTTGTGTGTTTTAAAAATTAAGCTATTTAGAGGGAAAATTAATATACTGAGCGTCCAAGGAGAAATAATATATAAATTGACGCTGTGGGGAGGTGGTACTAGACAGGAAAATCTAACTATAATGTGATGAAGGTATTGTTAAGTTAATAGATCCAGAATGTATAAGGTATGTCGATAAGCAGGAACATAGATTGTATTTTAAGGGACACTCAATTGAGTCAATGTGAGATGTTAAAGATGGAAATTAGCAAGTTTGATGAGAAAAGCAACAGAAGGTATAGTTTAAAAAGTAACACAAAGCCGAAAAAAAAAAAAAAAAAAAAAAAAAAAAAGGGGGGAAATGGGAAGACAAGAAAGAAGAAAGTAGTTAGGTCCTTTATCAGAATTGTGGATATCTTGTGGGTATGTCAAGGCTGAAGAGTTTGAAAATATGGAAGGGAGTGAACCACTCCTCCACGCCTCCTTAAATTCTTTCTATTAGAGCAGTCTTTGTTCTTTACTGTGTAAGAATATTTTTTGTAGTTCTTTTCCATATGGGAGGGGTAAGGAGCTTTCTGGAGAAAATGCTGGTAGCAGGAATTTTGAATTAAAGGTGATGTTACACATGTCTGCTCTGATGTAAAACGCCCATATATTATAAGAATTTTCTAATCTCTGAAATTAATACAAATTTCTTTAAGTTTTTTATTGCAGATATGTTTATAGACCAAAGAGATTTTATACTGGATAATGGTAGGATCCTCACATGAGGTAATCAGAATGTTTGGTTCTGACTTGCACTTTCTGAGCAAATGGAGCGATTTCTGGTTGAAGAATTCCTTAACAATACGGTAAGCCTACTAAATGCAGTATTGGTAAATCACAGTGAGGTAAACACCATGTTATCAGTCTAGGATGGTATAATCACACTGACAATCACCACAGGTGTCCTGTCCTCTCGGAGGTAGAAGGCAAGCTACAACAAAAGGTAGGAAAGGTAATGGCGGGTGGTTGCCCCATCCCAGCCGGGTTGTGTCTGGCGGCCTGAGCCCTCTCTATAGTCGACTGCCTTATAGGGACTGACCGAACCACTAACAGTGTTAAACTAGGAGTCGTGAGAGTGGACAGGGCAGGCCATGATGTCTCTCATCAGCAAAGGTTAGACTGGTCTCTGCTTGGCCTCACTTTACGCCTCAAAATAGGTCACGGGTGAGATTAGGTGAGTACCTCCTAGTTCGCTCCTGGTACAGGTAAGCTGTGTATACTATCCTGCATTATTCTTGCGCACAACACAACTCAGAAAGGTACGGGCTTCGAGCGGCAGTCGCTCCATGGGTTTGGAAATTGCAAATAGTGAGCGGACAAGGAAACCAAGAAAACTGTATAAAAATTGTCCCAATATGTGTAAATCTCTTTTTCCTATCTAAGGTATTATAGAATGTCAAACATAGCCTAGTTAAAATGTTTTTAGAATAAGTAAGTACAGGAGTATATAACATGGTTCTTGTATGATTTTGTTGTGTATCTCTTTTCTCTTGTGGATAACTGTGCTTATTTGCAGATATTTAAGAAGTTTATATCCTTTGTATACCCTCCATAATGATAGTGGTATATGATAAAGTGTTCAAGGGAGAATGAGTCTTGTATTTTTAAGGTTATATGTTACTAATAGTGTAAAACTGATACACAATTCCCCAGGCCGTTTCTAATATGTTCTGAGGTTTTCGTTAGTAGGAACCTTTAAATTGGGATTTTGTAATGAAAACAGCTCTGTAAGTATAAATTTATTCAGCTAATATATACGATATATGTATGGTATTTACTGGTTGTGTGGGGATGGTAAGCTCCGATCCAGGTTGCCCGATGCCTGGACAGGTCAATGCACCCTGGTTAAATTAGGAATGCAGTTCAAAATCTTACCATGGGACCCAGAGCTTTCCAGTGAGACTATCAAGAGAAAGAGAAGCATTGATCAACTCCACATGGGCTATGAGGAAGACCCTCAGGTATACATTGATGCTATTGGTGTGCCAAGGGGGGTGTCTGACCAGTTTAAGGCCCAAAATCAGGTATATGCTGGATTCGCTTCCTTAATTCCACAGGTACAGATCAATAAGAACGTTGATTGGATTAATTATATATATTACAGTGAGCAAAGGTTTGTCAATTATAGCTGTGATGCTTTCCAGGGTATAGTTGAGGAATTAGGCCCCAACACTAGAATGATTCTTCAAAACAGGTTGGCCCTTGATATGTTTTTAGTTGAAAAGGGCGGGGTCTGTGGAATGGTGAAAGAGGAGGAATGCTGTATATATATATATATTCCGAGAAATTCAGGGGAAAATGGGAAAACCACTTTAGCCCTCAGGAAAATTACTAAATTGGCTGCAGAATTAAAAACTAATAGTGGAGTAGATACATCTTTCTTTTCCAGCTGGTTAGGTGGGCTCAAAGGGTTTTTCCAACAGGCATGTCTGGTTTTGGCTATTCTGATTATAGCAGGGTGCACAATACTCTGCTGTGTGATTCCCTTGTATAGAAAGGTTACTGCAAAGATAGTTTCAGCTCATACCTATCTTTACCGAGAAACTGATACATCTGCTGAAGGAAATATTGAATTAGAGAAAATGCCTAAAGGTATATCCCTTAGACAGTCTAAAAATCTCCCCTATTATCACACCCAGTTGAGGGATTTGAGTTAAGGGATAGAGGGAGAACTCCATGTGAGATTAGTGTAGGGATTCAGATGCCTGGTGCCTTTCACAAGGAAAGAGATTTCTGAGGTGTCTGAATGAAGAAGTCCAAATCATCTCCTTATCCCATCACATGGACAGTCTCAAAGGTTCCTGGATCTAGTAGGGAAATATTAGGTAAATATGGAAAAAACTTAGGGGGGATTGTGGGGGAAATATGGTAATTTCCTATAGATTTATAGAATAGCAATATGTCTTATAATCATTAATATGTTTGTAATAATACTCGGAATGAAATATTAAAGTTTTTTCATATTTACTCATATATATAGTAGATATAGACGGTTCTTCTTTCTATATCTCTTTATATTCTTTCTGTCTATTTCTTTGTCTCTCTCTCTTTGTATATTCTTCTTTGTCTGTCTTTCTCAATATATCACTATATCTATCCTGATTACTTTGCCCCTCTCTCTTTCTCTCTCCTTCATCCATTTTGTCTGGTCATCACTGCCTCTATCTTAGGCCTTCCCTCAGGCCTCTTGTGCTATTTTACGTGTGAGTTTAAGTCTTACAGAATATATGGACGCAGCTGGAAGGAGACACAGAATTGGGGGATGGACGGGAATAACATAGATAAAACCTGTCTATGAAGGCTTCTATTGAAGAAAGTGTTGAGAATGGAATGTGAGACGACCTTCAAGTTACCGTCTGCCAGCTCGGAGATGACACCGAGGAGAGAGGCGTGAACTCAAGAAAGAAGATAGCATACTAATTACAATTAACCAATCTATACGCGTATATTAGCATGCAGACCACCTAACACCCTAGTTAATACACCCAGTTTTGAATACTCCCGCCTAGTTCATTGGAAGTATAAGATGTGTTGTACTCCGGAAGCAAGTTAGTGGTTGCTGTGATGTTGCCATTGTAGTTACTTGATGAACATAATATAGGTTTGAAACAGATCTCAGTCTGATTTATTCTTATAGTGGCGCCATATGTTCATAGTCTAATTTGGAATGACTAGTGAATGAGCAATTGTCGTGCTTACACGACCCCGACACTTCATGGTATGGGGAGGGTTTATGGCTCAGTTAGTACACACTCCATACTTCATGGTATGGGGGGGGGGGGTTTATGGCTCAGTTAGTACACACTCCATTATTCATGGTATGGGGAGGGTTTATGGCTCAGTTAGTACACACATCATACTTCATGGTATGGGAAGGTTTATGGCTCAGTACACACTCCATACTTCATGGTATGGGGAGGGTTTATGGCTCAGTTAGTACACACTCCATACTTCATGGTATGGGGAGGGTTTATGGCTCAGTTAGTACACACATCATACTTCATGGTATGGGGAAGGTTTATGGCTCAGTACACACTCCATGCTTCATGGTATGGGGAGGGTTTATGGCTCAGTTAGTACACACTCCATACTTCATGGTATGGGGGGGGGTTTATGGCTCAGTTAGTACACACTCCATTATTCATGGTATGGGGAGGGTTTATGGCTCAGTTAGTACACACCATACTTCATGGTATGGGGGGGATTTTATGGCTCAGTTAGTACACTCCATACTTCATGGTATGGGGAAGGTTTATGGCTCAGATAGTACACACTCCATACTTCATGGTATGGGGGGGTGTTTATGGCTCAGTTAGTACACACTCCATTATTCATGGTATGGGGGGGAGGGTTTATGGCTCAGATAGTACACACTCCATACTTCATGGTATGGTGGTGTTTATGGCTCAGTTAGTATACACTCCATACTTCATGGTATGGGGGTGTTTATGGCTCAGTTAGTACACACTCCATTATTCATGGTATGGAGGGGAGGGTTTATGGCTCAGTTAGTACACACTTCATACTTCTTAACCAGTTAATGCTCTCTTCTGCACCGAACTGCAGTGTCAAAAGAGGAAGACAGCGAGACAGGCAGCAACATGGCATTAGAGAGCCCCTGACCTCGAAATACAAGATCCACACATCCTGGTATTGTGACATAATAGTAAGAATAATATTTTTTGCATTTATATTACACTATGAACTCCACAGCACTTTACGTACATCATCAACACTGTCCCCATTGGGGCTCACAATGTAAACATCCTATCAGTATGTCTCTGGAGTGTGGTTGTAAACCCATGCAAACACTTGGAGAATAAACTTAAACCAATTACATTAATTAAAAGATTATTTTTGTATTTATCTCAAGGTAGTCTGCAGGATTCTACCCCTACAAACCTTTTATATGTGCTACATGGAATGTGGGAGGAGAAGCTGCAAGGATGGGGGGAGAGGCTACATGAAACTTGGGGAGACGGCCGCGACGGGGGGGAGGATTGTCCGCGATTGGGGGGTCCGCGACAGGGGTGGGGGGTGGGGGGGGGCAACGTGAGGGTGAGGGGATTGGGGCCGTGAAGGGGGAGGGGCTGTGGGAGGAGGGGCAATGGGGGGGGGCTACCGCTGTCAGTGCCTAGGGAAGCAGGAGCTCCAAATACGGCCTTGGATACACCCACTGACCTCCCATCTGGTGTGACATCATATGAGGGCGGTCAGGGGATGTGCTCAGATCTTCAGAAAATTATAGAATTTCAGTTTTCTCTAGTCACCTTCCACAACTTCATAGGATGTTGTCTCCACGCCCTAATGGGGGACAGGAAGCACGAAGAGTTTAAAAACCTTTCCAATCACCAATGTCCTTCCTGTTCCCCCTGGAGCATGGAGAGGTTTTTCTTTTATGCTGCGTGGCCAGTGAATACGGCTTATCTTTTTTTCCTATAAACCGGGCAGTGGTGGCCGTGGGTCTGGCCCTCCTCTGTGCTGCTCCTGACTCCTTGCATTTTGCTACGTATTCAAGACCTGCTGGCATTCCTACTCCTCCATTGGAGGTATAGCGGGTCAGTGATTCCCATAGCCGGAAGCCTCCCTGAGCTCACCGGTGTCTTTTCCCTCATGCACGCTGTTTCTGATGCGACCCGGAAGTGACAGAACTATGCATGAGTCACTTCCGGATCTTGCATTCCACCGTGTAATGCATACTCTTCTGGGTTCTTCTGTCTCCTGGCTGTGAATGGCGTGCAGAGTATGCTCATTTTGTTTTGCAGCCTACTCATCACCTGGAGGAGGAAACACACTGTATGCTGCGGGCTCGGCATATCCTTTATATACCCGCCCAGAAGACGTCACCAGGTAAGGAATATTTTCTGTTTGGTATGGAAGGTAATAAGAGGTAATAAGACTTCCCGCCCTGTTACTGCAGAGCCCAGCACTGCGCCAGCCATAGTAAGTCTGACAGGGCGGAGATCAGGTCCTTACCCAGGTTTCCTGGTTTCTAACAGAGATCATGTATGCTTTTCAGTTGCCCTACTCTCGCCTTATCCCCACAAGGAGACAAGTCTATGCCTAAGAAGGAGAAGATTCTTAAAGTGAACCTGTCACCTAGATAAAGCACCCCAGGCTATCACTGCCTGCCCCTGCACCTTCCTATTACTATTTTAACTATCTCTCTCTCCTAAATCTGTGCTGTGACTGTTTTATAAAAGCTTTTTGTACCTTTCTGCTTCATATTATAATGAAGTGGGGACTACCACTACTAGCCCCCCGGGCGTCCTTTTTCGCTCCCTTTTGCCACCTCCTGCAGTCTTTATCACGCACGGATGAGCATGATATTGAAATTACAATGCGAGCTCCCAGCCTGCCCTCTGTGCAGTATCGGGTGTGACGCCGAATGCGTAATTTCCAGTACTGTATCGCCCGACATCAAGCTGCACATTGCGCATGCTCTGTGGAGCACATTATGTCAGCTCATGTGTGATGTGTGATGTCATGTGTGATGAGCTGACATAATGTGCTCCACAGAGCATGCGCGAGGCACAGCTTTAAGTCAGGCGATACACCTAAAAGGTGTATCGACTCCACGTTACCGGAAATGAGGCGTTCAGCGTCATACCCGGAACTCTACAGAGGGCACAGAGGCAGGCTGGGGGCGCACATTGTAATTTCAATATCATGCCCATCGGGGCGATAAAGACTGCAGGAGGCAGCAAAAGGGAGCCAAAGAGGACACCCAGGGGGGCTAGTAATGGTAGCCCCCACTTCATTATAATACGAGGCAGTAAGGTATAAAAAGCTTTTATAAAACAGTCACAGCACAGATTTAGGAGAGAGAGGAATAGTTAGAATAGTAATAGGAGAGTTCAGGGACAGGTAGTGATAACCTGGGGGGATTTATCTAGGTGACAGGTTCCCTTTAAGTGCGCTATTTGTAACAAGAGGCTTCCCCCATCTTGGAAAAAGAGGCTTTGCCAGGGCTGTACTGATAGGGGGGTTAGAGAGCAACCTCCGTTACTTTTAGATGAAATCTGGTCAGACAGGAGATTGACTCCTCCTCGGCCTGCTTCACACCTGCTCCTCCTCCACGTGGTTTATCTTTCTCTAAATAGAAAAATCCAGATTGACTTCCATCTCAGATCTATGGGACAAGGCTTCATCTGCCATGAAGAAAGATAATTGTTGATGATTATGGCTTACAGCCAATGAAAACCCAAAAGTCATTATCTCAGAAAATTAGAATAATTAACACAAAACACCTGCAAAGGCTTACTAAGCATTTAAAATGGTCTCGTAGTCTAGTGCAGTAGGCTACACCATCATGGGGAAGACTGCTGACTCTACAGATGTCCAGAAGGCAGTCTTTTGACACTCCACAAGCATGGTAAGCCAAAAAAGATCATTGGAAATCAAGGTCCAAGAGTCTGGAGTTCCTAGATCTGGTCTTTACCTGTTTTGACTTTGTTCTTAATTTCTCGTCGGTCAAAAAGAACGTCAAGGCGGTTGCACTCTCCAGGTCCTTAAAGTTGGTCAACTAGGAGGAGGAGTCTCAACACATCATTGAGCTCTCCAAAATGCTCACAGTAGCTTCAGTAAAGTCCGGGATGCTGCCCGATAAAACGTTTGTCACAGAGGCAGACAGGGAGTGTGTGTTGCAGTGGGGCCACTCCTCTAAGCTGGCTGGTAACGCTGGACAGAAGATGACTCTCCTCATCTCGCTGCATTAGTGTTGGCCAACTCTGCGCAAGGATGTTGAGGACTTTGTTTCAGCTTGTCCCCCACGTGCCCGCAATAAAACCCCTAAGAAGCTTCCCACTGGGCACTTCTTCCTTTACCGGTGATGTCTGCTCCTTGACAACACATCTCGATGGACTTCATCGCCAATCTACTGGAGTCTTCAGGTTGCTCCATCATCTGGATAGTGGTGGACAGATTCTCTAAAACGGCATGCTTCACTCCCATGTCTGGGTTTCCTTCTGCACCTGTGCTTGCTAAGTACTTCATCCAGCACATATTCCGCATGTATAGTGTAAGGCACACCGATGTGTGGGGGCGGTGATGTGGATCCACTGGACGACCAAAGTGGAGGCTGACCCATGACAGGAACAGGCAGGAGATGCTGGTTGTGATTAAGCAAAACACTTTGATGAAAGATAGGTCAAAGTCTATGAGGGGCTTGCATTGAGCTCAGGGCTGCGAGGCAACTGGGAGACAGTCCAGGAGATGAGATGTCGGAGGTGGAGACGCAGCACTTTGGCCAATGAAATAGGCACTGTAGATGGAGTAACCCCTGGACAGGCTCCTGCATGTGTAGCTGATTCCAAGTCAATGTTGCGGAGGCACCGCTGAATGGACAGGTGATGTACTGGTGAAATGGTCCACAGGAACACGTGGCCAGCTCTAGGGCAAGATAAGAGAAATAAGCAACAGGAAATTGCTAAGACAAAGTCTAAAGCAGGGGTCAGGAGAGGGACCTGAGGGAAAGCAACACAATTATGGACAGGCGGTGTTGCTCAGGCACCTCCCTAAAGGTGAGGGTGCCATATATAGCTGAAGCTAATCAGAGGAGACAATTAGGTGAAAATAGCATCAAGTGTACTGGCCCTTTAAATCTGAGGAGTGGGTGAAGTGCATCCCCTAAACACAATCCTGGAAGCTCTGCTTGCAGGACGCAGGCCTCGGGAGCAGAAGGAGAGGAGGAGGGTATTGGACCGCCGGCAGGGTGAGTAAGGGGACCAGGGAGCTGCATAGGAGAATGAGCAGACAGCAGGGAACTGTCCATGCTCACTGGGAACCGGTCACGCAGTAGTGGGTAGGCAAACAGATCGCCCTGTGCTGCGTGTTGGGCACCGACCTTTCAGCTCAGAAGAGGACCAAAACCTTTCCAATCCACCAGAAACAGAGTCCTGTTGCCTCTTCTCTTCATCGCCAAGATGTCCTCTACTTCACAGATGTCGTCAGAGGTGATAGGAGGAGGAGAACACCCAGGATCACGAAAGAATGGACTAAGGACCACTGGCTTCAGGAGGGAAACATGGAAGGAGTTGTGTATGCGCAAGGAACGCAGGAGTTCAAGACTGTAGGACACCTCGTTTATCCTCCAAAGAACCTTGAAGAACCCAATGTAGCAAGGACGAAGCTTGAAGGAAGATACTTTGAGGCGAACATACTAGGAGGAGAGCCACACCTGATCACTGGGACAAAAGGATGGAGAATCTAGACGTCTCTTATCCCCATGCCTCTTCATCCTACTCGCCGCCTGGTTCAAGGAACTTTTAGTCTCGGTGCATATCCGAGAAAAGTCTCTGGCAAGAGATTCAGCCACTGGGTTGTCCGAAGGGAGTGTGACAGGAGTAGGAACTCGAGGATGCTGTCTCTACATGATGAAGAAAGGACTCACTGATGTGGTTATTGTAAGAAAACTCTGCGCTGGACAGCAGCGAAGACCAATCACTTTGATGACTGTTCACAAAGTATCACAGATAATTGGTGAGAATCTGGATCACTCGTTCTACTTGACCATTGGACTGAGAATGATAGGCGGAAGAGAAATTGAGTGTGACATCCAGCAATATACAGAGCGACCGCCAGCAAAGTGAGACAAACTGGACTCCTTTATCAGAGACAATATGTTGAGGCAAGCCATGGAGACGGAAAATATGATGGATGAAGAGATCAGTCAATTTAGAAGCAGATGGAAGGTCCATCAGCAGTATGAAGTGACCCATCTTAGAAAACCGATCCACCGCGACCCAAATGACGGTGCAATCGAGGAACTAGGCAAGTCTGTGATGAAATCCATAGCGATGTGTTGCCAAGGCGAGAGTAGAAGACCAACAGGCGACCTTCTCGGGACCTTGTTACGGAAACAGGACGGACAAGCAAAAACATAGTTTATAACATCGCGGCATAGCGTTGGCCACCAATAGTGCTGCCCAATTAACTTCAAGGTCTTCTTCTGACCTACGTGACCAGCAAGCTTGAAGGAGTGTCCCCAAGACAGTACTCGCCTCTTATTCTCTACAGTAATGAGGGTATTTCCAGGGGGAAGTTGAGACAATTTAAGCGGAGCTACAATGAGCATCTTACTAGGCTCAATGATGTGCTGAGATTCCTCTTACTGATCGTCAGAAACGAAGCATCTGGAGAGTGTGTAATGAGGTGTGCAATTCAGACTGTATCATAGAAATGGATATGGAAATGAACTGTGCACAGTCCGCACTTGTCCACCAGGGGGCATCAGTGGACTGTACAATCACAGAGGGTGGAAAGCCCCCACCATCTCTGTTGTTTACCCAGGAAGTGAGAGGGCGGGAGATTATTACAGACACAGAGCTGAGTAAGAGAAGATCTGCCTGTGGATGTCTGTTGAAAGTGGACTACTTTGCTACACCTTGCCGGAAAAATCACCCCGCAGAAGCCCCTGGGACTGATCCTGGGCCACTGGACTTTGGTGCTGTGACTCTGGCCGCTCTGCAAAACCTTGCCCGCCGAGCACCCAGGGTGCATGTGCAGGGGCCGTGACCGACATGAGAGAGACTTCTGTGCTGCTGTGATCTCCCTTCTGCTGCTGCTCTGTGTGCCCTGAGACTGAGAGAGACATTAAAAGAAAAGTTCTGTTACCTGCGGAAGGAGACCAAAGAAGAAGACTGAGGAGATCCCCAGGCCTGCTACGTGGGAGCGACATCTTCTTCTGTGATAAGACTGGTACGTGATTTTAGGGAAAGTTAGGGAAAGATATCTTCATTGTTGTGTTTTTTTCTTGCTGCGTACCCGGCAGAAGTGAAGATTCAGAGACTCTAATATATACCAGTGCGCATATAGTTCGGTTGACTGTGATATAAACATGTTTGCCAGTAAAGAAACGTTATTATCGGTTAAATCTGAGTATGGGGATTCTGTTGAGAAAGATCATACACACACACCCGCGGCCTTACCACCGGTCGCTACATCTGGCGTAGTCGGCAGGATGTGTGATCAACAGAATCTCCTCCCGGTAGTAGCTTATAACCAGACTTATACTACGGCCTGCAGGTCCATATCCGGTGCCAGCACTCCGAGCAGTGACACGGAAGAATTGAAGCAAATAGTAGCAGAGTTGCAGAAACAGATACTACAGCTGCAGCTCATGCTAGACCAACAGGCGGACAGGCAAGCGAGACAGCAACCCAGCCGGCCTATGGGAAGGTGCTGGACATGCGGCGACCCCCGCCATAGGGCAAACCGTTGTCCGCATCCTCCACCCGTGGTCCAATATACCAGAACCAGCAAGCCATGCCCCACAACAGCAGCCACCTTTAAACTAGACGCCCCCGCCAAAGCGGCTCGCTCGGCAGGGGAGATCAGGGAAAAGGGTGTGAAGAGACAGAGCCAGACCGATAAGCAAGTGCTGGCCACTCGGGTCCAGGGGACGGTAAAGTGGTTTAATGTCCGCGATGGGTATGGCTTTATTAACAGGAATGACACAAAGGATGACGTGTTTGTACATCAGACTGCCATAAAGCGTAACAATCCTCGTAAGTGCCTCCGCAGCGTTGGTGATGGGGAGGTGGTAGAGTTTGATGTTGTGAAGGGAGAGAAGGGTACAGAGGCCGCCGACGTCACCGGTCCTGGGGGTGTTCCCGTTAAAGGAAGCAGATTTGCCCCCAACCGGCGCCGCTACCGCCGGCGATCCTACTCTCCCCGGGTAGAAAACGTGACTGAGTTTATTGGAGATATTGTGAACCCTGAACAAGGGAGCGAAGGTGAACGGGGGGATGACGGTTTCCCCCAACAGAGGTCCCTACTCCGCCGGAGATCAATCCCTGTGATATCAACGGCCATCACTGCCTTGGAGCCGATGGTTGTTGACAGGGACTGTCAACCTTTAAGTGTGGGGGTATGTAATGAGGTGTGCAATTCAGACTGTATCATAGAAATGGATATGGAAATGAACTGTGCACAGTCCGCACTTGTCCACCAGGGGGCATCAGTGGACTGTACAATCACAGAGGGTGGAAAGCCCCCACCATCTCTGTTGTTTACCCAGGAAGTGAGAGGGCGGGAGATTATTACAGACACAGAGCTGAGTAAGAGAAGATCTGCCTGTGGATGTCTGTTGAAAGTGGACTACTTTGCTACACCTTGCCGGAAAAATCACCCCGCAGAAGCCCCTGGGACTGATCCTGGGCCACTGGACTTTGGTGCTGTGACTCTGGCCGCTCTGCAAAACCTTGCCCGCCGAGCACCCAGGGTGCATGTGCAGGGGCCGTGACCGACATGAGAGAGACTTCTGTGCTGCTGTGATCTCCCTTCTGCTGCTGCTCTGTGTGCCCTGAGACTGAGAGAGACATTAAAAGAAAAGTTCTGTTACCTGCGGAAGGAGACCAAAGAAGAAGACTGAGGAGATCCCCAGGCCTGCTACGTGGGAGCGACATCTTCTTCTGTGATAAGACTGGTACGTGATTTTAGGGAAAGTTAGGGAAAGATATCTTCATTGTTGTGTTTTTTTCTTGCTGCGTACCCGGCAGAAGTGAAGATTCAGAGACTCTAATATATACCAGTGCGCATATAGTTCGGTTGACTGTGATATAAACATGTTTGCCAGTAAAGAAACGTTATTATCGGTTAAATCTGAGTATGGGGATTCTGTTGAGAAAGATCATACACACACACCCGCGGCCTTACCACCGGTCGCTACAAGTGCATCAGCCTTTACGTTCTCAGCAGGACGAAAGTAGAGAGAGAAGTTGAAGTGGGCAAAGAACAAAGACCAGCTGTCTTGATGTGGATTCAGTCATTGCGTGGACTGGAGGTAAGCAAGGTTTTTGTTGTCGGTGAAGATGATGACCAGATAGGCGGCCCCCTCCAGTAGATATTGCCATTCCTCCAAGTCAATTTTATTGCAAGCAATTCATGGTCGTCAATGGAGTAGTTTTGTTCACTAGCTGAGAAAGATTTGGAGAAGAATCTACATGTAGCCATCTTGCCGGAGGCGAGTTTCTGAGCCAGCATATCCCCATCACCAGAAGAGAAAGCGTCTACCTCAAGGAAAAATTGTTTGTTGAGCTCTGGCCTTCGCAGAGTGGGAGCAGAGGAGAAGGCCTGCTTGGGATTTGATCCCTTGCAGGTCAGGGAGATAATGGACCGGAAAAACGCTAAGTAATGTGGAATGAATTGTCTATAATAATTAGCAAACCCGAGGAAGCACTGGATAGCTTTAATGCGAACTGGACAAGGTCATTTAAGGACAGTGGAGACCTTCTCTGGATCCATCTCGAGTCCCTGATCGGAGATGATGTAACCCAGGAAGGGCAAAGATCTTTGTTCAAAGAGGCACTTCTCGTACTTGGCGTATAAACAGTTAAATCGTTTTCCCTCAGCCTCTGAAGAACAAGACAAACATTTCTTCTATGAGTAGGTAGGTCGGGCGAGAACACGAGAATCTCATCCAAATACACCACCACACAAGAATAAAGGAGGTCACAAAAGATGTCATTGATGAATTCCTGAAACACTGCTGGAGCATTACTAAGACCAAAGGGCATCACTCGATATTCATAGTGACCATCACGAGTGTTGAAAGCAGTCTTCCATTCATCTCCCGAGAGTATTCTGACCAAGTTATAAGATCCTTGAAGATTAAGTTTAGTGAAGATTCGAGCTCTACGAAGACGATCAAATAACTCTGGTATGAGGGGAAGCGAATATTTATTCTTCACAGTAATCTGGTTGAGGCCCCGGTAGTCGATACATAATCTCAAAGAACCTTCCTTCTTCTTAACAAAAAAGAAACCGTCTCCAGCCGGCGATGAGGATTTCTGGATAAAACCCCTAGCCAGACTCCTTGATATATTTTGACATGGACTGAGTCTCGTCTGGAGTTAAGGGGTATATCCGTCCTCGAGGAGCAGTGGTGCACTGAAGATCTGTCAGACGATCGTATCGCAGGTGCGGAGGAAGGACCTCGGCCTTTCTTATCGAAGACCTCAGCGAACGACCAGTAAGCTGCCGGTAACCCCAGTAGAGCATGAGAACAGGGAGAACGACCCGAACGTACGGACTTCAGGCATTTGTCATGACAGGACTGTCCCCATCTGAGAATATCTCCGGTTCACCAATCTATGACCGGTTCATGGGTGCGCAGCCACGGTAGACCCGGAAGAAGCGAAGGAGAGAGGTTAGGCAGCACATAGAAAGACATCTTCTCCTTGTGCAGAGCTCCGATTTGTAATTCCATCTCCGCAGTAACATCTAGGATGGTGTCCTTCACTGAGGTGATAATCTGTGGATGCTGAAGTGGAGAAACAGGAACTCCAAGACGAAGAGCGAGGGCCTGTTGAATGAAGTTTCCCGCAGATCCAGAGTCGAGGTAGGCCACCTCTGACAACCGCACTCCACTATGAGAATTCTTAACAGATACAGTTAAAGGGAGAGAGGAATCTTCCTCACCTAGGACGGCCTCTCTTACCTGACCTAGGCAGAGGAGTTTCCCGGACACTCTGGACAGCAGCGGAGCAGATGGAGGACACTCCCGCAGTACAGGCACAGATTCTTCACAAACCACTCTGTCTGCCGATGGGCGGCCATCTTGACCTGGTCGACTTCTATGGGTTCCGTGGACACCGAAGCCACTGCAAGGGATGGACGAGGAGAAGGAGGCTTCTGGAAGGATGGAGCCAAGCGAGGAAGTCTCCTCTCCAGATTCTCTCCTTGTTTCGTTCTTGGAACCTTTGGTCAATACAGATGGCAAGAACGGTAAGGTCATCCACAGAAGTGAGTATCTCCCGGCCAGCTAGCTCATCCTTAATCTTGCTGGAGAGTCCTCGTCAGAAGGCAGCAAACAGAGGCTCATTTGTCCATTGGACTTCAGATACCAGAGTGTGAAATTGAATCGCATATTGACCCACAGGGAGATCTCTTTGCTGAAGGGTGAACAATGCCTCGGTGGCAGAAGCAACTCGTACAGGCTCATCGAACGTCCGTCGGAAGACCTCTAAGAAGGTCTGCAGGTTTGAGATGATAGGATCATTTCTGTCCAGTAAAGGATTTATCCAGGCCAAGACCTCTCCCTCCAGATAGGAGGCCAAGATAGCCAATCTTGCTTAATCAGTGGGGTACTGCAGCGGAAGGATCTTGAAATGGAGGAGACCCTAATTCAAGAATCTCCTGCAGTTCTTGGGGACCCCATTATACCAAGACGGCTTGCAAGGAGTAGGACCAGTAACCAGAACAGGATCTAGAACGGCTGGTTGGAATGCAGCCTGATCAGCAGTTCCTTGAAGAGCCATAAGTCGCTCATCTAAGAAGGCCAGGTACTACAGAAAACGGCCTTGCATCTCTTGCTGACGGGAGAGCTCTTGCTGAAGACTAGACAGCTGCATGTTCGCTGTTGCAGGATCAATGGCTTGTAGCAAACTCAGGTGGGACTGCATGAAGGTGGAAAGCCTTTGTTGTTCCTCTCGATGATCCAGTGGACCACCAAGGTGGAGGCTGACCCATGACAGGAACAGGCAGGCGATGCTGGTTGTAATTAAGCAGAACACTTTAATGAAGGATCTTGCCAGTACAGTAGTGAATGATGCAAACAGATAGGCCAAAGTCTATGAGGGGCTTGCATGGAGCTCGGGACTGTGAGGCAACTGAGAGACAGTCGAGGAGATGAGATGCCAGAGGTGGAGACGTGGTACTCGGACCGATGGAATAGGCACTGTAGATGGAGTAACCTCTGGACAGGCTTGTGCAGGTGTAGCGGGTTCCGAGGCTGTGGAGAATCGGCCACCGAACCTGGCAGCTCTACAGTGCCTCTTGTTAAACTCAGTCTAGTCAGGGAACTACCTGAGGATAAAAGAAGGACCGCAGCTGCCCTGTCAGTGCTGGTTTATTAAGACACCTCTCAGTGAGGGTGATATATGTCTTCTGGTCTGCGACCAGAAGCACATATAATAGCCGCCACCCCGTCACTAATAGAGGCTCTGAATAACACAAGCACTAATTGCTTCCACCAGCTTCTCATTTAATATAAGTCCGGTCCGTGGTCAGGCTTATATTGGGTCAGAAACCAACCCAGGTAGCGTTAAATGAGCACACGGATGTGGGAATCGTGATCAAGACAAAAGAACAACTCAAGATTAAATTTATATATTTAATCATCCTATTGGCACACTAGATATTAATTACCATACTTTTTACTTTATAAGATGCACCCCCAAATTTGGTGAAGGAAAAGAGAAAAAGATTTTTTAATGTCAAATGGGGTCTGTCTTATAATGTCAGTGTCCGTCTTACAAATCATAAAGGGTAAATGTCCCTCATAGGGTATATGTCCCCTTATCCTGGTACATGGTCCCTCATCCTGGGATATAGCCCCCCCATCCTAGATATGGCCCCCTTAGCTGTTTATGGCTGGCACACGTCCACCAGTGATGGCACACATCCCCCAGTGATGGCACACGTCCCCCCAGTGAAAGCACACGTCCCTGTGTGCTAAATCATGTCCCCGAGTGATAGCGCACGTCCCCCAGTGCTGGCACACGTCCTCCAGTGCTGAATCATGGCCCCCAATGATGGCACATGTCCCCCAGTGCTGGCACACATCCCCCTGTGATGGCACACTTTCCCCTGTGCTGAATCATAGTCCCCAGTGATGGCACACGTCCCCTAGTGATGGCACATATCCCCCTATGATGGCTCACATTCCCCAGTGATGGCACACATCCCCCTGTGATGGCACACTTTCCCCTGTGCTGAATCATAGTCCCCAGTGATGGCACACGTCCCCTAGTGATGGCACATATCCCCCTATGATGGCTCACATTCCCCAGTGATGGCACACATCCCCCAGTGATGGCACACGTCCCTAGTGATGGCACATGTCCCCCTATGATGGCTCACATCCCCCAGTGATGGCACACGTCCCCCGGTGCTGGTTATAGCCCCCAGTGATGGCACATGCCCCCTGTGGTGAATCGGCCACCTGAACCTGGCAGCTCCACAGCGCCTCCTGTTAAACCCAGGTCAGTCAGAGAACTGCCTGAGGATAAAGAAGGGCCGCAGCTGCCTTGCCTGTGCTGGCTTATTAAGGCACCTCTCGGTGAGTGTGGTATATGTCTTCTAGCCCGCAGCCAGAAGCACATATAATCTCCTCCACCCCGTCACTGATAGAGACCCCGAATAACCCCAAGCACAAATGCTGCCACCAGCCTCTCGTTTAATATAAGTCCGGTCCGTGGTCGGGCTTATATTGGGTCAGAAACCAACCCAGGTAGCGTTATATGAGCACACGGACGTGGGAATCGTGATCAAGATAAAAAGAGCAACTCAAGATTAAATTTATATATTTAATCACCCTAATGGTACACTGGATATTAATATTTACAGTTATTATTCAGATATTACAGTCAGATATGCCAATAAAAGGAGGAATGGAATACACAGAATTACATACACATGTGAGCAGTTACCTCAGTGCTGATGGCACCACAAGGGCGGCGTGGCACCAATCTGTTCCTGGGGTAATCTCTGGCCTTGGTGGAAAAATGCCCATTCAGAAGAAATACCAGGTGGAGATGGAGCAGATGAGTTTTATACATCATGGGCTGCCCCCGGTCTCCACCCATCTCACACCTCTGGGATGTCTCACAATTCCCACCCCTCTGAGGGGAGATATGGACACCCAGATTCCATAATGTTCCCTAGCCGTGTCCATGGGCATCGCAGACGGAAGATAATACTTTCATATTTTTAGTTATGATTTTATCTTCGTCTGGATATGAAACATGGCTACTCTGGTAGCAGCCTAGCAGCCAATATCCTGTTTAGTTGGCTTACAGTCGTCCTATATTCATGTTAATATAGCCCTATTTCCGTCTAGATGTGTGGAATCTATTTTTATATTCGATAGCATCACAGGGTGGACGGCTTATGAGATATTAAGGTTATAGTCACGGTGCCTTCCAGTCTGCCTGAGAAGAAAGAGACTTATATTGGACGTGTCACCTTTTGGCAAAACCCCAGTTCTGAGGAAGCTCAATACATCTACCTGATTACCACATCAAAGTTGAGGGAGAGTGTCTTTGTGTTGCCAGTTGGCTTCCATCTAGGTGCTAATTGCTCTGCCTTCCAAGGGTGGGGGCTTATCTCTTTGAGAGTGAGATGTGCCTTCTCAATTGCTTTCTGTGGAATATTGGGGATATGGCAATATTCCTTACCAATATTCATCACACCCCCCATACTGGATTTATCCCCCCATGCTGTTGCCCATAATAAAATAACAATCACGTTATTTACCCTTTCCAGCGGTGTCCTCCGTGTCTACCTCCTTGCTGCTGCACCTGCACTTTCTGATTCTTCTCGGGGAGCCGGTCATGTGATCGGGTGCGCAGAGATGATGCCACTCTGCTGTGCCGATCACACAACTGGCTCCTCGAGAACAACCAGGAAGTGCAGGCGCAGCGGCAAGGAGGGAGACACGGAGGACACCGCTGGAATGGGTAAGTAACGTCATTATTTTATTATGGGCAGCAGCATGGGGGGGGGGGCAAATCCAGCACGGGGAGGGGAAGCATGTGCCATCACAGGGGGGGTGCAGGCAATATAATATGCACCGCTCCTCCAGTCCATTACTGGCGGAGATGGACAGCGGGTGCAGTGCATATTATATGAGCGGGAGCACGTGACCTCCCACTGCCTCCGGCAGCCCGCAGCCGTCCCGCTCCAGCCCCGGACACCGCTTCAAAGCTGCCCTCACCATCCCCTGCAGTATATAATCCGTACATTCGGATTATAACATGCATCCCCCACTTTCCCCCAAAATTTGGGGGAACAAAAGTGTGTTTTAGAATCTGAAAAATACGGTATGTACAGTTATTATTAAGATATTACAACGGTTACACTAAGTTATGCAAATATAAGATAAAACAGATACACTCAGAATTACAGACACATGGGATCACGCTAGTGACTCCATAAATGGCAGCTGGTGCCAACCGGTTCCTGGGTAAACTCAGGCTTTGAAATTATGCCCATCAGAAGAATACCAAGATGGAGAAGAGATGGGACATTTTTATACTGTGCCTTCCCATCGCACACCCATCACCTGCCTCTGGGCTGTCTCATAACTCCCAGCCATTGAGCAGGGACATGAGATATCCAAAAGTTATTATGGGTCACAACTTTCCACCGGGGAATCTAAGTGGAACGGCCTGGGTACCATCGGACCCAGTGGGCTCTGCACCACGATTGGAGAGCAAACACGGGTTCTCTAGCTGGCTTCTACTCCCCATTCTAGGTATCTGCTCAATGGGGAGTGCTAGAAAAAATCGGGAGAGATAGCTGGGTGCAGCTGGACACCACGATTCCAACAGTGTGGGTTGTATATTGCTAACATATTTAATACATTCATAATTTGGAACATTGATTCTGGAGTCGGGGAGTCTTAGCTGTGATTGACTCTTCTATTGAATTTGCAGGCTGGGGAAATTTATTTTCTACACTTCTATGCCAAGACATAGGGGGTCTTCCTTTGCCTGACTGCCTCTGGGCTTCAGCAGTCACCCATGTCTTATTCCCTAGGAAGCTCTATACAACTGGCTAAATGACAATTTCCTCAGGTTAATTAACATATTCTGGGAGATTTGACTAGCCCTCGGGGCAAAACGTGGGAGATCCCTCTCCTTGGAGTGAGGTATGTTGGTATCTGAACAAGATGGCTACTTGTAGGAATATTGCTTTATTCCTTACAGAGGCAAAGTAGGCACCGCTGGATGGACAGGTGACGTACTTGTGAAATGGTCCACAGGTACATGTGGCAAGCTCTACGGCAAGATAAGAGAAATAAGCAACAGGGAATTGCAAAGACAAAGTCTAAAGCAGGGGTCAGGACAGGGACCTGAGGGAAAGCAACACAGCTATGGACAGGTGGTGTTGCTCAGGCACCTCCCTAAAGGGGAGGGTGCCATATATAGCTGAAGCTAATCAGAGATCAGAGAAGGCAATTAAGTGAAAGGAGCATCAGGTGTACTGGCCCTTTAAATATGAGGAGTGGGCAGAGTATATCCCCTAAGCACATTCCTGGAAGCTCTGCATGCAGGATGCAGGCCTCGGAAGTAGAAGGTGATAGAGGAAGGTATTGGACCGCCGGCAGGGTGAATAAGGGGAGGGGGGGAGCTGCATAGGGAAAAGAGCAGACAGCAGGGAACTGTGTCATGGGCACCGGTCTCCCTGCTCAGTGGAGACCGGCCCCGTAGTAATGGGTAGGCAAATGGAATGCCCTGTGCTGCGTGTTAGGCACCGACCTCTCAGCCCAGAAGAGGTCGGTCCCGCAGCTCGAGGTGTAACATATGGTCTACCTCTCGACATTGTGTCTGATAGAGGCATTCAGTTCACATCCCGAATCTGGAGGGCCACCTGAAAGCTGCTGGATATCACCTTGGACTTCTCTTCGGCCTACCATCCACAGTCCAATGGCTAAATAGTGCGGGTTAACTGAATCCTGATGAATTTCCTGTGGCATTTTGTCTACGAATATCACAGCAATTGGGTCAAGCCCCTAAATTGAGTGGAATTCTCATATAGTAGTCACGTGAGTGAGTCCCCTGCTCACTTCCCACTCTTCATAGATTATGGGCAACAGTCCAAAATCCCCTTTCTTGAGATCATTACCTCCGGCAGTCCTACAGCCAATGTCTTCATCAAGAGCTTCTTTGAAATCTGGTTAGAGACTAAGGCCTCCCTTGAGTGGTCCTCTGTTCAGGCACATGGATAACAGACATCTGCATCCTCCTTAATTCCAGCCTGGAGACAAGGTGTGGCTCTCTTCAAGATGCCTTCCTACAAGTTGGGTCCTTGCTTCATTGTTCCCTTTGAGGTGCTCTAGCAGATCAATGTCGTGTCCTATAAATGGAAGCTTCTGGCCTCCTTGTGTGTCCCCAACTCTCCTCAAGCCTGTTGTTCTGAGCCACTACTTCATGAATCCTGGTAACTTGCCTTCTCCAGTCAATGCGGAAAAGGTAAACGACATCTTTGCCATGACAAAAGAAGCTAGTTAAAACCTGCATTTTATTCGATTGGAAGGGATTTTGTTCCAGGGAGAGGTAATGAGAGCCTAAGGAGAATATTAATGCCCCTCTTCTCCTGAAGATATTCCTTTCTGGCTTGGAAAAGAGGGTAGGTAAGGTGGGGGTACTGTTATGTCGCCACTGGTGTCCCCGCTCTGTCCTGCCTCCTCCTCCTAGTGGGGACACCGGCGTCCTATTGCTTTGTCCAGGCTCCCTCTTCTGCTTCCAGCCCCCCAGGGCCTGCACATGGTGCACAGGTCACCTGGGAGCATGCTTAGGATGAGTGCATGATGCATCCTAAAGGTCCAGCTTTCCCTATCTAGATGTGCCTCTCAGGCTATGGCTGAGAAACACAGAATATTTAAGGGACCTTCCCCTATGGGAGGTGCCCAAGCAATGTGGTCTATTGCCTAGAAACACGCTACTAGTCGTCAGGTTCCGTTCTTGTTTCCTGTATCCTGTTCCTGTGCTTGTTTATCCCATACCTGTGCCTGCTAAACACTATTGTATCCTAGTGCCAGCTGTGCCTGCCATACTTGGTGCACTAGCCGTACATGCTACATCTTTTGCACCTGCCCGCATCAGCCATCAAGTCTGCATCTGTCTGCATCAGCCGTCCAGTCCGCAACTGACTGAGCCAGACTGTCTCTGCTTACATCTGTGCCTGCATTCCTGACCCTGGAGCCAGCTGTCACTGTACCATGACTTCCTGGAGTGGTGACTGGAGGCTACCTTCTAGCACAATATAACCAAAGAGGACAACAGAGAGGTGTGCAGCGACTGATACTACAAATCATTAATAAAGTGCTAGTGCATCAGTATAAACAGTCAATACAGGATGTCAATGCTGGGCCTCTGAAAGCATTGCTACACAGTTGTCATATAAACAAATTATTCCATGTACAAGTTATTGGAAACAGAAATAAACATTCAAACCTGCTCCAATAAAATCCTAGGTACAAAGTGCAAGGTGCAATCACGTTTACCCCACGGTGGAGGATCCTCCGCTGTGTCCCCAACGTACGTTTCCTCTTGTAGTGTGCTTCATCAGGGGAAAGTGTGGAGTCTGTGGGACTGGGTGATTGAATATTGCTTGTGTCCCCTTTACAGATTGCATGGAATTATTGTATTTAATACCTTCCAGCACAAGCCTCACTGCACCATAAGAGGCTCTAGTAAAGACGAGGTATTCTGCCTATTTACGCCCCTCCAGGTCGAAACGCCAGTGGGTCCACTCCCCCATGCTCATACCCTCGAGCAGATACATCAGGGGAAGCTAAAACTAGGGTCAAAGTTGAAATTGAATCATGCAATTTCAGCCATTAGGGCTGAGTGATTCACAATTTAGAGGGTCGTCCCAGCACCCCTTCGCAGGTTTCATATTCAGGGGACAGTACATCTTTCGAGATGTGTTCTTCCATTAATACTATATGGGCTTCCCCAGTGTCTATTATTAATGAAACAGCTTGTTCTTCCCCCAGAGAAATAGGGACAGTGAGTGTGGGTCTTTGGGGGGGTCACAATGTGGCACAGGGAGACATCTGGATTGACATTTTCCTATAGAGGGAGGTCAGGATAGAGGCTGCTGATATTGTAGGATATTTTACTCCCTCCCCTTCCCCCCCAAAAAAAGGTTGATTTTGCCAGGGGTGTATGTGGCACCCCAGGGGGCATTATCTCCCTCACCGGAGTTGATGTCATGCCTGGAAGCAAAAAGGGGTCCCCTAGTCAGGTAACACCAGCACCAACACTTGTCCTGACTCCGGACCAGAAGGGGGAGCTCTGACCCTGGTTTCAGGGAAGCTTCCCTATAAATTCTGGCCTGGGGAGGGGTTAGTGAGTTCAGTACAGAGCAGTACTGAGGAAGACCAGTCTGACATCATGGGGACTGGAGTTTGTCCCAGGACAGAGGACGAGGAAAGCTAGTGAAACAGAGGAGTCGAGGAGAACTCAGGGAGTGGAACTATGACCGAGCTTGCCCAGAGGAAAGCGCTAGAAACCGGACGCCAGAGTCCGTGGTTGTTTGGGTACTGGAGTCCCAGCATCTAAATCCAGATGGCAGAGGATTGCAAGTCCTCTGGCCCTATTCAACACCCGACGGCAAAGCAGCATACGAGTGCCTGGAGCCACCACGGAGGAGCGACACCTGGAATAGGCTCGAGCTGCCTGCTGTAACGGCAAAGGGACTAGACACTTAGGAAGAGGGCAGCAGCTCAACTTGAGGCAGTGAGGGCCAAATTGAACCTGCGCAGAAGGAAGGCCTCTAACTCACCTGGCTAGGTGGATCCCCAATTGCTTCACTGCTGCCCGGATCTATACTACCATCTGTTACCAGTGCCCCGGTTTGCCTCAACAACCATCTAAAAGGTAAAGGAAAGTTTCATAATTTTGTCAAGCAAATATTTACCGCGCCCTCAGTCCTGCACCGCACCAATTCTTATCCCTTGCATAGACTGTATCAACTGCCCTGCGGTCCTCTTCTCCACTCGTGGAGAGCCACACCATCTCAGCTGCAATACCAACATCCCCAGAAGATCTGCCTTGCAGAGTCGGCCATCCATCCTTCATTGCCAAAACCCACGGGTGGCGTCACATTAAATCCCATACACCATATAATTTCCCCCTCATTTATTGACACTGCCAGGGTCACGGAACCAAATCACAGACCGTCCCCTTCCCAGAGGACTGTCCGATCCGATTCTGAGTACCCAACAGTCCTGGGTGGGAGTGTCACGTACATAGAAATCATCTTATATTGCAGCCATAAAGTATGATGGCAACAAAAGTGCCCTTCAGACACTGTATGATCCCCCCAAGGTGATTCCTCCACACACAGTATGATGACCCTGCTGTACCCCCCTCAACTACCCTGGCATAGTATGGTGACCCCAGCACAGTATAATCCCTGACTGTGACTCTGCACAGCCCTCCATGCAATATCATAGTCTAACACCTTTCCACACTGTCTAATAGCCCCCACACAGCCCTCCATACAGTATAATGGCCTCACATAGCCCTCCATACAGTATAATGGCCTCACATACCCCTCCATACACTATAATGGCCCCACAGTCCTCCATACAGTATAACCCCACATAGTCCTCCATACATTATAATGGCCTCACACAGTCCTCCATACAGTATAACCCCACATAGTCCTCCATACAGTATAATGGCCTCACATAGCCCTCCATACAGTATAATGGCCTCACATACCCCTCCATACAGTATAATGGCCCCACATAGCCCTCCATACAGTATAACCCCACATAGTCCTCCATACATTATAATGGCCTCACACAGCCCTCCATACAGTTTAATAGCCCAACATAGTCCTCCATACAGTATAATGGCCCCCACACAGCCCTCCATACAGTATAACGGCACCTCATAGTCCTCTTTACAATATAATGTATAATGGCCTCACATAGTCCTACAAACAGAAAAATGACTCCCACACAGCCATCCACACAGTATAATGAACCCCACACAAACCGTCAGAGTGTATAATTGCTTATAAAGTATGAAGGCTCCCTCATACTGGTCCAAATATTATAAAAGCCTCCATAAAGACTACTCAAATATTGGCAGCAATAGAAAAACTTACCAGTTACAGCCAAAAACAAATCTAAGACAGCACTTAAACCGGATGCAGTCAGACCCCAATAAATAGAGCAAACACAGGTGCATAGAACCGATAAAATCACCATCAACCTACAAAGACATGGGGGAAGGTGATTTGCTCTATTTATTGGGGTCTGACTGCATCCGGTTTAAGTGCTGTTTGATTTGTTTTTGGCTACAACTGGTGAGTTTTTTTATTGCTGCCATTTTTTGAGTAGTTTTTGTGAGTATTTTGTTAGGACTCGTAAGCATGGGGATCCTTGACGTGGATTACGAGCTTAAAGAGTTTTGCCAAAACCCCATAAAATAACAGAGCTAATAACATAATGTTTTTTGGCTTCTACACCTATATACCAGTCCTCATTCATATAAGTCCTCATCAGTCCTGTGGCTGTATTTCTGAATTTTAAATGTTACAATATACGGTGGAAAACTGTTTTCTATGTACAGTGTATAGAAGCCATCAGAGCAGCGAACCTCTCCAAACATGAGCTCAGAGACAAAACAAGCATCAAGCATACAGAGAACATATATATATATACTGGACTATTGATTTATGCACAGTTTATTGGAAGATTAAATACGCTTTAATAAGTAATGACCTTGATCTTGCTTTCCTGTTCACTCCGGCCATTCTGGGATGAGTGCAGGCCTTCCTTCCTTCCTTCCTTCCTTCTTCCTTCCTTCCTTCTTTCTTGCTGTTACATTTTACACTTCTCTGTAGAGAAGGAGCTTCACTGTAGCTATAGTGAGGCACAGACTTATCTCAGCTAAAACAAAGCCAAGATCTTTACATCAGGAATAGAACAGCCATTTATAGGAGGTTTCATAACTTTCCCAAATTCCTATGAAAAAGTACCATATATACCCGTGTATAAGCCGACCCCCCTACTTTTGCCCCCAAAAACTGGGAAAACCTATTGACTCGCGTATTAGCCGAGGGTGGACAATGCAGCAGCTACCGGTACTGAAAAATTTTAAAAATGAAAATAGATACGAATAAAATGTTGCACTTTAATTTTAAATAGAAACAGTAAACTACCAATGCAGCAGACCACCGTCCTGTTATAAAGCCCCCTATCACTGGTATATAGCCCACCATCCCTGTATATAGCAGCCATCACTGGTATATAGTGGCCATAACTAGTATACAGTTGCCGCCATCACTGATATACAGTCCCTAGCAGTGGTATACAGGCCCCTCATCAGTGGTATACAGCCCCCAGGACGGGTATACAGGCCCAGCAGTGGAATACAGGCCCCCCAGCAGTGCTATACAGCCCCCCAGCAGTGCTATACAGCCCCCAGCAGTGCTATACAGCCCCCAGCAGTGGTATACAGGCCCCTCAGCAGTGGTATACAGGCCCCTCAGCAGTGGTATACAGGCCCCTCAGCAGTGGTATACAGCCCCCAGCAGTGGTATACAGCCCCTAGCAGTGGTATACAGCCCCCAGCAGTGGTATACAGGCCCCTCAGCAGTGCTATACAGCCCCCAGCAGTGCTATATAGCCCCCAGCAGTGGTATACAGGCCCCTCAGCAGTGGTATACAGGCCCCTCAGCAGTGGTATACAGCCCCCAGCAGTGGTATACAGGCCCCTCAGCAGTGCTATACAGCCCCCAGGACGGATATACAGGCCCAGCAGTGGAATACAGGCCCCCAGCAGTGCTGTACAGCCCCCAGCAGTGCTATACAGGCCCCCCAGCAGTGCTATACAGCCCCCAGCAGTGCTATACAGCCCCCAGCAGTGGTATACAGGCCCCTCAGCAGTGGTATACAGGCCCCTCAGCAGTGGTATACAGGCCCCTCAGCAGTGGTATACAGCCCCCAGCAGTGGTATACAGCCCCTAGCAGTGGTATACAGCCCCCAGCAGTGGTATACAGGCCCCTCAGCAGTGCTATACAGCCCCCAGCAGTGCTATATAGCCCCCAGCAGTGGTATACAGGCCCCTCAGCAGTGGTATACAGGCCCCTCAGCAGTGGTATACAGCCCCCAGCAGTGGTATACAGGCCCCTCAGCAGTGCTATACAGCCCCCAGGACGGATATACAGGCCCAGCAGTGGAATACAGGCCCCTCAGCAGTGCTATACAGCCCCCAGCACTGGTATACAAACCCAGCAGTGGTATACAGCTCCCCCGCTGTCTCCCCGCCCCCCCTATGTATACAGAGGCCCCCCGCAGTGATCCATTTCACCCCCTCTGTCCTGGTCCTCGGTCTGCGTGCCCCGCGGCTTCTAATACTGGCGTCCTCCCCGCACTTCCTGTTTGATTGCGATCATGTGACCGCGGGTCACATGATTACATTCAAGCAGGAAGAGTGCGGAGGACGCCGGTATTAGAAGCCACGGGGCACGCAGACCGAGGACCAGGACAGAGGGGGTGAGATGGATCACTGCGGGGGAACTCTGTATACATAGGGGGGGCGGGGAGACAGCGGGGGAGGCTATACTGTGCAGGGGAGCAGCAATGTACTACGCGCTGCTCCCCATGCATAATTAATGAGCGGCACCACGTGACGTGCCGCTCATTCTGCAGCCGAGGGGGGGACTTTTCAGCCCAAAAATTGGGCTGAAAAAGTCGGCTTATACACGAGTATATACGGTATTTGTAAAAAAGAGATAGGAATGCAATGTGAAGAAACCCACTGAAAATTAAAAGACATAGGGGGCCAAATGGCCACTCACCCAGAATAAGGCCTTTAGGTTTGTGTCCTCCGTGGAGGTGAAGAGGAACCATCGGCCGCTATACACTTCCGGTTGGGGTCACGTGATCGGAAGAAACAGGAAACGCATCACCGCAGGTCCTATGTGTGAGGTGTCCGCTCGGTAGAGACTTTCCAGGTCCTTCAGGGGGCAATTATATGGAACCAGTCACCAGAGCAGCTCCTGCCTGTCTCCCCCACAGGGGATTAAATCTGATACCACCTGATGAAGACAGCACTCGTGATGTTGAAACGCGTTGTGGCCTTGTATAAGGGGTTAATAAAGATTTGGATAACTTTTACAGCCCCCTCTGTTGATTCCTACTCCTAGCGCTCCATTGACAATCAATTTCCTTTTCTACAATAAGAAAAAGTATTCAGAACATTCTGCATGAACTACTGTACCCATTTTATTATATATTTTAGGAGTTGGTCCATTTACACCGACTAACTCAACCATAAATGGGTTCCGAGTCCAAAGTCCTGGTGCAGACCTGAGACTGGTGCGGTGCACACCGGGGACTGGTGCAGGGCAGGACGGGGACTGGCGCAGTGCGGTGCAGACCGGGGACTGGTGCAGTGCAGGGCCTCTGGTGAGTCACATGACTGTGATGTCCCTAAAAGTCCTCAAATCAATTAAACTACATTGATAGTGCCAAACACCGAGCCTGTAGACGGAGGGAGGGGCTTGGTGGCAAGGCTCAGGGACCCCATAGTGGCCACGTGGTCTGTCTCTATGAACGGTATACCACTGGCTGGGCCACACACTACAAGCCTAATATACCTACTGTTTCCCCCTATTTCCCTATTGATTGTAAGCGTGCAAGCAGGGCTCCCACCCCTCCTGTAACTGGTGAACTATGAGTTACTTTATATTGCCTGTGCATTGCACCCGCTTAATTGTAAAGTGCTGTGGAATATGTAGACACTATAGAAATAAAATGCATTATTATTATAAAGCCTCACACCGGAGCAAACCTGCGATAATGACGACTGTCACGAAGACTTGTTCAGGACCTGCAGCTCTCTGGCGCCCCCTTATCCTGCTGGCCAAATCAGGTATTGTCAGAGGATAAGAAAGGAGCCCAGCTGCCCTAATTTATGTTGTCTACTGCGGCACGTGATGTGACGGGATGTATATATACCACCAGTTCCTGCTAGGAACGTATATATACCTCGATCCAGTCACCCTCAGGCCACAATATCACATAAATACAAAAATTATTCTGCCACCACCGATCTTTCAAGGTAGACCGGTAACCTGTATGATAGCGTAAAACGAACAGTGAGGTCGTGAACCTGTATGATGGCGTAAAATGAACAGTGAGGTCGTGAGAGCTCATTCATAGGACAAGGAGATCGAGACTAGTAAATTATAATATTTTACTCCCAAAGATGGCAGTGCTTATATAAAAGATTTACAAGATATTACATAAGAGACAATTTACATGTATGCATAAACAGTTATAAAAATAAAAGGAATAAAACAAGAAAAGGTCAGACCTAGCCACGCATAGATAAACTTAAGTCCGTGGGTGGACTGGCTCCCCAGAAAAATAGGATTCCTCCACACAGCTGGTAGTGTTGTGCTATGTCCGGCCCCAGGATGGAATCAGCCCAAACATGGCTTCTCTGGTTTTATTAAGGGCAGAGAACATGTGGCCCCCACCTCGTAGAGTGACCACTCACCCGCTGGGATGGTCCTCTGAGACCTTCTCTTTCACCATGCTTAATAAATCTTCATTCTTCATATCTGGGGATGGGGTGGGTCCATATCCATGATATACATCTCAGATTTAATGTCATTTAATTCTGAGAATATTGATACCAGATATGACCTACTTATGATGTTCAGAAAGCCAGAACTCATTTCCCAGGTTCCTGAGCGTTACATAGATATACAAGACATATAATTGAATGCGCAAAACGGTGAATACTCTAAAAATATGAATTATGTGTATATGGCATGAACAGGTCTTGTTAAATTCAACATTGAAAAACTGTTCAAGCATCTTAAAATCATGAGCAAAATTCATACATTCATGACAACGGCTACAGCCAAAAGGCTTCAGTCATTGTCTCAAGGAATCAATCTCCAAAAAGGATTTAAAATGAACATTTTATTTACAGGAAAGTTACTTTGTCCAATTACTTTTGATCCTCTGAAATGAGGAGGAAAGAAAAATGGCTGCAATTCCTAAATGTTTCACAAGGAAGAAAGTTGAGGCGGTCTAATTAGGAGCGCTAAGGCAGTTGGGCAAAAATTGAGAGGAAAATTTTAAAAAGTGGTTAACAAACCTTTATTTACCCTCTACATCCCACAACATGTTTCGACAGTGAATGTCTTCATCAGGTAGGGTTCATCAGGTGGAGTCCACCTGCTGAAGACATTCACTGTCGAAACATGTTGTGGGATGTAGAGGGCAAATAAAGGTTTGTTAACCACTTTTCCAAATTTTCTCCCACACATCCATCCCTGCCCATAAGAGCTTCACATTGTGCCCCTTTCTATTTTTATTACATATATGTTTAACAAGGAAAAGAAGCTGTATGCAGAGCGGGGGGGGGGGGGGGAAAGTCGCATAGCTAATAGCTAGTTAGCATGCCGGGGTCTTGTTCATTATCACAATTAACCAGACAAATCCCTCCACCAACAAAGAACAGCCATGCACCACCACCCACAGAATCGGGAAAGAGCTTTCAATCTGTCAATCCTTTCCGTGTCCGGGCCGAGTGAGGTTTCCCAAGTTGAGTCTAATTAACCTGCAGACTTCCACTCCTTGTGGTGCCCTTCTGTCAATTCCTTTAAGATTCAGATTTGCAACCATACTCCACCAGGAACTCAAAGACTTTGGCTTCCAGGACACTGGTCATGGGAACAACGCCGCCGGATTGCCAGTCAACATCATTTATAGTTAGAACTATGACGGCATCTCACCGGAGGAAACCAGCGATGGTGACGTTCAAGGCCGGAAGACTTCAGTCATTGCCTCAAGGACTCAATCTCCATAAACGATGGGAAAATGACTTTGTTCAATTACTTTTGATCCTCTGAAATGAGATTTGTAGAAAAATGGCTGCAATTCCTAAATGTTTCACAACGTATTTTTGTGCAATGCCTTTAATTTAACCTGAAAGTCTCCACTTCTCTTACATCTCAGTTGTTTCACTTTAAATATAAAATAGCGTCCTGCAGATCTGAAATCACAAAGGTTCGGTCACGGACCAAAGATTTCTGATGCTCAATGTGTCTAGTAATGCAGGATACCGACCAAGCATGATCGAGGCTTTATAATAAACTTTGACTAGAACAAGACACATATAGTAAGGAAACAACAGATCGAGGAATTGTTGTTTATTTAACATATTATTGCAAATTGAATTCCGCCATCTTTATGTACAATATGTATAGGCATTAAATATTGATATGTCCACATACAGTGCCTGCAAGTAGTATTCAACCCCCTGCAGATTTAGCTGGTTGACACATGCGGGATTAACTTGGCCTTGTGACATTTGGACTGTAGATCAGCCTGGAAGTGGGAAATGCTCTGCAGCCAAAAAGAGTTTTTTCTTTTTCTTTTATTTTTTTTTAAAGCGTTAAAAGTGAATTCAGAGGGTCATTTATTATTCAACCCCTCAAACCACCAGAATTCTGTTTGGTCCCCCTAAAGTATTAAGAAGTAGTTCAGGCACAAAGAACAATGAGCTTCACATGTGTGGATTAATTATCTCTTTTGCAGCCTTTTCTGACTATTTAAGACCCTCCCCAAACTTGTGAACAGCACTCATACATGGTCAACATGGGAAAGACAAAGGAGCATTCCAAGGCCATCAGAGACAAGATTGTGGAGGGTCACAAGGCTGGCAAGGGGTACAAAACCCTTTCCAAGGAGTTGGGCCTACCTGTCTCCACTGTTGGGAGCATCATCCGGAAGTGGAAGGCTTATGGAACTACTGTTAGCCTTCCACGGCCTGGACAGCCTTTGAAAGTTTCCTCCCATGCCGAGGCCAGGCTTGTCCGAAGAGTCAAGGCTAACCCAAAGACAACAAGGAAGGAGCTCCGGGAAGATCTCATGGCAGGGAAGATGATTTTGCTCCTAAAGGCACATTTTTGCTTTTTGTCCCATGGAAGAAAGTTCTCAGTCAGAAACTCTATGTACTTTGCAGAGGTCATTTTCACACTTTCAGGAACCTTAAAGGGGCCTACCAGCTGTTTCCCAATGATTCCAGTCCAAAACATGACTCCTCCACCTCCTTGCTGACGTCGCAGCCTTGTTGGGACATGGTGGCATCCACCAACCATCCACTACTTCATCCATCTGGACCATCCAGGGTTGCTCGGCGCTCATCAGTAAACAAGACTGTTTGAAAATGAGTCCATGTATATCTGGGCCCACTGCAGCTGTCTCTGCTTGTGAGCACTGTTTAGGGGTGGCCGAATAGTAGGTTTATGCTCCACAGCAGCCTATGAAGAATCCTACACCTTGAGGTTGGAGGGACTCCAGAGGCTCCAGCAGCTTCACATATCTGTGCTGGTTTGTAAGGCCTTTTTAGCAGCTGCTCTCTTAATCTGATGAACTTGCCTGGCAGAAACCTTCCTTATTCTGCCTTTATCTGCACGAACACGTCTGTGCTCAGAATCAGCCACAAATCTCTTCACAATACGATGATCACGCTTAAGTTTTCCTGCAATATCTAATGTTTTCATCCCTTGTCCCAGGCATTGCACTATTTGTTGCTTTTCGGCAGACATCCTTTTTCTTTCCCATGTTACTTGAAAACTGTGGCCTGCGTAATATTGTGGAACACCCAGTTTTCCTGTTATTGGGCTCACCTGCCAAACTAATTATCACAGGGATCTGAGATTGATGTCAGTGATCCAAAGAACCTGAGACACAAGACCAGCAATGGGGTTCATTGAAGAAAAAAAAAAGAATAAAACCCTATGACACTTAAAACCAATTTGCATAATAATTTGGAACACAGTGTAATAAGAGATAAGGATCTTGCAGAAACGTTCACTGAAGGCTCCTCCCATCTTTACATCCATAAACCTTTCTAGGATTGAATCTACAGGTCATCTCAGGGTAAATATCATATTGGTGTTTGCCAGATACAGGCAAACTCCACCCAAATCTGGACATTCTCACAGCTGTAAATACCCTGATAAAAAGTTATTTTTGCTCTTATGACTAGTGATGGGTGAACCCGCTGATGTTCAGGTTCAACAGAATTGTACAGACATATTTTTTTTTTACAGTCCGGGTTTGAATATGACTCGAACTTGAGTCCGAACCCCAAACTCGGGCTTTAAAGATGTGCGCGAGGGGCTGTAAAATAAAGCATATAGTTATTAAACAACATCATAGTGCATCCTTCCGTCCCACTACCTCTACTTCCGGGCCACTCTTTAACTTCCTGGGTATTCACTGCTGAGGGTGGAAAAGCCAATCACAGATGCTGTCATAGAGAATGGGCGTCTGTGATTGGTTGCTGGAGTAACTTGAAACTAGTCCATACATTCTAGCATTTAGAATGTATGGGCCGATTCCAGATTACTCCAACGGCCAATCACAGATGCATCTGTGATTAGCAGTTATGAGTGGCCCGAAAGTACAGTGGCGGAACGGCAGGACGCGGTAAGTATGTTGCTGTTTGATCACACCCCCTGAACCTTCCTAGGAAGTCCGTGTCCGGGATCGGTGCCCGAACACTAGGTGTTCAGTAAGGTCCCTGAACATTACAGTTGGGGTTCGCCCATCACTACTGATAACATTTCCCAAATTAACACGAATATGGTTTCTCCCCAATGAGTTTTCCACATATAAAACATCAAAGTGGCTTCTCTTCTGTGTGACTTCTTTCATGTTTAACTTGACTTGATTTAGTTGTAAAACATTTCCCGCACAGTGAACACGGATACGGCTTCTCTCCCGTATGAATTCTGTCGTGAGTGATAAGACTTGATTTATTGGTAAAGCTCTTTCCGCATTGTGAACATGAGTATGGCTTCTCCCCTGTGTGAATTCTTCCATGTTTACCAAGATCTGATTTATTGGTAAAGCCTTTCCCACATACTGAACATGAAAACGGCTTCTCTCCAGAGTGAATTCTCTCGTGTATAACGAGACTCGATTTACCCGTAAAGCATTTCCCACATTCTAAACATGGATAGAGCTTCTCTCCAGTGTGAATTCTCTCATGGGTCACAAGACTTGATTTATCCGTAAAGAATTTCCCGCAGAGTAAACATGTATACGGCTTCTCTCCCGCGTGCATTCTCTGATGGTTAAGAAAATTAGATTTTTTTGTAAAGCATTTCCCACATTCTGGACATGAGTACGGCTTCTCCCCTGTGTGACTTCTCTCATGTGCGGCAAGGTGCGTCTTATCTATGAAACGTTTCCCACATTCTGAACATGAGTACGGCTTCTCTCCTGTGTGAATTTTCTGATGTTTAACAAGATTAGATTTCTTCGTAAAGCATTTCCCACATTCTGAGCAGGAGTACGGCTTCTCCCCTATATGACTGCTTTCATGTCTATCAAGATGTGATTTATATATAAAACTCTTCCCACATTCTAGACATGAATACAGCTTCTCTCCCGTGTGACTTCTCTCACATTGATCAACATGGGTCTTTTGGGTGAAACATCTGCCACATTCTGGACAGGAGTATAGTTTCTTCTCCGTGTGAATTCTTCTGTGTGTGAATAGTCCTAAGCTTTTTGTAAACTCTTTTCCACATACGCCGCATTGAAACAATTCACTCTCTTTCTGATCTGTACTTGTGATCTGTGAGAGTTCAAGAGAAGATTCTTCATAATCGGAGGGATTATATGTTACGTCTGTACTATAAAGTCCTGGATGTACAGTAAGGGTAATAAGGTTTGATCCTGAGGAGTGACGCACAATATCTTCATCTTCTACTTTGCAATTTTGAGATAACGCAACGTTTTCCTCAGAGTTCTCACAGGGATTTTCTGTAATAATTAAAATATAAATGTCATTTCATTGGAAAAAAAAAAAACAATACTGCACTGTTTGTTAATGATAGGTCACACAGCAGCTAAGATAATGCTTTTTTGCGCCATAAGACTTATTTTCTCACATTTTATGGCTATGTGGGGGTGGCCGGTGTCTGCCAGCACTGTGTGTTTATTTCCACAGCTTCTGAGAGCATGCTGATAGTGAGCTGTGTGATGTGCCCGCAGGCAAGGGGTTAACAGAGATAGGGACGGAGCTGTATAGAGCCAGATGACAGATCTTTCCTTGGCACAAATGTCTAAGGAGCTTACACTGATCCTGACATGGCTCCGCAACTGTGCTGTATGCTGAGATTATCTGATACTTTGTCACAACATCATTTGCAGTCAGCAGTGTAGGCCCCGCCCCATCCCATATATGGTTACATGCCTGTGTTCACTGTGAAGATGGATCTGACTGATAATGAACATATGTTTGCTTCACACACAGTCTAGTGGGGTCACCTTGTGGAAGTTTTCAACTAGAATTTTGTAATTAAGTATATTTGAAAGTTTATTATAATAAATTGCTCTACATTATTATTAAATAAAAATTTAAACGGCGATTACGCTTTAAATCAAATATCAAAATTTATATCTTTAAACCATAAAGTAGAAATACATAAAAATCCATAGTGTATGCAGATTTTATTCCATTTTTCCTTTTATTTGATTAATATTACTAAGTTAGTAAAATGCATCTTTTTCTAGAACAATCCCTAACACCTCACCGCTGTCAGTAGAGAGGTGGCCAGAATTCTTTAACACACATGCGGCTCTCTTTATGTATTTATGTAATTTACGGAAATTACAACCACCTTTCCTCTGGACTCCGGTCTTCAAACAGATGTGAATCCTATTAGTGTGGCCCATATCTGCTGTACATTTGTGAACCTTATCACTGCCTGACGTTTTCTACATTTTTTTCAACTTTTAATTTATCCCCCCTTCTTACAAGAGA
Organism: Allobates femoralis; assembly: GCA_033576535.1. Classification (NCBI taxonomy): domain Eukaryota; kingdom Metazoa; phylum Chordata; class Amphibia; order Anura; family Aromobatidae; genus Allobates; species Allobates femoralis. The sequence continues at coordinate 3,440,841 of JARQOC010000005.1, forward strand.
TATGTGACGACACAGCCTTTTTCAATAGGTGTTGTTGGATAATATTCTTAATTTGGCCAGACGTGTTGTTCTTTTGTTTGTTGACTCATGGGAAGTGGGTCATTGTTTCTTATCAGTCTGCTTGAAGCCCCCATTGTCTTAGTTTGTGTGTTGCTAACTAAATGTAAATTACCTCAGCGGCCTTCGGTCTACATCATACACAGGAAAATATACAGTCAGATGGAACTGCCAATCAATAAGAGAACAGCTTATTCCACCAATCCTGTATGACCACAATAATCTGAGATGAATGCTCAGGTTATATAAAAGGACTTGCTTCAGTCACCAGTGGATACATGCTACAAGACATCAACCTAGGGACTTTGGTCCCGGCTAGAAGATCATAACCTGGATCATATTCTGCAGGAGTTCAGTCTAGAATGCTAGGATTTGGCTGGAAGATACCCAGGTTGGGAACAATTCAGTCACCTGACTACAGACTTTGCTGTGCTCGGTCATCATCCTTAGCTTGTCGCTGTTCGTTTCTTGGTGGGTGCCTGCTAAAAGTGAGACGCTGCTGGATTGGAGTAAGTGGCCCTGGAAGCCCCGAAGGTACGCATATTCTAACCCCTGGTGAGCCAGCGGAAGGATGAGACTCTGTTGCCTGTTACATTGTGTGTTGTGCTTGGTTATGTGTTATATGCCTTTGATTGTTGGAGATCCAATAAAGCCTTACCATCGTGTGGTTCCCTCACCCTGTGTTGTCTGAGTAATGTTCTGCCCATAGGTAAGGAGTTTGGGCATTCAGTTGAGATGAGCCCTGTTCCATGTGGTCTTTCTAAAGGTGGCCAGGTCAGCGAACGAGAGCACCCATTGACCCCCTTGTCTCCACAGAGGAGAGCACCCACTGACCCCCGTGTCTCCACAGAGGAGAGCCCCCACTGACCCCCGTGTCTCCACAGAGGAGAGCACCCACTGACCCCCGTGTCTCCACAGAGGAGAGCCCCCACTGACCCCCGTGTCTCCACAGAGGAGAGCCCCCCGCTGACCCCCGTGTCTCCACAGAGGAGAGCCCCCACTGACCCCCGTGTCTCCACAGAGGAGAGCCCCCACTGACCCCCGTGTCTCCACAGAGGAGAGCCCCCACTGACCCCCGTGTCTCCACAGAGGAGAGCACCCACTGACCCCCGTGTCTCCACAGAGGAGAGCCCCCACTGACCCCTGTGTGTCCACAGAGGAGAGCCCCCACTGACCCTCGTGTCTCCACAGAGGAGAGCGCCCACTGACCCCCGTGTCTCCACAGAGGAGAGCACCCACTGACCCCCGTGTCTCCACAGAGGAGAGCGCCCACTGACCCCCGTGTCTCCACAGAGGAGAGCACCCACTGACCTCCATGTCTCCACAGAGGAGAGCACCCGCTGACCCTCGTGTCTCCACAGAGGAGAGCACACACTGTCCCCCGTGTCTCCACAGAGGAGAGCACCCACTGACCCCCGTGTCTCCACAGAGGAGAGCACACACTGACCCCCGTGTCTCCACAAGATATACCATTATTTATGTTTTTATCGTCATCGCCATTGGAGGACTCATTTTTTTGCAGTAGTGGTTGTAGTTTTTCCAGTGGGATGAAATGGTGTAAAAATGCAATGTTGCAATATTTGGGTTTCTTTTATACTCATCAATGTGTTGTAAAAACGACCTGATAAAATGATTGTATGGGTAAGTATGGATTATGTAGATTCCAAACTTGTATAGTATTTATATTTTAGAGGTTAAAGGGAATTTTTCAGCAGGTGTTTGATACCTCATCTTAGCAGGGGCATAGAACATAGAAATCATGGGTCCCCCAGCAGAATTTCTAACTGCTCCCCTAAAAACAAAACGTTTTATCAGCTGGATCACATAAGGACATAACTCTCAACTTTACAGCCCTTATGAACTAATTCTCCTCCTAATGAAGCCCCTAGTTTCCCATTTCATTACATCCATAAAGTGTGATGCCAACAAACGCACCCCACAAACACTGCATGATCCCCCACAGTGAATTTCTGCAGAGTAACACCATATGTAGATCCTACTGTAACCCCCTCAACTACCTGATGCACCCTGCATAGCCCTCCATACATTATAATAGACACATAGTCCTCCATATACTATAATGCACCCGCATAGTCCTCCATATACTATAATGCACCCGCATAGTCCTCCATATACTATAATGGACGCCATAGTACTCTATATATTGTAATGCCCCCATATAATACAATGCAGCCTCCATATAGTATAATGCCCCCTCCATATATTATAATATACCCCCTATAGTCCTCTAAATATTCTAAGTCAATATAGAAGAAAAAGCTGGGAGGCACTCACCATAATTCAATGATCTTTTATTCAAACGTCATATGGAGACGATAGATTCAGCGGGGAGAGGGAGTGAGGATATAATGCACCCCTATAATAGCCCAATAACTCACCCATTAGTCTTCCATATAGTATAATGCAGCCTTATATATTATAATGGACCCTCCATATTCATCCATATATTATATTGCATCCCCATAGTGCTCCATATATTGTAATGCACCCCCCATAGTCCTCCATATAAAATAGAATACCGCCTCCATAGTCCCCCATGTATTAGAATGCCTCCCATTAGTATAATGCAGACCCCATAGTCCTCCATATAGTATAATGCACCCCAATAGTCCTCCGTTTAATATAATACAGCCTATGTAGTCCCCCATATATTGCCTCCCATATAATGCACCCCATCGTCCTCCATATAGTATAATGCACCCTCCATAGTTCTCCATATAGTATAATGCACCCCCCATAGTCCTCCATATAGTATAATGTACACCACAGTACAACATATACAATCACAGCCCAAAGTGTTAACACCTTTGAAATTGTTCCAGACAATTAAGGATTTCTCACAGAAAATTGTAACAATTCCCTATTTTTTATTGTACACGGGATTATTTCCTTTGTGTGTTTAGGAAGAAGTCAAAAATAAATACAAAAAAGCCACATTGGACAAAATTTCACACAAAACTCCAAAATTTTAGCACCCTCATCTTAATATTAGTTTCCCCCTGTGTAATAAATCTTGCAGTCAGTCGCCTCCTATAACCTCCACAAGCCTCTCCTCTTCTTTATAATCTGCTCCCGGTCTCTCGTCTTCTCCCAATTTTCAGATCTCTCCACAGGGATCAATGGGATTTAGATCCGGTCATTGCTGCCACTTCAGATCTCTCCACAGGGGATCAATGGGATTTAGATCCGGTCATTGCTGCCACTTCAGATCTCTCCACAGGGGATCAATGGGATTTAGATCCGGTCATAGCTGACACTTCAGACCTCTCCACAGGGGATCAATGGGATTTAGATCCGGTCATAGCTGACACTTCAGACCTCTCCACAGGGGATCAATGGGATTTAGATCCGGTCATTGCTGCCACTTCAGATCTCTCCACAGGGGATCAATGGGATTTAGATACGGTCATTGCTGCCACTTCAGATCTCTCCACAGGGGATCAATGGGATTTAGATTCGGTCATTGCTGCCACTTCAGATCTCTCCACAGGGGATCAATGGGATTTAGATCCGGTCATTGCTGCCACTTCAGATCTCTCCACAGGGGATCAATGGGATTTAGATCCGGTCATAGCTGACACTTCAGACCTCTCCACAGGGGATCAATGGGATTTAGATTCGGTCATTGCTGACACTTCAGATCTCTCCACAGGGGATCAATGGGATTTAGATTCGGTCATTGCTGACACTTCAGATCTCTCCACAGGGGATCAATGGGATTTAGATCCGGTCATAGCTGACACTTCAGATCTCTCCATAGGTGATCAATGGGATTTAGATCCGGTCATTGCTGCCACTTCAGATCTCTCCAGCGCTTTGTTTCCTCCATTTCTGGGGCTTCTTGATGTTTGGGGTCATTGTCCTGCTGGAGACCCCTGACCTGGGACGCACCCAGCTTTCTGACACCAGGCTTTACAGTGTGACCCAAAATCCTCTGGTATCTTCAGATTTCCAGTCAAGATCCCCAGTGCCAGAGCCAGCAAAACACCCAAAACCTCTCTGACCTCACCCATATGTGACTGCAGGTCTTGTGCTCTTTTCTCTGTCCTCCTCCATATGTGACTGTAGGTCCTGTGCTCTTTTCTCTGACCTCCCCCATAGTGACTGTAGGTCCTGTGCTCTTTTCTCTGACCTCTCTCATATCTGACTGTAGGTCCTGTGCTCTTTTCTCTGACCTCCCCCATAGTGACTGTAGGTCCTGTGCTCTTTTCTCTGACCTCTCTCATATCTGACTGTAGGTCCTGTGCTCTTTTCTCTGACCTCTCTCATATCTGACTGTAGGTCCTGTGCTCTTTTCTCTGACCTCCCCCATATCTGACTGTAGGTCCTGTGCTCTTTTCTCTGACCTCTCTCATATCTGACTGTAGGTCCTGTGCTCTTTTCTCTGACCTCCCCCATAAATAACTGTAGGTCCTTTGCTCTTTTCTCTGACCTCCCCCATATGTGACTGTAGGACCTGTGCTCTTTTCTCTGACCTCCCCCATAAATAACTGTAGGTCCTGTGCGCTTTTCTTTGCTCTTCATCATATGTGACTGTAGGTCCTGTGCTCTTTTCTCTGACCTCCCTCATATGTGACTGTAGGTCCTGTGCTCTTTTCTCTGACCTCCCCCATATGTGACTGTAGGTCCTGTGCTCTTTACTCTGTCCTCCCCTATATGTGAGTGTAGGTCCTGTGCTCTTTTCTCTGACCTCCCCCATAAATAACTGTAGGTCCTGTGCGCTTTTCTTTGCTCTTCATAGGTGACTGTAGGTCCTGTGCTCTTTACTCTGCCCTCCCCCATATGTGAGTGTAGGTCCTGTGCTCTTTTCTCTTCCCTCCCCCATTTGTAACTGTAGGTCCAGTGCTCTTTACTCTGTCCTCCCCTATATGTGAGTGTAGGTCCTGTGCTCTTTTCTCTGCCCTCCCCCATATGTGATTGTAGGTCCTGTGCTCTATTCTCTAACCTTCCTCATATGTGACTGTAGGTCCTGTGCTCTTTTCTCTACCCTCCCCTATATGTGAGTGTAGGTCCTGTGCTCTTTTCTCTTCCCTCCCCCATTTGTAACTGTAGGTCCGGTGCTCTTTACTCTGTCCTCCCCTATATGTGAGTGTAGGTCCTGTGCTCTTTTCTCTGATCTCCCCATAAATAACTGTAGGTCCTGTGCGCTTTTCTTTGCTCTTCATCATATGTGACTGTAGGTCCTGGGCTCTTTTCTTTGCTCTTCATATGTGACTGTAGGTCCTGTGCTCTTTTCTTTGCTCTTCATATGTGACTGTATATCCTGTGCTCTTTTCTCTGCCCTCCCCCATTTGTAACTGTAGGTCCTGTGCTCTTTACTCTGTCCTCCCCTATATGTGACTGTAGGTCCCGTGCTCTTTTCTCTGACCTCCCTCATATGTGACTGTAGGTCCTGTGCTCTTTTCTCTGACCTCCCCCATATGTGACTGTAGGTCCTGTGCTCTTTTCTCTGCCCTCCCCTATATGCGAGTGTAGGTCCTGTGCTCTTTTCTCTGACCTCCCCCATAAATAACTGTAGGTCCTGTGCCCTTCTCTTTGCTCTTCATCATATGTGACTGTAGGTCCTGTGCTCTTTTCTCTGCCCTCCCCCATTTGTAACTGTAGGTCCTGTGCTCTTTACTCTGTCCTCCCCTATATGTGAGTGTAGGTCCTGTGCTCTTTTCTCTGCCCTCCCCCATATTTGATTGTAGGTCCTGTGCTCTTTTCTCTGCCCTCCTCCATATGTGACTGTAGGTCCTGTGCTCTTTTCTCTGCCCTCCTCCATATGTGACTGTAGGTCCTGTGCTCTTTCCTCTGCCCCCCCCATATGTGACCCCAAGGGTCAGGAATGCAGGTTCGGATTTAGGGTATCAGAAAGGATGGCTGAAACAGACAGTAAGGCTGGTACATACTGGGACAGGAACACAAGTACGGGTTGACAGGATGGATACTGGTTCAGGATCACAGGACAGGTTCTGGATAATGGGCACCTGGCAATTATCAGTTTCTACAGATAAGCTAATTAGACACATTGCTCAGACACCTCCCTAAGGGGGAGGATACCTTAAGTACATAATACCTCTCAGCCATAGGCTGGAGGCACTTCTGGATTAAAGAGGATTTGTCACCCCCCTGCTGCATGGCAATATAAATGCAGCACTGAATGCAGCATGTCTGCTGCATTCAAGGAAAGGGTCCCCCATGAGTCTGTGTGCTGTGTACCTCGAGAAATAGCCTTAGGCAAACTCACTGTTAAAAGTTGGGAGGGCATTCCCTGGTGCAGGAGTCAGCTTGATTCATGGGGGCCATTCTCTCCCCCTCTGCCTCTCTGTGCCGGCTCCTGCTGTGCTGTTTATGCTTTAACCAGACAGCAGGGCAGGAATCTGGAGCGGACGTCAGGACGAATGATTTACACGCTCTATGCGGCAGGATGAGTGACAGAGAGGAGGAGGGCAAAGCCAGCACAGAGGGGGAAAGAATGGCCCCCATGAATCAAGCCGACTCCTGCACCAGGGAATGCCCTCCTGACTTTTAACAGTGAATTTGTCTAAGGCTATATCTCAGGGTATACAGCACACAGACACATGGGGGACCCCTTCCCTGAAAGCAGTGCTGCATTCAGTGCTGCATTTAGATTGCTATGCAGCAGGGGGGGGGGTGACAGGTAATCTTTAAACATGCTCACGTACCTGTGCACAAGCACTCTAGAAGACCAACATGGCTTGCAAAGGTTCTGGGACCCAGATGTCACAGTGGGTGACACAGGAGAGGACTGCCTATGCTGGCAATACACACAGACACACAATGCAAAGATTGAGGCAACTTCTCCCCTTTTTCTCTGGTTTCAGATGTGATTTCCACATTGCCCGCACTTGTTACAGGTGAGTATGAACGAGCGTCACATTCTGGAAACAAAAAGGTGTTCATCCACAATTTTGGAAAGGTGCCAACAATTTTGTCTTGTTCATTTTTAGAGATTTGTGTGAAATTTTGCCCTTTTTCCTTGTCTTTTTTTTTTGTTGTTCCAATACACAGTAAGAAAATAAATGTATATATATAACACAACCTTATCATTGCAATCATTTTCTAGGATAAATGTTTCATTTTTTTGGAACAATTTCAAGGTTACCAACACTTTTGGCCATGACTGTAGAATGCATATCCCATATATTATACAGTGATGAGCAAAAGGGTAACAATGTTATAATCTTTTGCCTTTCCGGCTCCGTATCTCTCCAACCTCAACCTCTGAGGTGAGACGACCTTTATGTTATAGACAATCATCTTGGTATCTCATACATAAATGTGACTTGGAGTTATTTAACATTTGATGAATTGTGCAGATCATCAGGTCAATGCAATGATATCTTGATCCTCACATGGTCACAATGCTGAGCTCTACCATCGATCCTGGTGAACAATGTAACGCCTTCGGCTGTGACACAACCCCATGTCATCACAGTTGCTCCACCAAACTTGACCACCCCTTTAATTTCTCAGCCCGTTAGCCCCTGTTACCCATTTGCACCCACCAGAGCCTAATCTATTAACTTTTGTCTCATATAAACAATGCATAATAAAAAAATAACATCATCCTATTCTGCAGGAATGCACTGGCGCTCAACACTGTAGTAAAAACATTTTTATTTAAGATAAAAAAATAGGTGAGTGACCCTGTGATCACCGAAAACATGATAATTATAGAGATTAAAAAGAGCTGCAGGTGCACAACGGGGTCTGCACCCGCACCTGTCAAAACGAGATAGCACTGCGCAGCTCACTAATAAAAATTAATGTACATTTATACACATGAAGGATAATAAATAACTGATATTAGTATAGGTGTGACTTGAGTTGTGGGGGATTCAGCTATTAAAAAAAAGACAAAAAAAAACCCAATTTATGAATGTAAGCTACAGAGCTATAGATTATGATCTCTGTCCCCATTGGGGCTCACAGTGTAGATTCCCAGGATCACCTTCAGTATGTCTCTGGCGGGCACTCAAACAGGGTGAGAATGCACAAGGCCCTTGTAGATGTTCTCCCTGGTGGGACTTTAACCCAGGACCCCAGCGCTGCAGAGTCACCGTGCCATCCCCTGAGCCACCGTGTTGCAGCTTCTTCACCTTCCTTCGGGCCACCATTCCAGACTTGCGTAACGTTCGTCGCACGGTGCTGGCATGGACGTCTGTGATGTCGCTATTCCGGAGCATACGAGCCACCTCCACCGCCGTGTTTATCGCGCCTGAGCTGATCGAGGTTGTGATGAGTTGGCTTGTGGACTCTGATATTTTGCCTGGACGTCCACCTCTCGGCTTCTCAATGGATGGACGGACTTCGTTTCGTATTCGTCCAACCGTCATGGCGCTCACGTGATGGAGTTTGGCAATTTTCTTGGCCGAGAGACCGCTGTCGATGAGCTGGATGATGCTGTTTCGCTTTTCTTGGGGAATCTTCTTCAGGGCGGCTCCTCGATTCGATCCGGAGACCTTTCGCTTCGGACTCAACCTAATAATACCCTGAGCTATTAGGGAATGTGAGAACAGGTTGTTATTTGTAGAATACGGGAAGAAAGGAGCAAAACAGTAACAATGTAGTCACATGACAAGAATCGGCATTAAGTAATCAAATGCTAAATAGCTGCAAGTCAAATTTATGTACGAGATACCAAGATGATGGTCTATAAAATGAAAGTGGTCTCACACTCAACGCTGTAGATGATGGGGAGATATGGAGCCGGAAAGTGCAAAATATTGTTACACTTTTGCTCTTCAGCATAATACACCCCCATAGTCCTCCATACAGTATAATGGACCACCATAGCCCTATGTATAGTATAATGCACCCCCCACCATAGTCCTCCATATAGTATAATGCACCCCCCACCATAGTCCTACATATAGCATACTGCATCCCCCATAGTGCTCCATATAGTATAATGCACCCCCCACCATAGTCCTACATATAGTATACTGCATCCCCCATAGTGCTCCACATAGTATAATACTTCAAAAATAAGATCAACCAGACGATGCAAACCTTTATTGTTCCCCCACCACAACCACTCCATATACCAGACCTCTGCCCTTCCCTCTAACCTGCCTCTCCAACATGACTGAAGGAGAGCTTACCTATCGGATATCCAAATCACACCTCACCACCTGTGCTCTTGACCCCATCCCTTCCCACCTCCTCCCCAACGTCACTAACATGCTCATCCGAGCCCTCTCTCTTCAACCTATTGCTATATTCTGGTACCTTCCCCTTTAATTTAAACATGCCACCATCACACCCATCCTCAAAGAGCCAAACCTTGACCCGACTGCTATGCCCAGCTACCGCCCCATATCACCACTCCCTTTCTTTGAGCAGCTCTTCCATGCTCAACGTTCCTCCCACCTCTCCTCTAACTCTCTCCTTTTAAGTTAATTTGGAAAAGAGAACGGCACACAGCATACACCTGCTTTAAACAATGCAGAGCTTATGAGTTGGTATTGCTCACCTTTTGTGGTTGTGAGAGTCACAACCACTTACAATGATATGTGTTTAGTATCCTGGTAATAGTCTGCAGCAGGCTCTCATGGTCACCTCCACAAAAGGTTCCAAGAGGAAACACTTCTTGTGAGAATAGTCAGATTATTGTGATTTTAGTTCTACACGTTTTGGGGCAACTACGCCCCTACCTCCCCTACCTCAGGACAAATCACAGATGTACATGTACATTGTAGCTCTTGGAATCTTTTGCCAACTCTCTCTATGACAAACTCTAATCCGTCTTCCGCCCGCACCACGCCACCAAAACTGCCCTGACTAAAATTACTAACGACTGGAGCTTACTTACTGTCAAAGCTACAGACACTTCTCCGTCCTCCTCCCTCTAGACCTGTCCTCTGCATTCCACACAGCTGCACACTGCCTCCTATTACAGATCCTCTCCTCCATTGGGATCACTGACCTTGTCCTCTCCTGGATCTCCTCATACCTTTCCAACCGCACATTTAGTGTCTCCCACACGACCTCCTCGCCCCATCCCCTCTCTGTTGGAGTCCCTCAAGGCTCTGTTCTGGGGTTTCTACTTTTTTCCATCTATACCCTTGGCCTAGGACAACTCATACAGCCCCATGGCTTCCAGTATCACCTGTACACTGATGACTCTCAGATCTACCTCTCTGGCCCAGACGTCATCTCTCTGCTGTGCAGAATCCCGGAGTGTCTATCAGCCATATCCTCCTCCCCTCTGCTGTCCAGAATCCCGGAGTGTCTATCAGCCATATCCTCCTTCTTCTCCTCTCTGCTGTCCAGAATCCCGGAGTGTCTATCAGCCATATCCTCCTTCTCCTCCTCTCTGCTGTCCAGAATCCTGGAGTGTCTATCAGCCATATCCTCCTTCTCTTCCTCTCTGCTGTCCAGAATCCCGGAGTGTCTATCAGCCATATCCTCCTTCTCCTCCTCTCTGCTGTCCAGAATCCCGGAGTGTCTATCAGCCATATCCTCCTTCTCCTCCTCTCTGCTGTCCAGAATCCCGGAGTGTCTATCAGCCATATCCTCCTTCTCCTCCTCTCTGCTGTCCAGAATCCCGGAGTGTCTATCAGCCATATCCTCCTTCTCCTCCTCTCTGCTGTCCAGAATCCCGGAGTGTCTATCAGCCATATCCTCCTTCTCCTCCTCTCTCCTGTCCAGAATCCCGGAGTGTCTATCAGCCATATCCTCCTTCTCCTCTCGCTTCCTAAATCTCAATGTAGACAAAACCGAACTCATCCTCTTTCCTCCATCTCATCTTTAATCTTCACCACCTGATCTATCCATTATGGTAAATGGCATCACCCTCTGCCCTGTACCTGAAGTCCGCTTCCACGGAGTAACCCATGACTCTGCCTTGTCCTTCAGGCCGCACATCCAATCTCTCACCACCTCCTGTCATCTCCAGCTCAAGAATATTTCCAGAATCCGTCCCTTCCTCAACCCTCAATCTACTAAAATACTAGTACATGCCCTCATCATCTCCTGCCTTGAGTAATGCAACCTCCTCCTCTGTGGCCTCCCTAACACTTTTGCACCTCCCCAGTCTGCCTCAACTCTGCTGCCAGCTAATCCACCTCTCTCCATGCTACTGCCCTGTATCTCCCCTCTGCAAATCCCTCCACTGGCTCCCAATTCCCCAACAAGCTACTAACACTGACCTACAAAGCCGTCCATAACCTGTCTCCTCCCTATATCTCTGAGCTAATCTCCACTATGTTCCCTCACGTAATCTTTGATCCTCCTCTCCTCCTCCTCTCCTCCACACTTATTCGGTCCTCACACAACCGCATCCAAGATTTCTCCCGTATATCCCCCATCCTCTGGAATTCTGCGCCCCAACACGTCCGATTATCCACAACGCTCAAATCCTTCAGATGGAACCTGAAATCCCATCTCTTCAGGAAAGCTACAGCCTGCAATGACCACTGTGCCACCCCACTGCCACCGAAGCTGCTGCCCCACCATCAATGGAGCTGCCACCCCCCCACCTACTGTCTCCTCCCCACTGCCCTGTAGAATGTAAGCCTGCAAAGGCAGGGACCTCTCCCCTCTGTACCAGTCAGTCATTGTTAATTTGTTTATTGTAAATTATATCTATAATTTTGTATGTAACCCCTTCTCATGTACAGCACCATGGAATAAATAGTGCTATATAAATGTTATTAACAATAATGCACCGCCGTAGTCCTCCATATAAAATAATGCACACGTCATCGTCTTACGTATAGTATAATGCACCCTCCATAGTCCTCCATATAGTATAATGCACCCCCCATAGTCCTCCATATAGTATAATGCACCCCCCATAGTCCTCCATATAGTATAATGCACCCTCCATATAGTATAATGCACCCACGGTCATCCCTATAGTATAATGCACTCCCCATAGTCCTCCATATAGTATAATGCACCCCCCATAGTCCTCCATATAGTATAATGCACTCCCCATAGTATAATGCACCCCCCATAGTCCTCCCTATAGTATAATGCACCCCCTCATAGTCCTCCATATAATATAATGCACCCCCATAGCAATTTATATAGTATAATACATCCCATAGCCCTCCATATAGTATAATGCACCCCATAGCCTTCCATATAGTATAATGCACCAGATAGCCCTCCATATAGTATAATGCACCCCCATAGTCCTCCATATATTATAGTGCACCCTCATGGTGCTCCATGTAGTATAATGCAATCCCTATAGTCCTCCATATAGTATAATGCACCCCTCATATAGTATAATGCATGGCATAGTCCTCCATATAGTATAAAGCAGATCCCATAGTCCTCCAAAAAGGGACCATTTAAACAGTAGACTACAGGTATTTTGTGTTAATTATTCAAATTTTCTGAGATAATGACCCTTGGGTTGTCATTGGCTGTAAGCCATAATCATCAACATTAACAGAAATTAACACATGAAATAGATTCCTCTGTGTGTATTGACTCTATATAATATATGTGTGTCACTTTATGATGGAATTACTGAAATAGTCATAGAGGTGCTCCTTATATATTTATACATCAATAACCTGCTGACAGATTCCCTGCATTGGACTCTCTCAGAGTTGCGGATATCGGATATCTTTCCTCTTTTACTACTTTATTTTAGATTAGAGAAGTTGATGGTTGGATATTTAATTTTTAAACAATTTTTCTTCTCCAGTCATTGTGATTGCTTGTTCTACATATCACACCACTAATGTGTTGGAGAATAAAGTTTAATCGATGGTCTCCATGTTTTCAATCTGGCAGCCAATGGGGCCCCTCAGTGGGCCCCCAGCTTCCATGATATCTCATTGATACCCCGCGGTCATGTTGCAGGGGACCAATGGGAGCTGGTGCATGTAGGTACTGGTAACCGCTCCATGTACATGCGCAGTCAGTGATTAACAGCAGCTTCTAAATGGTTAACGCCTGAGCTCACTTCACACATGCAGACCCTGGGCTGAAGGCCACATTCATTATTACATACCGGCAGTAACATCTGCAGGAATCTCCTCTTCCACTTCACACGGTGGATCATCCCCCATCATCTCTCCTCCTTCTACAGCCTCCACTTTAATAACAGTCAGATCTTCCCCCTGATAGATGAGGTGTAAAACGTCAGTACAATATGGCGGAGAGATAGAAGACTACCGTAATAAAAGTAATCTATCAATGTCTACAACTGGCCATGTATTGCAGGTTGTCCGTGCTCTCGACCACTGGCTTTGTCGTGTACAGGAATTAGCAACTCTAAATATTTTGTTTACCTTTTAGGCATTCTCGCCCTCTTCCTAGATGTCGTCCTTAGCTTCATGTGCCCTTTGTCTTCCTGCCTTTATAAACCCCACCCCAGCCTCTAGTCAGTTCTAGAGTATTCTCCTTTGGTTTCCTGGTTCTAGTGGCATCTCATGTTTTCTGTAAGTCCTGTGTGAATCTCCTGATTGCTGCTCATCAGAGGTTCTGCTCTCTACACCTGTTACTAGCGTTCCTTCTGCTTCTGGCTGCTCGTGCTGCTCCCTCTGCAGCGCCTCTTGCCTCACTTGCCTTTGCTGACACGTAAGCTGCTTGCTTTAAGTGCTCTGTCGCTTTCTACAATCAAATAGATGCAGAGTGCTAGACTGTTCTCGACTCTAGTAATTTGCTCGGCATCTGGTTCTGGACTATATAAGACTTCCTTCCCACGCCTCCCTGGATGATTTAATGAGTTATATAGATTTGCTTATACATCTCAGTGTTTGGGGTTTGGCCTTGCCCTAGACTTTCCTTTTACAGCATCATCAAGTGTAAACTGCGCTTTATACACTGCTCCGCTGATTGCATTTTCCTCTGAGGTTTTCACCGCACTTTTTGATAAGGCTTCATTCTATATCTACACTGTGGGTTTATGGGCTGAGTTTTCCTCTGCACTTTGTTGTTATCACTCTGTGTTATAGTATAGCCTTTCTCACCTATAAACTGTGTTCTGTTGTGTCTTTGCTCCACACAAAAAAATTTGAGTTATTCATTATAATTATTATTACAGTTTTGGCTGCTCACTGAGGGTCACTATATGTTCTCCTTTTTTTGTATGTTGGGGTGAATTATGCTGGATGAGTAGAAACAGAGGCACCAGTGAGCCCTGCTGTGAAGGTGTGTGCATGAGAAACCACCAAAACGCAACGACAACATCTATAACCAAAAAATGTCCTTATGTCCCTCTATAGATCTGGTACAGAGCTCAGCATCATCTACCTGATGATTCTCCGGGACGCTGTAATTCTCCTCTGCACGGTCCAGGGGATACAGAGGATGGGGACATCCCTCCGGTGGGTCTCCATCTGTAGGAGACACACAACAGATTGGTTACATGTGATGATCAGATGATGGACGTTGTATCTAGATGAGGCTCGATGGTCTCCTCTCCTTACATGGCTGGTTGGCCTTTGTCTCTTCTTCTTCTGGAACCTCAACCTTAATACCCATCAGTTCTTCACTCTACACAGGCAAGAAACAATGTAACAATGAACTGTGGTTGTATCACTTTATGGTTGTAATTTGGTGACAGCTCAGCACTATCTACCTGATGACTCTCCGGGATGTTGTGATTCTCCTCTGGACGCTCCTGGGGATACAGAGGACGGGGACATCTCTCTGGGGGGCTTTCTTCCTTGAGTCCATCTGTAAGATACACACAATGACAAATCCTTAACGGCTGAAGATCTGTTTAATGTATATTTATCTCATACACTTCTTCTCAATAACTTTGTTAATGTAAAGTTTCTATAATAGTCATCCACACACTGATTCTCTACTTACAGCTGCTATTACCTATTGTCACGCAGGACCAGGGGATGTCCCTGTAGACTGGGGTTCCCTAGCTGACACCTGATCCTAGAGCTACCCCTAGAGGTGGAGATGTCTGGGCTGACAACCTTGCCCTTGCTCCTATCTAGCCCTGGACTATAACCCCCTCACCTCTACCCAGGGATAAGCACAGCAACTTCCAGCAGCAACACAGCAGGAGAGCTCCAGCAGAGCAACACTTGGCATCCACACAGATCATGGTCTTTGCATAGATTGAACTCTATCAGCGACACCAGCTGGTAGGAAATGGAATTATTTAACAGCTGAGGGAGTAATCACCTGGCATACCCACAACGTCCCACCTGCAGAGCAATGCTAGAGCAACTACTGACATTAACCCTGAAGTTACCAACAGGAATTAAAAACATTTAGTTACTGCAGAAAAGCTCAGTCTGCACATGACAACCTTCCGGCGCTTACCTGTGTCTTACCCGAACCTCCCCTAACGCCCTAAGTGGGTCCTTCTCTCCCACCACTGTCACGTACCTAGTCCCTCATTGTCACCTTACTAGGCCTGTCTAGTGCTAAGGCCGGTGGGTACACTAGGCACCACCTCTGTAATACAACATGAGGTCAGATAGACAGACAGAGGACAAGACAGAAAAACATACTTCCACTAGAAAGCAGACACCAGTAGCTACAGCCAAACTCCAGTAGCAGCTTCACACCTCCTCACTCCATCAAGGTCTATAATAGATTGAGCTATAACCGACAGCAGGTGTAGGACCATGGTGGCTACTTAAAGGGTGGAGGGTGCGATCACAAACCTGGCTGATAACAGAGAACAGACTTGGAGTTGCCAGCATGGAAAAACTGACATTAACCCTAGCTGGCACAAAAGACATTAGCTACATTTGTGAAATCCACAGCTCATTCAGATTTGCAGAATACCATTGTCTCCTCACCTTGTGATGAAGGACGCGGGTCGTGCTCCACTTTAACGTTCTCGTAGGGACCCTTGTTTCCTTCCAGATACTCCCACTCCTCCATAGAGAAATAGACGGTGACGTCCTGACACTTTATAGGGATCTGACAAACACAATGATAGCGTCATTACCCAGAATCCTCCAGTGCCGTCCTGTATAATGTCCCAGCATTCCCACCTCTCCGGTCAGCAGCTCCATCATCTTGTTGGTGATTTCTAGGATCTTCTTATTGCTTCTCTCATATATCAGGGAGTTTAGGGGAGGAGCTGTGATGAGGTCCCGCCTCCTGCTCCACCTTCCTGACTCATGGCCGCTGTAAGTCACACAGTCACCTGACATCATCTTCACTAGTGAGTAATCCTGTGTATGGAGAGACACAAATGTCATTGTCTACACAATATACTTCAGTATCTAGTGCCAGAGTCAGTCATGAGGACACGTCACAGGAGTCCACCATGACAAGTCCTCGAGAGCTCCAGTCTCACTGCTCATACAGTAAAGAATCCCATTATATGGTGGTATAGAAACCTTTATTCCTGTACATTCCCTCATGTCATAGTGAAAGCCGGCTTCAGATTTACGTCAATCTCCTTTATGTTTGGAGCTCTTTGCACTTGTCTGTATTTTGGACCTGAAGAAGCACCAACGGGGTACGAAACAGCCGCTGTCGTCTTTATGTTCCCGCTTCCCCTCCCTTCCTTCCTTGTCTACTCCCAGATTAAAGTATAAGGTTCTCATGGCGAGTGCCAGCTCATTTCTGCTATCTATGTTGATTTCCTATACGGTCTGGATT
Organism: Allobates femoralis; assembly: GCA_033576535.1. Classification (NCBI taxonomy): domain Eukaryota; kingdom Metazoa; phylum Chordata; class Amphibia; order Anura; family Aromobatidae; genus Allobates; species Allobates femoralis. Next base: position 3,457,476 of record JARQOC010000005.1, read on the forward strand.
TAGGAGACTGTGCACCCCCTGAACCGGATTGCCAAGTCCTCGGTGTCCGTGCAGCACGTCGCTGCTGAGCACATGTGTGCAGCTTGTAGGTGGGGTCTGGAGATCTGCTGTTTGTGGTTTAGTGTAAAGGTTTGTGTTGAGAGGCACAAGGCGATTCATGACCCTTGTCAGATGCTCCTTATTCACTAAGAGGCGTCAGGAGAATCTGACTGCACCGTGCCCCATTATCAAGACCTGCGCGACCACCGTCATCTTGAGGAGTCCGGGCTGGTGGGTGTTGGCGATACCATTGATACAGGAAGAGACATTACCTCTCCGGTCAGCAGGTAGATGATCTCCAGGGTGAAGTTTAATATTCTGTGAGTCATTTCCCTCTGTCCCTCGTCCATCTTTGCTTGGTCATTCAGGACAAGAGTCGATTGGTTGAGAAGAAGAGAAAACTGGATCTAGTCCTGTGGCCCCTGCATGGAAAAGAAAGAAGCTGCAAATCATAGAGGTAAATACAGAATCAACCCGGACACGGATCCACCACGGAGATCCGGCTGTCTCCATCCACTTCTATGGGAGTCGTGGCACCTCCCAACCCCCCAGACCACAATCTGCTCCTCACCTTCTCCAAAACATGTGATTGCGATTATCTCCCCCCTAGGAAACAGTGCTGGATATAAACATTAAAGCGAACCTGTCACCCCCTCCAGGCATCTAAAAATACCATAGCCACCTTCTGCAGCACTAAGGCTGCATTCTGACAAGGTGTCTATAGCATTTATGCTCCCTTGATTCACTGAAATAAAGACTTATATAAAATCTGTTTCAAACCTGATCCAAGACCGGGAGGCGGGTTTTCAAGTGTCTGTCTCCCTCCTCTGTGGTGTCAGTCATCCCTCTCTGCTCTCTGTGTGCCGCCTCCAGGGCCATCTCCCTGCATTACAGAGCTTTGTCAGCTCTGCTACAACATAGAGCTGCTGTTATAAGAGACCCCACAGTAGTAAATCTAGCAGGAGGATCGTGAGCAGAACAGCAGACAAAGCACTGCCTGCTACATAGCAGCCCTTGAGCTGAGCAGGTTTCACTTTCAGTTTCTTGTACCCAGCAGCATTGCTCCGTCCTCAGCCCCTGATCTAAAGCACAAACTCAACTCTGCTGCACTGCTGACAGCTCAGCTCAAGGGCTGCTATGTAGCAGGCAGTGCTTTTTCTGCTCACGATCCTCCTGCTAGATTTACTACTGTGGGGTCTCCTATAACAGCAGCTCTATGTTGTAGCAGAGCTGACAAAGCTCTGTAATGCAGGGAGATGGCCCTGGAGGCGGCACACAGAGAGCAGAGAGGGATGACTGACACCACAGAGGAGGGAGACAGACACTTGAAAACCCGCCTCCCGGTCTTGGGTCTGGTTTGAAACAGATTTTATATAAGTCTTTATTTCAGTGAATCAAGGGAGCATAAATGCTATAGACACCTTGTCAGAATGCAGCCTTAGTGCTGCAGAAGGTGGCTATGGTATTTTTAGATGTCTGGAGGGGGTGACAGGTTCGCTTTAAGCCTCGTTCACACATCCTTCAAAAAAGCTGTTTTTGGGGGTCTGTGTACCATGGAATGTGTGACATACGTGTGCTGTCCATGTGACATCCGGATAGCACACGGACAGCCTGTCATTGTATACTCACTTGTCTCTGGCGCTGCTGTTCCTTTCTCTTCCAAGTCTACTTATCATGAGACTAATGAGCTCCGGAAGTGCGAGGAACAGACAGCGCTGGAGACGGGGGACGGGGACATTATCTTTACACCTAAAAATCTTGGCTCTGGCCCATGCACACAGATGTGACACAGATGACATCCGTGTTCAGGATGTTTTTGGCATGGACCCATTGACCTGAATGTTGAAAAGCGTCTCCCTGTGGAGCACAAAGATACACAGACACATGTCCACTCCATGCGGTGACACAGTCCATGTGGAATCACAGACAAGTGAGAGGGGCCATCGTATAATATATGTACACTGTGTGCAGAATTATTAGGCAGATGAGTATTGTGATCACATGATACTTTTTATCCATGTTGTCCTCCTCCAAGCTGTATAGGCTGAGAGCCAACTACCAATGAAGTAAATCAGGTGATGGCATCTCTGTAATGAGGAGGGGTGTGGTGTAATGACATCAACACCCTATATAAGGTGTGCTTAATTATTAGGCAAATGGGTCAGAAGAGAGATGTGACGGCTCTGAAGAGTCCACAATTGTGAGATGTCTTGCAGAGGGAGGCAGCAGTCTGGAAATTACCAAACTATTGAAGTGATCACCGAACAATCAAGAGTTTCATGACAAATAGCCAACAGGTCGCAAGAAGCGTGAGGGCAAAAAAGGCGCAAATAACTGCCCATGAATTGAGGAAAATCAAGCGTGAAGCTGCCAAGATGCCATTTTCCTCCAGCTTTCCATATTTCAGAGCTGCAACGTTACTGGAGTATCAAAAAGCACAAGGTGTGCCATACTCAGGGACATGGCCAAGGTAAGGAAGGCTGAAAAACCACCACCTCTGAACAAGAAACATAAGATAAAACCACCACCTCTGAACAAGAAACATAAGAGAAAACCACCACCTCTGAGCAAGAAACATAAGATAAAACCACCACCTCTGAGCAAGAAACATAAGATAAAACCACCACCTCTGAACAAGAAACATAAGGTAAAACCACCACCTCTGAGCAAGAAACATAAGATAAAACCACCACCTCTGAACAAGAAACAGAAGATAAAACCACCACCTCTGAACAAGAAACAGAAGATACAACCACCACCTCTGAACAAGAAACAGAAGATACAACCACCACCTCTGAACAAGAAACATAAGATAAAACCACCACCTCTGAACAAGAAACAGAAGATAAGACGTCAAGACTGGGCCAAGAAATATCTGAAGACTGATTCTTCAAAGGTTTTATGGACTGATGAAATGAGAGTGGCTCTTGATGGCCAGATGGATGGGCCAGAGGCTGGATCAGTAAAGGGCAGAGAGCTCCACTCCGACTCAGACACCAGCAAGGTGGAGGTGGGGTACTGGTATGGGCTGGGATCATCAAAGATCAACTTGTGGGACCTTTTCGGGTTGAGGATGGAGTGAAGCTCAACTCCCGGACCTACTGCCAGTTTCTGGAAGACAACTTCTTCAAGCAGTGGTACAGGAAGAAGTCGGGATCGTTCAAGAAAAACATGATTTTCATGCAGGACAATGCTCCATCACATGAATCCAACTACTCCACAGCGTGGCTGGCTAGTAAAGGTCTAAAAGAAGAAAAAATAATGACATGGCCGCCTTGTTCACCTGATCTGAACCCCATAGAGAACCTGTGGTCACTCCTAAAATGAGAGATCTACAGGGAGGGAAAATAGTACACCTCTGGGGACAGTGTCTGGGAGGGAAAACAGCACACCTCTGGGAACAGTGTCTGGGAGGGAAAACAGTACACCTCTGGGAACAGTGTCTGGGAGGGAAAACAGCACACCTCTGGGAACAGTGTCTGGGAGGGAAAACAGCACACCTCTGGGAACAGTGTCTGGGAGGAAAACAGTACACCTCTGGGGACAGTGTCTGGGAGGGAAAACAGTACACCTCTGGGGACAGTGTCTGGGAGGGAAAACAGTACACCTCTGGGGACAGTGTCTGGGAGGGAAAACAGCACACCTCTGGGGACAGTGTCTGGGAGGGAAAACAGCACACCTCTGGGGACAGTGTCTGGGAGGGAAAACAGTACACCTCTGGGAACAGTGTCTGGGGGCTGTGGTGGCTGCTGCATGCAATGTGGATCGTAAACAGATCAAGCAGCTAACACAATCTATGGATGGAGGATGCTGAGTGTCATCATAAAGAAAGGGGGCAATATTGGGCACTCATTTTTTGGGTTTTGTTTTTGCATGTCAGAAATGTTTATTTCTACATTTTGTGCAGTTATATTAGTTACCTGGTGAAAATAAACAAGTGAGATGGGAATAGATTTGGTTTTTATTAAGTTGCCTAATAATTCTGCACAGTAATGGTTACCTGCACACACAGATATCCTCCTAAGAGCCAAATCTAAAAACCCTCCAACCTCCAAAAATATTAAGCTTTGATATTTATGAGTCTTTTTGGTTATTGAGAGCATAGTTGTTGATCAATAATAAAAATAATCCTCTACAATACAAGAAACAGCCCTAACCAAAGTCACTAACGACCTTCTGATCGCCAAGAGTAAACGACACTACTCCGTCCTCATCCTCCTCGACCTCTCTGCCGCCTTCGACACTGTTGACCACTCCCTCTTACTTCAAATTCTTGAGTCTCTTGGCATCACTGACCTCGCCCTCTCCTGGATCTCCTCCTACCTAACGGACAGGACCTTCAGCGTCACCCACTCTCACACCTCCTCCTCACCCCACCCGCTCTCTGTAGGTGTTCCCCAAGGCTCGGTCCTGGGACCTCTACTCTTCTCCATCTACACCCTCGGTCTAGGCAATCTCATCGAGTCACATGGACTCCATTACCACCTCTACGCTGACGATACCAAGCTCCATCTGTCTGGCCCTGATATCTCCTCCCTTTTATCCAAAATCCCTCCATGCCTATCCGCCATTGCATCCTTCTTTTCTTTCCCGCTTCCTCAAACTCAACATGGACAAGACCGAATTCATCGTCTTTCACCCGAACAATTCCGCCCCGCTTCCTGACCTATCCGTCACCGTCAACGACTGCACTCTCTCACCCGTCCCCCACACCAAGTGCCTCGGGTAATCCTTGACTCCTCCCTCTCCTTCAAGCCCCACATCCAAGCCCTCGCCACCTCCTGCCGACTCCAATTAAAAAACATTGCCCATATCCGCTCCTTCCTTGACCACAACACGGCCAAGACACTTGTCCACGCCCTCGTCATCTCCCGTCTGGACTACTGCAACCTCCTGTTCACCGGCCTCCCTGCCACCTCCCTCGCACCTCTCCGCACCATCCTCAACTCTGCTGCCCGACTCATCCACCTATCTCCCCGTTACTCGCCCGCCTCCCCCCTCCGCCGAGCCCTCCACTGGCTCCCCATCCCCCAACGATCCCGCTTCAAAACCCTAACCCTGACCTACAAGGCCATACACAACCTGTCCCCTCCCTACATCTCTGACCTAGTCTCCCGTTACCTCCCCTCGCGCAACTTGCGCTCCTCTCAGGAACTCCTTCTCTCAACCCCCCGCATTTCCACCTCCCACAACCGCACACAAGACTTCTCTCGTGCTTCCAGCAGACTCTGGAACTCCCTCCCCCACCACATCAGACACTCCCCTACCCTGGGAACCTTCAAGAAAAACCTCAAAACCCACCTCTTCCTACAAGCCTACAACATACACTGAGTCCCAATCCACTGCACCAGCTCACCTCTCTCCCCCTCCTACTGTCTCCCTCCCCACCCCTCTAGACTGTGAGCCCTCGTGGACAGGATCCCTGGCCCCATTGTACCCGTACGATTGTTTTGTCGATTTGTCGTCGTTTTTTCGACCATTTGTCTTTGTCTACCCTCTAACTTGGACAGCGCCATGTATCCTAATAGCGCTATATAAATAACTAATATTAATAATAACCTGCCAAATAATTCTGCACACAGTGTATCTGTATGTCTGTGTCTCCGGCATGCGGCTGCACAGACATGTGAAAGACGCCTAAATATGTCTGATCAAAATCGCTTCTAATAAATTAGATAAAAACATTTCCCTGTTTGTCAGACTTTGTTTTTTTGTGATTCACTTCAGACAAATGCAGCAAAATGGGGATGAAAACAATCCTGTCCTGCAGCATCCTCCTACTTATAATATATCTAGAAATGAGGAGTGCGGTGCAATGAACACCTGTGTATACAGTGCTAACCACTGAGCCACCATATACAGTGCTAACCACTGAGCCACCATATACAGTGCTAACCACTGAGCCACCATATACAGTGCTAACCACTGAGCCACCGTTCAGTAATACAGTGCTAACCACTGAGCCACCGTATACAGTGCTAACCACTGAGCCACCATATACAGTGCTAACCACTGAGCCACCATATACAGTGCTACACACCACCTGAGCACCACACCACATACAGTGCTAACCACTGAGCCACCATATACAGTGCTAACCACTGAGCCACCATACAGTGCTAACCACTGAGCCACCATTACAGTGCTAACCACTGAGCCACCATATACAGTGCTAACCACTGAGCCACCATATACAGTGCTAACCACTGAGCCACCATATACAGTGCTAACCACTGAGCCACCATATACAGTGCTAACCACTGAGCCACCATATACAGTGCTAACCACTGAGCCACCATATACAGTGCTAAACCACTGAGCCACCATATACAATGCTAACCACTGAGCCACCATATACAGTGCTAACCACTGAGCCACCATATACAGTGCTAACCACTGAGCCACCGTATACAGTGCTAACCACTGAGCCACCGTATACAGTGCTAACCACTGAGCCACCGTATACAGTGCTAACCACTGAGCCACCGTATACAGTGCTAACCACTGAGCCACCGTATACAGTGCTAACCACTGAGCCACCGTATACAGTGCTAACCACTGAGCCACCGTATACAGTGCTAACCACTGAGCCACCGTATACAGTGCTAACCACTGAGCCACCGTATACAGTGCTAACCACTGAGCCACCGTATACAGTGCTAACCACTGAGCCACCGTATACAGTGCTAACCACTGAGCCACCATATACAGTGCTAACCACTGAGCCACCGTATACAGTGCTAACCACTGAGCCACCGTATACAGTGCTAACCACTGAGCCACCGTATACAGTGCTAACCACTGAGCCACCGTATACAGTGCTAACCACTGAGCCACCGTATACAGTGCTAACCACTGAGCCACCTATACAGTGCTAACCACTGAGCCACCGTATACAGTGCTAACCACTGATCCACCGTATACAGTGCTAACCACTGAGCCACAACGTGTAACACAGTGCACATACAACACAACTGAGCCACCTATACAGTGCTAACCACTGAGCCACCTATACAGTGCTAACCACTGAGCCACCATATACAGTGCTAACCACTGAGCCACCTATACAGTGCTAACCACTGAGCCACCAAATTAACCACGTGCATATACACACCACTGAGCCACCATATACAGTGCTAACCACTGAGCCACCATATACAGTGCTAACCACTGAGCCACCATATACAGTGCTAACCACTGAGCCATCATATACAGTGCTAACCACTGAGCCACCATATACAGTGCTAACCACTGAGCCACCGTATACAGTGCTAACCACTGAGCCACCGTATACAGTGCTAACCACTGAGCCACCATATACAGTGCTAACCACTGAGCCACCATATACAGTGCTAACCACTGAGCCACCATATACAGTGCTAACCACTGAGCCACCATATACAGTGCTAACCACTGAGCCACCGTATACAGTACTAACCACTGAGCCACCATATACAGTGCTAACCACTGAGCCACCATATACAGTGCTAACCACTGAGCCACCATATACAGTGCTAACCACTGAGCCACCGTATACAGTGCTAACCACTGAGCCACCGTATACAGTACTAACCACTGAGACCACCGTATACAGTGCTAACCACTGAGCCACCATATACAGTGCTAACCACTGAGCCACCATATACAGTGCTAACCACTGAGCCACCATATACAGTGCTAACCACTGAGCCACCATATACAGTGCTAACCACTGAGCCACCATATACAGTGCTAACCACTGAGCCACCATATATACAGTGCTAACCACTGAGCCACCATATACAGTGCTAACCACTGAGCCACTGTATACAGTGCTAACCACTGAGCCACCGTATACAGTGCTAACCACTGAGCCACCGTATACAGTGCTAACCACTGAGCCACCATATACAGTGCTAACCACTGAGCCACCATATACAGTGCTAACCACTGAGCCACCATATACAGTGCTAACCACTGAGCCACCGTATACAGTGCTAACCACTGAGCCACCATACAGTGCTAACCACTGAGCCACCATATACAGTGCTAACCACTGAGCCACCATATACAGTGCTAACCACTGAGCCACCATATACAGTGCTAACCACTGAGCCACCATATACAGTGCTAACCACTGAGCCACCATATACAGTGCTAACCACTGAGCCACCATATACAGTGCTAACCACTGAGCCACCATATACAGTGCTAACCACTGAGCCACCATATACAGTGCTAACCACTGAGCCACCATATACAGTGCTAACCACTGAGCCACCATATACAGTGCTAACCACTGAGCCACCATATACAGTGCTAACCACTGAGCCACCATATACAGTGCTAACCACTGAGCCACCATTAAGTGCTAACCACTGAGCCACATATACAGTGCTAACCACTGAGCCACCTATACAGTGCTAACCACTGAGCCACCATATACAGTGCTAACCACTGAGCCACCTATACAGTGCTAACCACTGAGCCACCATATACAGTGCTAACCACTGAGCCACACTATACAGTGCTAACCACTGAGCCACCATATACAGTGCTAACCACTGAGCCACCATATACAGTGCTAACCACTGAGCCACCATATACAGTGCTAACCACTGAGCCACCATATACAGTGCTAACCACTGAGCCACCATAAGTGCTAACATGACAATACAGTGCTAACCACTGAGCCACCGTATACAGTGCTAACCACTGAGCCACCATATACAGTGCTAACCACTGAGCCACCATATACAGTGCTAACCACTGAGCCACCATATACAGTGCTAACCACTGAGCCACCATATACAGTGCTAACCACTGAGCCACCATATCAGTGCTAACACTGAACAGTTACGTGCTAACCACTGAGCCACCATACAGTGCTAACCACTGAGCCACCATACAGTGCTAACCACTGAGCCACCATATACAGTGCTAACCACTGAGCCACCATATACAGTGCTAACCACTGAGCCACCATATACAGTGCTAACCACTGAGCCACCTAAGTATACATGTGCTAACCACTGAGCCACCATATACAGTGCTAACCACTGAGCCACCATATACAGTGCTAACCACTGAGCCACCATATACAGTGCTAACCACTGAGCCACCATATACAGTGCTAACCACTGAGCCACCATATACAGTGCTAACCACTGAGCCACATATCAGTGCTAACCATAGCACCAATACAGTGCTAACCACTGAGCCACCATATACAGTGCTAACCACTGAGCCACCATATACAGTGCTAACCACTGAGCCACCATATACAGTGCTAACCACTGAGCCACCATATACAGTGCTAACCACTGAGCCACCATATACAGTGCTAACCACTGAGCCACCATATACAGTGCTAACCACTGAGCCACCATATACAGTGCTAACCACTGAGCCACCATATACAGTGCTAACCACTGAGCCACCATATACAGTGCTAACCACTGAGCCACCATATACAGTGCTAACCACTGAGCCACCATATACAGTGCTAACCACTGAGCCACCATATACAGTGCTAACCACTGAGCCACCATATACAGTGCTAACCACTGAGCCACCATATACAGTGCTAACCACTGAGCCACCATATACAGTGCTAACCACTGAGCCACCATATACAGTGCTAACCACTGAGCCACCATATACAGTGCTAACCACTGAGCCACCATATACAGTGCTAACCACTGAGCCACCATATACAGTGCTAACCACTGAGCCACCATAACAGTGCTAACACTGAGCCACCATATACAGTGCTAACCACTGAGCCACCATTACAGTGCTAACCACTGAGCCACCATAACAGTGCTAACCACTGAGCCACCTATACAGTGCTAACCACTGAGCCACCATATACAGTGCTAAACACACTGAGCCACCATATACAGTGCTAACCACTGAGCCACCATATACAGTGCTACAACCACATTAAGTCTAACCGAGTATACAGTGAAACTGAGCCACCATTACAGTGTAACCACACCACTATACAGTGCTAACCACTGAGCCTACCATACATGCTAACACTGAGCCACATATACAGTGCTAACCACTGAGCCACCATACAGTGCTAACCACTGAGCCACCATAACAGTGCTAACCACTGAGCAACCATACAGTGCTAACCACTGAGCCACATCAGTGCTAACCTGAGCACATTACAGTGCTAACCATGACCACTGTACTGACCACCAATATACAGTGCTAACCACTGAGCACCATAACAGTGTAACACTGAGCCACCATATACAGTGCTAACCACTGAGCCAACCATTATACATGTGCTAACCATGAGCCAATACAGTCTAACAGAGCCACCATATACAGTGCTAACCACTGAGCCACCATATACAGTGCTAACCTGAGCCATACAGGCTAACACTGAGCCACCATACAGTGCTAACCACTGAACATACGGCTACACGAGCTCATACAGTGCTAACCACTGGCTTCAGTGCTACCACACCTGACGTCTGACAGGTGCTACCATGGCCTCCACACTATAGTGCTGACATGTGGTCCTACAGTGCTCCATCCCACCATGATGTGACTGGATCATGTATGGAGCCTCTCAGTGCTCTCCTACACCTACGTGCTTGGCACCAATGTGTCCATGTGCCCTCCACACTGACTGTGCTGGACATTGGTGCTCCAGTGCCCCACACCGACTGGGGACATGTGGTGCTCCATGTCCACAACTGACTGTGCTGGACATGGGTGCTCCAGGCCTCCACACTGACGTCTGGACATGTGTGCTCCATGGCCCTACACACCTGACTGTCGGACTATGTGGGCCTCAGTCCCTCCAACCTGACCTGTGCTGGGACAGTGGTGCTCCAGTGCCCTCCACACCTGACGTGCTGGACATGTGTGCTCGCAGTGCTCTCCACACCTGACTGGCTGGGACAATGTGTGCTGCAGGCCTCCACACTGACTGCTGGACATGTGGTGCTCCAGTGCCCTCCACACCTGACTGTGCTGGGACATGTGGTGCTCCAGTGCTCTCCACACCTGACTGTGCTGGACATGTGGTGCTCCAGTGCCCTCCACACCTGACTGTGCTGGAATGTGGTGCTCCATGCCTCCCACACCTGACTGTGCGGGACATGTGGTGCTCCAGTGCCCTCACACCTGACTGTGCTGGGACATGTGGTGCTCCAGTGCTCTCACCTGACTGTGTGGACATGTGGTGCTCCAGTGCTCCAACACCTGACTGTGCTGGGACTGTGGGTGCTCCAGTGCTCTCCAACCTGACTGTGCTGGGACATGTGGTGCTCCAGTGCCCTCCACACTGACTGTGCTGGACATGTGTGCTGCAGTGGGCGGACATGTGGTGCTCAGTGCCTCACACCTGACTGTGCTGGGACATGTGGTGCTCCAGTGCTCTCCACACCTGACTGTGCTGGGACATGTGGTGCTCCAGTGCCCTCCACACCTGACTGTGCTGGGACATGTGGTGCTCCAGTGCCCTCCACACCTGACTGTGCTGGGACATGTGTGCTCCAGTGCCTCCACACCTGACTGTGCTGGGACATGTGGTGCTCCATGCCTCCACACCTGACTGTGCTGGGACATGTGGTGCTCCAGTGCTCTCTCCACACCTGACTGTGCTGGGACATGTGGTGCTCCAGTGCCCTCCACACCTGACTGTGCTGGGACATGTGGTGCTCCAGTGCCCTCCACACCTGACTGTGCTGGGACATGTGGTGCTCCAGTGCCTCCACACCTGACTGTGCTGGGACATGTGGTGCTCCAGTGCTCTCCACACCTGACTGTGCTGGGACATGTGGTGCTCCAGTGCTCTCCACACCTGACTGTGCTGGGACATGTGGTGCTCCAGTGCCTCTCCACACCTGACTGTGCTGGGACATGTGGTGCTCCAGTGCCCTCCACACCTACTGTGCTGGGACATGTGGTCTCCAGTGCCCTCCACACTGACTGTGCTGGGACATGTGGTGCTCCAGTGCTCTCCACACCTGACTGTGCTGGGACATGTGGTGCTCCAGTGCCCTCCACACCTGACTGTGCTGGACATGTGGTGCTCCAGTGCTCCTCCACACCTGACTGTGCTGGGACATGTGGTGCTCCAGTGCTCCTCCACACCTGACTGTGCTGGGACATGTGGTGCTCCAGTGCCTCTCCACACCTGACTGTGCTGGGACATGTGGTGCTCCAGTGCCCTCCACACCTGACTGTGCTGGGACATGTGTGCTCCAGTGCCCTCCACACCTGACTGTGCTGGGACATGTGGTGCTCCAGTGCTCCCACACCTGACTGTGCTGGGACATGTGGTGCTCCAGTGCCTCTCCACACCTGACTGTGCTGGGACATGTGGTGCTCCATGCCCTCCACACCTGACTGTGCTGGGACATTGGTGCTCCAGTGCCTCTCCACACCTGACTGTGCTGGGACATGTGGTGCTCCAGTGCCCTCCACACCTGACTAGTGTCATGCTCACTAGTGTATGGTCTGCCTCCACTATGTACGGGGTCAGTGCTCCCCTCGGCTGATGTTCTCATACCCTCTGCGATGGTCTCAGTCTCCAATTCTGAATGTGCTGCCAACCTAGGAATGGCCAGGCCACCATGTGGACATGGCCCTCCACCACTGGGGGGTGCCCATGCCTCACTGTGACTGTGGCTCAGGCTCACAGAGTGACGTTCTCAGTGCCCTACGGCTGAAGTGGCCATCTCAAACTGCGGACAGGGGCTCCATGCTAATACTGGCTGAATGCTCGTGCTCCACATACGTGTACATGTGTCAGTGCTAACACTGTGCACATTCATGCTAACCGAGCACATTGTGCTCCATGCCCAACTGCTCTGGCATTGTGCCCATGCCCCAATACTGTTGGGACATTGTGCTCCATGCCTCCACACCTACTGCTGGACATTGGCTCCATGCCACATACTGTGTACATGGCCCAGTGCCCCACACCTACGTGCTACATTGGCCCAGTGCCTCCACACTAGTGCTACATGGCTCAGCCCACACCTACAGTGCTAATGGCCAGTGCTCCCAACTAGTGCTACATGGCTCAGTGCCCCACTACGTGTGACATGGCTCAGTGCCCACACCTACGGCTGGACATTGTGCTCCATGCCCCAATACGTGCTACATGGCCCAGTGCTCCACACCACCTACAGTGCTCAGGCCACCTACGTGCTAACATGGCTCAGTGCCCCCCACCTACGTGCTGACATGGCTCCAGTGCCCTCCACCTACGTGCTGGGACATTGTGCTCCATGCCTCACACACTGGCGTACATGTACCAGGCCACCTACGTGCTACATGGCTCAGTGCTCCTCACACTACTGTGCTGACATGGTCTCAGGCTCCACAGCTTGCTAATGTGCTATCCCACACCACGCTGACAGGGTGCTCCATGCTCCACACATTGCTACATGGGTCAGGCTAACTGACTCGGACTTGTGAGCCTCATACGTCACACGAGGTGCGGTGCCGTGCCCACATAGTGGGGAATTGGCTCCAGTCTCAACTAGTCTGAAGTGGCTCAGTCAACCTGACTGTGGACTGTGTGCAGTGCCACACACCTACTGTGCTGAATTGTGCAGCATGCCATGGCTAATGGTGCTCAGTGCCCCCATTGCTGACTGGTGCCAGCCCAACTGACTGTGGCGTGGTCCAGTCTCCACACCTGACTTGTGGACATGTGCCAGTGCCCCCACCTGCTGATGTTCCAGGCCCTCCACCTGACTGTGCTGGAATGTGGTGCTCCAGGCCTCCCACCGACTGGCTGGGACAGTCTGCTCAGCTTCACATGGGCAGTGCTCACCTTCGACTGTGTGCTCACATGTGGTGGCTGACACTTCACGATGGCTGACATGGCTCGGTCCCGTGCGCATGTGGTGCATGGCTCCGTGTCGCTGTGGCTGCTCCAGTGGCTGACATGGTGCAGTGCTCCACCTACTGCGGCTGTTGGTCGCTCCCCACCTGCTGCATGGGCCCAGTGCCACCCTGATCTGGACTTGGTGCTCCAGTGCCCTCACTGACTGTGCTGGGACAGTGTGCTCCATGCCCCCAACCGACTGTGCTGGGACATGGTGCTCCAGTCCTCCACACTGACTGTTGGACTGTGTGCGCCTCACACTGATGTGTGCAGTGTGTCCAACCTGCTGTGTGGACGTCTCTCCCACACCTGACTGTGGGACATGTGGTGCTCAGTGCCTCACTGACTGTGCTGGGCATGGTCCTGCCCTCCAGACTGTGGTGACAGTGCCCATGCCTCACACTGACGTGCTGGGACATTGGTGCTCCATGCCCTCACACCTGACTGTGTGACTGTGTGTGCCATGCTCGACTGTGCTGGCTGACGGTGCTCGCGTGTCCCCATGCTGTCAGGGACGGGTGGGCTCGTGCCCTCCACACCTGACTGTGCTGGACATGTGGTGCCAGTGCCCTCCACCTGCTGATGTGGGACATGTGCTCCACCCTACTGTGTGGGGCATGTGTGCTCCGTGCCTCCACACCTGACTGTGTGGGACATGTGGTCTCCAGTCCCTCCACACCTGACTGTGCTGGGACATGTGGCTCGTGCCCTCCACCTGACTGTGTGGGCATGTGGTGCTCCAGTGCCCTCCACACCTGACTGTGCTGGACATGTGGTGCTCCAGTGCCCTCCACACCTACTGTGCTGGGACATGTGGTGCTCCAGTGCCTCCACACCTGACTGTCGGGACTGTGGTGCTCCAGTGCCTCCAACTGTGTGTGGGACATTGGTGCTCCGTGCCCACCTGTGCTGTGGGCTGTGCTCTGCCCTCCACCTGACTGTGCTGGGACATGTGGTGCTCCAGTGCCTCTCACACCTGCTGCTGGGACATGTGGCTCCAGTGCCTCCACACCTGACTCTGGACATGTGGTGTCCAGTGCCCTCCACACCTGATGTGCTGGGACATGTGGTGCTCCAGTGCCTCCACACCTGACTGTGCTGGACATGTGGTGCTCCAGTGCCCTCCACACCTGACTGTGCTGGGACATGTGTGCCCAGTGCCTCCCACCTGCTGGCTGGCATGGTGCCCTCCTCCACACCTGCTGGCTGGGCTGTGCTCCAGTCCCCCACCTGACTGGCTGGGCAGTGTGCTCCATCCCTCCACCTGACTGTGCTGGACATGGTGCTCCGGTGCTCCACCCTACTGCTGGCATGGTGCTCCAGTGCCCTCCACACCTGACGTGCTGGGACATGTGTGCTCCAGTGCCCTCCACACCTGACTGTGCTGGACATGTGGTGCCCAGTGCCCTCCACACCTGACTGCTGGGACAGTGTGCTCATCCTCACCTGCTGTGGGACATGTGGTGCTCCAGTGCCTCCACACCGCTGGCTGGGCTGTGGCTCGTCTCCTGCCGACACCTGCTGTGCTACTGTGGTGCTCATGCCCTCCACACCTGACTGTGCTGGGACATGTGGTGCTCCAGTGCTCTCCACACCTGACTGTGCTGGACATGTGGTGCTCCAGTGCCCTCCACACCTGACTGTGCTGGACATGTGTGCTCCAGTGCCCTCCACCTACTGTGCTGGGACATGTGGTGCTCCAGTGCTCTCCACACCTGACTGGCTGGGACATGTGTGCTCCAGTGCCCTCCACACCTGACTGGCGGGACATGTGTGCTCCGTGCCTCCACACCTGACTGTGCTGGGACATGTGGTGCTCCAGTGCCCTCCCACCTGACTGTGCTGGACATGTGGTGCCCATGCCTCCACACCTGACTGTGCTGGGACATGTGGTGCTCCAGTGCCCTCCACACCTGACTGTGCTGGGACATGTGGTGCTCCAGTGCCTCCAACCTGACTGTGCTGGACAGTGGGCAGTGCCCTCCACACCTGACTGTGCTGGGACATGTGGTGCTCCAGTGCCCTCCAACCTGACTGTGCTGGGACATGTGGTGCTCCAGTGCCTCCACACCTGACTGTGCTGGGACATGTGGTGCTCCAGTGCCCTCCCACCTGACTGTGCTGGACATGTGGTGCTCCAGTGCCTCCACACCTGACTGTGCTGGACCATGTGGTGCTCCAGTGCCCTCCACACTACTGTGCTGGACATGTGTGCTCCAGTGCTCTGACATGTGTGCTGGACATGTGTCTCCAGTGCTCCAATGTGTGCTCATGTGTGCTCCACCTACCTGACTGTGCTGACATGTGTCTCCATCCCTCACACCTGACTGTGCTGCATGTAGTGCTCCAGTGCCTCCACTCCGCTTGACATGTGGTGCCAGTGCTCTCCCACTGACTCGACATGTGTGTGCAGTGCCTCCAACCCACTGTGCTGGGACATGTGGTGCTCCGTGCCTCCCACACCTGACTGTGCTGGGACATGTGGTGCTCCAGTGCCCTCCACACCTGACTGTGCTGGGACATGTGGTGCTCCAGTGCCCTCCACACCTGACTGTGCTGGGACATGTGGTGCTCCAGTGCCCTCCACACCTGACTGTGCTGGGACATGTGGTGCTCCAGTGCCCTCCACACCTGACTGTGCTGGGACATGTGGTGCTCCAGTGCCCTCCACACCTGACTGTGCTGGGACATGTGGTGCTCCAGTGCCCTCCACACCTGACTGTGCTGGGACATGTGGTGCTCCAGTGCTCTCCACACCTGACTGTGCTGGGACATGTGGTGCTCCAGTGCTCTCCACACCTGACTGTGCTGGGACATGTGGTGCTCCAGTGCCTCCACACCTGACTGTGCTGGGACATGTGGTGCTCCAGTGCTCCTCCACACCTGACTGTGCTGGGAACATGTGGTGCTCCAGTGCCCTCCACACCTGACTGTGCTGGGACATGTGGTGCTCCAGTGCTCCTCCACACCTGACTGTGCTGGGACATGTGGTGCTCCAGTGCTCTCTCCACACCTGACTGTGCTGGGACATGTGGTGCTCCAGTGCCCTCCACACCTGACTGTGCTGGGACATGTGGTGCTCCAGTGCCCTCTCCACACCTGACTGTGCTGGGACATGTGGTGCTCCAGTGCCCTCCCCCACTACCTGACTGTGCTGGGACATGTGGTGCTCCAGTGCCCTCCACACCTGACTGTGCTGGGACATGTGGTGCTCCAGTGCCCTCCACACCTGACTGTGCTGGGACATGTGGTGCTCCAGTGCCTCTCCACACCTGACTGTGCTGGGACATGTGGTGCTCCAGTGCCCTCCACACCTGACTGTGCTGGGACATGTGGTGCTCCAGTGCCCTCCACATCTGACTGTGCTGGGACATGTGGTGCTCCAGTGCCTCTCCACACCTGACTGTGCTGGGACATGTGGTGCTCCAGTGCCCTTCCACACCTGACTGTGCTGGGACATGTGGTGCTCCAGTGCCCTCCACACCTGACTGTGCTGGGACATGTGGTGCTCGCAGTGCCCTCCACACCTGACTGTGCTGGGACATGTGGTGCTCCAGTGCCCTCCACACCTGACTGTGCTGGGACATGTGGTGCTCAGTGCCCTCCACACCTGACTGTGCTGGGACATGTGGTGCTGCAGTGCCCTCCACACCTGACTGTGCTGGGACATGTGGTGCTCCAGTGCCTCTCCACACCTGACTGTGCTGGGACATGTGGTGCTGCAGTGCCCTCCACACCTGACTGTGCTGGGACATGTGGTGCTCCAGTGCCTCTCCACACCTGACTGTGCTGGGACATGTGGTGCTGCAGTGCCCTCCACACCTGACTGTGCTGGGACATGTGGTGCTGCAGTGCTCTCCCACACCTGACTGTGCTGGGACATGTGGTGCTCCAGTGCTCTCTCCACACCTGACTGTGCTGGGACATGTGGTGCTCCAGTGCTCTCCACACCTGACTGTGCTGGGACATGTGGTGCTCCAGTGCTCTCTCCACACCTGACTGTGCTGGGACATGTGGTGCTCCAGTGCCCTCTCCACACCTGACTGTGCTGGGACATGTGGTGCTCCAGTGCTCTCTCCACACCTGACTGTGCTGGGACATGTGGTGCTGCAGTGCCTCCACACCTGACTGTGCTGGGACATGTGGTGCTCCAGTGCTCTCCACACCTGACTGTGCTGGGACATGTGGTGCTGCAGTGCTCTCCACACCTGACTGTGCTGGGACATGTGGTGCTGCAGTGCTCTCTCCACACCTGACTGTGCTGGACATGTGGTGCTCCAGTGCCCTCCACACCTGACTGTGCTGGGACATGTGGTGCTCCAGTGCCCTCCACACCTGACTGTGCTGGGACATGTGGTGCTCCAGTGCCCTCCACACCTGACTGTGCTGGGACATGTGGTGCTCCAGTGCCCTCCACACCTGACTGTGCTGGGACATGTGGTGCTCCAGTGCCCTCCACACCTGACTGTGCTGGGACATGTGGTGCTCCAGTGCCCTCCACACCTGACTGTGCTGGGACATGTGGTGCTCCAGTGCCCTCCACACCTGACTGTGCTGGGACATGTGGTGCTCCAGTGCCCTCCACACCTGACTGTGCTGGAACATGTGGTGCTCCAGTGCCCCCACACCTGACTGTGCTGGGACATGTGGTGCTCCAGTGCCCTGCACACCTGACTGTGCTGGGACATGTGGTGCTCCAGTGCCCTCCACACACTGACCTCAGCTCACTGGGTTTGTGGGAGATTTGGCAGCCATCTCTCCCCTTCACTTGCAGCCTTTTCCTTCTTTTGCTCTTTAGTTTTCCTCTTCCATAACTTTTTTACTTTTCCATTACTACAGACATATGAGGCTTCTGGTTGTTATTTTTTGGGGATGAGTTGTACTGTCAGATGAAATCATTTATTTTACCATATAGTGACAGGAAAATAGGAAAAAATCAAAGTGCAGTGAAATTGCAAAAATTGAGTATAATTGCCCATTACTTTATTTATTCACAATGTTCACTATATGGTAACACTGAGGTGTCGGTATGATGTCTGGGGTCAGTACTATATGGTAACACTGATATGTCAGTATGATGTCTGGGGTCAGTACTATATGGTAACACTGAGGTGTCGGTGTGATGTCTGGGGTCAGTACTATATGGTAACACTGAGGTGTCGGTATGATGTCTGGGGTCAGTACTATATGGTAACACTGAGGAGTCGGTATGATGTCTGGGGTCAGTACTATATGGTAACACTGAGGTGTCGGTATGATGTCTGGGGTCAGTACTATATGGTAACACTGAGGTGTCGGTATGATGTCTGGGGTCAGTGCTATATGGTAACACTGAGGTGTCGGTGTGATGTCTGGGGTCAGTACTATATGGTAACACTGAGGTGTCGGTATGATGTCTGGGGTCAGTACTATATGGTAACACTGAGGTGTCGGTATGATGTCTGGGGTCAGTACTATATGGTAACACTGAGGTGTCGGTATGATGTCTGGGGTCAGTACTATATGGTAACACTGAGGTGTTGGTATGATGTCTGGGGTCAGTAGTATATGGTAACACTGAGGTGTCTGTATGATGTCTGGGGTCAATACTATATGGTAACACTGAGGTGTCGGTATGATGTCTGGGGTCAGTACTATATGGTAACACTGAGGTGTCGGTATGATGTCTGGGGTCAGTACTATATGGTAACACTGAGGTGTCGGTATGATGTCTGGGGTCAGTACTATATGGTAACACTGAGGTGTCTGTATGATGTCTGGGGTCAATACTATATGGTAACACTGAGGTGTTGGTATGATGTCTGGGGTCAGTACTATATGGTAACACTGAGGTGTCTGTATGATGTCTGGGTCAATACTATATGGTAACACTGAGGTGTCGGTATGATGTCTGGGGTCAGTACTATATGGTAACACTGAGGTGTCTGTATGATGTCTGGGGTCAGTACTATATGGTAACACTGAGGTGTCGGTATGATGTCTGGGGTCAGTGCTATATGGTAACACTGAGGTGTTGGTATGATGTCTGGGGTCAATACTATATGGTGACACTGAGGTGTCGGTGTGATGTCTGGGGTCAGTACTATATGGTAACACTGAGGTGTCTGTATGATGTCTGGGGTCAATACTATATGGTGACACTGAGGTGTCGGTATGATGTCTGGGGTCAATACTATATGGTGACACTGAGGTGTCGGTGTGATGTCTGGGGTCAGTACTATATGGTGACACTGAGGTGTCGGTATGATGTCTGGGGTCAGTACTATATGGTAACACTGAGGTGTCGTTATGATGTCTGGGGTCAGTACTATATGGTAACACTGAGGTGTCGGTATGATGTCTGGGGTCAATACTATATGGTGACACTGAGGTGTCGGTGTGATGTCTGGGGTCAGTACTATATGGTAACACTGAGGTGTCGGTGTGATGTCTGGGGTCAGTACTATATGGTAACACTGAGGTGTCGGTGTGATGTCTGGGGTCAGTACTATATGGTAACACTGAGGTGTCGGTGTGATGTCTGGGGTCAATACTATATGGTGACACTGAGGTGTCGGTGTGATGTCTGGGGTCAGTACTATATGGTAACACTGAGGTGTCGGTGTGATGTCTGGGGTCAGTACTATATGGTAACACTGAGGTGTCGGTATGATGTCTGGGGTCAGTACTATATGGTAACACTGAGGTGTCGGTATGATGTCTGGGGTCAGTACTATATGGTAAAACTGAGGTGTCGGTATGATGTCTGGGGTCAGTACTATATGGTGACACTGAGGTGTCGGTGTGATGTCTGGGGTCAGTACTATATGGTAACACTGAGGTGTCGGTGTGATGTCTGGGGTCAGTACTATATGGTAACACTGAGGTGTCGGTATGATGTCTGGGGTCAGTACTATATGGTAACACTGAGGTGTCGGTATGATGTCTGGGGTCAGTACTATATGGTAACACTGAGGTGTCGGTATGATGTCTGGGTCAGTACTATATGGTGACACTGAGGTGTCGGTATGATGTCTGGGGTCAGTACTATATGGTAACACTGAGGTGTCGGTATGATGTCTGGGGTCAGTACTATATGGTAACACTGAGGTGTCGGTATGATGTCTGGGGTCAGTACTATATGGTAACACTGAGGTGTCGGTATGATGTCTGGGGTCAGTACTATATGGTAACACTGAGGTGTCGGTATGATGTCTGGGGTCAGTGCTATATGGTAACACTGAGGTGTCGGTATGATGTCTGGGGTCAGTGCTATATGGTAACACTGAGGTGTCGGTATGATGTCTGGGGTCAGTACTATATGGTAACACTGAGGTGTCGGTATGATGTCTGGGGTCAGTACTATATGGTAACACTGAGGTGTCGGTATGATGTCTGGGGTCAGTACTATATGGTAACACTGAGGTGTCGGTATGATGTCTGGGGTCAGTACTATATGGTAACACTGAGGTGTCGGTATGATGTCTGGGGTCAGTACTATATGGTAACACTGAGGTGTCGGTGTGATGTCTGGGGTCAGTACTATATGATAACACTGAGGTGTCGATATGATGTCTGGGGTCAGTACTATATGGTAACACTGAGGTGTCGGTATGATGTCTGTGGTCAGTACTATATGGTAACACTGAGGTGTCGGTATGATGTCTGGGTCAGGACTATATGGTAACACTGAGGTGTCGGTATGATGTCTGGGGTCAGTACTATATGGTAACACTGAGGTGTCGGTATGATGTCTGGGGTCAGTACTATATGGTAACACTGAGGTGTCGGTTATGATGTCTGGGGTCAGTACTATATGGTAACACTGAGGTGTCGGTATGATGTCTGGGGTCAGTACTATATGATAACACTGAGGTGTCGATATGATGTCTGGGGTCAGTACTATATGGTAACACTGAGGTGTCGGTATGATATCTGGGGTCAGTGCTATATGGTAACACTGAGGTGTCGGTATGATATCTGGGGTCAGTACTATATGGTAACACTGAGGTGTCGGTGTGATGTCTGGGGTCAGTACTATATGGTAACCCTGAGGTGTCGGTATGATGTCTGGGGTCAGTACTATATGGTAACACTGACGTGTCGGTATGATGTCTGGGGTCAGTACTATATGGTAACACTGAGGTGTCGGTATGATGTCTGGGGTCAGTGCTATATGGTAACACTGAGGTGTCGGTATGATGTCTGGGGTCAGTACTATATGGTAACACTGAGGTGTCGGTATGATGTCTGGGGTCAGTACTATATGGTAACACTGAGGTGTCGGTATGATGTCTGGGGTCAGTACTATATGGTAACACTGAGGTGTCGGTATGATGTCTGGGGTCAGTACTATATGGTAACACTGAGGTGTCGGTGTGATGTCTGGGGTCAGGGCTATATGGTAACACTGAGGTGTCGGTATGATGTCTGGGGTCAGTACTATATGGTAACACTGAGGTGTCGGTGTGATGTTTGGGGTCAGTACTATGGGGGCTGTGAGTAGATGCTGAAGGGTAAGGCACAGACATGGTATCATCACTCCCCTGTACCCCCCCATCCCCCCGACCCACCCAGCTCCTCCATGTCAGCTGGAAGATTTCCTGTTCTCTGTTCCTCAGGCGCAGGCACCGCTCCTCTGTCTGCTTCCACTTTGCTCCATTGTGCATTTGCCGCCAGTGTCCTCGATCAGACATTTCTGAATGCAGTCATAACAAGTGCCGTATTTATCGGATTTTAAGACGCACTTTTGTTTCCCTCAAATTGGGGGGAAATGGGTGTGTGTCTTAAAATGCAAATCTTAAGAAAAAATTACCTGGGGGGGGGGGGGGGGGCGGCAATGGAGCGAGGGTGCCGGAGGCAGGTTCCAGAGTGTGAGGGCACAGCTGCAGGACCGGAGCTGGGGATGTCACGGTGGTCCTGGTCTGGACCGTGTCCCTGTTCTCACAAAGAAAAGGGAGTATTTACAAGGGAAATTGTTGTCGTGACGCCACCCACGGGTTGTGGTCAGTGAGGGGACCACCGCTGCAGTGTGCTTCTGTCAGGAGGATGGATGGATGCTGCAGCAAGGTGGATGAGCCCACCGCAGGTTGGGGCTGCTCCTGACCGGGTGGAAAGGTGCAATCAAAGTTCTGTATACCTGGAATCATACAAGGGAGACTGGAACAGGGTTCACCAGGTTTTTACAAGGTCTTTACGGTACAGTTCACACAGCTCTTGGTACAATTCTCAACACAGTCACTTTACACAGGTAACTCCGGACACTTTGAACCCTCTGCAGCCGGGCTATCTCTCTGAGACCCTTCACTCCCTCTCAATATCCTTTCAGGCTTGTTCTCTCTGCTTTTCCTTGTGGGTTGTATGACGGCAACTCGGCCCCTTGTATATGGCTTCCCCCTATGTGTGTGGGAGTAAGCCGGGTCCTCCAGTGTGTTGCTGAGTCTTCAACCCGTGTAGTAGGAACTCCAACTTAGAATTAAAGCGTCGGTTTGTCAGTGTACTGGCGTGTAGCTTCAGTCACCCAGAGCCGACACTCTGGTCCCAGCCTAGCTTAGGTGTCCCTGTCTTTGATCACTTTTCCTACCCATGTGGTTCTCCAGTTACAACAAGGGGAATCTACCCTGCCAGTAGTCGGTCAACGCTGCCGTACTCCTCGGACCTGGTGTCACCGGTCCGGTCTCTGTCCTCACTTTCCCTTGGGCTGCCGGCTATGGACGAGGTTTCTCTCCATGGATCTGTGTCACTGTGGATTCTGCGTCTCCAGGGAGCCCTATCCCTCCGGGAAGTGTCACTCTGTCGCTGGTCTTGTCTTCTGGTCAGCTCACTATGGCCTACTAACTCCTTCCTCCTCTTTCCTTCCTTTTGTACTGGTCTACCACCTGACCTACTTCCCACCCACTTTCCTCTAAACCCTACCACCCCTTGCCCGCCTAGAGTCCCAGGCTCCGGATTGGGTGTTGTGCTCTAGTGGGTGTGTGTGCTGTGAAGGTGTTGATTGCACAACCTGTCTCCCTTCTGCCTGGCTGCAGTTCCCTCATGTGGTCTCCTGGTCGCAGGGGCGCCACAGTTGTCGCTGGTGAGATCTGACTGTTTGACATCTCACCAGTGATCACATAGCGACGCACCAGCGATCCCTACCAGGTTGGATCGTTGTTGGGATCCCTGGTGTGTTGCCAAGTGTGACTGGGCCTTAAGGATACTCGGAATCGAGCTTTGAGGCTTCATCATGGGGATCACAGGGACCGAGACCAGGCTCCGTGACCCTAGCGATGTCATTAAAAGTTCGGTGTGGGTGGCTCTCTGTCTTAGGCTGAAGGCATATTATGTGAGTGCCTTGCATTGCACTCGGACCAGTGTCATTCAATAATACTGGTCCCATTAACGTGAGTTAGTCTCATTACACTCGCTTTGCGAGAGATATGCGAGTTCAATTGCATAATACTGCGATTGAACGAGATTTCCTCGTGCGAGTGGCAATGCAAAGTATATGGGTGCGAGTGAAACTCCTACAGCACACTGTGCGAAAGTCGCACGCATGTGCTTTCAAAATTGCTTCGAACTCCGCAGCTGTCAAAGCCGCAGAGTTTAAATTTGCCGGTTTCCCGGTACAGTAGCAAATCATCTATCACCGCTGTGACAGCAGCGGTGAAGGATAATTATTGAAAACTCAGATGTTGACCACATTTTGTAAATTGCGGGGTTTAGCTGCATATTAACCCCATGTGCAGCCTCGGGGTGGCATGTCAGCACAGAGGCTGCAGATGCAGCTAATAAGCTGATTTATGCAGGTTTTACCTTGATGTTAGTGTGGTGCCAGCTTGTCTCCAGGGAGTGTCCACACTCCCTGGACACATGCTGATATCACACACTGGCTCAGCATGGGTTAATAAATGGTTTAACACTAGAAGTCCCAGAGAGGGGTCATTTAATATTTCTACCTTTGGAACCCAGAGACGGGTCGAATGACCTTGAAGGATTTTAGGCCACATTTACAAATGAAAGGATGCTAATTGGAGCCATCAGAGTTGTCGGTTTGGACTAAGGGTTATTTGACCCTCTTTCGGGACTTCAGGGGGAGCTCAAAATTTCTGGGACTTCTAGTGTTAACTAAAAGCCTCTAACTGTCTGGAAATAGAAGTTTACAGTAAATGCAAGCGGCTCCTGAGCTCAGGAGTTGTATGCAGTACTGTACGCTATTTGCGTACAGTACATGCGGGCGGCTCATGAAATCAGGAGCTGTCTGAGGTACTGTACGCTATTAGCGTACAGTACCAGCCGCCTGGCTCCTGACAGGAGCTGCCTGGCATGTATTTTACGCAAATAGCGTACAGTACTGCATACAACTCCTGAGCTCAGGAGCCGCTTGCATTTACTGTAAACTTCTATTTCCCGACAATTAGCGGCTTTTAGTTAAAGAAACCATATATTAACCCCTGCTGAGCCAGTGTGTGATGTCAGCATGTGTCCAGGGAGTGTGGACATACCTGGACACAAGCTGCCAACACACAAACGTGGTTAACCCCTGCATAAACCGGCTTATTAGTCGCTTCGGCAGCCTCTGTGCTGACATGCCGGACAGAGGCTGAACATGGAGTTAATATGCAGCTAAACCCTGCGATTTACAAAATGTGGTCAGCATCTGAGTTTTTAATAATTATCTTTCACCGCTGCTGTCACAGCGGTGATAGATAATTTGTTACTGTACCGGGAAACCGGCAAATTCAAACTCTGCAGCTTTGACAGCCTGGGAGTTTAAATTAATCGAAGTATGCTTCAGGACCGCAGACAGCATCACACTGACACGCACTCATGCAGCACACTCACATGCATACAGCCATGCACACTCACCCACACGCACCACACTCACAAAAAACACACACTACACTCGCATCACTGTCGTGCATCAAAGATGTTCTGTGTTTGATGCATGACAGTGTGCCTCCAGCCTTAGGGATAGGGATATGGCATGGAGGGTTCATTCTGGAAGGGATAACTGGACCTGGGGATACTTGTTAATTTTACGTGACGCCACCCGCAGGTTGCGGCTATAGGTGGCTGCCACTGCACTACAGTTCTCCTAGGGGTCAATGGTTGGGTGGCAGCAATGTTCTTAAGCCCTTTAGGGTAGGGCTGACCCCCAGGGCAGCTAGAGGTACCTGGGTGAGTTAGGGGTACTTTACACTAAGCGAAATCGCTAATACATCAGTTTTTGTGACACAACAGTGACCTAATCAGCGTTCTTGCTATGTTTGACACATAGCAGCGACCCGGCCCCTGCTGTGAGATCGCTGATCATGTTGGAATGTCCTGGACCATTTTTTGATCATCGGGCTCCCGCTGGGCAGCATGCATCGATGTGTTTGGACTGGGACAACGACCAACGACCTCAATGCTACAGGTCTGAGTGACAGGGTCCCAATGACCGCCGTATCATTGCTGCATCACTGGTGAGATCTGACTGTTTCACATCTCACCAGCGACCACGTAGTGACGCTCCAGTGATCCTTTACCAGGTGGTATTATTGTCGGGATTGCTGGTGCGTCGCTAAGTGTAACGTGGCCTTCAGTAGTTGTGTTTCTGGTGCTTTTGACACAGCAGGTTGCAGTCTTCTGGTCTTTAACTCACATTCTTTGTGTAACAGCCTGCTGAGCACCGGGTTCTTGGTGGCAGGGATCCAGCTACTCCCGGGTAGGGGGATGACACATAACTGACACCCCTTCCCTGTCCTTTTTCTGCCGTCTCACAATGTGCTTGCCTCGCCCGTCCTGCCTTGCTCCTCACCACACAGAGCTATGAACCAGTGACTGTGGGCTTTTCTTAGGGGTTAACCTGCAGTGTCTCCCCTTAGCCCTGTGGTTGCCACCTTTTCAGCAGATGTGCGCGGTAGTCTACAGCGTTCCCATAAAAATTCCACAGTCTCAAGGTTGTTAGTTGAGCCTGGTCTGTCATCTCCACTAGTCTTGTGGTTCCCGGTGCCCCTGTTCTTGCAGCCTGGTCCTCCACTTGCCTGTGCCTGACAATGGATATGAGCCCCACGGGTGGATTGCTCACTTCCGGTGCCTCTGGAACCCTCTCTTCCTCCTTGAGCCACTTGGGTGATCTTTCTTCTCCTAGGTCTGTCCTCAGGACGAGCTCCCACTAGCTCCAGTCCTCTGGACACTTCACAGGCGTACTTGTTCTAGCTTCCTCCAACTCGCCCTTGGTGTTACGGTCTCTCTTCACCTCGAATTTGTTGGTCAATTATTTCCTCAACTGTTCAACTGTCTCTTCTGCGTTCTAGATCTTTCTCACTCTATTTATACCCTCTGTCACGTGTCGCACGTCATCAACGTGTGTTTTTCCTGACCTCACTCCTTCCCAAGTGCTCCCTCTAACTACTGCCTTCACCACCCATCCCCACTACAATGGTTCCTAGTGCGTAGCCTGGGTGTCCCGGTACCGGTCTGTACCCCTTTTCCCCGTGAGTGGGATACTATACCCTAATGGGGGTGCAGTACCTCTGTGGTGACTGAATCCGCAGGGGTGCCACACAACATGCCACCCCCCCACTCTACACTATGCCCGCCACCCCCCAGGATCCTACAGCCCGCCCCAGCCCCTAATGTCACCACCCACCCCCATAGTGCAGTTGGGACCGCTGTGCATAGACACACTGTGCCGAATCTGCTCCCGTGAAGGTGATTCGGCACACTGTGTCAGTGCGTGTGGACCGCTGCATGTGTGTGCGCTCACCCTGTGGG
Organism: Allobates femoralis; assembly: GCA_033576535.1. Classification (NCBI taxonomy): domain Eukaryota; kingdom Metazoa; phylum Chordata; class Amphibia; order Anura; family Aromobatidae; genus Allobates; species Allobates femoralis. Next base: position 3,485,080 of record JARQOC010000005.1, read on the forward strand.
CTCTGTGCAGGGGAGATGACGTCTACAGCCCGGGACTCTGCTGTGGAGCCTGATGCTTCTCTCTCCATGCCTCCTGTACCATAGAGCGGGGCACAGAACCAGTGGAGCGGCCTTCTCTATATTGCAGCCGACGGCTCTATGGAGAAATGGAGAGAGAAGCAGAGTCCCGGGCTGCGGACGTCGGCTCCCTTGCACACGGTGAGTGCACACACATGCAGCAGTCCTCACTGCACTCAGTGTGCCAAATCACCTTCACTGCAGCGGATTCGGCACAGTATGTCAGTGGATCAGCAGACCGCTGTGTACAATGGGGGTGGGTGCTGACATGGGAGTGGTCGGCCATACTGAGACTGGGGCGGGCTGTAGGAGTCCTGGGGGTGTCTGAAAATAGTGTATAGTGGGGGAGGGGCGTGTTTGGAGTAGACTGGGAGGAAATGACTAGTTTCCCATTTCCATACAGGCTCCAATACAAAACACGCCCCCTGGACGTTCCCAGGCTCACCAAATATGGGATATCTGAGTAACTATGCAAAATGTTGACAGGATGTATATTATACAAAGTGTCAACATTTTGCAGCCTAGATACACATATGAATTGTAGCAAAAGTCGGGGACAACACCCTTGAAATAAACTTTTTACATCATAACGCTTGAGCAGGATGACGGGACGTCGTTACACAAAGGTGTCAGGATAGGAAACAATAGTTCCCGTTTGCACCTTGTTCTGTGAATGGCGACAGAATTATAATGGGTTTCTTTATGCATAAAAAAAACACTGTCGTTCTTCAAACTACAGGTACAAAATCCTATTTTTTTCTCTTGCATATAATGGATGTGGACGGCTCAATATTTGTCACTGTCATAGGCGGCTTCACACCACGTGTTTGGAGCTGTCAGGTTTGTCCGGTGTTTTGCTGGATTCTCTGGACACAGCCTGACAGCTCCGGACAAACAGAACCGGTGGGCAAATATGCCCTCCAGTTCTGTTTTTTTCCCCAGATTCAGCACGGCGCTGCTGCTGCCGCTGTCCGGTGTGGCTAGCGGGGAGCCAGCCGTGGTTCTGAAATCTCACCTGGGAGCTCTCTAGGTGCTGAAGTTCAGCACCAGTCAGGTCCGGCACCCATAGACTCCCATGTTATTGGGGCCGGGGGATCCAGTTTTGTTTAACTTTTTGCCCCAGACACAAAAATGCTGCAAACTCTGATTTTGTTAAAATGGAAAGCAGCCTGATGCTGCCGGCCAGGGACAAAACCGGAAGGCAAATCACCGCCATCCGGCTCTATCCGGCACCATACAGCTACATTATGTCCAAAATTGGTCCAGGACTGTCAGTTCACACGGATAAGAGGGAGGACAATAGTGGTTTTGTGGGCGACTGAGCGTCTAGGACCTGCGGTGACGTCAGACACGTGTGATACCCCTCGTGACCGGCTCCTCTGGCAACCAGGAAGGAGGAATCCTTTGAGTGGTGCACGCTAGCCACCGGAGGCTCTTACACCGGGTTATGCAGGCTGCATAACCCGGTAAGGTTAGTAATTTACCTAAAAATCTATTTGCCCCACACTCATCCAGCGGATCCTACCCAGGAGCGCTCCTCTGTTTCTCTTCTTTTATCTCAGGTTCACACGGGACAGCCCCGAACCCGAAAAAAACCGTGGTGTGAAGCCGGCCTTAGAGGGGACGCTGCTCAGAGGAAGGCCCCATTCACACTACCACTTCTTTTAATCTGGGCAGATCTGGCTAAAACTGTATGCAACCGCATGCTGTTTCTTCCCCATTGACTTTCAATGAGGTTGCAGGTGCATGCGGTTGCATACAGTTCCAGCCGGATCAGGTTGAGAACGTTTTTTAACAGAAACCAAAAGACGCAGTTTTGTGACTTTTTTAGTGTTTTTGTAACAACCGGATTTTGGGTTATGCCGCCTAAAATAAAATGGTGCTCTATTGAACTCAAATCCAGCGAAAGCCAGATCCTAATGGATTTGGGTTTGTTGACTGTCCATGCCCAGAAGCCAATTTCATGTGACATACCCACCGTGGGATGAGCCATTTTTCACCGGATCCATCAAAACAAATGTACACAACCTGATGCAACTGGACGCTACTGTATCAGTATTACATTGGATCCGTCAGCCGGATCAGTAATCGGGTTTTACAGTTGTCGAGGGATGCAGGTTGTTGCTGTATCACCGCCGGATTTAAAAAAACGGTAGTGGTGCACAAAACATTTAGGCAGGTAATAATAATAATAATCTTTATTTACATAGCGCCAACAAATTCCACAGCCCTTTATAATTCAGAGGGGACATGTACAGACAATATGAGACAATACAGAGTAACAAAAATCTCATAAATCGTGAGGAGTGAGGTCCCTGCTCACAAGAGCTTACAATCTATGAGGAAATAGGGGAGGCACAAAAGGTAAATGGTAAAAAGTGCCGTCATATATGGTCCAGACATCAATATAATAACAGAGTACAGGGGCTTATTTCCAATGATGGTGCAGCCAACTTAAGGAAGTGGGGAATAAGAATTTTGTCTAAAGTCACTTCCAGAGCGAAGAGAATGGGTAATGGGTGGAGAGGTAGGGAGGTGCTGCACTGTGAGCTTTGTGAGTGAGAACAAGCAGTTTCCATTGGATCCTATAATGTATGGGCAGCCAGTGCAATGACTGGCACAGAGTGGATCCTATAGTGTATAGGCAGCCAGTGCAATGACTGGCACAGAGCGGATCCTATAGTGTATGGGCAGCCAGTGCAATGACTGGCACAGAGTGGATCCTATAGTGTATAGGCAGCCAGTGCAATGACTGGCACAGAGCGGATCCTGTAGTGTATGGGCAGCCAGTGCAATGACTGGCACAGAATGGATCCTATAGTGTATGGGCAGCCAGTGCAATGACTGGCACAGAACGGATCCTATAATGTATGGGCAGCAAGTGCAATGACTAGCACAGAGTGGATCCTATAATGTATGAGCAGCCAGTGCAGTGACTGGCACAGAGCGGATCCTATAGTGTATAGGCAGCCAGTGCAATGACTGGCACAGGACAGATCCTATAGTGTATGGGCAGTCAGTGCAATGACTGGCACAGAGCGGATCCTATAATGTATGGGCAGCCAGTGCAATGACTGGCACAGAGCGGATCCTATAATGTATGGGCAGCCAGTGCAATGACTGGCATAGAGCGGATCCTATAATGTATGGGCAGCCAGTGCAATGACTGGGATAAAGCAGATACCAGCAGGAAGGACAGCGCCACAGGCATGGGTAGTAATGAAAAATAAACTTTATGCCATGGTCGTGCAGCAACGTTTCGACCAACCACATGTGGTCTTTATCGAGCTTGACCATGGAATAAAGAAGTTTATTTCTCCATTCGCCTTCCACGACAGCATTGGAGGATGTCGTCCACGCCCTACTGGGGGACAGGAACACAGAGAGGTTAAAAGCCCCTCCCCTTCCTCCGCACTCCAGTGTCTTCCTGTCCCCCTTGGGGCATGGAGAGGTTCCAGTGCTGTCAGGCCGGCAGAGGCAGCATTGGGGTGTACTTACAGCCGGGCCAGGGATGGACGTCGGGGGCGGCCTCCTCCTCCTTCTCTGGGGCTCCCGTGGTGGGACCATCCGGCCTTCCTGCGTCCTACGGGGCAAAGCAGGCCGTGTATTGCAACGCCGGAGGCCTGTTCAGCTCTCCGGCGTCTCCCTCCTCCAGCTGCGGTCCCTGGGGCAGGCATCAGAGGTGCCGCGGAGGTACTTCCGGTTTCGGGTGTGGCACTTCCGGTTTCGGGTGACGGCTCCTGTAAGGGCTGTGGCAGGCTGGGCGCGGCTCCAGGGAACCCAGCAGGACTTTCGCGCGCTACTGCCCGCGGCCGGTGACCAGGAGGAGGGAGGGAACAGGTGTTCCTCGTTGGGGGCACGGTACTTCTGGATAAGTACCCGCTGGAAGCTACACCCAGGTAAGGCTGATCCCTGAAACATGGAGGGTGATAGGCTTCCACCTCTGCTTCTGCAGAGCCCAGCGTTCCCCCAGCTCATGTAAGTGTTTCTGGGGGTGGTCACAAGGGGTAGAGTTATTTAAGCCCTGCACTCACACTGGGACCCCCTTCTCTTCCCTTTTTGTCTATAGGGAGACGAGGGCCGTCTGTGAAAGGGAGCAATAATGTGGCTGCGGCACAAAATTCCCTCTTCCTACAACAAGGTGTCGGCCATGACTGACAGGGTTGTCAGGATGGACTCCCCATCCTTGCTTGAGGAGCTCCAATCCATTAGGGAAGAGGTGCAGGCTTCTATCTCGGCACTGCGGGGTTTTGCTGCAGCTTCCGGGCCTTCCCCTCCGTAAGAGAGGAAGCTCCAGGATTGTGACTCTGTGGATCTCATGGAGGCTGGCCAGAGCTCAGCGTTAGAGGACGGCGAGGATATTGCCGCGGTTGCCTCTGTCCAGACACGAGAATCTGGACACTACTATTTTTCCACGGAGTCCATGGGTGCATTGGTGGACACTGTCCATTGTACCATGGGAGTAGAGGTGGTGGAATCCCCTTCTTCTGTGCAGGACTAAATGTTCAGAGACCTGAAGGCTAAGCGGCTCACCCCATCTGAATGGATTGGAGGGTGATGACTTTGTCTGGGAGGTCCCGAAGGTGGACATCCAGGTGGCCAGGGTAGCAATCAGCTGCTATTGTAAACCCATTGTGCATGCCCTTGACACACTGTTGAAGCTAAGCAGCAGGAGCCTCAGTCACGGGCTGGATGGGAGACCTCATGAGAGACCCAATGGGAATCTCTATGGCTGTCTCTATAAAGTCAATGGGACTTCTAACATGAAGGTCTATGGCAGTATTCCATTTGGGAAACTTAGCATATAGGACCACGTTGCCTTTTGAAGATTCCTCCCGGTTGAAGGACCCCCTCGTTCGTAAAATGGAGAGTTTCCTCAAAAAATCCTGGGAGGCGGCAGCTATGTCTTTAACGGTGTACATTTCCTCTACATGTGAGCAGGTCTCTCTTTAAGTGGCTCACCCAGCTGGGAGAATTCATCCTGCAGGGTACTCCCAGGGAGGAGCTTTGGACTCCATTACACTTCTGAGACGTGCTACGGGCTTCCTGGCCGATGCCTCTGCTGAGTCGTTCCGCGTTGGCGCCAGGTGCGCAATGTTGGCTAACACAGCTTGCAGGGCAAGGTGGAATGGGGAGGTCACGTCTAAACTCCAGCTGTGTGGCCTCCCCTTGCAAAGGGCATTGGATGACATCCTGGAAAAGGTGTCAGACCGGAAAAGGTGTCTCCCGGAACAGGAGCCCTTTCGGAGGCAGTCCTTTTGGCCTGAGCGCAGCCAACCCTCCCAGTCTAAAAGGAAGGGTAAGTCTGGTCGCTGGGCATTCCAGTACGGGAACGAGACCTGTAATATCTTGCTCCCCCAGCAGCGGCATCACCAGCCGCCCCTAAACAAGGTCGCCTTCCCCGTTGCGGGGCGGCTCCTGCGGTTTCTGCCACAGTGGCAAGCAATCTCCATGTGCCCTTGGATCCTCTCGACCATTTGGGAGGGTCTACGCTTGGAATTCGAGAGCCAGCCCCTCCGTGTCTTCGAGTCCTCTCCCTTCCTCAGGGGGACTCTCGCACGGTTTTTCTCCATTCGCCTTCCACGACAGCATTGGAGGATGTCGTCCACGCCCTATTGGGGGACAGGAACACAGAGAGGTTAAAAGCCCCTCCCCTTCCTCCGCACTCCAGTGTCTTCCTGTCCCCCTTGGGGCATGGAGAGGTTCCAGTGCTGTCAGGCCGGCAGAGGCAGCATTGGGGTGTACTTACAGCCGGGCCAGGGATGGACGTCGGGGGCGGCCTCCTCCTCCTTCTCGGGGCTCCCGTGGTGGGACCATCCGGCCTTCCTGCGTCCTACGGGGCAAAGCAGGCCGTGTATTGCAACGCCGGAGGCCTGTTCAGCTCTCCGGCGTCTCCCTCCTCCAGCTGCGGTCCCTGGGGCATGCATCAGAGGTGCCGTGGAGGCACTTCCGGTTTCGGGGGTGGCACTTCCGGTTCCGGGATGGCACTTCCGGTTTCGGGCGGCGGCTCCTGTAAGGGCTGTGGCAGGCTGGGCGCGGCTCCAGGGAACCCAGCAGGACTTTCGCGCGCTACTGCCCGCGGCCGGTGACCAGGAGGAGGGAGGGAACAGGTGTTCCTCGTTGGGGGCACGGTACTTCTGGATAAGTACCCGCCGGAAGCTACACCCAGGTAAGGCTGATCCCTGAAACATGGAAGGTGATAGGCTTCCACCTCTGCTTCTGCAGAGCCCAGCGTTCCCCCAGCTCATGTAAGTGTTTCTGGGGGTGGTCACAAGGGGTAGAGTTATTTAAGCCCTGCACTCACACTGGGACCCCCTTCTCTTCCCTTTTTGTCTATAGGGAGACGAGGGCCGTCTGTGAAAGGGAGCAATAATGTGGCTGCGGCACAAAATTTCCCTCTTCCTACAACAAGGTGTCGGCCGTGACTGACAGGGTTGTCAGGATGGACTCCCCATCCTTGCTTGAGGAGCTCCAATCCATTAGGGAAGAGGTGCAGGCTTCTATCTCGGCACTGCGGGGTTTTGCTGCAGCTTCCGGGCCTTCCCCTCCGTAAGTGAGGAAGCTCCAGGATTGTGACTCTGTGGATCTCATGGAGGCTGGCCAGAGCTCAGCATTAGAGGACGGCGAGGATATTGCCGCTGTTGCCTCTGTCCAGACACGAGAATCTGGACACTACTATTTTTCCACGGAGTCCATGGGTGCATTGGTGGATACTGTCCATTGTACCATGGGAGTAGAGGTGGTGGAATCCCCTTCTTCTGTGCAGGACTAAATGTTCAGAGGCCTGAAGGCTAAGCGGCTCACCCCATCCGAGTGGATTGGAGGGTGATGACTTTGTCTGGGTGGTCCCGAAGGTGGACATCCAGGTGGCCAGGGTAGCAATCAGCTGCTATTGTAAACCCATTGTGCATGCCCTTGACACACTGTTGAAGCTAAGCAACAGGAGCCTCAGTCACGGGCTGCATGGGAGACCTCATTAGAGACCCAATGGGAATCTCTATGGAAGTCTCTATAAAGTCAATGGGACTTCTAACATGAAGGTCTATGGCAGTATTCCATTTGGGAAGCTTAGCATATAAGACCGCGTTGCCTTTTGAAGATTCCTCCCGGTTGAAGGACCCCCTCGTTCGTAAAATGGAGAGTGTCCTCAAAAAATCCTGGGAGGCGGCAGCTATGTCTTTAACGGTGTACATTTCCTCTACATGTGAGCAGGTCTCACTTTAAGTGGCTCACCCAGCTGGGAGAATTCATCCTGCAGGGTACTCCCAGGGAGGAGCTTTGGACTCCATTACACTTCTGAGACGTGCTACGGGCTTCCTGGCCGATGCCTCTGCTGAGTCGTTCTGCGTTGGCGCCAGGTGCGCAGTGTTGGCTAACACAGCTCGCAGGGCAGTGTGGCTTACAAGGTGGAATGGGGAGGTCACGTCTAAGCTCCAGCTGTGTGGCCTCCCCTTGTAAAGGGCATTGGATGACATCCTGGAAAAGGTGTCAGACCGGAAAAGGTGTCTCCCGGAACAGGAGCCCTTTCGGAGGCAGTCCTTTTGGCCTGAGCGCAGCCAACCCTCCCAGTCTAAAGGGAAGGGTAAGTCTGGTCGCTGGGCATTCCAGTACCGGAACAAGACCCATAATATCTTGCTCCCCCAGCAGCGGCATCACCAGCCGCCCCTAAACAAGGTCGCCTTCCCCATTGCAGAGCGGCTCCTGCGGGTTCTGCCACAGTGGCAAGCAATCTCCTTGTGCTCTTGGATCCTCTCGACCATTTGGGAGGGTCTACGCTTGGAATTCGAGAGCCAGCCCCTCCGTGTCTTCGAGTCCTCTCCCTTCCTCAGGGGGACTCTCGCACGGTTTTTCTTGTCGGGTCTGCAACACCTGTGGGATTCGGGTGTGGGGTCCCCGGTTCCTCCTCGAGAGGAGGGCCAGGGGCGCTACTCCAGGTTGTTGTGGACCTCCAGAACGCGTATTCTCATGTCCCCATTTACCCGTCCCACAAGCGCTTTCTGTGATTCACGATCTCCGGGGCAGGCGGGACAGTCCATTCTTGGCTTAATGTGCTGCCCTTTGGGATTTCGTCGGCCCCAGAGGTTACCAAACTCATGGGGGAAGCGATCACATTCATCCAGACCCAGGGGATATGTATGCTTCCCTATTTAGACGACATGTTGGTGGTGGCTCCTTCGGCAGTGCTTCTGCGCACAAAGGTCTCCAACACATTGGAGATTCTTCAGTCCCTGGGATGGGTACCCAATCTTCGGGAATCGGAACGGGTGCCTGCAACCCGACGTCAATTTTTGGGAGTCTTGCTGGCCTCCTCCAGACAGACCTCGTTCCTTCCTGCGGCATATCAGCTTTTGCGCCACGTCAATCTGACCCGCTTCCGGGCAAGGGGGTCGCCCTCCTTGCGGGAAGCAATGTCCCTGTTAGGGGCCATGATGGCCTGCATTCAGTCAGTAACATGGGCTCAGGCTCCTTCCCGACTGCTCCAGGAACACATACTGAGTTCCTGGGACAGACGTCAGGATTCCTTAAACTCGCGGGTCCGGACCCCAGGGCGGGTGGTAACCTTGCTTTCCTGGGGATGAATCCCAGACACCTTCCTGTGACCTCAGTTCCCACTGATACCAGCGGGTCCGGTTGGGGCACGATGGTAGTTCGCACACCGTTCCAGGGGATTTGGAGTCGCTCGGTCAGTCGCCAGTCTTCAAACTTCTGGCAGTGGAGGAAGCGCTTCTTGCTGCAACTCACGTTCTCCGGGGTCATCATGTCAAGGTCCTGTCAGACAATGTGACTACGGTTGCTTTCTTGCGGTACCAAGGCGGTACTCGTGGCTTACACTTGCAGGGGCTGGCAAGACTGTTCTTTTTGTGGGCAGTACGCCATCTTCTCTCCTCCTCGGCAGTACATCTGAAGGGAATGGCCAATGTACAGGCAGATTCTTGAGCCGCACGGAGGTCCACCCAGGAGAATGGTGCTTCCATCCGGACGTATTTCGCTCTCTTACGGACAGGTGGGGTGTCCTTTCGATCGACCTGTTCGCTTCGGGCTCGAATACAAAGGCGCCAACCTTTTTCTCCCTGACGCGGTTGGACCATCCTCGGGGGCTGGACGCTTTTGCCCATCCCTGGGACTTCCGGTTGGTGTATGCATTTCCTCCAATCCCGTCACTTCCCAAGACGTTGCAACGGATTCGAGCGGAGGTGGTGTCACTATCCTGGTGGCTCCCCTGGGGCCCAAACTGGCGTGGTACGACGCCATCCGAGACCTGGGCCTGGAGGGACCGATTATGTTAGCCCAGTCTCAACCTACTGTCCCAGGGTCCTCTGTTTCACCCGGGCCCTCAGTGGCTCATTCGGGCGGCCTGGCTGTTGCGGCCGGGATCCTGAGGACCAAGGGTCTCTCCAAGGCAGTGATCCGCACGCTTCAGCAGAGCAGGAAGCCTGTGACAAACACTATTTACGGGAGGGCTGGAATCGGTTCCTGTTCTGGTGTGCTCCTTCCATCCCGACCATGCGTCATCCTAATGTGGCCCAACTCTTGGATTTTTGCAGCGTGGCTTTGATTTGGGGCTTCGGCCGAGCACTCTTTAAGTCCAGAGGTCGGCACTTGGGGCGGTTTTTGCCCAGGATCTTGCTTCCCATCCGTGGCTCAAGCAGTTTTTTACTTCTGCCTGGGGGTGGCATCCCCGGATTCGGCCTTCTGTCCCTCCCTGGGATTTGATGCTTGTTCTCCAAGGGCTTGCTCGAAGTCCCTTTGCACCCTTGTCTGCTGCATCCCTTACGTCTCTCTCTCACAAGGTGGCGTTTTTGGTGGCCATCACTTCTGCTCCCAGAGTTGGAGAACTGCAGGCACTCTCTGTCTGGGCTCCGTGCCTCGTGGTGTCCGTTGTTCGCATTACGCTTCGGTTGCATTCATCTTTTCTTCTGAAAGTTGTCGGATTTCCATCGGTCCCAGGATGTGGTTCTGCCTTCAATTTGTCAATCTCCTGCTAATGCGGCTGAGGCCGTGTTTCACTCCTTGGATGTTCGTCGGACTGTCCTCCTCGATCTCAGAGAGTCTGCTTCCTGGAGGTTAGATCAGAACCTGTTTGTTCGGCTTTTGGGAATAATACAGGGAAGAAGACTTCCCAGGCTACCATCACTTCCTGGATCAAGAAGGCAATCTGTGAGGTCTACGTCGCTCCGGTCCTTGCTCCTCTGGTGGGGTTGAAGGCTCCTTCACCTCGGACTGCTTCTATGTCCTGGGTAGAGCAGGCTGGAGCTTCGTCGGAGCTGCTTTACAGGGCGGCTAAGTTGTCGTCTCGCCTCACTTTTTCTCGCCTCTATAGGTTAGATCTGTCCTTCAGTCGGGATCTGTCCTTTGGTAGGAGAGTCCTACAGGCAATAGTCCCACCCTGAGGAGTATCGGTGGTATTCCTCCAATGCTGTCGTGGAAGGCGAATGGAGAAAACTGAATTAGTCCTTACCGGTAATTCCTTTTCTTGGAGCCTTCCACGACAGCATCAGTTCCCCCCCTTGTTGTTTGATTCCGGTTTTGTATCAGGTAATCCATGGCTAAGGGTGATCTTGGTAATACACTGGAGTGCGGAGGAAGGGGAGGGGCTTTTAACCTCTCTGTGTTCCTGTCCCCCAATAGGGCGTGGACGACATCCTCCAATGCTGTCGTGGAAGGCTCCAAGAAAAGGAATTACCGGTAAGGACTAATTCAGTTTTCTTGTCGGGCCTGCGACACCTTTTGGATTCGGGTGTGGGGTCCCCGGTTCCTCCTGGAGAGGAGGGCCAGGGGCGCTACTCCAGGTTGTTGTGGACCTCCAGAACGCGTATTCTCAAGTCCCCATTCACCCGTCCCACAAGTGCTTTCTGCGATTCACGATCTTGGCTTAATGTGCTGCCCTTTGGAATTTCGTCGGCCCCAGAGGTTACCAAACTCATGGGGGAAGCGATCACATTCATCCAGACCCAGGGGATATGTATGCTTCCCTATTTAGACGACATGTTGGTGGTGGCTCCTTCTGCAGTGCTTCTGCGCACAAAGGTCTCCAACACATTGGAGATTCTTCAGTCCCTGGGATGGGTACCCAATCTTCGGGAATTGGAACGGGTGTTTGCAACCCGACGTCAAATTTTGGGAGTCTTGCTGACCTCCTCCAGACTGACCTTTATCCTTCCTGCGGCATATCAGCTTTTGCGCCGCGTGAATCTGACCCGCTTCTGGGCAAGGGGGTCGCCCTCCTTGCGGGAAGCAATGTCCCTGTTAGGGCCCATGATGGCCTGCATTCAGTCAGTAACATGGGCTCAGGCTCCTTCCCGACTGCTCCAGGAACACATACTGAGTTCCTGGGACAGACGTCAGGATTCCTTAAACTCGCGGGTCCGGACCCCGGGGTGGGTGGTAACCTCGCTTTCCTGGGGATGAATCCCAGACACCTTCCTGTGACCTCAGTTCCCACTGATGCCAGCGGTTCCGGTTGGGGCACGATGGTGGTTCGCACACTGTTCCAGAGGGATTTGGAGTCGCTCGGTCAGTCGCCAGTCTTCAAACTTCTGGCAGTGGAGGAAGCGCTTCTTGCTGCAGCTCACGTTCTCCGGGGTCATCATGTCAAGGTCCTGTCAGACAATGTGAGTACGGTTGCTTTCTTGCGGTACCAAGGCAGTACTCGTGGCTTACACTTGCAGGTGCTGGCAAGACTGTTCTTTTTGTGGGCAGTACGCCATCTTCTCTCCTCCTCGGCAGTACATCTGAAGAGAATGGCCAATGTACAGGCAGATTCTTGAGCCGCACGGAGGTCCACCCAGGAGAATGGTGCTTCCATCCGGAAGTATTTCGCTCTCTTACGGACAGGTGGGGTGTCCTTTCGATCGACCTGTTCGCTTTGGGCTCGAATACAAAGGTGCCAACCTTTTGTCCCTGACGCGGTTGGACCATCCTCGGGGGCTGGACGCTTTTGCCCATCCCTGGGACTTCCGGTTGGTGTATGCATTTCCTCCAATCCCGCCACTTCCCAAGACGTTGCAACGGATTCGGGCGGAGGGGGTGACACTATCCTGGTGGCTCCCCTGGGGCCCAAACTGGCGTGGTACGACGCCATCCGAGACCTGGGCCTGGAGGGACCGATTATGTTAGCCAGTCTCAACCTACTGTCCCAGGGTCCTCTGTTTCACCCGGGCCCTCAGTGGCTCATTCAGGCGGCCTGGCTGTTGCGGCCGGGATCCTGAGGACCAAGGGTCTCTCCCAGGCAGTGATCCGCACGCTTCAGCAGAGCAGGAAGCCTGTGACAAACGCTATTTACGGGAGGTCTGGAATCGGTTCCTGTCCTGGTGTGCTCCTTCCATCCCGACCATGCATCATCCTAATGTGGCCCAACTCTTGGATTTTTGCAGCGTAGCTTGGATTTGGGGCTTCGGCCGAGCACTCTTTAAGTCCAGAGGTCGGCACTTGGGGCGGTTTTTGCCCAGGATCTTGCTTCCCATCCATGGCTCAAGCAGTTTTTACTTCTGCTTGGGGGTGGCGTCCCCGGATTCGGCCTTCTGTCCCTCCCTGGGATTTGATGCTTGTTCTCCAAGGGCTTTCTCGAAGTCCCTTTGCACCCTTGTCTGCTGCATCCCTTACGTCTCTCTCTCACAAGGTGCCGTTTTTGGTGGCCATCACTTCTGCTTCCAGAGTTGGAGAACTGCAGGCGCTCTCTGTCCGGGCTCCGTGCCTCGTGGTGTCTGTTGTTCGCATTACGCTTCGGTTGCATTCATCTTTTCTTCTGAAAGTTGTCGGCTTTCCATCGGTCCCAGGTTGTGGTTCTGCCTTCAATTTGTCAATCTCCTGCTAATGCGGCTGAGGCCGTGTTTCACTCCTTGGATGTTCGTCGGACTGTCCTCCTCTGTCTCCGAGAGTCTGCTTCCTGGAGGTTAGATCAGAACCTGTTTGTTCGGCTTTTGGGAATAATACAGGGAAGAAGACTTCCCAGGCTACCCTCACTTCCTGGATCAAGAAGGCGATCTGTGAGGTCTACGTCGCTCCGGTCCTTGCTCCTCCGGTGGGGTTGAAAGTTCCTTCAACTCGGGCTGATGCTACTCCCTGGACGGAGCGGGCTGGAGCTTCATCGGAGCTGATTTGCAGAGCGGCTACGTGGTAGCCTCTCCTCATTTTTTCTCGCCTCTATAGGTTAGATCTGTCCTTCAGTCGGGATCTGTCCTTTGGTAGGAGAGTCCTACAGGCAATAGTCCCACCCTGAGGTGTATCGGTGGTATTCCTCCAATGCTGTCGTGGAAGGCGAATGGAGAAAACTGAATTAGTCCTTACCGGTAATTCCTTTTCTTGGAGCCTTCCACGACAGCATCAGTTCCCCCCCTTGTTGGTGTTTGATTCCGGTTTGTATCAGGTAATCCATGGCTAAGGGTGATCTTGGTAAACACTGGAGTGCGGAGGAAGGGGAGGGGCTTTTAACCTCTCTGTGTTCCTGTCCCCCAATAGGGCGTGGACGACATCCTCCAATGCTGTCGTGGAAGGCTCCAAGAAAAGGAATTACCGGTAAGGACTGATTCAGTTTTTTCATCACTACCCATGCCTGTGGCGCTGTCCTTCCTACTGGTATGTGACATTATCTGGATAAGGACTCTCTAGACTGGACGTGCGTCCGGGGACAGGCTGGAAAGGATATATATATATAGAGCCCGTGAGTCCACCTGGTGCGGTGACCATTTTTGCCTATTCTATTGTGTGGGATAAAGCAGAGTCATCTGAGTAACGATTGGCCTGATAGGTGACCCTGCCTACAGCATTAAGGCTGGACTGGAGAGGGGAGAGTCTTGTGAGGGGGAGGCCACTTAATAGAGAATTACAATAGTCAAGGCGGGAGTGGATCAGTTTTTGTGTTTTCCAAGGTGAGAAAGGGGTGAATTCTAGAGATGTTCTTCGGGTGCAAGGGACAGGAGCGGGCGAGAGACAAAACATAACACCCAGACAGCGAGCCTGCTGCCTAGGCATTATTGTGATGCCGCACACTGAGAGAGAGATGTCAGATTTAGGGAGGTTAGTAGATGGGGGGAGCAGAAGAAGTTCAGTTTTGGAAAGGTTTAGTTTTAGGTAGAGAGCGGACATGATATTGGAGACTGCGGTTACACAGTCATTGGTGTTCAGTAATACGGCAGGGGTAAGGTCAGGGGAGGAAGTGTATAGTTGTGTCATCAGCATTGAGATGGTACTGAAAGCCAAATCTGCTGATGGTCTGTCCAATTGGGGCCGTGTATAGACAGAAGAGAAGAGGACCAAGGACTGAATCCTGAGGGACCCCAATAGTGAGAGGAAGAGGAGAGGGCCAAGGACTGAACCCTGAGGGACCCCAATAGTGAGAGGAAGAGGAGAGGGCCAAGGACTGAACCCTGAGGGACCCCAATAGTGAGAGGAAGAGGAGCGGGCCAAGGATTGAACCCTGAGGGACCCCAATAGTGAGAGGAAGAGGAGCGGGCCAAGGACTGAACCCTGAGGGACCCCAATAGTGAGAGGAAGAGGAGAGGGCCAAGGACTGAACCCTGAGGGACCTCAATAGTGAGAGGAAGAGGAGAGGGCCAAGGACTGAGCCCTGAGGGACCCCAATAGTGAGGGGAAGAGGAGAGGGCCAAGGACTGAACCCTGAGGGACCCCAATAGTGAGAGGAGGAGGAGAGAGCCAAGGACTGAACCCTGAGGGACCCCAATAGTGAGAGGAAGAGAAGAGGGTCAAGGACTGAACCCTGAGGGACCCCGATAGTGAGAGGAAGAGGAGAGGGCCAAGAACTGAACCCTGAGGGACCCCAATAGTGAGAGGAAGAGGAGAGGGCCAAGGACTGAACCCTGAGGAACCCCAATAGTGAGAGGAAGAGGAGAGGGCCAAGGACTGAACCCTGAGGGACCCCAATAGTGATAGGAAGAGGAGAAGGCCAAGGACTGAACCCTGAAGGACCCCAATAGTGAGAGGAAGAGGAGAGGGCTAAGGACTGAATACTGAGGGACCCCAATAGTGAGAGGAAGAGGAGAGGGCCAAGGACTGAACCCTGAGGGACCCCAATAGTGAGAGGAAGAGGAGAGGGCCAAGGACTGAGCCCTGAGGGACCCCAATAGTGAGAGGAAGAGGGGAGAAAGTGGAGCCAGAGAATGATACTAAAAGAGCGATCAGAAAGATAGGAGGAGAGCCAGGAGAGAGCCGTGCCCTTGATGCCGATTGAGTGCAGCATAGAGAGTAGGAGATGGTGGTCAACAGTGTCAAATGCTGCAGAGAGATCAAGAAAATAAGCAGATACTGATGATGGGCGTGACAAGTGGTCAATAAATACTGAGGATGGAGGCAATGGGTGGTTAGGAATATTATAATCTGTTATACACTGGAGCTAGTCTTTTTAAGGTATCACTCACGTGGTATTGCTGCTAGAAAGCTGCAAGGGGAACACCATGTTTATCCCCTTTTTTTTGGATATTTTGTCATGTATTTATAAGGGCCCAGTGCAAAACAACCTCTATACAATGGCTTACTAATTCAATAATGCACTAATTTTTGTTTTCACCATATATGACTTTATTAGGAATTTTATTGATCATTAATTTTTATCATTATTAAAACCATAATACCATAAGATATGTACTTTGTGCAATTATTTTTCTAAAATTAGCAAAGTTGTTATTAAGGTGTTTCTTCTATATTATTAAGAAGAAACACCTTAATAGCAGCTTTGCTAATTTTAGAAAAATAATTGCACAAAAGTACATATATTATGGTATTCTGGTTTTAATAATATGAATTTTATTGATCATTAATTTTTAATAAAGTGATGGTGAAAACAAAAATTATGCATTATTGAATTAGTAAGCGATTGTATAGAGGTTGTATTGCGCTGGGCCCTTATAAATATATACTAGATGTTGGCCCGATTCTAACGCATCGGGTATTCTAGAATATAGAAATAGAGATTGCATGGGGAAGGCGGTGAGGGCTGAATTGGGAGGAACTTTGAAGGAGGAGCGGCGGGGAAAGGACGGCGTGGCAGGGGGGAGGACGGAGGACAGAGCGGCAGGGGGGAGGAGGACGGAGGACAGAGCGGCAGGGGGGAGGAGGACAGGGCGGCAGGGGGGAGGAGGACGGAGGACAGAGCGTCAGTGGGGAGGAGGACGGAGGACAGAGCGTCAGGGGGGAGGAGGACGGAGAATAGAGAGGCAGGGGGGAGGAGGACGGAGGACAGAGCGGCAGGGGGGAGGAGGACGGAGGACAGAGCGTCAGTGGGGAGGAGGACGGAGGACAGAGCGTCAGGGGGGAGGAGGACGGAGAATAGAGAGGCAGGGGGGAGGAGGACGGAGGACAGAGCGGCAGGGGGGAGGAGGACAGAGCGGCAGGGGGGAGGAGGACTGAGGACAGAGCGTCAGTGGGGAGGAGGACGGAGGACAGAGCGTCAGGGGGGTGGAGGACGGAGGACAGAGCGTCAGGGGGGTGGAGGACAGAGCGTCAGGGGGGTGGAGGACGGAGGACAGAGCGTCAGGGGGGTGGAGGACGGAGGACAGAGCGTTAGGGGTGTGGAGCATGGAGGACAGAGCGTCAGGGGGGAGGAGGACGGAGGACAGGGCGTCAGGGGGGAGGAGGACGGAGGACAGGGCATCGGGGGAGGAGGACGGAGGATGGAGTGTCGAAGGGGAAGCGGACAAAGGAAGGAAGAGGAAGCGGTGGGGTGGGGGAGGACGGAGTGGCAGGGGGAGGATGGAGCACAGAGCGGCGGGGGGAAAGAGGACGGAGGACAAAGCGGTGGGGTGGGGGAGGATAAAGCAGCACAGGCAGGGGGAGGATGGAGTGGCGGAGGGGAGGCGGACAAAGGAAGAAAGAGGAAGCGGTGGGGTGGGGGAGGACGGAGCAGCAGAGGCAGGGGGAGGAGGGAGTGTTGGAGGGGAGGCGGACAAAGGAAAGAAGAGGAAGCGGTGGGGTGGGGGAGGATGGACGCAGGGGGTGGTGGAGCACAGAGCGGCAGGGAGGGGGGGATGGGGACAAGCGGTGGGTGGGGGAGGACAAGCAGCATAGGCAGGGGGAGGAGGAGTGGGGAGGATGGAGGACAAAGGAAGGAGGAGAGTGGTGGAGGAGGATGGACAAGCAGCAAGGCAGGGGGAGGATGGAGAGGGCGGAGGAAGGAGGAGGAGGAAGTGGTGGAGGAGGATGGTAGCACAGGCAGGGGGAGAGCGGAGCACAGAGCGGTGGGGTGAAGGAGGATGGAGACTGTACGGCACAGTTGCAAGTATATGGGCAGGTGGTTGCACTCGTGCTGGGAGAGTGGTTAGCACTGCGTGCGGTGGGCAGAGTGGTTAGCACTGCGTGCGGTGGGCAGAGTGGTTAGCACTGCGTGCGGTGGGCAGAGTGGTGCAGCGGCGGTGGGCAGCAGGTGGCAGATGGATGGCGGCTGCGGGCTCTCACACACACTCACACACCCACTCATAAAATAACAAATAATTATGCTCACCTATCCTCTCTCTATCCAGCGCTGCCTGCCACAGCAAGGTCCTTGTGCTTACAGGACCTGTGATGATGTGACAGCATCATCGGGTCACATGACCGCAGTTACCGTGGTAGGGGTGTGAGAGTTGTCCAGATGTAACTGACAATTGCTGGGGAGGGGGTGGCAGAACAGGGTAACAGTGGGCAGGAGCGAACACATGTGCCCACTATTAAAGAAAATTAATATTCACTGCTCCCCACACCCATAATCCTAGCTACCTCTCAGCATTGAACGCTGTGCTTAGGCTGGTTTCACACCACGGCAGCAGCAGGTCCGGGGCTGTTCAGTATGAACCGGACAGCCCCGGATCCGATTTTCAAACAGAACCGTTTGCAGCCGTATCCATCTGATAGCAGCCGCAGCTGTTGAAATTTCAAGATTGCGGCTAGCGGGTGGCAAGCTGCAGTCCTCAAATCTCTGCAGGGGGACAGCTCATGGTGCTGAAGTTTAGCAACGCTTGCTGCTAAATTCCAGCACCCGGCGTCCGGTTCCCAGACCCGATTTTATGTCAGATCCGGGGCGATCTGGTGCCATAGACCCCCATGTTAGGGGGCGCCGTATCCACGAGGATCCGATTTTGTACGATTTTTTTTCCTACGGACACAAAAACATTGCTTGCAGATGGAAACCGGATGGCATATAGCTGCCATCCGGCTCCATAGGGATGCTATGGGGCCGAAACCAGACACGGGGCTGTCCAGTTCACACTGCACAGCCCTGCATCCAGAGAACCGTGGTGTGCAACCGGCCTTAGAAGTAGGCGGGCTTATGGACATTAGGAGCAGTGAATATTCATTTTCTTTAGGCCTCGGTTCTACTTGTTTTTTAATTGAATGCCTAACTGATTTACAATGGTCCGAGTGCAACCCAATCTTTTATCGGATTGCACTCGGACTATTGTAAATCAGTCAGGCAGTGTTCATCTGCTAATTTTTTGTCAACCAAAATCGTGCCTAGAAAAAAACTGCTGCGTTTGGCTGCGAGTCAAGAATCACACGCAGTTATACAAGTGTATGAGTGAATGTGAACATCGCAATGCACTCAGATATCACCCAACTGCCTAACCCTATTGACCATGTATGGGCAAAACTGAAAAGGCTGCGAGCAAGGCGACCTACAAACATGGCTCAGTTACACCAGATCTGTCAGGAGGAATGGGCCCAAATTCCTACCAACTATTGTGAGAAGCTTGTGGTACGATCCAAAACATCTCACCCAAGTCATACAGTGTAAGGGCAATGGTACTAATACTAATGAAATGTATGGAAACTTGTGACTTGGCAGAAAGTAGTAACAACATTAAAACATTCTCTCTCTTATTATTCCGGCATTTGTCAAATATAAATGAATATAGTAATCTTAATTTACTGAAAACGGAAAAGGTGTATTCTGATTTCATGTCAGATAGTGAGAAAAACATAAACGTGTGTCTTTTTATTTAGTAAATGTGAACTTCTGATTTCAACTGTGTGCCACTATTAAAGAGTATAAATATTCACTGCTCCCCCCGCTGGACAAAATAACGGAAACATCTGGAAAAATCAACAAAAGTTAATTTAATATGGTTTATCTTTTGCGGCGATTGCAGCCTCAATTCTCCGAGGTCTGGATTCATACAAGGTGATATCATTGGCCCGGCCGATCTCTACGAAACAGCACCCCAGATCATCACAGAACCTCCGCCATGTTTTACGGTTGGGAGAAGGCAGTCTGGATGCTTCTTTCGGCTGTCTCCAAACATACACTCGTCCGGAGGTCGGGAAATGGGGTAAACAATGATTGGTCTGAGAATATCACATGTTTCCACTGCTCGAGGGACCAATTCTGGAGGTTTCTACACCACTCTAAACGCTTGGACACATTTGTCATTGAGAGCAGCGGTTTTCTAATTGCAGCTCTTCCGTGGAATCCAGATTTGTGCAGCTCCCGACGGACAGTTTTCGTGGACACTGGGTTGTGTAGGTGATCATTGAGCTCAGCAGTGATTTTGGTGGACACTGGGTTGTGTAGGTGATCAGTGAGCTCAGCAGTGATTTTGGTGGACACTGGGTTGTGTAGGTGATCATTGAGCTCAGCAGTGATTTTGGTGAACACTGGGTTGTGTAGGTGTCATTGAGCTCAGCAGTGATTTTGGTGGACACTGGGTTGTGTAGGTGATCATTGAGCTCAGCAGTGATTTTGGTGGACAATGGGTTGTGTAGGTGATCATTGAGCTCAGCAGTGATTTTGGTGGACACTGGGTTGTGTAAGTGATCATTGAGCTCAGCAGTGATTTTGGTGGACACTGGGTTGTGTAGGTGATCATTGAGCTCAGCAGTGATTTTGGTGGACACTGGGTTGTGTAGATGTCATTGAGCTCAGCGGTGATTTTGGTGGGACACTGGTTTGTGTAGGTGATCATTGAGCTCAGCAGTGATTTTGGTGGACACTGGGTTGTGTAGGTGATCATTGAGCTCAGCAGTGATTTTGGTGGACACTGGGTTGTGTAGGTGTCATTGAGCTCAGCAGTGATTTTGGTGGGACACTGGGTTGTGTAGGTGTCATTGAGCTCAGCAGTGATTTTGGTGGACACTGGGTTGTGTAGGTGTCATTGAGCTCAGCAGTGATTTTGGTGGGACACTGGGTTGTGTAGGTGTCATTGAGCTCAGCAGTGATTTTGGTGGACACTGGGTTGTGTAGGTGTCATTGAGCTCAGCAGTGATTTTGGTGGGACACTGGGTTGTGTAGGTGTCATTGAGCTCAGCAGTGATTTTGGTGGACACTGGGTTGTGTAGGTGTCATTGAGCTCAGCAGTGATTTTGGTGGACACTGGGTTGTGTAGGTGTCATTGAGCTCAGCAGTGATTTTGGTGGGACACTGGGTTGTGTAGGTGTCATTGAGCTCAGCAGTGATTTTGGTGGACACTGGGTTGTGTAGGTGTCATTGAGCTCAGCAGTGATTTTGGTGGACACTGGGTTGTGTAGGTGTCATTGAGCTCAGCAGTGATTTTGGTGGGACACTGGGTTGTGTAGGTGTCATTGAGCTCAGCAGTGATTTTGGTGGACACTGGGTTGTGTAGGTGTCATTGAGCTCAGCAGTGATTTTGGTGGACACTGGGTTGTGTAGGTGTCATTGAGCTCAGCAGTGATTTTGGTGGGACACTGGGTTGTGTAGGTGATCATTGAGCTCAGCAGTGATTTTGGTGGACACTGGGTTGTGTAGGTGTCATTGAGCTCAGCAGTGATTTTGGTGGGACACTGGGTTGTGTAGGTGATCATTGAGCTCAGCAGTGATTTTGGTGGACACTGGGTTGTGTAGGTGATCATTGAGCTCAGCAGTGATTTTGGTGGACACTGGGTTGTGTAGGTGTCATTGAGCTCAGCAGTGATTTTGGTGGGACACTGGGTTGTGTAGGTGATCATTGAGCTCAGCAGTGATTTTGGTGGACACTGGGTTGTGTAGGTGTCATTGAGCTCAGCAGTGATTTTGGTGGACACTGGGTTGTGTAGGTGATCATTGAGCTCAGCAGTGATTTTGGTGGACTCTGGGTTGTGTAGGTGATCATTGAGCTCAGCGGTGATTTTCGGAGCCGTGGTCTTGCCATCCTCTCTCACAATTCGCTTTAGAGTCCGACGGTCTCTCTCAGTCACTTTGACTTTGGGCCGGACCTGTGCTTTTCTGCGGATGATTCTCCTTCTCATTACTCTGGAGACAGGACCTCTTGACACAATGCCAAGCATTCGAACACTTTCTGTTACTCTGGCGCCTGCCATACCAGCACCAACAATTTGGCCTTTATGAAAATCCGGAAGGTTCTGCCATTGTATCAGGTTCTCATCAATGTTCTTACAATTCGGCAAATCAAACAGTTAATTTACATACACAAATAATCCACTACAAAACATTGACATGTGTCACGGTTTGCATGTTTATAACATGTTCCCAGATTATGATGCCAAAACATTAGGCGTTTCCATTATTTTGTCCAACCCCTGTATATTAGGATGGGGACATATATACCATATATATGACAAGTATGAGAAACATACCTGCATGGAGGACATATACATCAGAAAGGGGCCCAGGATGGGGGACATTGGTACAGAATTGGTGTCATAACAGATCCCTCCCATAATAGTGCATCATGACATTTTTTGCTTTAAATTTATTTCCCTATTTTTCTCCTCTAAAACCTACGGTAGGTTTGTCTTATGGTCTGAAAAATACAGTCATTTTTTTAAAGCATTTTTTTCACACCTGACAAACGTTTCCACAGTTCTATATGGTCAAAAATGGAAAGTTGACATCTGGTGCCGCTACTTTCCCACTATGTCACCCTGCGTTTCCTCTGCAGTATAGGTAAGCTTATTATGAATAAGGTAAGAATGTTTCAATGTGAACATTCACCCTCAGTGCTTTCCTTTCTACCATATATCCACAATACTTTTCCCCTTCAGCTACTTGGTAGTTCTAGGTTATTTCCACAGAAATAAACTCTCTCGTTACATTCTTGTAATGATTTGATGGGATATTGTATTTCAAACAAGAATATTGTTTATTCTCCAAGTGAATTGTCTGAAAATATTTCCCAATAGAACGTTTTTCACATATAAAACTTCACAACGGCTTCTCCCCTGTGTGACCTCTTTCATGTTTAACATGACCTGATTTATCAGTAAAACATTTCCCACATATTGAACACGAGTACGGCTTCTCTCCTGTGTGAATTCTCTGATGTTTGGTAAGATCTGATTTATTAGTGAAACATTTCCCGCATTCTGAACATGTGTGCGGCTTCTCCCCTGTGTGGATTCTATAATGTTTAACCAGATTAGATTTTTTGGAGAAACATCTCCCACATTCTGAACATGAATACGGCTTCTCTCCAGTGTGAGTTCTCTCGTGCGTAACAAGACTTGATCTATCTGTAAAGCGCTTTCCACATTCTGAACATGAGTACGGCTTCTCCCCTGTGTGGATTCTGTCGTGTCTGATCAGATGGGATTTATTAATAAAACGTTTCCCGCACATTAAACAGGAGTACGGCTTCTCCCCGGTGTGAATTCTCTCATGTGCAACGAGATGGGATTTATTTATAAAGCGTCTCCCACATTGTGCACATGAATACGGCTTCTCCCCTGTAGAGATTCTCTCATGTTGATCATAATTAAAGCTTTCCCCAAGATCTGAACAGGAGTATGGCTTCTCCCCTGTGTGATCTCCTCTCTGTGTGCAGTGATCAAACCTCCTGGGAAACTCCTTTCCACATTTACCAAATTGACACCTTTTGGCATCTTTTCGTTCGTCGATTGATTGGTCCAGATAAGTTCCTTCATTATTAAGTGGATCATATGATATGTGTGAACTGTGACGTTCTTGGTGTTGATTGAGGGCATCACAGTCCTCTCCTGAGGAGCGCTGTATAATATCGTCTGCTTTGTAATTTACTGATAACATGATGTTTTCCTTACTGTTCTTGCTTGGATTTGCTGTAAAGGCAGTAAAAATATTTTTTTTACTTTTTCTTTTTGAACAGAGTACACAAATTTATACGTTTTCTATTAGACTTGAAATACACCTGCAATTTTTCAGGATCTTATGAGAGAGATAAGTATAAGTCCTTCCAAAAAACACCCACAAACCTGCAACCTTTCAAAAACGCTGCATAACTAAAAACACGTATAGGGTTTTTGATACAGAGGTAGAGGAGGAGGAGCAGGAGATTTGACGCTGTTGGGCCTCTGAGATTGTACTTTTCTCTATATATTACGAACAGCCCAAACCTGCAGCCATTTAAAGTTTTGTGCAGCTAAAAACACATATTACAAACTGTATAAGAGGCTGTGGGCAAAGAAAGCGCAATAGGGTCTTACCCAAGAAACACAGAACATGAACGAGAGCTGGTCGCTCACCGTGCATGGTTGTGCCACATTAAATGTGCAAACATCTGCTGCAGGATCCACATATACAATGGCAAGCTGAAGAACCAGATAAGGCCCGTGGATAAAAATCTGCGCTGCTGTTACAAATGATATGATCCAGAAGTTAGGGTACCGTCACACTTGGCGATCCCGACAATGAGACGACCTGGTAGGGATCGCTGGAGCCTCACTACGTGGTCGCTGGTGAGATGTCAAACAGTCAGATCTCACCAGCGACGCAGCAACAATACGGCAGTCGTTGGGAACCTGTCACCCTCGGGCGTAGTATTGAGATCGTTGGTTGTTGTCCCTGTCAACACACAGCGATGCACGCTGCCCAGCGGGAGCACGACAACAAAAAAACCAGAACGGTTTGTAACGATCAGCGATCTCAGGGTGGGCCTGGTCACTGCTACGTGTCACACTAAAGACCCACTTACACACAGATAATTGTGCAAAGATTGTTCACAGATGTCTGGTTGCAGTGAAATCATGGACACATTGCTCCATTTGTACACAGCCACAAAATGTAACAATGTGTCCATGATTTCACTGCAACCAGACATCTGTGAACAATCTTTGCACAATTATCTTGGGCCTTAAGTGAGATCGCTGCTGAGATCGTTGTTGCGTCACAAAACTTGCAATCTCGCTTAGTGTGACGGGGGCTTAATTGTAATAAAGATGGTGATTTGTTTGACGCATTTCAGAGTAGCCCTGCTTCTTCCTCAGGAAATAGCGGGGACACGCTTCAAAACTCGTATAAATCACCACCTTAATCACAATTACTTCTGGTTCACTTCATTTATAACAGCAGCGCAGATTTGTATGTAAAGTTATATAGAGTTTTTGATATGGAGGTAGAGTAGGAGCAGGAGATTTGCTGCTGTTAGGTCCCTTTGTACAGCACATAGGAAGGGTATTCTGCTCCTTTCTCTTTACTACAAAAAGCCAAAACCTGCCGACTTTTAAAGCTTTGGGTAGCTAGAAACACATTTACAGTTTTTATTAAGAGTCTGTGGGCAAAGAATAGGGTCTTACCAGCAGATAGAGTAAAGGAAAGAGAGCTGGTCACTCAGCCTGTATGGTTGTGCCATACAACCAATATGAAAGCATGCAAAAAGCTCCTGCAGGATTCACATATATGAAGGCAACCCCAAGATACAGGAACCAGATGAAACCCGTGGATAAAAAATCTGCGCTGCTGTTATAAATTATGTGCTCCAGAAGTAATTGTAATTAAGATGGTCATTTATTTGATGCATTTCAAAGAGTGACCCTGCTTCTTCCTCAGGAAATAGGTGACATGCTTTGAAACACGTCACCATCTTAATTACAAACACTTCTGGATCACGTCATTTATAACAGCAGCGCAGATTTTTATCTAGAGTTTTTGATATAGAGGTAGAGGAGCAGCAGGAGATTTGATGGTGTTGGGTGATTCTGCTCCTCACTGTAATGCTCACTCAGATACAGCCAGTTTCAGTATCAAGTAGGAGCCTGTACCTGTAGAAGCACGACTGATGGTGCGAAACGGCCGTAGTACAGGCAGCTCCCCGGTCCTCCCTCCCGCACCCTCCACTATGCAAGACCCCACAAGGAAGAATAAAGGCTGCAAAAAGAATCCTGTGTGTGGCTCCTACTTGATACTGAAACTGGAAGTGACGCCGTGCTGCATACAGGAGGCTAGGCACCAGGATTCCAGCGTGCGCAGCAAGGAGGAGAGAAGTTCTGACTCCAGGGGGCCCCCCAGGAACACTGGTATCAGCGTAACCGCGGCAGGAGGTGCTGGCTCCTTCAACAAACTGAGTGTCACTCAGATACAGCAGCAGCATGGAAGGCATTACACAGCAGAGCTGAGACACAGCATCATGGAAGGCATTACACAACAGAGCTGAGACACAGCATCATGGAAGGCATTACACAACAGAGCTGAGACACAGCATCATGGAAGGCATTACACAGCATTACACAGCTCTGCTGAGAGGAGCCTGTGAAATAGGGCGATATAACACATTTACTAGCAGCAGCAGTGGGGTCAGTCTCGCTCCAATTCAGGTGACAATTTGTGTCTCAGCCTCATCAATTGATCACATTTCGGGAGCACATCAAAGCCGTTCATTCAAGGGGTTTTCTGTGGTCAATTTTTATAAGCTCATAAACATAAGCCTCTCTGTCAACAGTTTGCAGCTCTGAAGTAACAACTACAGCACATGCGCCCGCTGCAGACAATCACAGAGCTCAGTAGTGATGGTCTATGTAGAGTAAGAGCTCATCTGCCACACCCAGGAGTGGCCACTAAACAAACACATCCAGCCACATCAGTAGATAACCGCTGATCTGCGGGGATGCGCCTGTTCACCTCACACTGATCTGACATTGATCGGCAGAATGAGGGCTTGTTTTGTGTAACCACTTACCAATACATCAGCTGCACACCACACTGTATCTTTAAAGGAAATGCCAGAATGGCTGTGTGAATGTATTGCATCATATAATAAGAATCAAGCAAATATTTAGAAAGCTACTGAAAGCTGGCCCTGGTCTAAAGAATAAAGGGCCATTCCCTTTAAGACCATGATTTTAACTGCATTAGGGCATTTACCCATTCACACTTCCAGGTTGCAGACATGAGGGTGAGATTAGGACCCAGTATAGTGAAAGAACTCTGTAAACAGTTACTGGGCTTATGATTTCATGGCTATGATATTAACTAATGCTTTCACATTTATTCTTTAGACCAGGGCCAGCTTTCAGTAGCTTTCTAAATATTTCCTTGATTCTTATTATATGATGCAATAAATTCACACAGCCATTCCGGCATTTCCTTTAAAGATACAGTGTGGTGTGCAGCTGATCTATTGGTAAGTGTTTATATGTAAATTTTGAAGCTTGCACCCACCATAAGAGGTGTGCGCCCATACTAATATATATTGCTTTGTGTAATGAGATCGCTGTTGCGTCATGGATTTCGTGACGCAACAGCGATCCCAACAGCGATGTCGTTCTGTGTGACACGCACCAACGATGTGGCCCCTGCTGTGAGATCGTTGATCATTACACACTGCTCTGGGTCATTCCTGCGTCGTTGTGCTCCCGCTGGGAACGCTACATCGTTGTAGATAATGAGCAACGATCTCAATGCTGCGCTATGGAGAGAAGATTCACAATGACCTCGGTATAATTCTGGATCGCTGGTGCGTCGTTTTTCACATCGCTGGTGAGATGCCTGTTTAACATCTTACCAGCGATGTGTAAACGACGCACCAGCGATCTCTGCACATAGTTATCGGGATCGCTGATGCGTCGTTCACAGAGAAAATGGATGTTTTCTATCAGGAAATCAACTCCCAACCTCAAATTGCTGTTACCCCAACCTCTCCCCACGTTTCCTCTGACTCACTCTTCACATTTGACCCAGTTACAGAAGAAGAAGTCTCCAGGCTGCTCTCCTCCTCTCGTCCCACCACATGCAACACTGACCCCATCCCCTCACACCTACTCCAGTCCCTCTCTCCGATCATCACTTCTCACCTAACCAAAATCTTCAATCTCTCCCTCTCTTCTGGCATCTTCCACTCTCGATCCATCCTGCACAAATAACTACAGACCAGTCTCCAATCTCCCCTTCATCTCTAAACTCTTGGAGCGCCTGGTCTACACCCGCCTCACCCGTTACCTCTCCACTCACTCTCTTCTAGATCCATTACAGTCTGGTCTACTCCCGCCTCACCCGTTACCTCTCCGCTCACTCTCTTCTAGATCCATTACAGTCTGGTCTACTCTCGCCTCACCCGTTACCTCTCCGCTCACTCTCTTCTAGATCCATTACAGTCTGGCTTCCACCCCCTTCACTCTACAGAAACTGCCCTCACCAAAATGACCAATGACCTCCTGACGGCAAAACATAATGGTGACCATTCTCTGGCTCCACTTTCTCCCCTCTTCCTCTCACTATTGGGGTCCCTCAGGGTTCAGTCCTTGGTCCTCTCCTCTTCCTCTCACTATTGGGGTCACTCAGGGTTCAGTCCTTGGCCCTCTCCTCTTCCTCTCACTATTGGGGTCCCTCAGGGTTCAGTCCTTGGCCCTCTCCTCTTCCTCTCACTATTGGGGTCCCTCAGGGTTCAGTCCTTGGCCCTCTCCTCTTCCTCTCACTATTGGGGTCACTCAGGGTTCAGTCCTTGGTCCTCTTCTCTTCCTCTCACTATTGGGGTCCCTCAGGGTTCAGTCCTTGGCCCTCTCCTCTTCCTCTCACTATTGGGGTCCCTCAGGGTTCAGTCCTTGACCCTCCCCTGCTTCCTCTCACTATTGGGGTCCCTCAGGGTTCAGTCCTTGACCCTCCCCTGCTTCCTCTCACTATTGGGGTCCCTCAGGGCTCAGTCCTTGACCCTCCCCTCTTCCTCTCACTATTGGGGTCCCTCAGGGTTCAGTCCTTGGCTCTCTCCTCCTCCTCTCACTATTGGGGTCCCTCAGGGCTCAGTCCTTGGTCCTCTCCTCTTCCTCTCACTATTGGGGTCCCTCAGGGTTCAGTCCTTGGCCCTCTTCTCTTCCTCTCACTATTGGGGTCCCTCAGGGTTCAGTTCTTGGCCCTCTCCTCTTCCTCTCACTATTGGGGTCCCTCAGGGTTCAGTCCTTGGCCCTCTTCTCTTCCTCTCACTATTGGGGTCCCTCAGGGTTCAGTTCTTGGCCCTCTCCTCTTCCTCTCACTATTGGGGTCCCTCAGGGTTCAGTCCTTGGCCCTCTTCTCTTCTCTCTCTATACAGCCCCGATCGGACAGACCATCAGCAGATTTGACTTTCAGCACCATCTCTATGCTGATGACACACAACTATACACTTCTTCTCCTGACCTTATTCCCGCTCTAATTAAGAACACCAATGACTGTCTAACCGCAGTCTCCAATATCATGTCCACTCTCTATCTGAAACTCAACCTCTCCAAAACTGAACTTCTCCTGCTCCCGCCCTCCACTAACCTCCCTAAATCTGACATCTCTCTCTCTGTGCAGCACCATGATAACGTCTAGTCAGCAGGCTCACTGTGATAACTCCTAGTCAGCAGGCTCACTGTCTGGGTGTTATGTGATCTTTCCTTCACCTCCTATATACAATCTCTCACCCGCTCTTGCTGCTTGCACCTGAAGAACATCTCTAGAGTCTGCCCCTTTCTCACCTTGGAAACCACAAAAACCCTCACTGTGGCCCTGATTCATTCCCACCTTGACTATTGTAATTCTCTTTTAATTTGGCCTCCTCCACACTAGACTGTCCCCACTCCAGTCCATCTTTAATGCATCAGCCATAGGCTCCCATTGTCCGGCATCGCCGCTGGGGTTTCCATACACCCCGGCGGCGATGCTGCCTGACAGCTCGCCGGCGCGGGGCTGGAGGTGTCGCCCCGTGTAAATGGGGGACTGCGTCGCTGGCGGGGCGCCAAAAACATCCGCGCACCCGCCAGTCGCTGCCGACATCCCCAGCCCTGTCGCCTGGTGTGACGGGGGCTTAAGTTTTTTACAGTCTTAGTTTTATTAAGGAACTTGTAATCACTTGATCGCTGGTACAATACATTGGCATTGTAGTGTTTTAATACCAGTGATATCCCATTAAAGTCCTGCTTGTGGCCACTTTTAGGCTCCCGGCGCCCCCCCTCTGCTTCTTTTCCCTTCTTTCTCTATCCTCTTTTGTGGTACCTTTCTTCTCTGCTGGGCATCTTCTCTTCAGTACCTTTGTTTATTTTTGGTTTTAGTGCTTGATTGAATAAAAGTTGCCAACTAAGGTTTGGGGCGACTCTTGGAAGACCATCAATTTTGACACAATTGCAATTAACGAGGATGGTGTTCCAAGACTTGAATGGCTAGCTAGTGTGTTACGTGGTTTTGTACAGTCTGGTGCACTTGTTCTTATTGTACACAGCTTATAATTACTATTAAATATTGTTTTCTTTCATGTAATCTAATTAAATAAAGCAAAGTTTAAAAAAAACATGACCCTATGGATAGGCGATAACCTGCTGAAATTGGACAACCCGAATTCACCTTCTAAATTCATCATCCCCGGTGAGGAGCGATCACTACCATGCTCAGGTGCTCGGTACTCGAAAAAAGCTGATGGACGGTGTCAGGGAAATATGAATTATTTGCATTGTTTTAGGGACTCAGCCAAAACTGGCCTACGACTCCTCCCACCACTGATTTCTATAGACCAAACTATACAGGCAGTCCATCCCTCTTTGTGAATCTTTCTCCCACACTCCCCCCCCCTCCCCTGTCAGGTATTTACAGCATGGCAGAGTCGTAAAAACTGAGCAAAGCCGAGTCTGAGTACATTTGGTTTCTCCCTCCAAAACCAGGCATCAAGCTCTTTGTTCCGCAGCCACAGCCCTTTAAAGTCAAATGTAATAATACATTATAAATGCCACAAATACACAAATCATATTTTTGAGGGTGCTGGCATTTTTGGAGATCGCACTGTGCCTCTTACTTTTCCGGAAAAGAGTCAGAAACCTTGGAAATGAATTCTGACCACCAGCACATCACAGATACCTCATGTTAGGTATCAAAAAACATGTAAAATCATGAGGGAAAACATGATGCCAATATCTATGACCTGGCAGCTTCCAGGCCAAAGATATGGAAAAAGGGAGTGTTTGATAACTTTGGAGATGGGTGTCTCTCCAAGAAAACAGCCCATATGTGAGGTCAGCAAAGGGGGAGTTACTGGGTTTATGGCCCAAAGCATAAAACATGAATTATCCTTGGTGCTTCATTCTCACCTGGATGAAGAACAAGGCATCACACTATCACTGTGTGGCAGAATCGTAACCCATTTCCAGGGAGCCTGCCCCCTAGATCTGTGATTGTCACTGCGTGGCACAGGTTTAGTCTCTTAATTTTATCCTTTTCATAACTGTTTATGCGTATGTAAATTGTCTCTTTTGTAATATATGTGTGTATCTTTTGTAAACACTGCTATTTCTTTGGAGAAAAATGTATAAATTAGCTAGTTTTGTTGTTCTTGTCCTACGAGCGAACTGCCACGTCCTTTCCATAAATTCATGTTACCGAACGGGATTCCAATGAAAGAGATCGGTGGTGGCAGCATCATTTTTGAACTAATGAGATATTGTGGCCTGAGGGTGACTGGATTGAGGTACGTATACGTTCCTGGCAGGAACTGGTGGTAAATATACACATCCTGTCACATCACGTGCCGCAGTAGACAACATAAATTAGAGCAGCTGGGCTCCTTTCTTATCCTCTGGCAATACCGGGTTTGGCCAGGAGGATAAGAGGGCACCAGAGACAACAAGGTCTTGACTAAGTACATGACAAACGGGAACAACTCAAGTAACAAGTATAATGGAGGTCAACGGGGAACTTGAGAATTTTTCCAGAGGATCATCCAAATGCTTGTTTCGACTACGAAGCACCCGAGCGCGGTATTGCTCACCCATTCCTAATCATCACATACCTGCGCTACTTTTGACTCTAATTCCCTCTTCCACGTGTTTTATAGAATATGGATGGCTCCTCTTCATCTTTTCTTCTTCCTCTTCCTCCTCTACAAACTCCACTTTAATAATAGTCAGATCTTCCCCCTGATGAACCAAGTGTAACAAATCAGATTAAAAGAAAAACTCAACAGATCAACATTAGAGTGCAGTGATACTACAAATCTACGGATCATCTATAGCTTCATCTACCTGATGATCCTCCGGGACGTTGTGATTCTCCTCTGGACGCTCCTGGGGATACAGAGGATGGGGACATCTCTCTGGGGGGTTTCCTTCATCTGTAGGAGACACAGAATAGATTGTTTGCATGTGATAACCAGATGATGGTTGTGTCTAGATGACCCTTAAACCAAGCGTTTATTTCACAACCAATAAGTCTCACATGGCTGATCGTCTTCTGACCAAGACTCTTCTTCGTCATCTAGAACCTCAAACTTGACATCCATCTGATCTTCACCCTAAACACAGAAGACAATAACATAACATGGAGTTTGGTTCCATCTCTTTATGGTCGTATTTCGGTAAGAGCTCAGCACCATCTACCTGATGATTCTCCTGGACGTTGTGATTCTCCTCTGGACGCTCCTGGGGATACAGAAGACGAGGACAGCTCTCTGGAGGGTTTCCTTCATCTGTAGGAGACACAGAACAGACTGGTTACTTGTGATGACCAGGTTGTATCTAGATGAGGATCTTCTATAACCAGTGATGGTCTCCTCTCCTTACACGGCTGATCGTCCTCTGTCTCCTCTTCGTTATCTAGAACCTCACCCTTAATATCCATCTGATCTTCGCCCTAAACAGAGAAGACAATAACGTAACATGGTCTTCGGTCCAGTCACTTTATAGTCATATTTCGGGGAGAGCTCAGCGTCATCTACCTGATGATTCTCCGGGACGTTGTGATTCTCCTCTGGACGCTCCTGGGGATACAGAGGACGAGGACATCTGTCTAGTGGGTTTTTCCTCCTGGATCTATCTATGGGAGACCCAACCACACAGTGATAGTATTCATGACTGGCTAGAGATCCATATATACATATATAATCTCACACATCTCTCATCACCTCCTGTTCCAATGTTATATTTAATTTTAAAGATGCCCCAGACTTTTCTATGGTCATGCTGCATTTCCACTTGCTGATAACTGTAGTGTCTATCTCCGTAGTGCCTTTCTCCACATGATAGGGAGACTGACGTCTGCGGCATACTCACCGTGCCGAGGGTCCCACGACATGTGTTCACTCCCAGTCAGTGTCTTCCTGCTCCAAAGGCCTGCGCTTACTGTGCAGGTCTTCTTCGAGCGCGCTCAGGTGGCATGCGCCGCATCCTCGTGAGTCTTACAGGATCAGTGCACCCTAACGTGGAAGTGCTTCTCCGCCTATGGCTAAGAAGCACAGGGTATTTAAGGGCCCTTATCCCATTGAAAGGTGTCTGAGCAATGCGGCCTTTCCCTTAGTGCATCCTTTCCAGGTCCCCATACCCATTTCTTTGCCTTGTGCCCATTATCCTGTGCATATAACGGTGTCTCATCATAGACTCTATACTTGCCTGCACCTGTTGTGCCGGATACCAGCCCGCACCTGTCTGCACCCACCTGCTACCTGCCAACACCAGCCATCTGCCTGAACCTCTTTACCTAGGGACTGTATCCATTAGAGCTGATCCCTGGAGTCAGTCGTCGTAGCATTGAGACCACCTGGGCCTGCACATGGTGACCACCTACAAGCTTAGCATATCTACACCTCCTGTGGCTTTATTAGAAGACTCTGTGGCCCTTCCAGGCTCTCTCCTCCAGGCGGTGATGATTGGTGTCATGGCCCGGTAGGTCCATTCTCGGACGCTCGCCCTCCTGCTGTGCGTAACTATAATTGTGAATGAGTTTTCCGAAGAGCTGCTACCACCCAGCGAACAAGCAAAACACTAATTTACCGAGTGAAATCCACTTTAAGTCTTTCTCATCGGCACATTGTCCTTTGTAAGCAGCACATGTGCTGCCGAGAAGAATATATTATGAGCACAAGACAATCATGTAATGATCACAGTCAGTGGAAATAAGCTATTAAAGCACCGCCGGTGGCCTTGACTGTAGCCAACCAACTTCAGAAGAATTCTCATGATGTCCTGCAGTATCTGGAGCCGTTTGCAGTCATGAGGTAAACAAAGAAATACTTCTCATTTATAACTTCAGCATTGAAGTAAATATAATCCATCTTTCTGGCATAAAGAGATTAAAACAGCACTCAAAAGCGGTCCATATATCTGCCGGATTCACCCGCTCAGGATTGGGGTTCATTTCTTTGCAGTATGAGCACAGCTCTGGAGGTCGGCTCACCTCCAGGTACAGAACACCAAATAAATCTAGAGGCCTTCATTTTACCAGCGGGACCATACCATAAGTTAGATGATATGCGAACAGCCGTCCCACCTATCTCTTTGACTGTTCACAAAATAATGGCCCTTGTTATGGCCAGTTAACCCTCTCAACACAGAGCATGCCGGAGGTGGCAATTGGGTTTCACATCACTGAAGATCATAATCTCAGTGAAAAATACCACCCCTCCAGGACTTTACCATTGACCATTACAGCATGCACGACTAAATCTAATGTACATGTGTGTGGGTCTGCCTCCACTTAGCCGGGGTGTTATGGTGGCCAACTATCACAGTGGTCTCTCCGGCTCTCCTCACTCCCCTGGTTAATGCACTATGCTGTACCTTTAAACGTCTCTTCTCTGCCTGGACCTTGGCATCCACCGTACCTTCAGGCTGCTTCTGAGAGAGTCCACCACCATGTCTGTTCCCAGGTCTCGGGGAATGGGAGAAATGTAAGCCGCCATGCAAAATAGCAGCGTGACTGAAGTACATGTATCCAGCTCCACAATAGTCTTTAGGATAGTTCCTTAAATCCCGACAGTATTATCACAACTACAGCACATGTATCCAACTTCCAACTCTATAGTTTATCCATAAGCTCAGGACTTGGTCTAAGTACAGAGCCTTTCGATTCCAATGTCCAGCACCAACTGCCCCCCAAAGCATGTGTCGTCTATATCTTTCTCTTGGAATCTGTCCCCTACTTGGGCAAAAATAAGTACTCAACCCCCTTAACCACATGTACATTCAATTCAAATGGAAAAAAAAAAGGTCAATTAAGCCTCCAGCTAGTCTGCAGAGGTGTGTAATCAAGGTTGCCCACCCTCCCCCTGCCGAGAGGAACAAAGACAGATTCCCCCACCAGATGCAGGACAATTAATGCTAATGTGGGTATGACTGCGTTATGGCCATGGAGGCTGACTAGGATGACACATTGTTATGGCCATGGAGGCTGACTAGGATGACACATTGTTATGGCCATAGAGGCCGACTAGGATGACACACTGTTACAATCCCTTCCCCTCTTCCAATTGTGTACAGAAAAGTGACCTGATAAGCAACAACAAATCTCTGGTAAAACACAAAAATACTATTGATGTATCCAGCGCTCTGTGCTGTAAAAGTCCCATAGTCATTAGTTAATGGCCACCTCCTCACATAATGTAAGGTCTGGGAGGAGTTAAGGGGTATCGTAAGCGGCCGTGTTAGATTTACAGTCAGTGAGGGCTTTGCCTGGAAACGAGTAAGTTATAGGCCTAGGTTCAATGGCCTGTCCTGAAGCCCAGTAGGTTTCCCAATCACGTTAGAGGGGTCATATATGATACATGTCACTGCTGTGCCCGTCTGTGTCCACTATAATAACCAAGACTCAAATATACGTCTAATCTTACCATGTGATAATGGACACAGGTCGTTCTTCATCTTCACGTCCTCATGCAGATCCTGGTGTCCTTCCAGATAATCCCACTCCTCCATGGAGAAATAGACGGCGACGTCCTGACACCTTATAGGAACCTGACACACAATGATAGCGTCATTACCCAGAATCCTCCAGTGCCGTCCTGTATAATGTCCCAGCATTCCCACCTCTCCGGTCAGCAGCTCCATCATCTTGTGGAGGAGTCGGAGGATCTTCTTCTTGCTCCTGTCATGTATCAGGGACCTCGGGGGAGGAGCTGTGATGTGACCCCGCCTCCTGCTCCGCCCTCCTGACTCATGGCCTCTGGGAGTCACACAGTCACCCGGTGTCTTCATTGATGTATAATCCTATATGTAGAGAGACATCACAGAGGCCTTTCTAGAGGATTATAATCTGCCTCCTTCCACCCAAAGTCCCCTCCTCAATGTATAAACTGGACAGTGATAATTACAGTAATGGATGCCTGTAAGGACTCAAAGCCTCCACAATGGCTCCTTCTCATTATATACTGTACAGTCATGGCAGAAAGTGTTGGTCCTTGAAATTGATCTAGAAAATTAAGTATTTACACTAGAGAATTATCACTATTCCCCATGGTTTTTCATACAGAGGGTTATTTCCTTTGTGTGTTTTGGAACACAAAAAAAACCTGAAAAAAAGAGAAGTTGGACAAAATTTGACACAAAACCCCAAAAATGGGCCATACAGAATTGTTGGCCCCTTTCCAATACTCTGGGTAAGCACCTTTGTTTCCATCATGTGACGCTCATTTACACTCACATGTGACAAGTAACAGATGTGGGCAATATGAAAATCACACCTGAAACCAGGTAGCAAAGGGAGAAGTTGCCTTAATCTTTGTATTGTGTGTCTGTGTGTGCCGCACTAAACATGGAGGACAGAAAGAGAAGAGAACAGTCTGAGGACGAGAACCAAAATTGTGGAAAATATCAACAATCTCAAGGTTACAAGTCCATCTTCACAGATCTTGATGTTCCTTTCCAAAAGTGTGCAACATAAATCAAGAAGTTTACAACCCATGGCGCTGTAGATAATCTCCTTGGACGTGGACAGCAGAGAAAAATTGATTAAGGTTTTAAAGAAGGATAGTTCGGACAGTGGTTAAGCCCCAATCAAGATCCAAAAAATTCAAGCCGTCCTGCAGGCTTAGGGGGCATGATGTCAGCCTGAATTATCTGTCCACATGTGAATGACATGAAACACTATGGAAGACACTCAGGAGGACCCACTGCTGACACAGAGACAGGAAAAAGCCAAAATGTACGTGATGAAACAAAATTCTTCTGGGAAAATGTCTTGTGGACAAATGAGACAAGATAGAAGAGCCTTTTGGTAAAGCGAATTATTCTACTGTTTACTGATAACAGAATGAGGATGATAAAGAAAAGAGCACAGGACCTACAGTCACATATGGAGGAGGTCAGAGAAAAGAGCACAGGATCTACAGTCACATATGGGGGAGGGCAGAGAAAAGAGCACGGGACCTACAGTCATATATGGGTCAGGTCAGAGGAAAGAGCACAGGACCTACAGTCACATATAGTGGAGGGCAGAGAAAAGAGCACAGAACCTACAGCCACATATGGGGGAAGTCTGAGAAAAGAGCAGATGACTTACATTCCCTTATGGAGGAGGGAAGAGAAAAGAGCACATGACCTACAGTCACATATGGGGGAGGGCAGAGAAAAGAGCACAGGATCTACAGTCTCAAATGGGGAGGGTAGAGAAAAGAGCACAGGACCTACAGTCACATATGGGGAGGTCAGAGAAAAGAGCACAGGACCTACAGACACATATGAGGGAGGTCAGAGAAAAAAGCACAGGACCTACAGTCACATATGGGGGAGGTCAGAGAAAAGAGCACAGGACCTACAGACACATATGAGGGAGGTCAGAGAAAAGAGCACAGGACCTACAGTCACATATGGGGGAGGGCAGAGAAAAAAGCACAGGACCTACAGTCACGTATGGGGGAGGGCAGAGAAAAGAGCACAGGACCTACAGTCACATATGAGGAGGGCAGAGAAAAGAGCACAGGACCTACAGTCACATATGGGGGAGGGCAGAGAAAAGAGCACAGGACCTACAGTCACATATGGGGGAGGGCAGAGAAAAGAGCACATTATCTACAGTCACATATGGGGGAGGGCAGAGAAAAGAGCACATGACCTACAGTCACATATGGGGGAGGGCAGAGAAAAGAGCACGGGATCTACAGTCTCAAATGGGGAGGGTAGAGAAAAGAGCACAGGACCTACAGTCACATATGAGGGAGGTCAGAAAAAAGTGCACAGGACCTACAGTCACATATGGGGGAGATCAGAGAAAAAAATCACAGGACCTACAGTCACATATGGGGGAGGTCAGAGAAAAGAGTACAAGACCTACAGTCACATATAGGGGAGGACAGAGAAAAGAGCACAGGACCTACAGTCACATATGGGGGAGGGCAGAGAAAAGAGCACAGGACCTACAGTCACATATGGGGGAGGGCAGAGAAAAAGCACAGGACCTACAGTCACATATGAGGGAGGGTCAGAAAAAGTGCACAGGACCTACAGTCACATATGGGGGAGGTCGAAAAAAGAGCACACGACCTACAGTCACATATGGGGGGGGTCAGAGAAAAGAGCACAGGACCTACAGTCACATATGGGGGAGGTCAGAGAAAAGAGCACAGGACCTACAGTCACATATGGGGGAGTCAGAGAAAAGAGCACAGGACTACAGTCACATATAGGGGAGGTCAAAGAAAAGAGCACAGGACCTACAGTCACATATAGGGAGGGCAGAGAAAAGAGCACAGGACTACAGTCACATATGGGGGAAGGCTAGAGAAAAGAGCAGATGATCTTACATTCCCTTATGGGGAGGGCAGAGAAAAGAGCACATGACCTACAGTCACATATGGGGGAGGGCAGAGAAAAGAGCACAGGATCTACAGTCTCAAATGGGGGAGGTCAGAGAAAAGAGCACAGGACCTACAGTCACATATGGGGGAGATGTGAAAAAAGAGCACAGGACCTACAGTCACAATGGGGGGGTCAGAGAAAAGAGCACAGGACCTACAGTCACATATGGGGGAGGTCAGAGAAAAAGAAGCACAGGACCTACAGTCACATATGGGGGAGGTCAGAGAGAAAGAGCACAGGACCTACAGACACATATGAGGAGGTCGGAGAAAAGAGCACAGGACTACAGTCACATATGGGGGAGGGCAGAGAAAAAAAGCACAGGACCTACAGTCACTATGGGGGAGGGCAGAGAAAAAGAGCACAGGACCTACAGTCACATATGAGGAGGGCAGAGAAAAGAGCACAGGACCTACAGTCACATAGGGGGAGGTCAGAGGAAAGAGCACAGGACGTACAGTCACATATGGGGGAGGGCAGAGAAAAGAGCACAATATCTACAGTCACATATGGGGGAGGGCAGAGAAAAGAGCACATGACCTACAGTCACATATGGGGGAGGCAGAGAAAAGAGCACGGACCTACAGTCACATATGGGGGAGGGCAGGGAAAAAAACACAGGACCTACAGTCACATATGAGGGAGGTCAGAAAAAGTGCACAGGACCTACAGTCACATATGGGGAGATCAGAAAAAAAGCACAGGACCTACAGTCACATATGGGGGAGGTCGGAGAAAAAGAGCACAGGACCTACAGTCACATATAGGGGAGGTCGGAGAGAAAAGAGCACAGGACCTACAGTCACATATGGGGGATGGTCAGAGAAAAGAGCACAGGATCTACAGTCACATATGGGGAGGTAGGCAGAGAAAAGAGCACATGACCTACAGTCACATAGTGGGAGAGGGCAGAGAAAAGAGCACAGGATCTACAGTCTCAAATGGGGGAGGTCAGAGAAAAGAGCACAGGACTACAGTCAATAT
The DNA here is from genome assembly GCA_033576535.1 of Allobates femoralis. Classification (NCBI taxonomy): domain Eukaryota; kingdom Metazoa; phylum Chordata; class Amphibia; order Anura; family Aromobatidae; genus Allobates; species Allobates femoralis. The sequence goes on from JARQOC010000005.1 coordinate 3,523,750, forward strand.
GGGGAGGTAAGAAAGAGCAAAGGATCATATCCACATGGGGGAGGTCAGAGAAAGAGCCAGGACCTACATCACATATGGGGGAGGTCAGAGAAAAGAGCACAGGACCTACAGTCTCAATGGGGAGGGCAGAGAAAAGAGCACAGGACTACAGTCTCAAATGGGGGAGGTCAGAGAAAAGAGCACAGGACTACAGTCACATATGGGGGAGGGTAGAGAAAAGAGCAAAGGATCTATATTCCCACATGGGGGAGGTCAGAGAAAAGAGCACAGGACCTACAGTCACATATGGGGGAGTCAGAGAAAAGAGCACAGGACCTACAGTCACATACGGGGGAGGTCAGAGAAAAGAGCACAGGACCTACAGTCACATACGGGGGAGGTCAGAGAAAAGAGCACAGGACCTACAGTCACATATGGGGGAGGGCAGAGAAAAGAGCACGGGACCTACAGTCACATATGAGAGAGGTCAGAGAAAAGAGCATGGGACCTACAGTCATATATGGGTCAGGTCAGAGGAAAGAGCATGAAACCTACAGTCACATATGCCACAGGGCAGAGAAAAGAGCACAGGTCTTACAGTCACATATAGGGGAGGTCAAATAAAAGATCACAGAACCTACAGTCACATATAGTGGAGGGCAGAGAAAAGAGCACAAGACCTACAGTCACATATGGGGATGGGGGAGGGAAGAGAAAAGAGCACAGGACCTACAGCCACATATGGGGAAGTCTGAGAAAAGAGCAGAGGATTTACATTCCCTTATGGAGGAGGGAAGAGAAAAGAGCACAGGACCTAGAGTAACATATGGAAGAGGTCAGAGAAAAGAGCACAGGACCCACAGTCACATATGGGGGAGGCCAGAGAAAAGATCACAGGACCTACAGTCACATATGAAGGAGGTCAGAGAAGAGAGCACAGGACCTACAGTCACATATGAGGAGGGCAGAGAAAAGAGCTCAGGACCTACAGTCACATATGAAGGAGGTCAGAGAAGAGAGCACAGGACCTACAGTCACATATGAGGAGGGCAGAGAAAAGAGCACAGGACCAACAGTCACATATGGGGGAGGTCAGAGAAAAGAGCACAGGACCAACAGTCACATATGGGGGAGGTCAGAGAAAAGAGCACAGGATCTACAGTCACATATGAGGGAGGTCAGAGAGGTTTTGGGTGTTTTGCTGGCTCTGGCATTGGGGTCTTGACTGTGGAAATCTGAAGATACCAGAGGATTTTGGGTCACACTGTAAAGCCTGGTGTCAGAAAGCTGGGGGCGTCCTAGGTCAGGGGTCTCCAGCAGGACAATGACCCCAAACATCAAGAAGCCCCAGAAATGGAGGAAACAAAGCGCTGGAGAGATCTGAAGTGGCAGCAATGACCGGATCTAAATCCCATTGATCCCCTGTGGAGAGATCTGAAGTGGCAGCAATGACCGGATCTAAATCCCATTGATCCCCTGTGGAGAGATCTGAAAATCGGGAGAAGACGAGAGACCGGGAGCTGATTATAAAGAAGAGGAGAAGCTTGTGGAGGTTATAGGAGGTGACTGACTGCAGGATTTATTACACAGGGGAAACTAATATTAAGAGAGGGGACAACAATTCTGTCCGGACCATAGTTGGGTTTTATGTGAAATTTGTCCAATTTGTCTTTTTTTCCTCTGTTTTTTTGTGTTGTTCCAATACACAAAGAAAATAAATCTGTGTATAACAAACGTGTGTAACTGCAATAATTGTCTTGGGGAAATACGTAATTGGAACAATTTCAAAGGGGCCAACACTTTTGGCCATGAAAGTCTATAGGGTTCCCGTCTTTGCGGGCAGATCCTCACGCTCTGGTGCGATGATAAGTCAAAGGGATAGAACACGGCTAAACCAATAAGTCTCTATACACTGTAAGGCACCGCCGGCATGGTCCCTATGGCCGGGGCGCATCACATGCAGGATCAGGGTATGATCCTGTTCACACTGGCCGGTTTTATAGTGGATGACGCTGTATGAACCTATCCGGAACACAAGGAGTTAAATGTGCGCTGTAAAGCTGAACAATTCATGAGACTAATGAGCAGCTGTGAGTGGCTCATGAGACCAATGAGGCCCTGAGGAATGTAATGGGTGCGGATTGTTGACAGCCCAGGTGGGTGTGTCAGGTGGATGTGTCCTGAGTAATAGCAGCCCAGCTGGATGAGTCAGTGTGGGAGTGGCAGGCACGATAAGAGCCTGCCAGCTGAGTGATTGTGAGAATTCAGAGACTTCTGAGATTCATTATCAGATCATTATAAGCCTGAGAGCATGTGGGCTGGATCATCAGCCAGAGTGCAGAGAACATGATGGGAGCGTGCTAGCTCCATACCGCTGGCTAGGACCGGTGTCGTTACAGCTCCTGGAGTGGGGAAGCCGGGGCTGACCCAGGTGGATACTGGTCCGGGCGTGTGGTTGAGACACGTCTGGGATAGGAGCCCTTGGGGACGCTTGGTGGACCCGTGACCCAGGCAGCGAGACCCGGATCCATGCCCGGTAAGAAAAGCAGTTCCCGAATGCTTGAGTGAACTGTGCACCTTGTGCGTGACATGTGCCAGGCGGGCATAACCGCCCTTAGGTCCGACTAGATAGTCAGTGAGGGACCTGCTGAACTATATGTGTATATGTTATGGCTTAGATAGAAAGGCCATGTGCGGAGTCTGCGGGAGAGCCCCAGCTGGAGTGGATGGTATTGGAGGCGTTCCGTCCCTGTGGGACGAGAGGGAGGCTTGTCCTGCTGCTTGCAGAGGGTACCTGTCCCTCAACCACGGCCTCTAATGGTGTGGGTGAGCCTGTGGCCAGAGACAGGGGTCATGAAGGCTCCTAGAAGGGTAACCATGGCTGATCCGGAAGGGTGCTACTCAGACGCAGGGTACAGTCATCGACCTGGAGACCTGCCATGAGATGGAGGTTTGGTGGCAACTGGTGGCCCGTACCGTGGTGAGGAGGCCATGGTGACGCGTGATTTGCCCGGATTCTACGGTTGACCGGGTCCCTGTTATGGTCATGGAGGAGCCACAGTCCATGGATGTATTATGATGGGCTGTGAGCGGATGTGAGGATGCATGGGGTCCATGAATATTGTAGGATGGATCACATGTGATATGTAAGGTCCCGGTCAGGCTGGAATCCTGACTACAGGGTAACTATTGAGTCATCGAGCTGGGTGACTAAAGCCAGGAGGCGGGTTCCGCCATTGGGACCCACAGGGCCCGTTGATAAATATATATATGGGAAACTTATAAATGTATGTGTAATGTATAGATAGGCCGGAGGCCGTGATCACCATGGGAGCTGTCAGTAGAGCTCCAATGGGGACAGAGAGGTGGTTACAGGTCCCGGGTAACTATATGATGTTATGTGCAATATATGTGTTATGCAATGTTCTATGTAAATGTATGGAGTATTTATGTATGGTGTTTATAATCAATGTGCAATGTGTCACACATGCTACCCGGGTTATGTTATTAATATGTGAAAAATAAATGGGTAGACATTGGTTACATTATAAACACGTGTTTATGTCGTTATGCAAGCGTGTTCCCCGTGTGTTACCTCACAACATAGAGTCCACACCTGATATCGCAGGATCTGCTGATGATCTTGTGTGTATCGGAGCCTCCTGACTCTCAGACAGAAGGATCCGGCTCCTGAACCTCTCGATCCTTATATTCTTCCGGATATCAGCCGGGGGGGGAAGTGTAACGTCGACTCTCATAGAAAATACATGAGCACTCGGCTGAGTGATCCTGAGTATGGGAGTATGCGATCCCTACTATCCAAAATCCCACATTCCTGTCCGCCATCTCATCCTTCTTCTCTGCTCGCTTCCTCAAATTGAGCATGGACAAAACAGAGTTCATCATGTTTCCCCCAAGTCGCTCCCCCCTCTACCTGACCTATCCATCCTGGTCTATGACTGCTCACTCTCCCCAGTCCTCCACACCAAGTGCCTCGGGGTTATCCTCGACTCTTCCCTTTCTCTCCTTCAGGCCCCACATCCAGGCTCTCGCCACCTCCTGCTGACTCCAGCTCAAAAACATTTCCCAGAAGTGCACTTACCACGACACTGACACACATGACATGCTCTCATCATCTCCCACCTTGACTACTGCAACCTCCTGCTCACCGGCCTCCCCACTTCCTCCCTTGCACATCTCCAATGTATCCTAAACTCTTCCGCCCCACTACTCGCCCGCCACCCCCCTCTGCCAAGCTCTTCATTGGCTCACTACTCTTCAGAGATCCCGGTTTAAAACCCTAACCATGACATATAAAGCCATCCACAACCTGTCCCCTCCATATATCTCTGACATGGTATCCTGATACCTACCCTCACGCAACCTGCGATCCTCCCAAGAGCTCCTTCTCCACTCCCCTTTTATCTCCTCCTCTCACAACCGCATACAAGATTTCTCTTGAGCATCTGCCATACTCTGGAACTCTCTCACCCAACACATCAGACACTCCCCTACTCCGTGTGAGGCACGGCCAGCATGGTGCCCCATGGTCGGGGTGCATCACATGGGCATTGTGAGGTATGGCCTGGCATGTTCGTTCATGGCGGGCATACAGCACAAGAGCCTGTTCACATCAGCCTGTTTTACACTGTGTGAATGCTGTTAGACGTGACCAGTACACAGTGGGTTAGAGGGTTTGATGAGACTAATGAGTGGAGCTGAGAAAGCAGTGTGTGCTAATTGCTGACAGTTCCCAGGTGTGGGTGTGGCAGCCAGGATAAGAAGCTGCCTGGAGCTGTGTGCAGAAGAACGGTGGGAATCAGAGCAATCCAGACCTCTGAGATGTGAGGTCATGTCAGAGGAAGCCTGTCCCTCTGATTGATGTGTGTGGAGTCGGAGTCGGTGGCCAAACAACGGGTTGTGATGGCTCCTGGAGTTGGGGAACCGTAGCCGACCCTGGAGGATACTTGCTCAGGCGTGAGGCGAAACATGTGCTGGAGGAGACCTTGGGGGGACGCCTTGTGTACCCGGTAACTCAGGTTGCTAGACCCAGTTCTGTGCCTGGAAAGGGAGTACAGTCTGTGTAAAACATCCAGGCAGTGAAGATGTGGAGTCAGAGGCATTCCGTCTCTTTGGGAGAAGAGGGAAGCTTGTCCTTCTCCATGGGGAGGCACCTGTCCCTCTGACCAAGTGTGAGAGAGCATGTGGCCGGATGCAGGGGTTAAGATGGCTCCTAGAGTTGGGAACCATGGCTGATCCTGGAGGGTGCGACTCAGGCACAGGGTACAGCTATCGACCTGGAGACCTGCCTAGGTATGAAGGTTTAGTGGAGGTTGGTGGCCCGAAACATGGTGAGGAAGCCTTGGTGACACCTGGTTTGGCCCGATAACTCACGTTTGTCAATCACTGTTCTGGGCCTGAAAAGGGCAGCAGCACCATGGATATTGTATGATGGGCTGTCTATGTGTGGAACAATAGGTATGGGGGGGTCCATGAATGTCGTATGATGGACCACATGCAGTGTGCAAGTTCCCGGTCAGGCTGGAGCCTGTACTATGCCATAGTTGGGTGAATCATAGGGCGTATGTAAAATTACCCTGTGTGACGGAAACCTGGTGAGAGACCAAGAACGGCTCAAGGGCCAGGCGGTCATAGCCGCCATTGAAACCGACCATAGGTCATGTTATGATGCCGTTGACCTGGGATGAAGGTGTGTAGGCTGTCTGCACATAATGAGCCCTGTAACTATGGTGGGCTCAGTATAGACTGATCTGTGGATATAGTGCCGGGTGGACGTTACCACCCTTGGGGCTGTGTATAAGGTTCTAAAGGTCCCGTTGATGACCATATGCTAAGAGGATATGTGATGTATTATGTGTGCAATAAGGCTAGGCGGCCATAACCGCCATAGGGAGCCAGGATTGGTGATCTTTGTGCTCTACGGAGCTGTAATCCATGCTCCCGGGTACATAAGCCTTAAAAATGGTATATGTGCACTATAGTGTATTGTTATTTGTAAAGTTGTGTTGATTAATGTTCATATGTGAGTGTACTGTGTGTTATATGTGATGTGAGCAGTTTATAGGCATTTAATAAACTGCTATATACAGTTTTACAGTGAAATACATTGGTTTTGGTGTCATTGTCCATTGCCCCTAGGCGAGCGCCACCTCACACCTGGGAACCTTCAATAGAAGCCTGAAGACTCCCCTCTTCTGACAAGCTACAACCCACAATGAGACCTGTCCACCGCACCGCCCCACGCTCCACACGTCCCCCCTCCTACTGTATCCCCACCCGCCCCTCGTACACTGAGCCCTCGCGGACACGGTCCTCTCCATCCTGTACCTGTACGATTGGATAGTCCATACATGTTTTACTTGTCCTCGTCTGCCCTTTCCATATGTAAAGAAAGTTCGAAGGTTAGCACTCAATTATGGTGATGGTCACGGTGCAATTGAAAGGGGCCAGAGGTCCCGTAATCAAGAGGATCTCCAGCATCAATGCACACGTGCGATAGAAGTATATGAATCAAGTGAACAGTTTATTTACAATTCCGAGGTGAAGCGACAGACTAACGTTTCGGCCAAGTTATTGGCCTTGTTCACAGAGTCGCTGAAAAACATTGAAAATATTTACAGTGAGTAACACAAGGATGTTGTATTTACAAGGTTTCAGTATATGTGTGAAAATATATACGTATCTACATATATACACATGGAAAAGATCTCATAGTTTGGATCAGTATGTATAATGGTGATTGCACAAAACCATTAGCTTAGTAGGTTTTCAGGATAAGAGGAGATAGAAAGGATTAAACATACTGGTGAGATCATAGAGGTAATTTGATAGTAGAGTTATAGATATGCTTATGTGGCTAAACATACCCTTAAATATTGAGGCTTGAGATATGGTAGTTCATACAGTAGGTGTATAGGGTAACTTTGTTAGGGAGGTTCCTGTGGAATCGAATGCACTTGAATTAGGACAGCAGTATGAGTGAAAGGTGTTACAGTGAGGATAGATATTATCATGGTGTGATAATGGGCAAGAGCCCGGGGATACCAGATCCCATATAGCATGAGAGCTTAGTGACTGGGGAGTTAGTGGTATCAAAGGTGGTTAAGGTGAGAGATAATATGCTATCATACACTGGAGTGAATGAAAGGGGGGCAAACTGCTTTATCTGTATGTAGCAGATTCATTGTGTCACAGGATGAGGTATATATATATATACATAGTTACCCCAGGGAAAGCTGTATAGTATCTCAGCCTGCGGTAGTAGCTGATCACCTGTATGGAGGTATGGTAGAGCAGAGCTCTCTGAATACATAGGGGAAGAGACATAAAGCATAACATCAGATTTAGTAGGAAAAGGTGAGATACTTAGCTTGGAGGAGAAATCTGGTCTCACATAGATTGGTGGCGCAGTGTGGATAGCTGACACAACTGTGTCCAAGCTGATGGCTGGCAGGTGCTGAAGGGAGCGCGCTCCCTTATATCCCATCAGACCGGTGGCCAGGCCGGTAATGACGCTAGACGCCGGCGCATGCGCACTAGGAGCGGGTGACGTCACTGGAAGTGACATTCTGCGCCTGGAGGCAATGCTATGGGAAACTCTGTGGGAATGTCAGGGGGCGTCACAGGAAGTGACGCATCATACCAAGGGTTAGTTTAGTAACCCTAGGAGATCGGGACGCTGCCTGTGTGTGGCGGTTTGGTATTGACAGCTGCACACTGCTAAGGGGAGCTGCTAAGACAAGGATAGTGGTGACAGTGCTAAGGGAAGGAGAATGGAGGGGGGAAAAAAGGGAAAGGAGAGCCCCTGAAGTTGTATGGTGCGATAGGTACAAGACTATAGAACTAATTGTTGTAGAGTGTTAATGAATGGGTAAAAAGGTCTGTTGTCCTGGAACATACTTAGCCATAGAATTTTTGCATACAATGAAGATGAGGCAGATGTTCCAATAAGACAACATCTGGCACATTTCCTTGTTTAGGACGCACATGCCGATGCTGTTCAAACATCATCAGAGGGCACGAGGTAGTTCACCCGCGCTCCGGTAAGGCTTATCCCATCAAAGGTTATTTCACCTGCGAAACCAATTTTGTAGTTTATATAGTGAAATGTCCTTGTGGCTTGTTATACGTCGGTGAAACCACTCAGGCAGTGAGGGATCGTATCTCCAGCCACAAATCGACTATAAGAACTGAAAAAAAACTGGTTACCACTACCAGCACATTTCCACGAGGCCAAACATAACGTTTCACAACTACATTTTCAAGTATTGGAACAAGTCCATAGACCTAAACGAGGGGGTAATCATGTACAACTATTACGCCAAAGGGAAACCTATTGGATCTATACTCTTGACACACTAACTCCGAAGGGTCTCAACCGCGAGATAGATTGGCTAATATGAATGTGGTTTTTCTTCTTTCTCCTAGACAAATACGTAGTAGCCTCCCTGTAGTCACCTTCACAGTGTTCCTCTGTCCAAGCGGTAAGACCACAGTACTGCATAACTCACCTTTTTTCCCGTTTCCCCCCCCCCCCTTTTTTCTTTTAATTTTCCCCCCCTTTATTAGTTGGACTCCATCCTGATCGTTTTTATGTTATGCTTCCCCATTTATTGTTTTCATTTTCAGGTCATCATTTATACATGTTTAATGTCATGTTTTACATGTTTATTGTATACTGTTGCCACATGTTTTATAAGCATTATAACTGTAAGCAGATGTTGTCTTATTGGAACATCTGCCTCATTTTCATTGTATGCAAAAATTCTATGGCTAAGTATGTTCACTGACATCAGACCTTTTTACCCATTCATTAACACTCTACAACAATTAGATCTATAGTCTTGTACCTATCGCACCATACAACTTCAGGGGCTCTCCTTTCCATTTTTTCCCCCCTCCATTCTCCTTCCCTTAGCACTGTCACCACTATCCTTGTCTTAGCAGCTCCCCTTAGCAGTGTGCAGCTGTCACTACCAAACCGCCACACACAGGCAGCGTCCCGATCTCCTAGGGTTACTAAACTAACCCTTGGTATGATACGTCACTTCCTGTGACGCCCCCTGACATCCCCACAGAGTTTCCCATAGCATTGCCTCCAGGCGCAGAATGTCACTTCCGGTGACGTCACCCGCTCCTAGTGCGCATGCGCCGGCGTCTAGTGTCATTACCGGCCTGGCCACCGGTCTGATAGGATATAAGGGAGCGCGCTCCCTTCAGCACCTGCCAGCCATCAGCTTGGACACAGTTGTGTCAGCTATCCACACTGCGCCACCAATCTATGTGAGACCAGATTTCTCCTCCAAGCTAAGTATCTCACCTTTTCCTACTAAATCTGATGTTATACTTTATGTCTCTTCCCCTATGTATTCAGAGAGCTCTGCTCTACCATACCTCCATACAGGTGATCAGCTACTACCGCAGGCTGAGATACTATACAGCTTTCCCTGGGGTAACTATGTATATATTGTGGTGATGTGGCCCCTGGCCGGATGCTTTACACGGGTTATCAATGCAGGTCTCTGTTCACATGGGCTGGTTTTACTGAGTGTGAGTGCTGAAGAGCTGCGAGATTCATGAGCCTAATGAGCGGCAGTGTCTGAACCTGTGTATGAGTGCTTTGCTGGGCTAAACCTGAATGGTGCACAGGGGGTTAATCACATGTCAGGTCTGTGTGTGAGTGAGATGTGCTGATTGACTCACTGGGTTGCAGCTGTGAGAGGCAGCCTGGATAAGAACCTGCCAGGTGTCTGAGTGAGGGGAGGACGATGGGAATCAGAGAAGTCCAGACCACTGCCATGTGAAGACGTGCTGGAAGTGATGGGAGCCTGCCAGCTCCATGCTACTGCACCTGATGTGTGCATGCCAGCCAGTGTCCAGGACCGAGGACAGCTCAAGGGCCAGGCGGTCAGATGTGCGGTGTGATGAGGACCGAGGACGGCTCAAGAGCCAGGCGGTCACAGCCGACTTTGGGACTGACTGAGTGAGTCATGATATGGTTCCGTTGATCCAGATGAAGTGTCCTAGATCCCGGTGGATCCATGGAGGTCTTGTGTGTACTGAGTGACAGGGCTCCTGGTACTATTGTGGGCCCTGAGTGTGTAGCATATTGGTGTATGTAAAAATGCCATGAATGCTGTGTCATGCATGAGTCATAATGGTTTATGAAAAAGTGCCATGTGTGATGACTCGTGTGCAATAGGATGGGGAATGATCCCTGTCAGGGTGATAGACGGTGATAGCCGTCTTTAGAACCAGACTGAGGTCTGCAAGGGTCGGTGGGTGACGCCTTGAAGTTCTGGGGAAAACGTATGTGAATGTCCTGTAATGTAATGTTATATGGGAATGTCATATAATGCAATGTAAGGACATGCATATTATATGTGAAAATGGAAATAGTGTTATGGTTTATGTGTTGAAAGCGGTTTATGACAGAAATTAATAAATCCGCTGCTTATGTTACGTTGAAATGTAGTCGCTGCTGTCATTTTCCCCGTGCCAAGCGGGTTCCCCTGGGGCGCTACCTCACATATGGTGGAGAATGCGGGCAAACCAGCCCGGTGAGGGAGGCGCATCCCGGTTGCTAAGGGCATGGTTACCCAGGGGGGGGTACAGCCAAGGGTTGTGGTGCAGTGGCACCTTATATGGACAGTAATGTTGGTGCACTACTATGGACTTGTGTGCTATGGACAATTATGTTGGTGCACTAAATATGGACTAGTTGCTATGGGCGACCGCACGACGCACCCCAGCATCTTGCCGGTGGCCCGGCGAGGTCACGAAGCCGTCGCACTCAAAGCATCTGGAGGCCCTTGGAGTCCCGAAGACAAAGTCGGCGTGCTCAAGGTTCCGGTGGCCTAGGTGTCACGAAGTTGCCAAGTCAGCGCCACATCCGGATTTACTACAGACTCTCTATGACCTGTGTGTTGAGACTGTGTTCAACCCCTCCCCACGGGCTTGAACAGAGGGGGGAGGTATGTGGTGATGTGGCCCCTGGCCGGATGCTTTACACGGGTTATCAATGCAGGTGACGCCTTGAAGTTCTGGGGAAAACGTATGTGAATGTCCTGTAATGTAATGTCATATGGGAATGTCATATAATGCAATGTAAGGACATGCATATTATATGTGAAAATGGAAATAGTGTTATGGTTTATGTGTTGAAAGCGGTTTATGACAGAAATTAATAAATCCGCTGCTTATGTTACGTTGAAATGTAGTCGCTGCTGTCATTTTCCCCGTGCCAAGCGGGTTCCCCTGGGGCGCTACCTCACAATATATATATATACCTCATCCTGTGACACAATGAATCTGCTACATACAGATAAAGCAGTTTGCTCCCCTTTCATTCACTCCAGTGTATGATAGCATATTATCTCTCACCTTAACCACCTTTGATACCACTAACTCCCCAGTCACTTAGCTCTCATGCTATATGGGATCTGGTATCCCCGGGCTCTTGCCCATTATCACACCATGATAATAGCTATCCTCACTGTGACACCTTTCACTCATACTGCTGTCCTAATTCAAGTGCATTCGATTCCACAGGAACCTCCCTAACAAAGTTACCCTATACACCTACTGTATGAACTACCATATCTCAAGCCTCAATATTTAAGGGTATGTTTAGCCACATAAGCATATCTATAACTCTACTATCAAATTACCTCTACGATCTCACCAGTATGTTTAATCCTTTCTATCTCCTCTTATCCTGAAAACCTACTAAGCTAATGGTTTTGTGCAATCACCATTATACATACTGATCCAAACTATGAGATCTTTTCCATGTGTATATATGTAGATACGTATATATTTTCACACATATACTGAAACCTTGTAAATACAACATCCTTGTGTTACTCACTGTAAATATTTTCAATGTTTTTCAGCGACTGTGTGAACAAGGCCAATAACTTGGCCGAAACGTTAGTCTGTCGCTTCACCTCGGAATTGTAAATAAACTACTCACTTGATTCATATACTTCTATCGCACGTGTGCATTGATGCTGGAGATCCTCTTTTCCATATGTAAAGCTCCATGGAATTTAATGGCGCTATATAAATAATAATAATATGGGGAGGTCAAGAGAGAATTCAATAGACAGAACCTAATATTCATGGGGGGCTTTCTCCACCTGGAGACAGAAGGTGACCTAATGTACATGGGGGGCTTTCATCACCTGGAGACAGACGGTGACCTAATGTACATGGGGGGCTTTCTCCACCTGGAGACAGACGGTGACCTAATGTACATGGGGGGCTTTCTCCACCTGGAGACAGACAGTGACCTAATGTACATGGGGGGCTTTCTCCACCTGGAGACAGACGATGACCTAATGTACATGGGGGGCTTTCTCCACCTGGAGACAGACGGTGACCTAATGTACATGGGGGGCTTTCTCCACCTGGAGACAGACGATGACCTAATGTACATGGGGGGCTTTCTCCACCTGGAGACAGACGATGACCTAATGTACATGGGGGGCTTTCTCCACCTGGAGACAGACGGTGACCTAATGTACATGGGGGGCTTTCTCCACCTGGAGACAGACGGTGACCTAATGTACATGGGGGGCTTTCTCCACCTGGACACAGACGGTGACCTAATGTACATGGGGGGCTTTCATCACCTGGACACAGACGGTGACCTAATGTACATGGGGGGCTTTCTCCACCTGGAGACAGACGGTGACCTAATGTACATGGGGGGCTTTCTCCACCTGGAGACAGACGATGACCTAATGTACATGGGGGGCTTTCTCCACCTGGAGACAGACGATGACCTAATGTACATGGGGGGCTTTCTCCACCTGGAGACAGACGATGACCTAATGTACATGGGGGGCTTTCATCACCTGGACACAGACGGTGACCTAATGTACATGGGGGGCTTTCTCCACCTGGAGACAGACGATGACCTAATGTACATGGGGGGCTTTCTCCACCTGGAGACAGACGATGACCTAATGTACATGGGGGGCTTTCTCCACCTGGAGACAGACGATGACCTAATGTACATGGGGGGCTTTCATCACCTGGACACAGACGGTGACCTAATGTACATGGGGGGCTTTCTCCACCTGGAGACAGACGGTGACCTAATGTACATGGGGGGCTTTCTCCACCTGGAGACAGACGATGACCTAATGTACATGGGGGGCTTTCTCCACCTGGAGACAGACGATGACCTAATGTACATGGGGGGCTTTCTCCACCTGGAGACAGACGGTGACCTAATGTACATGGGGGGCTTTCTCCACCTGGAGACAGACTGTGACCTAATGTACATGGGGGGCTTTCATCACCTGGAGACAGACAGTGACCTAATTACATGGGGGGGCTTTCTCCACCTGGAGACAGACGATGACCTAATGTACATGGGGGGTTTTCTCCACCTGGAGACAGACGATGACCTAATGTACATGGGGGGCTTTCATCACCTGGAGACAGACGATGACCTAATGTACATGGGGGGGCTTTCTCCACCTGGAGACAGACGGTGACCTAATGTACATGGGGGGGCTTTCATCACCTGCAGCCAGACGGCACCTAATGTACATGGGGGGCTTTCATCACCTGGAGACAGACGGTGACCTAATGTACATGGGGGGCTTTCTCCACCAGGAGACAGACTGTGACCTAATGTACATGGGGGGCTTTCTCCACCAGGAGACAGACTGTGACCTAATGTACATGGGGGGCTTTCTCCACCTGGAGACAGACGGTGACCTAATGTACATGGGGGGCTTTCATCACCTGGAGACAGACGGTGACCTAATGTACATGGGGGGCTTTCTCCACCTGGAGACAGACGGTGACCTAATGTACATGGGGGCTTTCTCCACCTGGAGACAGACTGTGACCTAATGTACATGGGGGCTTTCATCACCTGGACACAGATGGTGACCTAATGTACATGGGGGGCTTTCTCCACCTGGAGACAGACGGTGACCTAATGTACATGGGGGGCTTTCATCACCTGGAGACAGACGGCACCTAATGTACATGGGGGGCTTTCTCCACCTGGAGACAGACGGTGACCTAATGTACATGGGGGGCTTTCTCCACCTGGAGACAGACAGTGACCTAATGTACATGGGGGGCTTTCTCCACCTGGAGACAGACGGCACCTAATGTACATGGGGGGGGGGGGTCTTTCTTCACTTGCAGACATGATGCTCCAGATTCTCTAGATCTGCCGCTCGGTGATCACACGATGGACGGCAGGGACAGATCCTCACTTTTCCTCTATTAGGAGCGTCATTATACCGGACTCCGGATCACTCAGATTCCTCCTATAATGGATTCTCCATTTTCTATATCTGACTTGTTACATAATAAAGAAACATAGAAAAAGAAAGATAAAGCTCCTTCACCTGTGCGGTCAGCAGGTGGACGATCTCCAGGGTGAGGTGTAATAACTCTGCACTCGTCTCATCCTCATCCTCCTCCATCCTCAGTCGCTCATTTACAACTGCCAGATTCTAGAAATTAGAAATAAAGGGAAATCTCAGGTCAGGAGGAGGTGAGCTGTGATATCACCTATTGTGAATGGTGGATCCTGTGTTATCTACTGTATATAGAGGTGTTATCAGTCATTGTACAGGAGGAGGAGGTGAACTGTGATATCACCTATTGTGAATGGTGGATCCTGTGTTATCTACTGTATATAGAGGTGTTATCAGTCATTGTACAGGAGGAGGTGAGCTGTGATATCACCTATTGTGAATGGTGGATCCTGTGTTATCTACTGTATATAGAGGTGTTATCAGTCATTGTACAGGAGGAGGTGAGCTGTGATATCACCTATTGTGAATGGTGGATCCTGTGTTATCTACTGTATATAGAGGTGTTATCAGTCATTGTACAGGAAGAGGAAGTGAGCTGTGATATCATCTATTGTGAATGGTGGATCCTGTGTTATCTACTGTATATAGAGGTGTTATCAGTCATTGTACAGGAGGGGGTGAGCTGTGATATCACCTATTGTGAATGGTGGCTCCTGTGTTATGTTCTGTATATAGAGGTGTTATTAGTCATTGTACAGGGGGAGGTGAGCTGTGATATCACCTATTGTGAATGGTGGATCCTGTGTTATCTACTGTATATAGAGGTGTTATCAGTCATTGTACAGGAGGAGGTGAGCTGTGATATCACCTATTGTGAATGGTGGATCCTATGTTATCTACTGTATATAGAGGTGTTATCAGTCATTGTACAGGAGGAGGTGAGCTGTGATATCACCTATTGTGAATGGTGGATTCTGTGTTATCTACTGTATATAGAGGTGTTATCAGTCATTGTACAGGAGGAGGTGAGCTGTGATATCACCTATTGTGAATGGTGGCTCTTGTGTTATGTTCTGTATATAGAGGTGTTATCAGTCATTGTACAGGAGGAGGAGGTGAGCTGTGATATCATCTATTGTGAATGGTGGATCCTATGTTATCTCCTGTATATAGAGGTGTTATCAGACATTGTACAGGAGGAGGTGAGCTGTGATATCATCTATTGTGAATGGTGAATCCTGTGTTATCTCCTGTATATAGAGGTGTTATCAGTCATTACACAGTAGGAGGTGGTGAGCTGTGACATCCCAGTTATTCCTGTGTGGACAGGTTTGCACGTTCCTCCTCTCCATAGTCTTGGTTTGGTTCCTGGCTTGGTGACCGGTTCGGTTCAGTTCGGTTCCATGCTCAGTTCAGTTCTGTTCCTGGCTCGGTTCGATTCCCGATTTAGTTCTCGGCTCGGTTTGATTCCTGATTCGGTTTGCGGTTCGGTTCCTCACTTGGTTCTCGGGCCAGCACTCGACTCTGTTCCCGGCTCGGTTTTCAGCTTGTTCCCAGTACAGTTCACAGCTTGGTTCAGTTTCCAGCTTGGTTTGCTTTGTGACTTGGTTCTCGGGTCGGCACTCGAATCGGTTCCTGGTTCAGTTCTCGATTAAGCTCTTGGTTCAATTTCCAGTTTGGTTCTTTTCTTGATTCAGTTCTCGGCTCAGTCCACAGTTCGGTTCTCAGCTCGGTTCCCTGCTCTGTTTTTGGCTCGGTTCAATTCAGTTCTCGGTTTGGTTCCATTCCTAGTTTAGTTCCTGACTGTTCCCTGGCTCTTGGTCAGTTCTCAGTTCAGTTGTTGGCTTGGCTTGCTGCTCAGTTCCCAGTCCGCTTCCCGGCTCAGCTAGGTTCCTGGTTTGGTTCAGGCTTCGGTTCTCAAGTCAGCTCTCGGCTCGGTTCAGTTCCAGGTTTGGTTCTCAGTCGGCTCTGGGCTTGGCTCCCGGCTTGGTTCGGCTCTCTGCTCGGTTCCCAGCGCGGATCTTTTCCCAGTTCGGTTCTTGGCTAGGTTCTCTGCTCAGTTCAGTTCCCAGTCAGGTTCTCGGCTCGGTTCACAGTTCTGTTCTCCGCTCAGTAAGGTTCACGCTTCAGTTCTCGGCTCCGTTCGATTCTCGGTTCAGTTCCTGACTGTTTGGTTCTTGGCTCGGTTCCCGCCTTGGTTCTCAGCTCCTTTGTATGGCTCTCGGTTACGCTCTGCTCGGATCATGGTTTGCTTCCCAACTCGGTTCTTTGATCGTTTCCCGATGCAGATTTTTTCCCGGCTTGGTTCTCGGTTTGGTTCCCAATTCAGTTCTGTTCTCGGCTTAGTTCCAGCTCAGTTCTCTGCTCAGTTTGGTTCCCGGCTCGGTTCTGGTCCCGGTTGTCAGACACCGGTGATCCGCCATTATCCGCTTCCTATGGGGAGGAGTCTTCTCATTTTTCGGTCACTCCCCGGTCAGCGACCTCCCCTCTAAGCCGACACTCCCCGGTCAGCGACCTCCCCTCTAAGCCGACACTCCCCGGTCAGAGGTCAGCGACCTCCCCTCTAAGCCTTCACTCCCCGGTCAGTGGTCAGCGACCTCCCCTCTAAGCCTTCACTCCCCGGTCAGTGGTCAGCGACCTCCCCTCTAAGCCTTCACTCCCCGGTCAGTGGTCAGCGACCTCCCCTCTAAGCCTTCACTCCCCGGTCAGTGGTCAGCGACCTCCCCTCTAAGCCTTCACTCCCCGGTCAGTGGTCAGCGACCTCCCCTCTAAGCCTTCACTCCCCGGTCAGTGGTCAGCGACCTCCCCTCTAAGCCTTCACTCCCCGGTCAGTGGTCAGCGACCTCCCCTCTAAGCCTTCACTCCCCGGTCAGTGGTCAGCGACTTCCCCTATAAGCCGTCACTCCCCGGTCAGTGGTCAGCGACTTCCCCTATAAGCCTTCACTCCCCGGGCAGTGGTCAGCGACTTCCCCTATAAGCCGTCACTCCCCGGTCAGCGACTTCCCCTATAAGCCTTCACTCCCCGGGCAGTGGTCAGCGACTTCCCCTCTAAGCCGTCACTCCCCGGTCAGCGACCTCCCCTCTAAGCAGTCACTCCCCGGTCAGTGGTCAGCGACCTCCCCTCTAAGCAGTCACTCCCCGGTCAGTGACCTCCCCTCTAAGCAGTCACTCCCCGGTCAGAGGTCAGCGACCTCCCCTCTAAGCCGTCACTCCCCGGTCAGAGGTCAGCGACCTCCCCTCTAAGCCGTCACTCCCCGGTCAGTGGTCAGCGACTTCCCCTCTAAGCCTTCACTCCCCGGTCAGTGGTCAGCGACTTCCCCTATAAGCCGTCACTCCCCGGTCAGTGACTTCCCCTCTAAGCCGTCACTCCCCGGTCAGTGGTCAGCGACTTCCCCTCTAAGCCTTCACTCCCCGGTCAGTGGTCAGCGACTTCCCCTATAAGCCGTCACTCCCCGGTCAGTGACTTCCCCTATAAGCCTTCACTCCCCGGGCAGTGGTCAGCGACTTCCCCTCTAAGCCTTCACTCCCCGGTCAGTGACTTCCCCTATAAGCCGTCACTCCCCGGTCAGTGGTCAGCGACTTCCCCTCTAAGCCTTCACTCCCCGGGCAGTGGTCAGCGACTTCCCCTATAAGCCGTCACTCCCCGGTCAGCGACTTCCCCTATAAGCCGTCACTCCCCGGTCAGTGGTCAGCGACTTCCCCTCTAAGCCTTCACTCCCTGGTCAGTGGTCAGCGACTTCCCCTATAAGCCGTCACTCCCCGGTCAGTGGTCAGCGACTTCCCCTCTAAGCCTTCACTCCCCGGTCAGTGACTTCCCCTATAAGCCGTCACTCCCCGGTCAGTGGTCAGTGACTTCCCCTATAAGCCGTCACTCCCCGGTCAGTGACTTCCCCTATAAGCCTTCACTCCCCGGGCAGTGGTCAGCGACTTCCCCTCTAAGCCTTCACTCCCCGGTCAGTGACTTCCCCTATAAGCCGTCACTCCCCGGTCAGTGGTCAGCGACTTCCCCTCTAAGCCTTCACTCCCCGGGCAGTGGTCAGCGACTTCCCCTATAAGCCGTCACTCCCCGGTCAGCGACTTCCCCTATAAGCCGTCACTCCCCGGTCAGTGGTCAGCGACTTCCCCTCTAAGCCTTCACTCCCCGGTCAGTGGTCAGCGACTTCCCCTATAAGCCGTCATCCCCGTCACAGTGGTTGGTGACTTCACCTATAATCCAAGAAATCTGCAGGGCTCCACACAGGAGGTGCAATGCTTGACAAAGGTCCACTATATCAGACTGAAACGTTGCAATTTTTATGGTGGAATAAAGAACATCTTTTCTTTGCCCGGCTCTGTGGAGCGCAGTCATATTTTTGGGATTCTGTGACAGTCCAGGATGACTCGGTTGGAGGGATGTGCAGCACCTTGTGGGAGGTAGCGACCCGGGGGACTCGCTTGCTACATAATGACACCAACACGTGCTTATTTCTCACATACATGTCATAACCCGGGTAGTACATTAAATATTGATCATAAGCACATCACAATACATACATTACCATAGAACAGCACATCACATATAACATGGAACACCTACATTTACCATAACTATCACCGGGACCTTATTGACCTAACAGTCAGTCCCAATGGCGGATGCGACCGCCTGTTACCTTGTGGATACCTCATGTACGGCCCTATCATCATCAGCCACCATGAGTCACCCACGATACACATCCTTTCCTTTGATCACTCAGGGTAATTTTACGCCCTGATGTATACACAACACGTAACATATACATAATAAATAGTTATCCACACTTATCCACGGGCCCTGCGGGTCCCAATGGCAGTACCAGCCGCCTGGCTTTATTTACCCAGCACAACACTTTAATACTAACCCTTAGTACAGGCTCCCTCCGGCCGTGTCTCGCCACACTTCCGGACCAGCCTGGCCGGGGCTTTACACGCCGCATGTGATCCATCACAACACCTCCATGGATCACATATCTCCTCACACAACATCCATGGACTGCGGCTCCTCTGGGTCCATAACAGGGATTGGACAACCTGAGTACACTGGGTGAACCATGCGTCACCAAGACCTCCTCACCACGTGTTTAGGCCCGACAGCCGCCACCAAACCCCCATCCTGTGGCCGGTCTCCAGGTCGACTACTGTGCCCCACACCTGAGTTGAGTGCCCTCCAGGATCAGCCTCAGTTCCCCACTCCAGGAGCCCTCTTCACCCCCTGCGTCTGGCCACAGGTTCATACACACTGTTAGAGGGTCAGGTACCCGCCGCATGCAGCATGGCAAGCCTCCCTCTTGTCCCAACGGGATGGATCGCCTCCAATATCATCCACACTGGCTGGGTCTCTCCCACAGACAGCATACATGGCATTTCTACATAAGCCATCATCTACTACCATGGGTCCTTCACCGACTGTCTAGTTGGACCTAACGGTGGCTATGCCCGCCTGGCATGATTCACACAAGGTGCACAGTTCACTCTCGCATACGAGAACTGCTGTCTTACCGGGCACGGTTCCGGGTCTAGCAACCTGAGTCACGGGTACACCATACATCCCCAAGGGGCTCCTTCCCGGATGTGTGTCCAGACCAGCGTCCACCTGGTTCACTCACGGTTTCCCCACTCTAGGAGCCATAACGCCCCATTCCCGGCCACCGGTATGGAGCTGGCGGGCTCCCTTCACAACCTCACAACGCAGAGCTCAGAACTGCTTTGCTTCCCATCATCTCTGGTCTCTGCAGTCTCTCGTCTGACTCACACAGACACTTGGCTAGCTCTTATCGTAGCTACCACACCCACACTGACACACCCACCTGGACTGCTATGCAATCAGTACACATCGCTCTCTCAGCCGCTCATTGGACTCATGATTCCTACAGCTATTAACACACTGTGTACCTGACAGGATTACAGCACTCACTCTCAGCTGTTAGCTCACAGTAAAACAGGCTCATGTGAACAGGTTCCTAAGCCGACAACCCATGTGATGCACCTCGGCCATGGGACTATGCCAGCTGTGCCTCACACTTGACAATCAGACCTTATACCCATATTCCGTGTGGGGTGCTGCAAACTATATATTATGGTTCCGCTATAAGCAGTCATTTCCTGGTCAGTGACTTCACCCTATAAGTCGGGAGGAGTCTCTTCATAATTCGGTGATTCTCTGGCAGAGGCAAAACAACCGCGGTCACAGAGGTCGCAAGTGCGACCAAGCACAGAGGTACTGGGGCCCACCGACCCCTTGCACCAGCTTTACATGGATGTACTGTCGGTCATTCTCCGGTCAGTATGGGGAGGAGTCTCCTCATATATCGGTCATTCTCCGGTCAGTACGGGGAGGAGTCTCCTCATATGTCGGTCATTCTCCGGTCAGTACGGGGAGGAGTCTCCTCATATATCGGTCATTCTCCGGTCAGTACGGGGAGGAGTCTCCTTATATGTCGGTCATTCTCCGGTTAGTACGGGGAGGAGTCTCCTCATATGTCGCTCATTCTCCGGTCAGTACGGGGAGGAGTCTCCTCATATGTCGCTCATTCTCCGGTCAGTACGGGGAGGAGTCTCCTCATATGTCGCTCATTCTCCGGTCAGAACGGGGAGGAGTCTCCTCATATGTCGGTCATTCTCCGGTCAGTACGGGGAGAAGTCTCCTCATATGTCGGTCATTCTCCGGTCAGTACGGGAGGAGTCTCCTCATATGTCGCTCATTCTCCGGTCAGTACGGGGAGGAGTCTCCTCATATGTCGCTCATTCTCCGGTCAGAACGGGGAGGAGTCTCCTCATATGTCGGTCATTCTCCGGTCAGTACGGGGAGAAGTCTCCTCATATGTCGGTCATTCTCCGGTCAGTACGGGGAGGAGTCTCCTCATATGTCGCTCATTCTCCGGTCAGTACGGGGAGGAGTCTCCTCATATGTCGCTCATTCTCCGGTCAGTACGGGGAGGAGTCTCCTCATATGTCGCTCATTCTCCGGTCAGTACGGGGAGGAGTCTCCTCATATGTCGCTCATTCTCCGGTCAGTACGGGGAGGAGTCTCCTCATATGTCGCTCATTCTCCGGTCAGTACGGGGAGGAGTCTCCTCATATGTCGGTCATTCTCCGGTCAGTACGGGGAGGAGTCTCCTCATATGTCGGTCATTCTCCGGTCAGTACGGGGAGGAGTCTCCTCATATGTCGCTCATTCTCCGGTCAGTACGGGGAGGAGTCTCCTCATATGTCGCTCATTCTCCGGTCAGTACGGGGAGGAGTCTCCTCATATGTCGCTCATTCTCCGGTCAGTACGGGGAGGAGTCTCCTCATATGTCGGTCATTCTCCGGTCAGTACGGGGAGGAGTCTCCTCATATGTCGCTCATTCTCCGGTCAGTACGGGGAGGAGTCTCCTCATATGTCGGTCATTCTCTGGTCAGTACAGGGAGGAGTCTCCTCATATGTCGCTCATTTCTCCGGTCAGTACGGGGAGGAGTCTCCTCATATGTCGCTCATTCTCCGGTCAGTACGGGGAGGAGTCTCCTCATATGTCGGTCATTCTCCGGTCAGTACGGGGAGGAGTCTCCTCATATGTCGGTCATTCTCTGGTCAGTACAGGGAGGAGTCTCCTCATATGTCGCTCATTCTCCGGTCAGTACGGGGAGGAGTCTCCTCATATGTCGCTCATTCTCCGGTCAGTACGGGGAGGAGTCTCCTCATATGTCGCTCATTCTCCGGTCCGTATTCCCCCTCTCCTCTCTGTTATCACCCCTCTCTGTACCTTGTGTGTAATCCCTCCTCATGTACAGCAGGGGAATGAATGTCGGTATATAAATAATAATATAACTGATGTCACTTACAGAAGGGCCGGAGCCGCCGCTCTCTTCTCACCTTATGTCCGGTTCACACCAGGCGGTTTATGTCCGCACCGTGCGGTCACCACAGGACCTGCTCACTGCAGGTGAAGGACCTGTGATGACGTCATAGTCATGTGACCTGGAGGGGCGGGGCTCGGCAGTAGAGAGCACAAATGGTGTCTGAAGGACCTGTGATGACGTAATGACATTCATGGAGGCGGGGCCTCTGTGCTGGCATGCTCGGAGAGGAACTCGATCCTCTGCCAGGCAATCAGGACCCGATCGCTGCCATGGTAACCAGAGACTTCCGGGTCACACAGGTACGGAAGCCTTGACAGACCAAGCGGCATAGACATATATCACAAAGGAGAGTGATCAGTGGAGGAAGATGTGACGTCACATAGAAACTGAGGAGAAGAGTGAAAAACACAAACATAATAATATATCTAATACCAATAAATGTCTATATATGTAACAAACTAAGAGCATCACCCATCTGGTGATCCCGCTCCATAAAGGTGTCCCAAGACGGAGCCCCATCAGAGAATAACCATAACAATAACTGTCCCAAGACTGAGCCCCATCAGAGAATAACAATAACTGTCCCAAGACTGAGCCCCATCAGAGAATAACCATAACAATAACTGTCCCAAGACTGAGCCCCATCAGAGAATAACAATAACTGTCCCAAGACTGAGCCCCATCAGAGAATAACCATAACAATAACTGTCCCAAGACTGAGCCCAATCAGAGAATAACTATAACTGTCCCAAGACTGAGCCCCATGAGAGAATAACCATAACAATAACTGTCCCAAGACTGAGCCCCATCAGAGAATAACAATAACAATAACTGTCCCAAGACTGAGCCCCATCAGAGAATAACCATAAAAATTACTGTCCCAAGACTGAGCCCCACCAGAGAATAACCATAACAATAACTGTCCCAAGACTGAGCCCCATCAGAGAATAACCATAAAAATAACTGTCCCAAGACTGAGCCCCATCAGAGAATAACCATAAAAATAACTGTCCCAAGACTGAGCCCCATATGAGAATAACCATAAGAATAACTGTCCCAAGACTGAGCCCCATCAGAGAATAACCATAACAATAACTGTCCCAAGACTGAGCCCCATAAGAGAATAACCATAAGAATAACTGTCCCAAGACTGAGCCCCATCAGAGAATAACCATAAAAATAACAGTCCCAAGACTGAGCCCCATAAGAGAATAACCATAAAAATAACTGCCCCACGACTGAGCCCCATCAGAGAATAACCATAACAATAACTGTCCCACGACTGAGCCCCATAAGAGAATAACCATAACAATAACTGTCCCAAGACTGATCCCCATAAGAGAATAACCATAACAATAACTGTCCCACGACTGAGCCCCATCACAGAATAACCATAAAAATAACTGCCCCAAGACTGAGCTCCATCAGAGAATAACCATAACAATAACTGCCCCAAGACTGAGCTCCATCAGAGAATAACCATAACAATAACTGTGCCTAGACTGAGCCCCATCAGAGAATAACCATAAAATTCACTGCCCCAAGACTGAGCCCCATCAGTGAATAACCATAAAAATAACTGTCCCAAGACTGAGCCCCATCAGAGAATAACCATAAAAATCACTGCCCCAAGACTGAGCCCCATTAGAGAATAACTGTAAAAATCACTGCCCCAAGACTGAGCCCCATCAGAGAATAACAATAACTGTCCCGAGACTGAGCCCCATCAGAGAATAACCATAAAAATAACTGCCCCAAGACTGAGCCCCATCAGAGAATAACAATAACTGTCCCGAGACTGAGCCCCATCAGAGAATAACCATAAAAATCACTGCCCCAAGACTGAGCCCCATCAGAGAATAACTATAACTGTCCCAAGACTGAGCCCCATCAGAGAATAACTGTAAAAATCACTGCCCCAAGACTGAGCCCCATCAGAGAATAACAATAACTGTCCCGAGACTGAGCCCCATCAGAGAATAACCATAAAAATAACTGCCCCAAGACTGAGCCCATCAGAGAATAACAATAACTGTCCAGAGACTGAGCCCCATCAGAGAATAACCATAAAAATCACTGCCCCAAGACTGAGCCCCATCAGAGAATAACCATAACAATCACTGCCCCAAGACTGAGCCCCATCAGAGAATAACCATAACAATCGCTGCCCCAAGACTGAGCCCCATCAGAGAATAACAATAACTGTCCCGATACTGAGCCCCATCAGAGAATAACCATAAAAATAACTGCCCCAAGACTGAGCCCCATCAGAGAATAACAATAACTGTCCCGAGACTGAGCCCCATCAGAGAATAACCATAAAAATCACTGCCCCAAGACTGAGCCCCATCAGAGAATAACTATAACTGTCCCAAGACTGAGCCCCATCAGAGAATAACTAAAAATCACTGCCCCAAGACTGAGCCCCATCAGAGAATAACAATAACTGTCCCGAGACTGAGCCCCATCAGAGAATAACCATAAAAATAAACTGCCCCAAGACTGAGCCCCATCTCGGTTTTCTCCATTGCTGGTCTCCTCCGATCTGACGTCGTCACCATGGCTGGTCTCCTCCAGTATGAGGTCGTCACCATTGCTGATCTCCTCTGGTGTGAGGTCGTCTCCATCGTTAGTCTCCTTCAATGTGAGGTCGTCTCCATTGCCGGTCTCCTCCAGTGTGAGATAGTCACCATGGCTGGTCTCTGGTGTGAGGTCATCACCATCGCCAGTCTCCTCAGGTGTGAGGCCGTCTCCTTCGGTGTAAGGTCGTCACCATCGCTGGTCTCCTCCGGGGCGAGGTCTTCACCGTCATCGATCTCCTCAGGTGTGAGGTCGTTACCATCGCCGGTTTCCTCTGGTGTGAGGTTGTCACCATTGCTAGTCTACTCCTGTGTGAGGTCGTCACCATCGCCGGTCTGCTCCGGTGTAAGGTCGTCACCATCGCTGGTCTCCTCCGGGGCGAGGTCTTCACCGTCGTCGATCTCCTCAGGTGTGAGGTCGTTACCATCGCCGGTTTCCTCTGGTGTGTGGTTGTCACCATTGCTAGTCTACTCCTGTGTGAGGTCGTCACCATCGCCGGTCTGCTCCGGTGTGAGGTCGTCACCATCACCGGTCTCCTCCAGTGTGACTTCGTCAACATCGCTTGTCTTCGATGTGAGGTCGTCACCATTGCTGGTCTCCTCCGGTGTGAGGTCGTCACCATCCCTGGTCTCCTCTGGTGTGAGGTCGTCACCATCCCTGGTCTCCTCCGGTGTGAGGTCGTCACCATCCCTGGTCTCCTCTGGTGTGAGGTGGTCACCATCCCTGGTCTCCTCCGGTGTGAGGTCGTCACCATCCCTGGTCTCCTCTGGTGTGAGGTGGTCACCATCCCTGGTCTCCTCTGGTGTGAGGTCGTCACCATCCCTGGTCTCCTCCGGTGTGAGGTCGTCACCATCCCTGGTCTCCTCGAGTGTGAGGTCGTCACCATCCCTGGTCTCCTCCGGTGTGAGGTTCACTCCATCGCCAGTCTCCTCCTGTGTGAGGTCGTCACCATCGCCGGTCTGCTCCGGTGTGAGGTCGTCACCATCACCGGTCTCCTCCAGTGTGACTTCGTCAACATCGCTTGTCTTCGATGTGAGGTCGTCACCATTGCTGGTCTCCTCCGGTGTGAGGTCGTCACCATCCCTGGTCTCCTCTGGTGTGAGGTCGTCACCATCCCTGGTCTCCTCCGGTGTGAGGTGGTCACCATCCCTGGTCTCCTCTGGTGTGAGGTGGTCACCATCCCTGGTCTCCTCTGGTGTGAGGTCGTCACCATCCCTGGTCTCCTCCGGTGTGAGGTCGTCACCATCCCTGGTCTCCTCCGGTGTGAGGTCGTCACCATCCCTGGTCTCCTCTGGTGTGAGGTCGTCACCATCCCTGGTCTCCTCGAGTGTGAGGTCGTCACCATCCCTGGTCTCCTCCGGTGTGAGGTTCACTCCATCGCCAGTCTCCTCCGGTGTGAGGTCGTCTCCATCGCTGGTTTCCGGTGTGAAGTCATCACCATCGCCGGTCTCCTCCCGTGTAAGGTTGTCTCTATTGCTGGTCTCCTCTGGTGTGAGGTCGTCACCATCCCTGGTCTCCTCCGGTGTGAGGTTGTCACCATCCCTGGTCTCCTCTGGTGTGAGGTCGTCACCATCCCTGGTCTCCTCCGTGTGTGAGGTCGTCACCATCCCTGGTCTCCTCCGGTGTGAGGTTCACTCCATCGCCAGTCTCCTCCGGTGTGAGGTCGTCTCCATCGCTGGTTTCCGGTGTGAAGTCATCACCATCGCCGGTCTCCTCCCGTGTAAGGTTGTCTCTATTGCTGGTCTCCTCCGGTGTGAGGTCGTCACCATCACCGGTCTTCTTCAGTGTTAGGCTGTCACCATCGCCGGTCTCCTCCGGTGTGAGGTCGTCTGTATCGTTGGTCTCTTCCAGTGTGTTGTCATCACCATCGCTGGTCTTCTCCAGTGTAAAGATATCACCATATCACTGATCTCTTCTGGTGTGAGGTCATCTCCATTGCTGGTTTCCTCCAGTGTGAGGTCTTCACGATCGCTGGTCTCCCTTGGTATGAGATCATCACCATTGCTGGTCTCCACCGATGTGAGGTTGTCACCATCGCTTATCTTCGGTGTGAGGTCATCACCATTGCTGGTTTCCGGTTTGAGGTCGTCACCATTGCTGGTCTCCTCCAGTGTGAGGTCGTCTCCATTGCTGGTCTCCTCCTGTGTGAGGTCATCACCATCGCTGATCTCCTCCGGTGTGAGGTCATCACCATCTCTGATCTCCTGTGGTGTGAGGTCATGACCATCGCTGGTCTCATCCGGTGTGTTGCCATCACCATATCACTGGTCTCCTCTAGTGTGAGGTCGTCAGCATCACTAGTCTTCTCTGGTGTGAGGTCGTCTCCATTGCTGTTAACCTCTGGTGTGAGGTCATCACCATCGTTGGCCTCCTCCGGTGTGAGGTCCTCTCCATTGCTGGTCTCCACCAATGTGAGGTTGTCACCATCGCTTATCTTCGGTGTGAGGTCATCACCATTGCTGGTTTCCGGTTTGAGGTCATCACCATTGCTTGTCTCCTCCAGTGTGAGGTCGTCTCCATTGCTGGTCTCCTCCTGTGTGAGGTCCTCTCTATTTCTGGTCTCCTCCGGTGTGAGGTCATCACCATCGTCGGTCTCCGCTAGTGTGAGGTCCTCTCCATTGCTGGTCTCCTCCGGTGTGAGGTCATCACCATCTCTGATCTCCTGTGGTGTGAGGTCATCACTATCGCTGGTCTCATCCGGTGTGTGGCCATCACCATATCACTGGTCTCCTCTAGTGTGAGGTCGTCAGCATCACTATTCTTCTCTGGTGTGAGGTCGTCTCCATTGCTGTTAACCTCCGGTGTAAGGTCATCACCATCGTTGGCCTCCTCTGGTGTGAGGTCCTCCTCTCCATTGCTGGTCTCTTCTGGTGTGAGGTCATCTGCATCGCCGATCTCCTCCGGTGTGAGGCCGTCTCCATCGCTGGTCTCCTCCAATTTGAGGTCATCACCATTGCTTGTCTCCTCCAGTGTGAGGTCGTCACTATCGCTGGTCTCCTCCGGTGTGAAGTTGTCACTATTGCCGGTCTCCTCTGGTGTGAGGTTGTCATCATCAGCTGTCCCCTCCGGTGTGAGGTTGCCACCATTGCCGGTCTCCGGTGTGAGGTCGTCACCATCGTCGGTCTCCTCTGGTGTGAGGTCCTCTCCATTGCTGGATTCCTCCGCTGTGAGGTCATCACCATCTCTGATCTCCTGTGGTGTGAGGTCATCACCATCGCTTGTCTCATAGGGTGTGTGGCCATCACCATATCACTGTCTCCTCTGGTGTGAGGTTGTCGGCATCACTGGTCTTCTCTGGTGTGAGGTCATCTCCATTTCTGTTAACCTCCAGTGTGAGGTCATCACCATCGCCGGTCTCCTCCGATGTGAGGTCATCACCATCAGTGGTCTCCTCCGGTGTGAGGTCCTCTGCATCACTGGTCTCCTCCAGTGTGAAGTCGTTACCATTGCTCATCTCCTCCAGTCTGAGGTCGTCACTATTGCCGGTCTCCTCTGGTGTGAGGTCGTCACCATCACCAGTCCCCTCCGGTGTGAGGTCATCACCATCGTCGGTCTCCTCTGGTGTGAGGTCCTCTCCATTGCCGGTCTCCTCCAGTGTGAGGTCATCTGCATTGCCGATCTCCTCCAGTGTGAGGTCATCACCATCACCAGTCCCCATCCGGTGTGAGGTCATCACCATTGTCTGTCTTCTCTGGTGTGAGGTCATCACCATTGCTGGTCTCCTCCAGTGTGAGGTCATCGGCATTGCCGATCTCCGGTGTGAGGTCATCACCATCACCAGTCCCCTCTGGTGTGAGGTCATCACCATCTCTGGTCTCCTCTGGTGTAGGGTCATCTCTATCACTAGTCTACTCCGTGTGAGGTCATCACCATCGCCGGTCTCCTCTGGTGTGAGGTCATCACCATCGCCGGTCTCCTCTGGTGTGAGGTCATCACCATCGCCGGTCTCCTCTGGTGTGAGGTCATCACCATCGCCGGTCTCCTCTGGTGTGAGGTCATCACCATCGCCGGTCTCCTCTGGTGTGAGGTCCTCACCATCCCTGGTCTCCTCTGGTGTGAGGTTTTGTCATCTTTACTGCGGTGACTTCAGCTGTTTCTTTTTAAGTTTGTCTTAATCCTGTGTGAGGCATGCAAGCGCTATGGCACGTGGCTGGCATGACTCACGTGACCAGCGGTAATGTGGGATTGCTAAACCCTGCAGCATGCACAGGGTAAGTGTAGGTTGGTTCGGTAGCAGCACACACGGGGTTAACTGCTGCTGCTGAAAGCTGAGGTCTGTGTGAAGGAGTAATCACAAAACACACTGGATTGCACAGGTGGGGGGAGGCCAGTTTGTCACAAGCCTGCAAAGGTGCAGGACATATGGTGTGTGTCTCCCTATATCTTGCAGAGGGAAGCAGGACATGCCATGCTGGGCAGGGGCCTCAGCCTGGGGACACCGAAAGCCTCTCTGTGTATGAGACACATGTGAGTGGAAGCATTACAGTGTTTATGTGGTTTGGCTGGAAGGGAGAAGCCCTCCAGTCTGCAGTCAGGATCTCATCCTGTTTAGTTAGAGCCGGACAGGGGAGGATTTATTTTGTTGCTGTTTTTTTTGCTTTCTGTTTTTGCTTTCACTGGAATAAATGTGACCCAGCGTCAGTTGCACCCAGATCTCTGCTGTCCGCCTGAGTTGAATGCAGAAACTACGTGCCCTTTGATCCCAGCAAAGGCGATCCCCGAGCGTGTGATCACACCTGTGAAATGCAACTGGATGGGGCTGAGATCTGGTGAGGACTCAGAATCTTCAGAATCTTTCACTTCTCTGGTTCCGCAGGATGTTCTGGGTCATTGTCCAATCAACCGTGCTGCATTTGGTTGAATCTGAGTCTCGCCCTATACACTTCAGAATTCATTCGGCGGCTTCTGTCTTCAGTCACATCATCCAACCACTAGTGCCCCAGGGCCATTGTGAGCCCTGCACGTCTGTCCAGCACACCGCCTCCGCCATGTGTTACAGAGGACGTGCTGTGTCTTGGATCAGGAGCCGCTTCGAGCCTTCTTCAGACCTTCTTCCATTATTTTGCTACATGTTGATCTTAAGGGCCACGTCACACGCATCGATTTACTGAACGACATCGTGGAAGCGACCTGCTTTTTTGAGCGCTTAAGCGATATCGTCGCTGCGTGTAATCAGGTAATATTTCTTTGAAAAATCGCTTGATTGTTTGATCGCAGATTTGTGAACATGTTCACAAATCTATCGTTGGTCGGTCGGTGAACATAGAACATCGCTGCCTGTGACACCGGCAGAGCAACAATTAATGAGCTCCCAGCGCCTCGCAGCCTATGCTGGGAGCTCGTATCCATGGTAAACCTAGTAACCCGATGTTTACCATGGTTACCATCATTCTCGCTGCTCCACATCGCTGGCGAGTCTGTCTGTGTGACAGCTCACCAACGATGTGAACGATATTGTTAGCGATCGCGCGTGCACGTGATCGCTAACAATATCGTGCTGCAAATTGATGCTTGTGACGTGGCCCTTAATCTTATTTATCCTCTGCCGCTTATCCAGAACTGCGCGGCTTCTTTAGATGTTTTTTGGTAGAGTCTAATCTGGCTTTAAACAAAAATAACCGAATAGGTACTAAATATCAAATAGAAAAACTCACCAAAATTGGTCGCTTTTTTTTTACCCCTTGCATCTAGCAGGTGGCTGCAGATTCCCCAGGAGGTAGCACATGCATCTAGACACCGGTACACAGACCCCTGCAACCTATAACATGGGGGCGGTTTGTAGCAACCAGCGACCATCCATGTATGCAGGGAGAGGCTGGTGGTGAATGCAGACACATGGACACCATTAGGCCCCTGCCACACTCAGGTGTTACATAGTGTCTGAGCAGCCTATTGGTGACGCCTCCTATTAGACTGGGCGGGCCGCTCAGCACTAATACATGCATCACAGTGACAGACGCCCCTAGAGGAAAACAACCTCAACTGCAAAAGATAAAAAGATGCAGGTTGACACTAAAGATAAGGATGTAAGGTGTCAGTTGGTATTATGGCGCCAGAATATCGTAAGCTCGTGACCCACCGTCAAGGGCCCTTACACTCACGAGTGCCTAGCCACATGTATAACACATGTATAATTTAGCTTTAAACAAAAATAACCGAATAGGTACTAAATATCAAATAGAAAAACTGAGTTTTTCTATTAGGTAAAAAAAGCGACCAATTTTGGTGAGTTTTTCTAGAGTCTAATCTGGTCTTTCCACTTTCAGGTTGATGAATGATTTGCACCTTGTGGTGATTCCTCTGTATTTGCACCTTGTGGTGACTCCTCTGTATTTGCTCCTTGTGGTGACTCCTCTGTATTTGCACCTTGTGGTGACTCCTCTGTATTTGCACCTTGTGGTGACTCCTCTGTATTTGCCCCTTGTGGTGACTCCTCTGTATTTGCACCTTGTGATGACTCCTCTGTATTTGCCCCTTGTGGTGACCCTCTGTATTTGCCCCTTGTGGTGACTCCTCTGTATTTGCACCTTGTGGTGACTCTTCTGTATTTGCACCTTGTGGTGACCCCTCTGTATTTGCCCCTTGTGGTGACTCCTCTGTATTTGCCCCTTGTGGTGACTCCTCTGTATTTGCACCTTGTGGTGACTCCTTTGTATTTGCCCCTTGTGGTGACTCCTCTGTATTTGCACCTTGTGGTGACTCCTTTTGTATTTGCACCTTGTGATGACTCCTCTGTATTTGCACCTTGTGGTGACTCCTTTTGTATTTGCACCTTGTGATGACTCCTCTGTATTTGCCCCTTGTGGTGACTCCTCTGTATTTGCACCTTGTGGTGACTCCTTTTGTATTTGTACCTTGTGGTGACTCCTTTTGTATTTGCACCTTGTGATGACTCCTCTGTATTTGCCCCTTGTGGTGACTCCTCTGTATTTGCTCCTTGTGGTGACTCCTCTGTATTTGCACCTTGTGGTGACTCCTTTTGTATTTGCACCTTGTGGTGACTCCTTTTGTATTTGCCCCTTGTGGTGACCCCTCTGTATTTGCACCTTGTGGTAACTCTTCTGTATTTGCACCTTGTGGTGACTCCTCTGTATTTGCCCCTTGTGGTGACTCCTCTGTATTTGCACCTTGTGGTGACTCCTCTGTATTTGCCCCTTGTGGTGACTCCTCTGTATTTGCACCTTGTGGTGACTCCTCTGTATTTGCACCTTGTGGTGACTCCTTTGTATTTGCCCCTTGTGGTGACTCCTCTGTATTTGCACCTTGTGGTGACTCCTTTTGTATTTGCACCTTGTGATGACTCCTCTGTATTTGCCCCTTGTGGTGACTCCTCTGTATTTGCACCTTGTGGTGACTCCTTTTGTATTTGTACCTTGTGGTGACTCCTTTTGTATTTGTACCTTGTGGTGACTCCTTTTGTATTTGCACCTTGTGATGACTCCTCTGTATTTGCCCCTTGTGGTGACTCCTCTGTATTTGCCCCTTGTGGTGACTCCTCTGTATTTGCTCCTTGTGGTGACTCCTCTGTATTTGCTCCTTGTGGTGACTCCTTTTGTATTTGCACCTTGTGGTGACTCCTTTTGTATTTGCACCTTGTGGTGACTCCTTTTGTATTTGCACCTTGTGGTGACTCCTTTTGTATTTGCCCCTTGTGGTGACCCCTCTGTATTTGCACCTTGTGGTAACTCTTCTGTATTTGCACCTTGTGGTGACTCCTCTGTATTTGCCCCTTGTGGTGACTCCTCTGTATTTGCACCTTGTGGTGACTCCTCTGTATTTGCCCCTTGTGGTGACTCCTCTGTATTTGCACCTTGTGGTGACTCCTCTGTATTTGCACCTTGTGGTGACTCCTTTGTATTTGCCCCTTGTGGTGACTCCTCTGTATTTGCACCTTGTGGTGACTCCTTTTGTATTTGCACCTTGTGATGACTCCTCTGTATTTGCCCCTTGTGGTGACTCCTCTGTATTTGCACCTTGTGGTGACTCCTTTTGTATTGTTACCTTGTGGTGACTCCTTTTGTATTTGTACCTTGTGGTGACTCCTTTTGTATTTGCACCTTGTGATGACTCCTCTGTATTTGCCCCTTGTGGTGACTCCTCTGTATTTGCCCCTTGTGGTGACTCCTCTGTATTTGCTCCTTGTGGTGACTCCTCTGTATTTGCACCTTGTGGTGACTCCTTTTGTATTTGCACCTTGTGGTGACTCCTTTTGTATTTGCACCTTGTGGTGACTCCTTTTGTATTTGCACCTTGTGGTGACTCCTTTTGTATTTGCCCCTTGTGGTGACTCCTCTGTATTTGCCCCTTGTGGTGACTCCTCTGTATTTGCTCCTTGTGGTGACTCCTCTGTATTTGCACCTTGTGGTGACTCCTTTTGTATTTGCACCTTGTGGTGACTCCTTTTGTATTTGCACCTTGTGGTGACTCCTTTTGTATTTGCACCTTGTGGTGACTCCTTTTGTATTTGCTCCTTGTGGTGACTCCTCTGTATTTGCACCTTGTGGTGACTCCTTTTGTATTTGCCCCTTGTGGTGACTCCTTTTGTATTTGCCCCTTGTGGTGACTCCTTTTGTATTTGCCCCTTGTGATGACTCCTCTGTATTTGCCCCTTGTGGTGACTCCTCTGTATTTGCCCCTTGTGGTGACTCCTTTTGTATTTGCACCTTGTGGTGACTCCTCTGTATTTGCACCTTGTGGTGACCTCTCTCTATTTGTATCTTGTGGTGACCGGCTGCACCCTGTCACTGCACCACAGAGGGACCGGCTGCACCCTGTAAAATATATAAAATGTGCAGAAAAATAAATATCAGGTATTGGTTTATATATTGGCTAAAATATGCAAGCTCACCCCCCCATCGTCCGGGGCCCCTGTGCCTTGTGAGTCCCGGCACTTGTCACCTCCTTCACCAGGGGCGTCTGCTGCCTCCGGTCTGTGCTCGGCGTTCTATCACCTCCACTGGGAAATAACATTTTGCTGTTTATATTTAATAGAAATGGATTAATGATCCCCAGCGCTGCACGACTGAGACAATGGAGCCGCTGTGCGATATCCAAGACATAAACTAAGAGAAAACCGTATGATAGAACCCCGCTGTCATGAATAAAGGAAATTCCCTCCAAAATTAAACCAGAGCGCGCACTACCTCCACATATAGCACCCCAATACTGAGGACGGAGGAGACGGGCAGTCACTAAATACTGAGGACGGAGGAGACGGGCGGTCACTGAATACGGAGGACGGAGGGGACGGGCGGTCACTGAATACGGAGGACGGAGGGGACGGGCGGTCACTGAATACTGAGGACGGAGGGGACGGGCGGTCACTGAATACTGAGGACGGAGGAGACGGGCGGTCACTGAATACTGAGGACGGAGGAGACGGGCGGTCACTGAATACGGAGGACGGAGGGGACGGGCGGTCACTGAATACGGAGGACGGAGGGGACGGGCGGTCACTGAATACTGAGGACGGAGGGGACGGGCGGTCACTGAATACTGAGGACGGAGGGGACGGGCAGTCACTGAATACTGAGGACGGAGGGGACGGGCGGTCACTGAATACTGAGGACGGAGGGGACGGGCGGTCACTGAATACTGAAGACGGAGGGGACGGGCGGTCACTGAATACTGAGGACGGAGGAGACGGGCGGTCACTGAATACTGAGGACGGAGGAGTCGGGCGGTCACTGAATACTTAGGACGGAGGAGGCGGGCGGTCACTGAATACTGAGGACGGAGGAGACGGGCGGTCACTGAATACTGAGGATGGAGGAGACGGGCGGTCACTGAATGCTGAGGACGGAGGAGACGGGCGGTCACTGAATGCTGAGGACGGAGGAGACGGGCGGTCACTGAATACCGAGGACGGAGGAGACGGGCGGTCACTGAATACCGAGGACGGAGGAGGCGGGCGGTCACTGAATACTGAGGACGGAGGAGACGGGCGGTCACTGAATACTGAGGACGGAGGAGACGGGCGGTCACTGAATACTGAGGACGGAGGAGACAGGCGGTCACTGAATACTGAGGACGGAGGAGACGGGCGGTCACTGAATGCTGAGGACGGAGGAGACGGGCGGTCACTGAATACTGAGGACGGAGGAGACGGGCGGTCACTGAATGCTGAGGACGGAGGAGACGGGCGGTCACTGAATACTGAGGACGGAGGAGACGGGCGGTCACTGAATACTGAGGATGGAGGAGACGGGCGGTCACTGAATACTGAGGATGGAGGAGACGGGCGGTCACTGAATACTGAGGACGGAGGAGACGGGCGGTCACTGAATACTGAGGACGGAAGAGACGGGCGGTCACTGAATACTGAGGATGGAGGAGACGGGCGGTCACTGAATACTGAGGATAGAGGAGACGGGCGGTCACTGAATACTGAATACTGAGGAGACGGGCAGTCACTGAATACTGAGGACGGAGGAGACGGGCGGTCACTGAATACTGAGGACGGAGGAGACGGGCGGTCACTGAATACTGAATACTGAGGAGACGGGCGGTCATCAAAAATACATTTTTATGCCGAAAGAAGAGAGGCCTTTTTGGCGTCTGTCCTGTTGGTTGTAGTTATTTAGTGCTGGGCAGCCGCCTGATCTCACAGTAAGGTTGTGACCAAGAGGCTGAAAGTGCACATGGATCTGTGTGACCAACGCCCTCGCAAACCTCATTTGTGTTCAAATCTAATACCAGCAGCCATCCCCTGCATTACATGGTGGCTGAAAGTGGTTGTCTCATTGGTATTTTGCACCTGGTTTGCCCTGACTGTATCATGGCGGGTCTGATACATTTCAATTTCTGTTGGTTAATGGCTTTTTCTGGTGAGACGTCTTTGATCCTCCTGGAGCTGAGATGTCTTTGATCCTCCTGGGGCTGAGACGTCTTTGATCCTCCTGGGGCTGAGACGTCTTTGATCCTCCTGGGGCTGAGACGTCTTTGATCCTCCTGGGGCTGAAACGTCTTTGATCCTCCTGGGGCTGAGACGTCTTTGATCCTCCTGGGGCTGAGACATCTTTGATCCTCCTGGGGCTGAGACGTCTTTGATCCTCCTGGAGCTGAGACGTCTTTAATCCTCCTGGGGCTGAGACGTCTTTGATCCTCCTGGGGCTGAGACGTCTTTGATCCTCCTGGGGCTGAGACGTCTTTGATCCTCCTGGGGCTGAGACGTCTTTGATCCTCCTGGGGCTGAGACGTCTTTGATCCTCCTGGGGCTGAGACGTCTTTGATCCTCCTGGGGCTGAGACGTCTTTGATCCTCCTGGGGCTGAGACGTCTTTGATCCTCCTGGGGCTGAGACGTCTTTGATCCTCCTGGGGCTGAGACATCTTTGATCCTCCTGGGGCTGAGACGTCTTTGATCCTCCTGGAGCTGAGACGTCTTTAATCCTCCTGCAGCTGATCATCGGCTGAGTCTTTGCCATTCTGGATATTCTTCCATCCATTCGATGATCGTCTTCCCTTTTCTTCCTTGTCTCTCTGGTTTTCCATTGTAAAGCATTGGAGATCATTGTAGCTGAACAGTCGATCATTGTCTGCTCTTCTTTATAGGTTTCACCCTCTCCAATTACCTTTATAATTACAGTCCACTGTTTTGATCAATGTCTGGGACGCTCCATATCTCTCAGGGTACCGTTACACATCATAATATTGCTGGGCAAGGTCACTGGCAATTTGCTGGTTGCAGTGAAATCATGGACACATTGTTACATTTGTACACGGCCACAAAATGTAACAATGTGTCCATGATGTCACTGCAACCAGCAAATTGCAAGTGACATTGCATGCAATGTTGCGACGTGTGACGGTACCATTAGGGTACCTTTACATGTCGCGATATCACAATGCAACAGACAAAGTCACGTGGTGCGGCCGTTGCAGTTGATATTGTTCGTGCGTTGTGTCGTGTAAATGGGCAATGTGACTCGAAAAAATCATAGCTACGATATTGCAAGAAGAATGTGCAGCCCTTCAACCGTACAATATTGTATATACGATGTGGCATGATCGTGCCATGTGACGACGCATCTATGATCTTGTTTGCAACTTCCCCTATTCACTCCAATGTTAATGCTGGGACGCTGGGTTGCAAAACAACATCCTAGGTGCGTTGCCTGCCGATATCTCCCTGTGTGACCTCTACTATGCCATCTTGGACAAATGCCAAAAATGTGCGCGCTCCCGTGATATTGTATGCGATATCGGAACGATATTACGACGTGTAACAGTACCCTTAGGCTTTCCAGAAGAAATACATGTACAACATGTGCGGCTTCACCCTTAACTAAGGTCTCCTGATTCACAGCTGTTTCTTCACAGCTGTTTCGTCACAGGATGATTGACCGCACTAATAGAACTCCACACTGCTATTATTGTGAATACGCCTCCTGTATAACATGTGCTGCTTCACCCTTATATAAGACCCTGATTCACACCTGTGTCTTCACAGGATGATTGACCGCACTAATAGAACTCCACACTGCTATTATTGTGAACACACCTCCTGTATAACATGTGGTGCTTCACCCTTCTATAAGGCCCTGATTCACACCTGTGTCTTCACACAATGATTGACCGCACTAATAGAACTCCACACTGCTATTATTGTGATCACACCTCCTGTATAACATGTGCTGCTTCACCCTTATATAAGACCCTGATTCACACCTGTGTCTTCACACAATGATTGACCGCACTAATAGAACTCCACACTGCTATTATTGTGAACACGCCTCCTTTTCATTAATTATTCAAATACATAAAACCCTGCGGATCCTGAATGCGGAGTCTGGGGGTTTCCTAAAGGTACCGTCACACCTTTCAACATCGTTTCTGACAACGTTCAAAAGTGACGTCAGGAACGATGTTGAAACGACATCATTGTTGCGTCGTTACGTGTAAACGCACAATGTAACAATGATAGTTGTTCAAGTCGGAGTTGACAGGTTTTCCTGCATGCAAGAAAACCCGTCAACTTCAGCAACCTGCGGCATCGTTCGGTGTGACACCGCAATAGCAATGTCACGGCCGATCCCGCCTATTCGCTGCATTGCAGCAGATCACTCGCTTGGTTGATCATAGCCCAGCGAGTGATCGCAGCGCCGTCACCGGCAACATCCTGCCGTGTGACAGCTAGGCTGCGATGTCTGAAGCGAGCGCGCACCCGCGGCATCACATCCGATGTTGGAAGGTGTGATGGTACCTTAAGAATCTACCGCAACCACTGGTGAAGTTTGGTGATAGAATTTATGCCAGAAACAGGGAATAATCTGGTGTCATATAGGACTGCTATTATTTTGAACACTACTGTGTCTAGTGTGAGTATATAGCATTATATACGGATCCCATTATAGGAGTAATAATAATCATCTTTATTTATATAGCACCAATATATTCTGCAGCCGTTTACAGTTCAGAGGTTCAGATACAAACTGCCAGAAGTAACAATGATAAAAAATACAATAATTAAAGAAAAAATAAAAAACTACAGCCCTGCTCATAAGAGCTGACAATCTAACAATAATGTGGGGGTGACACAAAGTACAGAGGCCTATTCACAATGATGGTCCAGACAACTGGAAGAAATTGTGGGTTGGTAAAGGCTGCATGAGTCATCACCAGACAATCTGTGTGGAGCTTTTGGGTTTGGAGGAGTTTGACAGAGAGTTATGTTCAGAGAGATAGTGAATGGGCTATATACAGTACAAAGGACTTTTATTAGGGAGTATGATAGGCCGCCTTACTATGACGTGTTTTTAGGGAGCAACTAAAATTGTGTACGTTGTGGATAGTCCTAATTTCTGGAGGTAGAGCATTCCAGAGAATTAGTGCTGCTCGGGAGAAGTCTCGAAGCCGGGAGTGAGAGGTTCGGAATAGTGGGAATGTTAGTTGAAGGTCATTTGTGGAACATAGAGAACAGGTGGACAGAGGTAGAGAGAGAGAGAGGTGGATAGACTGAGATGAGGGAGGAGAATTAGGGAGGTGCTGCACTGTAAAGAGGACGGGTGGGGTGATAGAAAGAGATGAGGGAGGAGATGTAGGGGGGTGCTGCACTGTGAAGAGGATGGGTGGGGTGATAGACAGAGATGAGGGAGGAGATGTAGGGGGTGCTGCACTGTGAAGAGGACGGGTGGGGTGATAGAAAGAGATGAGGGAGGAGATGTAGGGGGGTGCTGCACTGTGAAGAGGATGGGTGGGGTGATAGACAGAGATGAGGGAGGAGATGTAGGGGGTGCTGCACTGTGAAGAGGACGGGTGGGGTGATAGACAGAGATGAGGGAGGAGATGTAGGGAGGTGCTACACTGTGAAGAGAATGGGTGAGGTGATAGACAAGAGATGAGGGAGGAGAGGTAGGGAGGTGCTGCACTGTGAAGAGCTTTGTGGGTGAGAACAAACAATTTACATTATACCCTATAATGTATGGGCAACCAGTGCAATGACTGCCACAGAGCAGATCCTATAGTGTATGGGCAGCCAGTGCAATGACTGGCACAGAGCGGATCCTATAGTGTATAGGCAGCCAGTGCAATGACTGGCAGAGTGGAAGCATCCGAGTAATGGTCAACCAGATAGGTGACCCTGGCTGCTGCATTAAGGATGGACTGGAGAGGGGAGAGTCTAGTGATGGGGAGGCCAATTAATAGAGAATTACAATAATTAAGGCGGTGAGGTTTTTTGTTGTTTCCATGGTGAGAAAGGGGCGGATTCTAGAGATGTTCTTCAGGTGCAAGTGGCAAGAGCGGGTGAGATTGTATATATGAGGTGAAGGAAAGATCAGAGTCACATAACACCCAGACAGTGAGCCTGCTGACTAGGAATTATCGTGATGGTTAGTATATTTCTCCTATGTGGCCTTACCTACACACATATGGACATTTGATCTATTCTCATACTTTCCTATAATACAGACGTCTTAAGGTACCGTCACACGGGGCGATGTTGCCTGCCTGCCCGACATCGCAGGTGCATCGTGCTGTGTGACAGCACGATGCAACTGCGATAAATCGCTGGAGCGCA
Organism: Allobates femoralis; assembly: GCA_033576535.1. Classification (NCBI taxonomy): domain Eukaryota; kingdom Metazoa; phylum Chordata; class Amphibia; order Anura; family Aromobatidae; genus Allobates; species Allobates femoralis. The sequence goes on from JARQOC010000005.1 coordinate 3,563,495, forward strand.
GTTGACAGGTTTACCAACATGTTGGTAAACCTGGCGATGTTGATCCAGCGATCTGCTAACATCACTCAGTGTGACACGGCGATAGCGATGTTGCTAGCGATGCCGCCTGTTCACAACATTGATGCTTATCGCTTGCTGGGTTGTGCACAACAGCAAGTTTGTGGAAGCGTCGCTGACAACATCGCTGCGTGTGACAACGGAGGAAGCGAGCGCGCACCCGCAGAATTGCTTCCGACATCGCTGCAACGTTTGTACCGTGTAACGGTACCTTTGTGGGTCACGTAGGGTAAGTTGGTGATGAGCGGGGGCACCCTATATGTGGTAGGACGCCTAACCTCCGCCTCTAGGTTCAGTAGAGTTATTTGTTAGGACTCTCATGGTGCTCTAATGCTGCTCATTTGTATCTATATTCTTATGTCTGTTTACTAATAAAGGAATATGTTTATATACGGATATTTACTTTATTTTCCAGATTCCAATATTGTGCCAATATTATTTCTTCTCCAAGTAAAATGTAACAATTTAATTTCCCCAGAAGACATTTTTCACGTATAGAACATCAAACCGGTTTCTCCAATTTGTGACTTCTTTCATGTTTAACATGACCCGATTTATCTTTAAAGCATTTCCCACATTCTGAACATGAATACGGCTTCTCCCCTGTGTGAATTCTCTGATGTCTATTGAGACTTGATTTAACTGTAAAGCATTTCCCGCATTCTGAACAGGTATACGGCTTCTCTCCTGTGTGAGTCCTGTAATGTGTAGCAAGACTCGAGCTTTCTGAAAAACATTTCCCGCATTCTGAACACGAGTACGGCTTCTCCCCTGTGTGAGTTCTATAGTGTTTAATCAGATCCGATTTATTTGTGAACGGTTTCCCGCATTCTGAACATGAGAACGGTTTCTCTTCTGTGTGACTTCTTTCGTGTTTAACGTGAGAGAATTTATCTCTAAAACATTTCCCACATATTGAACATGAGTACGGCTTCTCCTGGATGTGAGTTCGTTTGTGTGAAACAAGAGTTGATTTGTATCTAAAGCATCTCCCGCACTCTACACACGAATGCGGCTTCTCTCCGGTGTGAACTCTTTTGTGTGCGACAAGATTTGATTTAAATCTAAAGCATTTCCCACATTGTGCACATGAATACGGCTTCTCCCCTGTGGACATTGCTTCTTGTTGATGAGGGCCAAAATGGTAATTAAAGCTTACGCCAACATCTGAACACGAATGCGGCTTCTCCTGGATGTGAGTTCTTTTGTGTGCGACAAGATTTGATTTATATCTAAAGCATCTCCCACATTGTGCACATGAATACGGCTTCTCCCCTGTAGAGATTCTCTCATGTTGATCATAATTAAAGCTTTCCCCAAGATCTGAACAGGAGTATGGCTTCTCCCCTGTGTGATCTCCTCTCTGTGTGCAGTGATCAAACCTCCTGGGAAACTCCTTTCCACATTTACCAAATTGAAACAGTTTATCCTCTTTTTGTCCGGCAATTGTATCAATCTGTGATTGGTGTGGACACATTTCTTCATTCTTAAGTGGATCATATGACGGGTGTGAACTGTGACGTTCTTGATGTTGACTGACGGCATCGCGGTTTTCTCCTGAGGAGCGCTGTATAATATCGTCTGCTTTGTTGATGTTTTCCTTACTGTTCTTGCTTGGATTTGCTGTAAAGGAAAGAAAAAAAACAGATTGTGACGGTAAAATTAGACTTTTTTAATTAGACTGGAAACACTGTTGCAGTTTTGTTGTCAAAGCCCAAAGTGGATCCCATGAGAAAGTAGTAGACGTCCTTGCTCTCAGTGGGAGAAACATGATAATATTCTTGTAGTTGTGAGACCTTTTAATGGTTAACAAAGTGATGTTACAAGGCATTGAGCCTTCAAGACGTCTTGGGTCCCTTCATCAGGCTACATATGACAAAATATTGAAAGAAACTCAAATATATACATGAACTAGAGCAGATGCAAGGTATAATGAATGCACATTTAACTAAATAAATAAAACAAAGCCTGGAGAGGATCCAGGCTTAATGATGTCAAAGTGTTTATGACCCTAATTTATATGTAAGCCTGGTGTCTTAAGACTTCAGAGTCTTTAAACAACATTCTTTAGATGTTACAATGAACCATAAATTCCGTCAGATAGATTCAGCCCTTTCTGGATACAGTCGGAATTTCTAATGACCTTGCAGTCACAGACCTCTCAAAATTGCAACTTTCATATTTTCAATGTTATGTCCTTGACCAGAAAAATGTTTGGCTACTGGTAAATGGATTGTTTTGTGTGTAATTGTGTGACAATGAGATCTCATCCGTGCTCTTAGCTGTTGTCCTGTCTCCCCAACATATAAAGTCCCCACAGGACATATAGTGCATATAATTAAATACACCACACAGAGAGGAGCATGTGAATGTCCCAGGAATCTTATAATCCTTGTTTCTCCAACTGAGAGCAATCAACATTTTCTCAACTGGTGAACACGGTACAAAAACGTTTTTCTTAAAAAAAAACAAAAAAAAACAACTTGCAGCTTTTTAAAGCTTTGTGTAGTAGGAAGCACATAGAGTTTTTGATATAGAGGTAGAGGAGGAGCAGGAGATTTACCAGTGTTGGGTTCCTGTGTACAGCACAAAGGAAGGAGATTCTGCTCCTCACTGTAATGATCACTGAGATACAGCAGCAGCATGGAAGGCATTACACAGCAGCGCTGAGACACAACAGCATGGAAGGCATTACACAACAACATGGAAGGCATTATACAGCAGCGCTGAGACACAACAGCATGGAAGGCATTACACAGCAGTGCTGAGACACAGCAGCAGCATGGAAGGCATTACACAACAACATGGAAGGCATTATACAGCAGCGCTGAGACACAGCAGCATGGAAGGCATTACACAACAACATGGAAGGCATTATACAGCAGCGCTGAGACACAGCAGCATGGAAGGCATTACACAGCAATGCTGAGACACAGCAGCATGGAAGGCATTACACAGCAGCATGGAAGGCGTTACACAGCAGTGCTGAGACACAGCAGCATGGAAGGCATTACACAGCAGTGCTGAGACACAGCAGCATGGAAGGCATTACACAGCAGAGCTGAGACACAGCAGCATGGAAGGCATTTCACAGCAGCATGGAAGGCATTACACAGCAGTGCTGAGACACAGCAGCATGGAAGGCATTTCACAGCAGCATGGAAGGCATTACACAGCAGAGCTGAGGACACAGCAGTATGGAAGGCATTATACAGCATTACACAGCAGCATGGAAGGCATTACACAGCAGAGCTGAGACACAGCAGTATGGAAGGCATTATACAGCATTACACAGCAGCATGGAAGGCATTACACAGCAGAGCTGAGACACAGCAGTATGGAAGGCATTACACAGCAGAGCTGAGACACAGCAGTATGGAAGGCATTACACAGCAGTGCTGAGACACAACAGCATGGAAGGCATTACACAGCAGTGCTGAGACACAGCAGCATGTAAGGCATTACACAGCAGCATGGAAGCCATTACACAGCAGTGCTGAGACACAGCAGCATGGAAGGCATTATACAGCATTACACAGCAGCATGGAAGGCATTACACAGCAGCATGGAAGGCATTACACAGCTGTGCTGAGACACAGCAGTATGGAGGACATTGCACAGAATTACACAGCAGTGCTGAGACACAGCACTATGTAAGGCATTATACAGCATTACACAGCAGCATGGAAGGCATTACACAGCAGCATGGAAGGCATTACACAGCTGTGCTGAGAGGAGCCTGTGAAATAGGGCGATATAACACATTTACTAGCAGCAGCAGTGGGGTCAGTCTCATTTCGATTTGGGTGATAATTTGTGTCTCAGCCTCATCAATTGAAGACATTTCAGGAACAGATCACAGCTGTTCAATCAGGGAGTTTTCTGTGGTCAATGTGTCTAAGCTCGTAAACCTGAGCGCTGCGCTGTCTCTGATGACAGGTTGCAGTGCTGACATCACATCTACAGCACACGCGCCCGCTGCAGACAATTATGGAGCTCAGTAGTGATGGCTCATGTAGAGCAGGCGCTAATCTGCCACACGGTGGCGTACCTTCAGGTTATGGTGCAATCGCAGCCCCTGCACCTGTTGCAGTTACCCCCCTGCTGCCGCACTCAGGCACATCGGTAGATAACCTCTGATCTGTGGGGATGCGCCTGTTCACACTGATCTGACATTGATCGGCAGAATGAGGCTTGTTTTGTGTATGACAAGTTCTGGTGCTGGACTCACAGCCACCCTGCTTAGTACTGCCAGGAATGAACGTCCTCAGGTTTCATTATAATATGAATCTCACTTTTGGACTCATTGCTCCCATTTTGATAACCTTATAACTTTTTCATCACCTTTTAGCTTCATTGAATAATCCGATATCTTATAAGTTCTGACTATGACGAACATTGTTATACTAATAGATTCATTTTCTGGCTGCGATTGAGAACTTTGTCTTTAGATATTTCTCAGTTATAACTTTTTCTCAGTCTTAGTTTCTCTAGGGAACGTGTAATCACTTGATCGGCATTGTAGTTAATATCAGTGATATCCCAGTAAAGTCCTGCTTGTGGCCACCTTTAGGCTCCAGCTGCCATAACAGCCTATCGGCAGCCCAACATCCCGTCATCGAGGTGGAGGAAGGTATGGAGGATGGGCTGATGGACCCCCGCTAAGATTTCTTGTGAATGCACTTTCTTATCAATGGGACCCGTATGGTTAATGAGTTGTCACCCGTCCTATGAGTAAGTGATAGGGCCCCTTTACACGCGGCTACATTTCTAGAGTGGATACAGGTAACTTACTGGTTGCAGTGAAATCATGGAGACAAGGTTCTATCTTGTTGCTGTGTACAAATGGAATAATCTCTCCATGATTTCACTGCAGCCAGTAAGTTACCTGTAGCCACCCTAGAAATGTAGCCGCGTGTAAAGGTACCCATAATCTGCTAACATTGGACAATCCCCAGATTCACATTCACCTGCCCTACTCGGGACACACATTCCCTCTTCCACGTGTTTTATGTAATATGGATCGCTCCTCATCATCTCTTCTTCACACTTCACTTTAGTCAGATCTTCCCCCTGATGAACCGCCTGTAACCAATCAGATAGATGGAAAAACAGATCAATATAGGAGAACACTACACACCTGTGGCTCCTATAGATCTGGTACAGAGCTCAGCACCATCTACCTGATGATTCTCCGGGACATTGTGATTCTCCTCTGGACGCTCCTGGGGATACAGAGGACGGGGACATCTCTCTTGGGGATACAGAGGACGGGGACATCTCTCTGGGGGGCTTCCTTCATCTGTAGGAGACACAGAACAGATTGGTTGCATGTGATGACCAGGTTGTATCTAGATGAGGATCTTCTATATAATCGTCTAATGTTGTCTGTCCGTCACGGAAATCGCGCGCCAGACAGAGGCCAGAGGCGGCCACCAATGGGTGCAGACTATGCAAATAGGCGCGCAAATTCAAAGTTCAAATTTAGCGCCAATTTGCAGCCCGGCGACAGCTGTTGCCGGGATACACGGGTCCGGCCAACGGTGGCTACAGCGCGCACGAGCCAGCCAGGAGATGACCTCTGGGCAGCAGTAGCCGCAGCTGAGCTCCGGTCAGCGGCGAGCCAGCCGGGAGATGACCAGAGTCAGCTGGTCATCTCCCGGCTGCTCGCAGCAGTGGTGCGCTTCGCGGCATTCAAACCACACGCCAAGCCGCTGTACAGCTCTGATTGGTTGCGGCGACCAATCAGAGAAATAGCACGGCTTGGCACACGGTTTGAATGCTGCTCCTCTGATTGGTCGCCGCATTCAGCGCTGACCAATCAGGATAGCGGCACGCGCCATGACACCATATTTCAAATACACTGAGTACACAGAGTGTATTTGAAATATGGCGCGCACCACTATTCTGATTGGTCGGCGCTGAACGCGGCGGTGAGAGGAGCAGTGCGCACCATATTTCAAATACACAGGGACGTGTGCCAAGCGTAGGGGACGTGTGCCACGCACAGGGGACGTGTGCCATGCATAGGCAGAGTTTCACTGTCCAATGGTCAATATGAGACTTTAGGGGGAGTGGCAGAGCAGAAGGGGCAGCGCCTGCACCATGCACTTCCTGTGTGACGTGCGCCGGCTGGATAAGGTAAAATCACTAGCGGCGGCTACCGACAGCACCCCCCGCCCACGGCCACCGACAGCACCCCCCACCCCGGTCCTCACCTAGGCTCAGGCGGCAGAGAGCCTTTCTGCACCCCTGTGCATAGGGGAAATTAATCTGAAATGCGTACCTGCAAATATTTTTTTTTTTACAAAAAACGCACTGGCAACACAGCAGCAACACGGTATTGCCGTGACAGAGACGACAGCACTACACTCACATAGCGGGCGGGAGAGCTGACTTCACTGTTGGCTTTCCCGTCCCGCTACTTGAAATTACCAGTGATGTGAAAACAACGCACCAGCGATCCCGGCCAGGTCGCATCGTTATCGGTATCGCTAGTACGTCGTTATGTGTGACGGGGGCTCTATACTTACAGGACCTCCGATGTTACAATCATGGCCGGAGCAAGGTCACATGACTGTGACATCACCAGAGGTCTTGAAGCTAAACGCACACAGCACCAGGAGCTGCAGACCACTTACACCCACACACCCTACACTCACCCACCACTCACACTCACCTTGCACTCATGTCACACTGTCTCTAACGCAAAACCCGCGTCGCTGATTGTTCGCGGCTGGCTGGGCGCAACCAATCAGTCCGCCTGGTCTCCCGGCCCCCCTCCGCTCGGTGTTCTGCCCGCCGCTCACCCCGCCATTCTTCTTCTTTTCGCGGCATAGACTCCAGAAATTGAAAGGCCGCGGGGTGATGGGGGAGGTAGAGCTACCAAAGGGGGTGTTGTAATGGTCATGAACAAAGGCACGACCACCACATCAGGGCTATGCGCGTGGATACGCCTACTATGATGCCCCCTGTTAACTCTGCCCCCCGAGGCCTTGAAATTGCTGACGTCTATGCTGGAGGAAGAAGACGACATACTAGGGTGAGAGGCGGCTGTACAGAAGCCTGGAGCGGGTGAGAACTGAGGGGGACCACTGCTGCAAACACGCACCGCGGCACACCCACATATTCTAGAATACCCGATGCGTTAGAATCGGGCCACCATCTAGTCTTCTATACCCAGTGATGGTCTCCCCTCCTTACACGGCTGATCGTCCTCTGTCTCCTCTTCATCTTCATCATCTAGAACCTCAACCTTAATATCCATCAGATCTTCACCCTAAGCAGAGATGACAGCAACACAACTTGAACTTTGGTTCCATCTCTTTATGGTGGTGGTATGGTAAGCGCCATCTACCTGATGAATTTCCGGGACGTTGTGATTCTCCTCTGGACGCTCCTGGGGATACAGAGGACGGGGACATCTCTCTGGGGGATACAGAGGACGGGGACATCTCTCTGGGGGATACAGAGGACGGGGACATCTCTCTGGGGGGTTTCCTTCATCTGTAGGAGACACAGAACAGATTGGTTACATGTGATGACCAGGTTGTATCTAGATGAGGATCTTCTATAACCAGTGATGGTCTCCTCTCCTTACACGGCTGATCGTCCTCTGTCTCCTCTCCTTCTCCATCATCTAGAACCTCACCCTTAATATCCATCTGATCTTCCTAAACACAGAAGACAATAATGTAACATGGAGTTTGGTTCCATCTCTTTATGGTGGTGGTATGGTAAGCGCCATCTACCTGGTGATTCTCCGGGACGTTGTGATTCTCCTCTGGACGCTCCTGGGGATTCAGAGGACGGGGACATCTCTCTGGGGGGTTTCTCCTCCTGGATCTATCTGTGGGAGACACAACCACCCAATAAAGGAATCCATGATCTTTCTGTGTATCACACCGGTCTCTCATCACCTCCTGTGTCAGGGTTATTCAAGTTTAATGAAGATGTCCCTCACTTTCCTATGGTCAATGTGCATTTACACTGGATATAATCGTGAATCAGTTTTCCTGCCAATCACCCATCAAATGAGCAAAACACTCATTATATCGAGTGAAATCCCTGATAAAATCATGTTTCTCAGCTGCACATTGTCCTTTGTAAGCAGCACATGCTGCCGAGAAGACTATATTATGTACAAAAGACAATCATGTACCGATCACAGTCAGTCTAAATAGGCGATCCCGTCCTGTCACTTCCCCTGACACCCGCATACACATCTCTGACTTCATCACTGATTACTGCTAAAAATCAGCTCATCTACATTTCTGGGACGACTGTGCAATACAGTTGTGTCAGCTCTGCAATTGTGAACTCTAATGCAAACCCGGCTCTGTCATAGTGCTGAATCAGCTCTGCAATTGTGGACTCTAATGCAAACCCGGCTCTGTCATAGTGCTGAATCAGCTCTGCAATTGTGGACTCTAATGCAAACCCAGCTCTGTCATAGTGCTGAATCAGCTCTGCAATTGTGGACTCTAATGCAAACCCAGCTCTGTCATAGTGCTGAATCAGCTCTGCAATTGTGGGCTCTAATGCAAACCCAGCTCTGTCATAGTGCTGAATCAGCTCTGCAATTGTGGACTCTAATGCAAACCCAGCTCTGTCATAGTGCTGAATCAGCTCTGCAATTGTGGACTCTAATGCAAACCCAGCTCTGTCATAGTGCTGAATCAGCTCTGCAATTGTGGACTCTAATGCAAACCCAGCTCTGTCATAGGGCTGAATCAGCTCTGCAATTGTGGACTCTAATGCAAACCCAGCTCTGTCATAGTGCTGAATCAGCTCTGCAATATTGGCTTCATCTACACATTCAGCTCTATTACAATCGTTGGATCTACTCTTTGTGGTGATGTGGCCCCTGGCCGGGTGCATCACACGGGTTATCAGTGCAGGTCTCTGTTCACATGGGCCGGTTTTCCTGTGTGTGTGTGCTGTGTGAAACCTGTCCGGTGTACAGTAGGTTAACAGCTGTAGGGTTTTCATGAGCCAAATGAGCGGCTGAACCTGTGTATGAGTGCTTTGCTGGGCTAAACCTGAATGGTGCACAGGGGGTTAATCACATCTCAGGTCTGTGTGTGAGTGAGATGTGCTGATTGACTCACTGTGTTGCAGCTGTGGGTGAGGCAGCCTGGATAAGAACCTGCCAGGTGTCTGAATGAGAGCGGACGATGGGAATCAGAGCAGTCCAGACCACTGCCATGTGAGGACGTGCTGGAAGTGATCTGTCCCCGGTGGAGGAAGTGAAGGGAGCCTGCCAGCTCCATGCCGGTGCACCTGATGTGTGCATGCCAGCAAGTGATGAGGACCGAAGACGGCTCAAGGGCCAGGTGGTCAAATATGTGACGTGAGAGACCGAGGATGGCTCAAGGGCCAGGCAGTCATATGGATGGCGAGAGAGACCGAGGACGGCTCAAGGGCCAGGCAGTCATATGGATGGCGAGAGAGACTGAGGACGGCTCAAGGGCCAGGCAGTCATATGGATGGCGAGAGAGACTGAGGACGGCTCAAGGGCCAGGCAGTCATATGGATGGCGAGAGAGACTGAGGACGGCTCAAGGGCCAGGCAGTCATATGGATGGCGAGAGAGACTGAGGACGGCTCAAGGGCCAGGCAGTCATATGGATGGCGAGAGAGACTGAGGACGGCTCAAGGGCCAGGCAGTCATATGGATGGCGAGAGAGACTGAGGACGGCTCAAGGGCCAGGCAGTCATATGGATGGCGAGAGAGACTGAGGACGGCTCAAGGGCCAGGCAGTCATATGGATGGCGAGAGAGACTGAGGACGGCTCAAGGGCCAGGCAGTCATATGGATGGCGAGAGAGACTGAGGACGGCTCAAGGGCCAGGCAGTCATATGGATGGCGAGAGAGACTGAGGACGGCTCAAGGGCCAGGCAGTCATATGGATGGCGAGAGAGACTGAGGACGGCTCAAGGGCCAGGCAGTCATATGGATGGCGAGAGAGACTGAGGACGGCTCAAGGGCCAGGCAGTCATATGGATGGCGAGAGAGACTGAGGACGGCTCAAGGGCCAGGCAGTCATATGGATGGCGAGAGAGACTGAGGACGGCTCAAGGGCCAGGCAGTCATATGGATGGCGAGAGAGACTGAGGACGGCTCAAGGGCCAGGCAGTCATATGGATGGCGAGAGAGACTGAGGACGGCTCAAGGGCCAGGCAGTCATATGGATGGCGAGAGAGACTGAGGACGGCTCAAGGGCCAGGCAGTCATATGGATGGCGAGAGAGACTGAGGACGGCTCAAGGGCCAGGCAGTCATATGGATGGCGAGAGAGACTGAGGACGGCTCAAGGGCCAGGCAGTCATATGGATGGCGAGAGAGACTGAGGACGGCTCAAGGGCCAGGCAGTCATATGGATGGCGAGATGGCAAGGGAGAGATAGGGAACTGAGGACGGCTCAAGGGCCAGGCAGTCATATGGATGCGCGAGACTGAGGACGGCTCAAGGGCCAGGCAGTCATATGGATGGCGAGAGAGACTGAGGACGGCTCAAGGGCCAGGCGGTCATATGGATGGCGAGAGAGACTGAGGACGGCTCAAGGGCCAGGCAGTCATATGGATGGCGAGAGAGACTGAGGACGGCTCAAGGGCCAGGCAGTCATATGGATGGCGAGAGAGAGACTGAGGACGGCTCAAGGGCCAGGCAGTCATATGGATGGCGAGAGAGACTGAGGACGGCTCAAGGGCCAGGCAGTCATATGGATGGCGAGGACTGAGGACGGCTCAAGGGCCAGGCAGTCATATGGATGGCGAGAGAGACTGAGGACGGCTCAAGGGCCAGGCAGTCATATGGATGGCGAGAGAGACTGAGGACGGCTCAAGGGCCAGGCAGTCATATGGATGGCGAGACTGAGGACGGCTCAAGGGCCAGGCAGTCATATGGATGGCGAGGACTGAGGACGGCTCAAGGGCCAGGCAGTCATATGGATGGCGAGAGAGAGACTGAGGACGGCTCAAGGGCCAGGCGTCATATGGATGGCGAGAGAGACTGAGGACGGCTCAAGGGCCAGGCAGTCATATGGATGGCGAGAGAGACTGAGGACGGCTCAAGGGCCAGGCAGTCATATGGATGGCGAGAGAGACTGAGGACGGCTCAAGGGCCAGGCAGTCATATGGATGGCGAGACTGAGGACGGCTCAAGGGCCAGGCGGTCATATGGATGGCGAGAGAGACTGAGGACGGCTCAAGGGCCAGGCAGTCTTGAAGCCTTGAAGTTCTGTGGAAAACGCAAGTCTAATGGCCACTTTACACGCGGCAACAGGAAGACAGAAACCGGCAGGTGTCGGAGACAATTGTACCTTTTACCTTCAAAACACCTTGCAGATACCTGAATTACACGCAGCCACTTCAAGGTGTTTTGAAGGTAAAAGGTACAATTGTCTCCGACACCTGCCGCTTTCTATCTTCCTGTTGCCGCGTGTAAAGTGGCCATAATGTGACTGTGACCAGGGTGTAATGTCATATATGAATGTCATATAATGCAATGTAATGATATGCATATTATATGCGAAAATGTACATACTGTGTTATGTTTTATGTGATGAAAGCGGTTTATGACAGAAAAACAATAAATCCGCTGGTGATGTTCCGTTACAATGTAGTCGCTGATGTCATTTTCCCGTGCCAAGCGGGTTCCCCTGGGTCACTACCTCACATCTTCGTTTGTGTGACGTCTGTCTGAGGCTACAAGCACAAAAAGGCAGATGAGGAACAAGCTGCGCTGTCAGGTATAACCCTAAGACGCCCTGTAACCCCTTTACAGGGATCTGGATCTACAACAGGATCCAAGAGATTACTGCGGATGGATGGGCTGCGGTCCAGAGACAGAATACAGGAGCGGCTCAATGAATTAGAATCTCATCAGAAAGTGACTTTATATCAGTAATTCAATCCATAAAGTGACCACATCTATTATATAGAGTCATTACACACAGAGGGAGCTATGTCATGTGTTTATGTCTGTTAATGTTGATGATTAATTTAAACCCAAAGGTCATTATCTCAGCAAATTTAAGTAGGGAGGATGAAGGGTTAAACATCGTGCTGCCGTATTCCACCAGACATTACAGGGTGAATATAATATTGATTTATTGGTCAATACATCTCAGGGTCCCAGAAATATGACTATTATTATTATTATAATTTATATAGTGCCATTAGATTCCATGGCGCTTTATATCTGAAGATGGGAGGACAGGACAAGTACAATGTATACGGACAATCAAGTCACACAGGTATAGGAGGGAGAGGACCAATCTACGAGGGGCGGGTGGGGATACAGGAGGAGGGGGTAGTGCCTATAGTGAGGCGGTGCGGTGGACGGGTCTTATTGTAGGTTGTAGGCTTGGCGGAACAGGTGGGTCTTCAGGCTTCTTTTGAAGGTTCCCAGGGGTAGGCGAGTGTCTGATGTGTTAGGGCAGCAAATTCCAGAGTATGGGGGAAGCACGGGAGAAATCCTGTATGCGGTTGTGAGAGGAGGAGGACGGAGTAGTGTCACTTGCTCTTGGCGGTCAGTAGGTCGGTGGTGACTATGGTTAGGGCTATTTCGGTGGAGTGATTGGGTCAGAATCCGGATTGTAGGTGGTCAGAGAGGGAGCAGGAGGAGAGGTGGGAGGACAGTTCAGAATGGACGTGTAGTTCAAGGAGTTTTGAGGCAAAGGTGAGGAGAGATACAGGGCGGTAGGTAGAAACAGATACTGGGTCAAGGGAGGGTTTTTTGAGCATGGGTGTGATTAAGCTGTGCTTGAAGGATGAGGGGAAGACGCCGGTAGTGAGTGATAAATTGAAGTGATGGGTTAGGGCTGGGATAAGGACTGTGGTGAGGTTCGGGATGAGGAGGGAGGGGAGTGGGTCGAGGGCGCAGGTGGGGAGGTGTGATCGTGACAGAAGGGAGGAGAGTTGATCTTCTGTCATAATGGAAAAGCTTTCTCTGATTTTGTCGATCTTCTGTATGAAAGCGGCAAAGTCATTGGCAGAGATGAGGCAGGAGGTGTCGGGGGACGGAGTAGGGAGTTGAACGTTTTGAATAGTTGTTTAGGGTTGTGGGACAGGGTGTTTATTAAACATGAGAAGTAGGCTGGTTTTGCAGCGGTGGGTGCATTCTTGAAGTTGGAGAGGGACTGTTTGTACGTGGTGGGGTGCACAGCGGAGTGGGATTTCTTCCATCTCTGCTCGGACCCCCGCCGCAGTTCTTTAGTGAGGGCGGTGAGCCGGGGTTGCCTGTGTGTGCGGGTTTTGGTATGTGTGAGGGGGGCGGCCTGATCGAGGGCTGAAGTTAATGTGGTGTTAATGGGTGGCAGCAGCATCAGCATCAAGTGAAGAAGCCAGGTCAGTGAGAGGGAGAAGGGACTCATGATAGTCCATGATATGAATAGGACATTGATTTTTGATGATATTCTAATTCATTGAGATGCTCCAGTAGTAGCCTGTAAGGGATAAAGCCGGAAGGTCAGGAAAAGGCCAAAATCAGGATCGGATAGTGTAGTCAGGTCAAAGTCAAGATGGCAGCAAGGGTCAAAATAGTGAAGCAGAAGAGGCATCCAAATAACAGAGCAGGAAAACTATAAGACAGGAGACTAGAGAGGGAAACCACAGGTGACGTCTGGCAGCTTCCATCAAGGTATTAGTAGGGTGTGATGCTTCCCAGGAGGCTGAAGCTTAGGAGCTGATGACTTCAGGTGGACAGCGCACATCCACACTGTCACACTGTGAAGCACTGCAGGTCCCAGACACTCTAATCTCAGCTATGGGGCAGATCCGGCGCTCTCTCTCCAGAGATTCCAGCTCTGACTTCTCTATCATCAGCACCATATACAGTGAGAACACAGCCTGGTGACAGGAGCTGAGGACGATGGGGCAGACTCTCCTCCTCCTAGACCTGTCCTCTGCCTTCTACTTTACTCTGTGCTCCTCCTCCTAGACCTATCCTCTGCCTGCTACTTTACTCTGTGCTCCTCCTCCTAGACCTGTCCTCTACCTTCTACATTACTCTGTGCTCCTCCTCCTAGACCTGACCTCTACCTTCTACATTACTCTGTGCTCCTCCTCCTAGACCTATCCTCTGCCTTCTACTTTACTCTGTGCTCCTCCTCCTAGACCTGTCCTCTACCTTCTACATTACTCTGTGCTCCTCCTCCTAGACCTGACCTCTACCTTCTACATTACTCTGTGCTCCTCCTCCTAGACCTGACCTCTGTCTTCTACATTACTCTGTGCTCCTCCTCCTTGACCTGACCTCTGCCTTCTACATTACTCTGTGCTCCTCCTCCTAGACCTGACCTCTGTCTTCTACATTACTCTGTGCTCCTCCTCCTTGACCTGACCTCTGCCTTCTACATTACTCTGTCCTCCTCCTCCTGGACCTGACCTCTGTCTTCTACATTATTCTGTGCTCCTCCTCCTAGACCTGTCCTCTGCCTTCTACATTACTCTGTGCTCCTCCTCCTAGACCTGACCTCTGTCTTCTACATTACTCTGTGCTCCTCCTCCTAGACCTGACCTCTGCCTTCTACATTACTCTGTGCTCCTCCTCCTGGACCTGACCTCTACCTTCTACATTACTCTGTGCTCCTCCTCCTAGACCTGACCTCTGTCTTCTACATTACTCTGTGCTCCTCCCCCTAGACCTGTCCTCTGCCTTCTACATTACTCTGTGCTCCTCCTCCTAGACCTGACCTCTGTCTTCTACATTACTCTGTGCTCCTCCTCCTAGACCTGACCTCTGTCTTCTACATTACTCTGTGCTCCTCCTCCTAGACCTGACCTCTACCTTCTACATTACTCTGTCCTCCTCCTCCTAGACCTGTCCTCTGCCTTCTACATTACTCTGTGCTCCTCCTCCTAGACATGTCCTCTGCCTTCTACATTACTCTGTGCTCCTCCTAGACCTGTCCTCTGCCTTCTACATTACTCTGTGCTCCTCCTCCTAGACCTGTCCTCTGCCTTCTACATTACTCTGTCCTGCTCCTCCTGGACCTGTCCTCTGCCTTCTACATTACTCTGTACTCCTCCTCCTGGACCTGTCCTGTCCTTCTACATTACTCTGTGCTCCTCCTGGACCTGTCCTCTGCCTTCTCGTTCTCCTGGACCTGTCCTCTGCCTTTGACACTGTGGACCATTCCCTCTTGTTACAGATTCTCTCATCTCTTGGCATCACAGACTTGGCCCTATCCTGGATCTCGTCATATCTAACAGACCGGACATTCAGTGTCTCCCTCTCCCACCTCCTCACCTCGCCCCCCGTCTGTCAGTGTCCCCCAAGGCTCGGTCCTAGGCCCCCGGCTCTTCTCCATCTATACTCTCGGCCTGGGACATCTCATAGAATCCCAGGGTCTTCAGTATCATCTCTACGCTGATGACACAGATCTACCTCTCTGGACCTGACATCACCTCCTTACTGACCACAATCCCACAATGTGTCCTCTATTTCATCCTTCTCTGCTCGATTTCTAAAACTGCACATGGACAAAACAGAATTCATCCTCTTTCCCCCCTCACTCTCCCCCTCCACCAGACCTATCCATCAGTCAATGGCTGCTCACTCTCCACAGTCCCGCATGCTTGGTGCCTCGGGGTGATCCTCGACTCTGCCCTTTCTTTCAAGCCACATATCCAAGCCCTCTCCACCTCCTGCCGACTCCAACTCAGAAATATCGCTAGGATTCGTACATTCCTTGAGAAAGAAACCGCAAAAACACTCGTGTATACCCTCATCATCTCCCACCTGGACTACCGCAACCTCCTGCTCTCTGACCTCCCCTCTAGCACTTCTGCTCCACTCCAATGTATCCTAAACTCTACTGCCCGACTAATCCACCTGTCTCCCCGCTATTCCCCGTCCTCTCCTCTCTGCCCTTCACTGGCTTCTTCTTGTCCAGAGATACAGTTCAAACCCCTAATTATGACATAAAAAACAGTCCATAACCTTCCTCCTCCATATATCTGTGACCTGGTCTCCCGGTACTCACCTACACGCAACCTCCGATCCTCTCAAGATCTCCTTCTATTTCTCCCCTCTAATTTTTCCAACAACCGCATACAAGACTTCTCCCGTGCTTCCCCCAGACTCTGGAACTCTCTGCCCCAACACAACACATCAGACTCTCACCCACCGTGGAAACCTTCAAAAGGAACCTGAAGACCCGACACGTCTATAACCTGCAGTGACCTCAGTCTACTGAACCACCGCACGACCAGCTCTACCCTCTACTGTATTCTCACCCATCCCTTATAGACTGTGAGCCCTCGTGGGCAGGGTCCTCTCTCCTCACCTACTGTATCCTTACCCGTCCCTTGTAGACTGTGAGCCCTCGTGGGCAGGGTCCTCTCTCCTCACCTACTGTATCCTCACCCATCTCTTGTAGACTATGAGCCCTCATGGTCAGGGTCCTCTCTCCTCACCTACTGTATCCTCACCCATCCCTTATAGACTGTGAGCCCTCGTGGGCAGGGTCCTCTCTCCTCACCTACTGTATACTCACCCAAAAAATTGTAGCCTGTGAGCTCTCGTGGGCAGGGTCCTCTCTCCTCACTTACTATATCCTCACCCATCCCTTGAAGACTGTGAGCACTCGTGGGCAGGGTCCTCTCTCCTCTCCTACTGTATCCTCACCCATCCCTTGTAGACTGTGAGCCCTCGTGGGCAGGGTCCTCTCTCCTCACTTACTGTATCCTCACCCATCCCTTGTAGACTGTGAGCCCTCGTGGGCAGGGTCCTCTCTCCTCATCTACTGTATCCTCACTCATCCCTTGTAGACTGTGAGCCCTCGTGGGCAGGGTCATCTCTCCTCTTCTACTGTATCCTCACCCATCCTTTATAGACTGTGAGCCCTCATGGGCAGGGTCTTCTCTCCTCCCTGCTGTATCCTCACCCATCCCTTGTAGACTGTGAGCCCTCGTGGGCAGGGTCCTCTCTCCTCACCTACTGTATCCTCACCCATCTCTTGTAGACTGTGAGCTCTCATGGGCAGGGTCCTCTCTCCTCACCTCCTATATCCTCACCCATCCCTTGTAGACTGTGAGCCCTCGTGGGCAGGGTCCTCTCCTCACCTTTTGTATCCTCACCCATCCCCTGTAGACTGTCAGCCATTCTGGGCAGGGTCCTCTCTCCTCACCTACTGTATCCTCACCCATCCCTTGTAGACTGTGAGCCCTCGTGGGCAGGGTCCTCTCTCCTCACCTCCTATATCCTCACCCATCCCTTGTAGACTGTCAGCCCTTGTGGGCAGGGTCCTCTCTCCTCACCTACTGTATCCTCACCCATCCCTTGTAGACTGTGAGCCCTCGTGGGCAGGGTCCTCTCCTCACCTTTTGTATCCTCACCCATCCCCTGTAGACTGTCAGCCCTTGTGGGCAGGGTCCTCTCTCCTCACCTACTGTATCCTCACCCATCCCTTGTAGACTGTGAGCCCTCGTGGGCAGGGTCCTCTCTCCTCACCTACTGTATCCTCACCCATCCCTTGTAGACTGTGAGCCTTCGTGGGCAGGGTCCTCTCTCCTCACCTACTGTATCCTCACCCATCCCTTGTAGACTGTGAGCCCTCGTGGGCAGGGTCCTCTCTCCTCCTGTACCAGTCTGTGCACTGTATACACCATTTTTACATGTAAAACGCCACAGAATAAAAGGCACTATGATAACCAATAATAAGTAATAATGTTCCATGGAGCCAGATCATCATGTTTCGTGCTGTGATCAGGATGGATCACCACAATAGATCAGCACAGATTCATCCCTTTCTCGGAGAATGGTCACACAGTCATCACATTTATCTGAATGTACTGTGCAAAATCCGAAAACATCTCCATTCTGATGTATGAAATGAATACAATAAATCTACGACAAGTCACTAAACCCCAATGAAGAATAACAGCAAGATAGGAGCCTCATTTTCGGGTTTGTTGTACCTTTAGGTGAAGCCAGTCCTAACCACGTCCACTCCACGTCAGTCACCATTGCGATGTCTTCATGGGCATCTTCAACTACGCAACTGTCACACTCTACTAAGCGGGTGTCTGGCTACCGTGTGTGACAGTGGCACACGGACCAACCATGTCTGAGGCACTACACAAAACAGACAGGGAGACACCGGGGGAGACAAATACAGCGGAGGGCCCTGTTCATAGGGGAGAGGTGACCTCCTGCACTCACCTGCGGCTGTGCCCTGATCTCCCTACTGTCTTTCTTTAACCCTGACACCGAGCAGGATACCTAGTCCCTTGATGGCCCTGATGCTCGTCCTCAATAGGGAGATTGCCGGCGGGAGCACTAGTCCCAAGCACTGCAATAACAACAACAAGAGGGAAGGGGAGACAGGCAGGGGAACAACAAACAACTTCACACCTGCTGCCTCGTTCCTTGGCAGCAGAAGGCTTAGCAGTAGTCAGCTCTCCCGAGAACCTTCTCCTCAATAAGCCAGGCATGAAGATCAATAACCAGCAAAGGATGCTGAAACCATGTGACCATATAAAGGGGATGGGAGTGATCACAGAGTAGCCAAACCTGGGAAGGAAACTAAGGAGTCTGCTAGCGGCAGAAACTGACATTAACTCCTGAACTGCCAAAGGAAAGAAACACATTTAATATGAAATCTTAATAAAGGAATGAGGCAGAGGTCCCAAACCAGTCACAAGTCTCCAAAGTAAGACAGACCATCGTGACGGCAATGTCATGATGTTATGAGGTCGAGCTGGTGCTAAAGACACATGGAATAGACCAAACCAGTGACCGAAGGAAGACGACTGGACCGGAGAGCGGCTGTGTGACGAGACACGCGAGTTTAGGATGTATTCTACATTTATGTGTTATGTCCTGGGGTCTGGAGAGAATCGGGGGCAGAATAATTCACTTTACATCATATCCATGTGGATGTGCTGATTCGGGAGTTCGGCAGATTTGCTCATCCCCAGTGCCTCAATCCACAATGATAGGAAAGATCAGGGGGACACTGAGACAATCTACACAAGGTCACATGTCGGGGTCACATGTCGGGGGTCACATGTCAGGGGTCAAATGTCAGGGGTCACATGTCAGGGGTCACATGTCGGGGGTCTGACATATCATTGCATCTCCTTAGTTGTTGGGTTTGTACAGCCGTCCAGCACCTCACTATGAGAAGAAGCGTCTGGAGACAAGAAAGGGAGGTAATAAGGAGGAGGCTGCACCCAACACAAAACATACAAGTGTCCCAATCACATTAGAACGGTCATATATGACACATGTCACTGCTGTGCCCGTCTGTGTCCTATATAGTGACCAAGACTCATATGTGTCTCCTCTTACCCTGTGATGTGCGGGGCCGGGCGTCCTCCATCATGACTACGTCCTCGTGCAGATCCTGGTGTCCCTCCAGATACTCCCACTCCTCCATGGAGAAATAGACGGCGACGTCCTGACACCTTATAGGAACCTGACACACAATGATACCGTCATTACCCAGAATCCTCCAGTGCCGTCCTGTATAATGTCCCAGCATTCCCACCTCTCCGGTCAGCAGCTCCATCATCTTGTGGAGGAGTCGGAGGATCTTCTTCTTGCTCCTCTCATGTATCAGGGACCTCGGGGGAGGAGCTGTGATGTGGCCCCACCTCCTGCTCCGCCCTCCTGACTCATGGCCGCTGGGAGTCACACAGTCACCCGGTGTCTTCATTGCTGTATAATCCTGTGTGTGGAGAGACATCACAGAGGCCTTTCTAGAGGATTATAATCTGCCTCCTTCCACCCAAACTCCCCTCCTCAATGTATATACTGGACAGTGATAATTACAGTAATGGACGCCTGTAAGTCGCCTTCCAAGGACAGGAAACCTCCACAATGGCTCCACTGCGGATCCTTTTAATATATGCAGGTTCCCGTCCTTGTGGGCAGGGCCTCACTCTCTGGTTTGATCATGGGTCAAAGAGAAAGATCTATTGATAAGTGGGCACTGCCAGGCTCGGGTTCTCTGTAGTGATGAGCGGGCACTGCCAGGCTCAGGGGCTCTGTAGTGATGAGCAGGCACTGCCAGGCTCAGGGGCTATGTAGTGATGAGCGGGCACTGCCAGGCTCGGGTGCTCTGTAGTGATGAGCGGGCACTGCCAGGCTCGGGTTCTCTGTAGTGATGAGCGGGCACTGCCAGGCTTGGGGGCTCTGTAGTGATGAGCGGGCACTGCCAGGCTTGGGGGCTCTGTAGTGATGAGCGGGCACTGCCAGGCTCGGGGGCTCTGTAGTGATGAGCGGGCACTGCCAGGCTCAGGGGCTCTGTAGTGATGAGCGGGCACTGCCAGGCTCAGGGGCTCTGTAGTGATGAGCGGGCACTGCCAGGCTCGGGGGCTCTGTAGTGATGAGCGGGCACTGCCAGGCTCAGGGGCTCTGTAGTGATGAGCGGGCACTGCCAGGCTCGGGGGCTCTGTAGTGATGAGCGAGCACTGCCAGGCTTGGGGGCTCTGTAGTGATGAGCGGGCACTGCCAGGCTTGGGGGCTCTGTAGTGATGAGCGAGCACTGCCAGGCTCGAGTTCTCTGTAGTGATGAGCGGGCACTGCCAGGCTTGGGGGCTCTGTAGTGATGAGCGGGCACTGCCAGGCTCGGGTTCTCTGTAGTGATGAGCGGGCACTGCCAGGCTTGGGGGCTCTGTAGTGATGAGCGGGCACTGCCAGGCTCAGGAGCTCTGTAGTGATGAGTTGGCACTGCCAGGCTCGGGGGCTCTGTAGTGATGAGCGGGCACTGCCAGGCTTGGGGGCTCTGTAGTGATGAGCGGGCACTGCCAGGCTCAGGAGCTCTGTAGTGATGAGTTGGCACTGCCAGGCTCGGGTGCTCTGTAGTGATGAGCGGGCACTGCCAGGCTCGGGTTCTCTGTAGTGATGAGCGGGCACTGTCAGGCTTGGGGGCTCTGTAGTGATGAGCGGGCACTGCCAGGCTCAGGTGCTCTATAGTGATGTGCCGGCACTGCCAGGCTCAGGGGCTCTGTAGTGATGAGCTGGCCCTGCCAGGCTCAGGGGCTCTGTAGTGATGAGCGGGCACTGCCAGGCTCGGGTTCTCTGTAGTGATGAGCGGGCACTGCCAGGCTCTGGGGCTCTGTAGTGATGAGCGGGCACTGCCAAGCTCTGGGGCTCTGTAGTGATGAGCGGGCACTGCCAAGCTCAGGAGCTCTGTAGTGATGAGTGGGCACTGCCAGGCTCAGGGCGCTCTGTAGTGATGAGCGGGCACTGCCAGGCTCGGGTGCTCTGTAGTGATGAGCGAGCACTGCCAGGCTCAGGAGCTCTGTAGTGATGAGCAGACACTGCCAGGCTCAGGGGCTCTGTAGTGATGAGCGGGCACTGCCAGGCTCGGGTGCTCTGTAGTGATGAGCGGGCACTGCCAGGCTCAGGAGCTCTGTGGTGATGAGAAGGTACTGCCAGGCTTGGGTGCTATGTAGTGATGAGCGGGCACTGCCAAGCTCTGGGGCTCTGTAGTGATGAGCGAGCACTGCCAGGCTCAGGGCGCTCTGTAGTGATGAGCGAGCACTGCCTGGCTCAGGAGATCTGTAGTGATGAGCGGGCACTGCCAGGCTTGGGTGCTATGTAGTGATGAGCGAGCACTGCCAGGCTCAGGGTGCTCTGTAGTGATGAGCGGGCACTGCCAGGCTCAGGAGCTCTGTAGTGATGAGCGAGCACTGCCAGGCTCGGGGGCTCTGTAGTGATGAGCGGGCACTGCCAGGCTTGGGTGCTATGTAGTGATGAGTGGGCACTGCCAGGCTCAGGAGCTCTGTAGTGATGAGCAGGCACTGCCAGGCTCGGGTGCTCTGTAGTGATGAGCGAGCACTGCCAGGCTCGGGTGCTCTGTAGTGATGAGCGAGCACTGCCAGGCTCAGGGCGCTCTGTAGTGATGAGCGGGCACTGCCAGGCTCAGGAGCTCTGTAGTGATGAGCGAGCACTGCCAGGCTCGGGGGCTCTGTAGTGATGAGCGGGCACTGCCAGGCTCAGGAGCTCTGTAGTGATGAGCGAGCACTGCCAGGCTCGGGGGCTCTGTAGTGATGAGCGGGCACTGCCAGGCTCAGGGGCTCTGTAGTGATGAGCGGGCACTGCCAGGCTCGGGGGCTCTGTAGTGATGAGCGGGCACTGCCAGGCTCGGGGGCTCTGTAGTGATGAGAGGGCACTGCCCATGGGGGGCTTTCTTCACCTGGAGACAGAGGGTGACCTAATGTACATGGGGGGCTTTCTCACCTGGAGACAGACGGTGACCTAATGTACATGGGGGGCTTTCTCCACCTGGAGACAGACGGTGACCTAATGTACATGGGGGGCTTTCTCCACCTGGAGACAGACGGTGACTAATGTACATGGGGGGCTTTCTCCACTGGAGACAGACAGTGACCTAATGTACATGGGGGGCTTTCATCACCTGGAGACAGACGGTGACCTAATGTACATGCGGGGCTTTCATCACCTGAGAGACAGACGGTGACCTAATGTACATGGGGGGGCTTTCATCACCTGCAGACAGAAGGTGACCTAATGTACATGGGGGCTTTCTCCACCTGGAGACAGACGGTGACCTAATGTACATGGGGGGCTTTCTCCACCTGGAGACAGACAGTGACCTAATGTACATGGGGGGGCTTTCATCACCTGGAGACAGACGGTGACCTAATGTACATGGGGAGGCTTTCTCCACCTGGAGACAGACGGTGACTAATGTACATGGGGGGCTTTCATCACCTGCAGACAGACGGTGGCCTAATGTACATGGGGGGCTTTCTCCACCTGGAGACAGACAGTGACCTAATGTACATGGGGGGCTTTCATCACCTGGAGACAGACGGTGACGTAATGTACATGGGGGGCTTTCATCACCTGGAGACAGACGGTGACCTAATGTACATGGGGGGGCTTTCTCCACCTGGAGACAGATGGTGACCTAATGTACATGGGGGGCTTTCATCACCTGGAGACAGACGGTGACCTAATGTACATGGGGGGCTTTCTCCACCTGGAGACAGACGGTGACCTAATGTACATGGGGGCTTTCTCCACCTGGAGACAGACGGTGACCTAATGTACATGGGGGGCTTTCTCCACCTGGAGACAGACGGTGACCTAATGTACATGGGGGGCTTTCATCACCTGGAGACAGACGGTGACCTAATGTACATGGGGGGCTTTCATCACCTGGAGACAGACGGTGACCTAATGTACATGGGGGGGCTTTCATCACCTGGAGACAGACGGTGACCTAATGTACATGGGGGGCTTTCATCACCTGCAGACAGACGGTGGCCTAATGTACATGGGGGGCTTTCTCCACCTGGAGACAGACGGTGACCTAATGTACATGGGGGGCTTTCATCACCTGGAGACAGACGGTGACCTTATGCACATGGGGGGCTTTCATCACCTGGAGACAGACGGTGACCTAATGTACATGGGGGGGCTTTCTCCACCTGGAGACAGACGGTGACCTAATGTACATGGGGGGCTTTCATCACCTGGAGACAGACGGTGACCTAATGTACATGGGGGGCTTTCATCACCTGGAGACAGACGGTGACCTAATGTACATGGGGGGCATTTCATCACTGGAGACAGACGGTTGACTAATGTATCAGGGGGGGCTTTCTCACTGGAGACAGACGGGCACTAATGTACATGGGGGGCTTTCTCCACCTGGAGACAGACGGTGACCTAATGTACATGGGGGGCTTTCTCACCTGGAGACAGACGGTGACCTAATGTACATGGGGGGGCTTTCATCACCTGGAGACAGACGGTGACCTAATGTACATGAGGGGGCTTTCCATCACCTGAGACAGACGGTGACCTAATGTACATGGGGGGGCTTTTCATCACCTGGAGACAGACGGTGATCCTAATGTACATGGGGGCTTTCTCACTGGAGACAGACGGTGACTTAATGTACATGGGGGGCTTTCTCCACCTGGAGACTGTCGGATGACCTAATGTACATGGGGGGCTTCTTCACTGGAGACAGACGGTGACCTAATGTCAATGGGGGGGCTTTCATCACCTGGGGACAGACGGTGGACCACCTACTATTGTACATGGGGGGGCTTTATATACCTGGAGACTAGACGGTGACTCTAATGTACATGGGGGGGCTTTTATCACCTGGAGACAGACGGTGACTAATGTACATGGGGGGCTTTCATCACCTGGAGACAGACGGTGACCTAATGTACATGGGGGGCTTTCATCACCTGGAGACAGACGGTGACCTAATGTACATGGGGGGCTTTCTCCACCTGGAGACAGACGGTGACCTAATGTACATGGGGGCTTTCTCCACCTGGAGACAGACGGTGACCTAATGTACATGGGGGCTTTCTCCACCTGGAGACAGACGGTGACCTAATGTACATGGGGGGCTTTCTCACCTGGAGACAGACGGTGACCTAATGTACATGGGGGGCTTTCATCACCTGGAGACAGACGGTGACCTAATGTACATGGGGGGGCTTTCATCACTTGGAGACAGACGGTGACCTAATGTACATGGGGGGCTTTCTCACCTGGAGACAGACGGTGACCTAATGTACATGGGGGGCTTTCATCACCTGGAGACAGACGTGACCTAATGTACATGGGGGGTCTTTCTCATCACCTGGAGACAGACAGTGACCTAATGTACATGGGGGGCTTTCTCCACCTGGAGACAGACGGTGACCTAATGTACATGGGGGGCTTTCTCACCTGGAGACAGACGGTGACCTAATGTACATGGGGGGCTTTCCCCACCTGGAGACAGACGGACCTAATGTACATGGGGGGCTTTCATCACCTGGAGACAGACGGTGACCTAATGTACATGGGGGGCTTTCATCACCTGGAGACAGACGGTGACCTAATGTACATGGGGGGGCTTTCTCCACCTGGAGACAGACGGTGACCTAATGTACATGGGGGGCTTTCTCCACCTGGAGACAGACGGTGACCTAATGTACATGGGGGGCTTTCTCCACCTGGAGACAGACGGTGACCTAATGTACATGGGGGGCTTTCTCCACCTGGAGGACAGACGGTGACCTAATGTACATGGGGGGCTTTCTCCACCTGGAGACAGACGGTGACCTAATGTACATGGGGGGCTTTCATCACCTGGAGACAGACGGTGACCTAATGTACATGGGGGGCTTTCATCACCTGGAGACAGACGGTGACCTAATGTACATGGGGGGGCTTTCATCACCTGGAGACAGACGGTGACCTAATGTACATGGGGGGCTTTCATCACCTGCAGACAGACGGTGGCCTAATGTACATGGGGGGCTTTCTCCACCTGGAGACAGACGGTGACCTAATGTACATGGGGGGCTTTCATCACCTGGAGACAGACGGTGACCTTATGCACATGGGGGGCTTTCATCACCTGGAGACAGACGGTGACCTAATGTACATGGGGGCTTTCTCCACCTGGAGACAGACGGTGACCTAATGTACATGGGGGGCTTTCATCACCTGGAGACAGACGGTGACCTAATGTACATGGGGGGCTTTCATCACCTGGAGACAGACGGTGACCTAATGCACATGGGGGGGCTTTCATCACCTGGAGACAGACGGTGACCTAATGTACATGGGGGGCTTTCTCCACCTGGAGACAGACGGTGACCTAATGTACATGGGGGGCTTTCATCACCTGGAGACAGACAGTGACCTAATGTACATGGGGGGCTTTCATCACCTGGAGACAGACGGTGACCTAATGTACATGGGGGCTTTCATCACCTGGAGACAGACGGTGACCTAATGTACATGGGGGGCTTTCATCACCTGGAGACAGACGGTGACCTAATGTACATGGGGGGCTTTCATCACCTGGAGACAGACGGTGACCTAATGTACATGGGGGCTTTCATCACCTGGAGACAGACGGTGACCTAATGTACATGGGGGGGGCTTTCTCCACCTGGAGACAGACAGTGACCTAATGTACATGGGGGGCTTTCTCCACCTGGAGACAGACAGTGACCTAATGTACATGGGGGGCTTTCTCCACCTGGAGACAGACGGTGACCTAATGTACATGGGGGGGGCTTTCTCCACCTGGAGACAGACAGTGACCTAATGTACATGGGGGGCTTTCATCACCTGGAGACAGACGGCACCTAATGTACATGGGGGGCTTTCATCACCTGGAGACAGACGGTGACCTAATGTACATGGGGGGCTTTCATCACCTGGAGGCAGACGGTGACCTAATGTACATGGGGGGGCTTTCTCCACCTGGAGACAGACGGTGACCTAATGTACATGGGGGGCTTTCATCACCTGCAGACAGACGGTGACCTAATGTACATGGGGGGCTTTCTCCACCTGGAGACAGACGGTGACCTAATGTACATGGGGGGCTTTCATCACCTGCAGACAGACGGTGACCTAATGTACATGGGGGGCTTTCATCACCTGCAGACAGACGGCACCTAATGTACATGGGGGGGGGGGGGGGCTTTCGTCGCTTGCAGACATGATGCTCCAGATTCTCTAGATCTGCCGCTCGGTGATCACACGATGGACGGCAGGGACAGATCCTCACTTTTCCTCTATTAGGAGCATCATTATACCGGACTCCGGATCACTCAGATTTCCTCCTATAATGGATTCTCCATTTTCTATATCTGACTTGTTACATAATAAAGAAACATAGAAAAAGAAAGATAAAGCTCCTTCACCTGTGCGGTCAGCAGGTGGACGATCTCCAGGGTGAGGTGTAATAACTCTGCACTCGTCTCATCCTCATCCTCCTCCATCCTCAGTCGCTCATTTACAGGAAAGAGAAAACTGCCAGAATCTAGAAATGAGAAAAAAAGGGAAATCTCAGGTCAGCTTGATGTAAGGATCGTGATGAGCGATGACTGCCCGGCTAGGGTACTCGGTACTCGTAATGAGCAGGTCGGACGCTCGGATGGACTCGACTCATCTATTGAGTATTATGGAGATCAATAGAGAATTTATTTCCCGGAAGATCGTGTACAGAGTAAACCGGAAGATCTTCTCAGCATGTGACGTGGGGTGCACCTGCAACTGTAAGGGTTAATCTATCTCCTCTCACTCAATCCAGCACTCGACCTCTGTTCTAGGCTGAAAAACTGAGCAAAAATCACCCCCCGACAGTCCACACACCCCAGCTACACAACACGCTGCCACCACTCATCAAACACACGGGGTGAGGAGTCCCTGAGTTCTACTATTGTCTGACGATCAGGTCACACACTCTCTGTAAGGTCATGGATCCTTTAGAGCATTCAAGGATCAAAATGATTAAGCTTTAATATAAACATTACAGACCTTGCAATAAAAAGATATAAAGGATAAAAATAAAAAGGACACAAAGATGTGCAAAACAGATAGAAAATATAAACGGGAGAAATACAGAAATGCCTAAATGTTCCAGTCTAAAATAATTCTTCTGTTTTCTGGGGGAGGGGGAGAGAATACAATATGGATCACATCAGTATTTGGCGGACCCCCCAACTGCGAACAGCTTTCTGTGTGTGAGCTAGCTTTTATAGGTTTATTTCCTTTCACTCAGGTTTCCAGGACAGCCTCTAATTTTAATATTCTAATCTCAGGTCTGTGACTGGACCATGGCTAATGTAGAGAGGGATACACTGCATTTTAAAAGCCCTGTTTTCCAAGCACCCACCTTCCAATAGTAAATAGAAGATGTCAGTCCTTGCCACCAATGACCATTTGTTCCATCCTTTTGAAGCTTGCAGAAGTTGTGACAGATTTCACCCTCTCTGTTCTCATAGAAACCCCCTTGGATCTAAGTTACTGTAATCAATATAAGTAAAGGTTACGCCTCCTTGTGTAAATATACAGAGTAATCAATGTTTCCTTACTACTGCTATTATGCAATTATCTCTACAAGTAGATATCTCCTTCACAGGGAACATTCCTTTACTGTATATAGAGCAGTTATCAGTAAAGGAGGAGAAGGTGAGCTGTGATATCATCTATTGTGAATGGAGGATCCTGTGTGATCTACTGTATATAGAGGTGTTATCAGTCATTGTACAGGAGGAGGTGAGCTGTGATATCACATTGTGAATGGTGGATCCTGTGTTATCTACTGTATATAGAGGTGTTATCAGTCATCGTACAGGAGGAGGAGGTGAGCTGTGATATCACCTATTGTGAATGGTGGATCCTGTGTTATCTACTGTATATAGAGGTGTTATCAGTCATTGTACAGGAGGAGGAGGTGAGCTGTGATATCACCTATTGTGAATGGTGGATCCTGTGTTATCTACTGTATATAGAGGTGTTATCAGTCATTGTACAGGAGGAGGTGAGCTGTGATATCATCTATTGTGAATGGTGGATCCTGTGTTATTTACTGTATATAGAGGTGTTATCAGTCATTGTACAGGAGGAGGTGAGCTGTGATATCATCTATTGTGAATGGTGGATCCTGTGTTATCTACTGTATATAGAGGTGTTATCAGTCATTGTACAGGAGGAGGAGGTGAGCTGTGATATCACCTATTGTGAATGGTGGATCCTGTGTTATCTACTGTATATAGAGGTGTTATCAGTCATTGTACAGGAGGAGGTGAGCTGTGATATCATCTATTGTGAATGGTGGATCCTGTGTTATCTACTGTATATAGAGGTGTTATCAGTCATTGTACAGGAGGAGGAGGTGAGCTGTGATATCACCTATTGTGAATGGTGGATCCTGTGTTATCTACTGTATATAGAGGTGTTATCAGTCATTGTACAGGAGGAGGTGAGCTGTGATATCATCTATTGTGAATGGTGGATCCTGTGTTATCTACTGTATATAGAGGTGTCTCCCGTCTTGATTACTGCAACCTCCTCCTCTGTGGCCCCATGCTAACTCACTTGCACCTCTCCAATCTGTCCTTAAAGGCCCAGTTACACACACAGATAATTGTGCAGATATTGTTGGCAGATCTCTGGTTGCAGTGAAATCATGGACACATTGTTCTATTTTGTGGCCGTATATAAATGTAACAATGTGTCCATGATTTCACTGCAACCAGAGATCTGTGAACAATATCTGCACAATTATCTGTGTGTGTAACTGGGCCTTAACT
Organism: Allobates femoralis; assembly: GCA_033576535.1. Classification (NCBI taxonomy): domain Eukaryota; kingdom Metazoa; phylum Chordata; class Amphibia; order Anura; family Aromobatidae; genus Allobates; species Allobates femoralis. The sequence goes on from JARQOC010000005.1 coordinate 3,592,608, forward strand.
CTGCTGCCAACTAATCCACCTCTCTCCATGCTACTGCCCTGTATCTCCCCTCTGCAAATCCCTCCACTGGCTCCCAATTCCCCAACAAGCTACTAACACTGATCTACAAACCCGTCCATATCCTGTCTCCTCCCTATATCTCTGAACTAATCTCCACTATCTTCCCTCATGTAATCTTCGATCCTCCTCCTCTCCTCCACACTTATCTGCTCCTCATACAACCGCCTGCAAGATTTCTCCCGAATATCCCCCATCCTCTGGAATTCTGCGCCCCAACACGTCCGATTATCCACCACACTCATGGTGGCCCCTACACACACCAACTTATCTGTCCAACTTCTGACCAACTTGCTGGTTGCAGTGAAATCATGGATACATTGCTCCATGTTGTACACAGCCACAAAATGGAACAATGTATCCATGATTTCACTGCAACCAGAGATCTGTTCAGATATTGAACAGATAAATTGGTGTGTGTAAACCCAGCATCAGATCCTTCAGATGGAACCTGAAAACCATCTCTACAGGAAAACTACAGCCTGCAATGACCGAGCCGCCGCCCACCATCACCAGAGCTGCCGCCCCACCGCCACTGGAGCTGCCTCCTCCTCACCACCACCAGAGCTGCCTCCTCCTCCTCACCACCAGAGCTGCCTCCTCCTCCTCACCACCAGAGCTGCCTCCTCCTCCTCACCACCACCAGAGCTGCCTCCTCCTCCTCACCACCACCAGAGCTGCCTCCTCACCACCACCAGAGCTGCCTCCTCACCACCACCAGAGCTGCCTCCTCCTCCTCACCACCAGAGCCGCCTCCTCCTCACCACCACCAGAGCTGTCCTCCTCACCACCACCAGAGCTGCCTCCTCCTCACCCCCACCAGAGCGCCTCCTCCTCCTCACCACCAGAGCCGCCTCCTCCTCCACCCCCAGAGCTGCCTCCTCCTCACCACCACCAGAGCGCCTCCTCCTCACCACCACCTAGCCCGGCCTCCTCCTCTCCTCACCACCAGAGCTGTCCCCTCACCCCAGCTCCTCCCCACACCAGAGCTGCCTCCTCTCACCACCACCAGAGCGCCTCCTCCTCACCACACCAGAGCTGCTCTCCTCCTCACCACCAGAGCGCCTCCTCCTCCTCACCACCAGAGCTGTCTCCTCCTCCACCACCAGAGCTGCCTCCTCTCCTCACCACCAGAGCTGCCTCCTCCTCCTCCTCACCACCAGAGCCTGCCCTCCTCCTCCACACCCCAGAGCTGCCTCCTCCTCCTCACCACCACCAGAGCGCCTCCTCCTCCTCACCACCAGAGCTGCCTCCTCCTCCTCACCACCACCAGAGCTCCGTCCTCTCCCAACCTCTCCTCACCACCAGAGCTGCCCTCCTCCTCTCCACCACCAGAGCCGCCTCCTCCTCTCTCCCACCACCAGAGCCGCCTCCTCCTCCTCACCACCACCAGAGCCGCCTCCTCCTCCTCACCACCAGAGCGCCTCCTCCTCCTCACCACACCAGAGCGCCTCCTCCTCCTCACCACCAGAGCTGCCTCCTCCTCACCACCAGAGCGCCTCCTCCTCCTCACCACCAGAGCGCCTCCTCCCTCACCACCACAGAGCCCCTCCTCCTCCCACCACCGAGCCGCCTCCTCCTCCTCACCACCAGAGCGCCTCCTCCTCCTCACCACCAGAGCTGCTCCTCCTCCTCACCACCAGAGCCGCCTCCTCCTCCTCACCACCAGAGCTGCCTCCTCCTCCCACCACCAGAGCGCCTCCTCCTCCTCACCCACCAGAGCGCCTCCTCCTCCTCACCACCAAGAGCCGCCTCCTCTCCTCCCACCACCAGAGCGCCTCCTCCTCCTCACCACCAAGAGCCGCCTCCTCCTCCTCACCACCAGAGCCGCCTCTCCTCCTCACCACCAGAGCTGCCTCCTCCTCACACCACCAGAGCGCTCCTCCTCCTCACCACCAGAGCCGCCTCCTCCTCTCCACCAGAGCCGCCTCTCCTCCTCACCCACCAGAGCTGCCTCCTCCTCCTCACCACCACCAGAGCCGCCTCTCCTCCTCCCACCAGAGCTGCCTCCTCCTCCCACCCAGAGCGCCTCCTCCTCCTCACACAGAGCCGCTCCTCCACTCACCACCACCAGAGCGCCTCCTCCTCCTCACCACCACCAGAGCGCCCTCCCTCCTCCTCACCACCAGAGCGCCTCCTCCTCCTCACCACCAGAGCCGCCTCTCCTCCTCACCACCAGAGCGCCTCCTCCTCCTCACCACCAGAGCGCCTCTCTCTCACACCCAGAGCCGCCTCCTCCTCCTCACCACCAGAGCGCCTCCTCCTCCTCACCACCAGAGCGCTCCTCCTCTCACCACCACCAGAGCGCCTCCTCCCCTCCCACCAAGAGCTGCCTCCTCCTCACACCAGAGCCGCCTCCTCCTCCCACCACCAGAGCTGCCTCTCCTCACCACCAGAGCGCTCCTCCTCCTCACCACCAGAGCGCCTCCCTCCTCCCTCCCACACGAGCGCCTTCCTCTCCTCCCACCAGAGCGCCTCTCCTCTCACCACCAGAGCGCCTCCTCCTCCTCACCACCAGAGCTGCCTCCTCCTCCTCACCACCACCAGAGCGCTCCTCCTCCTCACCACCAGAGCGCCTCCTCCTCCCACCACCAGAGCGCCTCTCCTCCTCACACCAACCCCTCTAACCAGAGCGCCTCCTCCTCACCACCCACCAGAGCCGCTCCTCCTCCTCACCACCACCAGAGCGCCTCCTCCTCCTCACCACCAGAGCGCTCCTCCTCCTCACCACACCAGAGCTGCCTCCTCCTCCTCACTCACCACCAGAGCTGCCTCCTCCTCTCACCACCAGAGCCGCTCCTCCTCCTCCTCACCACCACCAGAGCTGCCTCCTCCTCCTCACCCCCACGAGCTGCCTCCTCCTCACCACCACAGAGCGCCTCCTCCTCCTCACCACACCAGAGCTGCCTCCTCCACAGAGCCGCTCCTCCTCCTCACCACCAGAGCTGCCTCCTCCTCCTCACCACCACCAGAGCCGCTCCTCCTCACTCCTCACCACACCAGAGCCGCCTCCTCCTCCTCACCACCAGAGCGCCTCCTCCTCCTCACCACCAGAGCCGCCTCCTCCTCCTCACCACCACAGAGCGCCTCCTCCTCACCACCACCAGAGCCGCCTCCTCCTCCTCACCACCAGAGCCGCCCTCCTCCTCACCACCACCAGAGCTGCCTCCTCATCCTCACCACCACCAGAGCTGCCTCCTCCTCCTCACCACCAGAGCTGCCTCCTCCTCCACCGAGCGCCTCCTCCTCACCACCACCAGAGCTGCCTCTCCTCCTCACCCAAGCTGCCTCCTCCTCCTCCCACCACCAGAGTGCCCTCCTCCTCCCACGAGCCCTTCCTCACCACCACCAGAGCCGCCTCCTCCTCACCCGAGCGCTCACACTCACCAGAGCCTGCCTCCTCCTCTCACCACCACCAGAGCTGCCTCCTCCTCCTCACCACCAAGAGCTGCCTCCTCTCTCACCACCAGAGCTGCCTCCTCCTCCCCTCTCCACCACCAGAGCGCCTCCTCCTCATCACCACCAGACGCCTCCTCCTCCTCACCACCACCAGAGCTGCCTCCTCCTCCTCCTCCTCACCACACCAGGGCTCTTTAACCGAGCTGCCTCCTCCTCCTCACCACCAGAGCCGCTCCTCCTCCCTCCTCCACCACCACAGAGCTGTCCTCACCCTGCCTCCATCCTCCACCAGAGCTGCCTCCTCCTCCTCACCACCAGAGCGCCTCCTCCTCCTCACCACCACAGAGCCTGCCTCCTCCTCCTCACCACCACCAGAGCTGCCTCCTCCTCCTACACCAAGCTGCCTCCTCTCACACCACAGAGCTGCCTCCTCCTCACCCCTCACCACCACCGAGCTGCCTCATCCTCACACACCAGAGCTGCCTCCTCCTCCTCCCTCACCACCAGAGCTGCCTCCTCCTCCTCACCACCACCCCCCAGAGCTGCCTCCTCTACCCTCCACCACGAGCTGCCTCCTCCTCCTCACTCCACCAGAGCTGCCTCCTCCTCTACCACCACCAGAGCTGCCTCCTCCTCCTCAACCACAGAGCTGCCTCCTCCTCCTCACCACCAGAGCTGCCTCCTCCTCCCACACCAGAGCTGCTCCTCCTCACACAGAGCTGCTCCTCCTCCCTCACCACACCAGGAGGCGCTGCAGCCCTACCTCCAGTTCCCCATCCTCCAAGCTCCCCTGTGTATCAGCCCTCTCTGTACCTTGTGTTAATCCTCCTCATGTACAGCACAGGAATGAATGTCGCTATATAAATAATAATATACCTGATGTCACTTACAGAAGGGCCGGAGCCGCCGCCCTCTTCTCACCTTATGTCCGGTTCACACCAGGCGGTTTATGTCCGCTCACTGCAGGTGAAGGACCTGTGATGACGTCATCGTCATTTGACAAAGAGGGGCGGGGCTCGGCCAGGAAGAGCACAACTGTGATGACGTCAGTGTGAGGTGAGTAGGAGCTTAAGGGCGTGGCTCAGCAACAACAGCACAAGGACCTGTGATGACGTCACTACATGTGACCAGAAGGGGCGGGGCTCAACAGTATAGAACACATATGCTGCCTGAAAGACCTGTGATGACGTCATGTGATAAAGATGGCTCGTGTTGGGTGGAGCCGGTGCATGATGGGAGTTGTAGTTCTCTCCCTATTGGTGATAAGAGGAGCCTGGAGAATATGGGAGGAGCCTGGAGCATATAGGAAGAGCCTGGAGAATATGGGAGGAGCCTATAGATTAAGGGAGGAGCCTGGAGAATATAGGAAGAGCCTGGAGAATGTGGGAGGAGCCTGGAGAATATGGGAAGAGCCTGGAGAATGTGGGAAGAGCCTGGAGAATGTGGGAGGAGCCTGGAAAATATGGGAAGAGCCTGGAGAATTGGGTCAAGCCTGAATAATATGGGAGGAGCTGGAGAATGTGGGAGGAGCCTGAAAAAATATGGGCGGTGCCTGTAGAATATGGGAGGGGCTGGAGAATATGGGAATAGCCTGAAGAATATGGGAGGGACCTGTAGAATATGGGAGGAGCCTGTAGAATATGGGAGGAGCCTGGGAATATGGGAAGAGCCTGGAGAATATGGGAGGAGCCTGCAGAATATGGCAGGAGCCTGGAGAATATGGGAGGAGCCTGTAGAATATGGGAGGAGCCTGGAGAATATGGGAAGAGCCTGGAGAATATGGGAAGAGCCTGGAGAATATGGGAGGAGCCTGCAGAATATGGCAGGAGCCTGCAGAATATGGCAGGAGCCTGCAGAATATGGGAGGAGCCTGCAGAATATGGGAGGAGTCTGAAGAATATGGGAGGAGTCTGAAGAATATGGGAGGGGCCTGGAGAATATGGGAGGGGCCTGGATAATATGGGAAGAGCCTGGAGAATATGGGAGGAGCCTGGAGAATATAGGAGGGGTCTGGAGAATATGGGAGGAGCCTGGGGAATATAAGAGGGGGCCTGGAGAATATAGGAGGGGCCTGGAGAATATGGGAAGGGCCTGGAGAATATGGGAGGAGTCTGAAGAATATGGGAGGAGCCTGAAGAATATGGGAGGAGCCTGAAGAATATGGGAGGAGCCTGAAGAATATGGGAGGAGTCTGAAGAATATGGGAGGAGCCTTGAGAATATGGGAGGAGTCTGAAGAATATGGGAGGAGCCTGGAGAATATGGGAGGAGCCTAGAGAATATAAGAAGAGCCTAGAGAATATGGGAGGGGCCTGGAGAATATGGGAGGGGCCTGGAGAATATGGGAGGGGCCTGGAGAATATGGGAGGGGCCTGGAGAATATGGGAGGGGCCTGGAGAATATGGGAGGGGCCTGGAGAATATGGGAGGGGTCTGGAGAATATGGGAGGGGCCTGGAGAATATGGGAAGAACCTGAAGAATATGGGAGGAGCCTGAAGAATATGGGAGTAGCCTAGAGAATATGGGAGGAGCCTAGAGAATATGGGAGGAGCCTAGAGAATATGGGAAGAGCCTAGAGAATATGGGAAGGCCTGGAGAATATAGGAGGAGCCTGCAGATATGGAGGTCCTGAAGAATGTAGAAGGAGCCTGGAGATATGAGAGGGCCTAGAGAATATGGGAGGAGCCTAGAGAATATGGAGAGCCTAGAGAATATGGGAAGAGCCTGGAGATATGGGAAAAGCTGAAAATATGGAAAGCCGGGAGAATATGGTGAGGAGCTAGAGATATGGGAAGAGCCTGGAGAATATGGAGGAGCCTAGAAAATATGGAGGGCCTAGGAATATGGAAGAGCCTGGAGAATTAGGAAAGCCTGAAAATATGGGAGGACCTAGGAATATGATGGAAAGAGCTGGGATATGGGAGGAAAGCAGAAATATGGAGGCATGGAGAATATAGGAGGAGTGAAGAACTAAGGAGGAGCCTAGAGAATATGGAAGGAGCCTGGAGATAGGGAATGCCTGGAGATATGGGAGGAGCTGGAGATATGGAAGAGCTTAGAGACATATGTGGGACCTAGAGAATACCTGGAGAGCTGGAGATATAGGGAACGGCTCGGAGATATGGGGAGGGCATAGAGATATGGGAGGAGCTATAACTATGGTGAGACCTAAGATATGGAGCCTAGAGAATATGGGAGGAGCCTGAAGAATATGGGAGGAGCCTGAGAATATGGGAGGAGCCTAAGAATTAGGGAGGAGCCTGAGAATATGGGAGGAGCCTGGAGAATATGGGAGAGCCTGGAGAATATGGGAACGGCCTGGAGAATATGGGGAGGAGCCTGGAGAATATGGGAGGAGCCTAAAAATATGGGAAGAGCCTGGGAGAATTAGGAGGAGCCTGAGAATATGGGAGGAGCCTGGAGAATATGGGAGGAGCCTGAAGAATATGGGAGGTGCCTAGTAGATGATGGGAGGAGCTAGATAGTATGGGAGGAGCCTAGAAATATGGGAGGGCCTAGTAATATGGGAGGGGCCTGGATAATATGGGAGGAGCCTGGATAATATGGGGGAGCCTGGAGAATATGGGAGGAGCCTAAGAATATGGAGGAGCATAGAGAATATGGGAGGAGCCTAGAGAATATGGGAGGACCTGAAGAATATGGGAAGAGCCTGGAGAATGTAGAGGAGCCTGGAGAATATGGAGAGGGGCCTGGAGAATATGGAGGAGCCTGAGAATATAGGAGGAGCCTGGAGAATATAGGAAGAGCCTGGAGAATGTAGAAGGAGCCTGGAGAATGTAGAAGGAGCCTGGAGAATATGGGAGGAGCCTGGAGAATATAGGAAAAGCCTGGAGAATATGGGAGGAGCCTGGAGAATATAGGAGGAGCCTGGAGAATATGGGAGGGGCCTGGAGAATATAGGAGGAGCCTGGAGAATATGGGAGGGGCCTGGAGAATATGAGAGGAGCCTGGAGAATATGGGAGGAGCCTGGAGAATATGGGAGGAGCCTGGAGAATATGGGAGGAGCCTGGAGAATATGGGAGGGGCCTGGAGAATATAGGAAGAGCCTGAAGAATATGGGAGGGGCCTGGAGAATATGAGAGGAGCCTGGAGAATATGGGAGGGGCCTGGAGAATATAGGAAGAGCCTGGAGAATATGGGAGGGGCCTGGAGAATATGAGAGGGGCCTGTAGAGTATAGGAAGAGCCTGGAGAATATGGGAGGGGCCTGGAGAATATAGGAGGAGCCTGTAGAATATGGGAAGAGCCTGGAGAATATAGGAGGAGTCCGGAGAATATAGGAGGGGCCTGGAAAATATGGGAGGAGCCTGGAGAATATGGGAGGAGCCTGGAGAATATAGGAGGAGCCTGGAGAATGTAGAAGGAGCCTGGAGAATATAGGAGGAGCCTGGAGAATATGGGAGGGGCCTGGAGAATATGAGAGGAGCCTGGAGAATATGGGAGGAGCCTGGAGAATATGGGAGGAGCCTGGAGAATATGGGAGGGGCCTGGAGAATATAGGAAGAGCCTGAAGAATATGGGAGGGGCCTGGAGAATATGAGAGGAGCCTGGAGAATATGGGAGGGGCCTGGAGAATATAGGAAGAGCCTGGAGAATATGGGAGGAGCCTGGAGAATATAGGAGGAGTCCGGAGAATATAGGAGGGGCCTGGAGAATATAGGAAGAGCCTGGAGAATATGGGAGGGGCCTGGAGAATATGAGAGGGGCCTGTAGAGTATAGGAAGAGCCTGGAGAATATGGGAGGGGCCTGGAGAATATAGGAGGAGCCTGTAGAATATGGGAAGAGCCTGGAGAATATAGGAGGAGTCCGGAGAATATAGGAGGGGCCTGGAAAATATGGGAGGAGCCTGGAGAATATAGGAGGAGCCTGGAGAATATAGGAGGAGCCTGGAGAATATAGGAGGAGCCTGGAGAATATAGGAGGAGCCTGGAGAATGTAGAAGGAGCCTGGAGAATATAGGAGGAGCCTGGAGAATATGGGAAGAGCCTGGAGAATATGGGAGGAGCCTGGAGAATATGGGAAGAGCCTGGAGAATATATGAAGAGCCTGGAGAATATGGGAACGGCCTGGAAAATATAGGAGGAGCCTGGAGAATATAGGAGGAGCCTAGAGAATATGGGAGGAGCCTGGAGAATATGGGAAGAGCCTGGAGAATATGGGAAGAGCCTGGAGAATATGGGAGGGGGCCTGGAGAATATGGGAGGGGCCTGGACAATATGGGAGGAGCCTTAAGAATATGGGAGGGGCCTGGGCAATATGGGAGGAGCCTAGAGAATATGGGAGGGGCCTGGACAATATGGGAGAGGCCTGGGGAATATGGGAGGAGCTTTAAAAATATGGGAGGGGTCTGGAGAATATGGGAGGAGCCTTAAATTATGGGAGGAGCCTGGAGAATATAGGAAGAGCCTGGAGAATATGTGTGGCACCGCAGGGTCTGGTTGCCACGATGTTGTGATTGGAAGCAAAGGAAGGTATCCACACATACACACACACACTCACCACATGCACACCACACACACACACACATGCGCACACACACATGCACACACACACTCATAAATACACACACACTCATACACACACACTCATACACACACACATATACACACATACATATACACATACATACACACACACACATAGACACACACACACACATATATACATACATACATACACATACATACACACACACACACATATACACACACATACACACACACACATACACACACATACACACACATACAGACACATACAGACACACACACATACACACACATATACACATACAGACACACACACATACATACATAACACACACAACATACATATACACACATACACATACACACACATACATACATACACATACATATATACACACACATATACACACATACATAAATACATACATACACACACATACATATATACATACATACACATACACACACACATACACACACACACACATACACACACATATACACATACATACATACACACACATACATATATACATACATACACATACATACATACACACACATACATACATACACACATACATATATACACACACACATATACACACATACATACATACACACACATACACACACATACACACACACACACATACACACATATACACACACACACACATACACACATACATACACACACATACACACACATATACATATACACATACATACATACACATATACATACATACACACACATACACATACATACACACACATACAGACATACAGACACACATACACATATACACACACACATATACATACATACACATATACACATACATACACACACATACAGACACACATACACACACACACACATACATACACACATACATATACACACACACACATATACACACAGACACACACATATACATACATACACACATATACATATACATACATACACACACATACAACACATATACACATACATACACACACACATACATATATACATACATACACACACATACATACATACAGACACACATTCACATACACATTCAGCCTTCTATATGAGGTGACCTGTGTGTGACAGCAGTGCTCCAGTCCTGTGTAGTCAGCCTCCTCCTCCTCTGTGTCTCGGCCTCTCCACACTGTGACATCACCTGACAACACACAGGAGACACAACTACAACTCCCAGCATTGTTACTATTATTATTCCTTCTCTTCTCTGCACAAACTCACCCCCTCAGGTCACATGAGCTTAATCCACCAATTACATATGACCAACCGTGATCTCCGCCCACTCACGTGACTAATAGCAGTCGATGACGTCATCAAATGCCTTCTAGTTACAACCATTATCCCAAAGAAAAAACCCCGCCCACATCGCATCTGGCGCAGAGTGATGACTTCACCACAGGTCCTTCATCTGCGGAGATTATAACAAGCTGCAAATCACAGGAAACATATACAGAGAGAAGAGGAGTGAGGAGGGGGAGAGTGAGAGGAAGAAGAGAGGAGGAGAGAGTAGAGAGAAGAGAGGAGGGAGAGAGGAGGAGAGGAGGGAGGAGGAGAGTGAGAGAGAGAGTGAGAGAGAGTGAGAGAGGGAGAGGAGAGAGGAGAGAGAGGAGAGGAGGAGAGAGAGACAGGAGGAGAGAGATGAGAGGAGGAGGAGAGAGGAGAGGTGAGAGGAGAGGGGGGAGAGGAGGAGGAGAGGTGAGAGGAGGAAGGAGGAGGAGGAGAGGAGAGGTGAGAGGAGGAGAGGAGGAGGAGAGGGAGGGGGAGAGGAGGGAGAGGTGAGAGGAGGAGGAGAGGAGAGGTGAGAGGTGAGAGGAGGATAGGAGGAGAGGTGAGAGGAGGAGGACAGAGGAGACAGGAGGAGACAGGAGGAGTGAGATGAGAGGAGGAGAGGAGGAGGAGAGGAGAGGGGGAGAGGAGGAGGAGAGGAGAGGTGAGAGAGTGAGAGGAGGATAGGAGGAGAGGTGAGAGGAGGAGAGAGGAGGAGGACAGAGGAGACAGGAGGAGACAGGAGGAGTGAGATGAGAGGAGGACAGAGGAGAGAGGAGAGGTGAGAAGAGGAGACAGGAGGAGGAGAGAGGAGAGGAGTCGTGAGAGAGGAGAGAGGAGGAGAGGGGAGAGGTGAAAGGAGGAGACAGGAGGAGAGACGAGAGAGGGGAGAGGAGGAGAGAGGAGAGGTGAGAGGAGGAGAGAGGAGGACAGGTGAGAGGAAGAGAGGTGAGAGGAGGAGGAGAGGTGAGAGGAGGAGGAGGAGGAGAGGTGAGAGGAGGAGGAGAGAGGAGGAGGACAGGTGAGAGGAGGAGAGGTGAGAGGAGGAGGAGAGGTGAGAGGAGGAGGAGAGGTGAAAGACGAGGGAGGAGAGGAGGTGAGAGGAGGAGAGAGGAGGGAAGAGGAGGAGGACACTGGAGATACATTCAGGAGAGAGGAGAGGAGGTCACTGGAGATACATGGAGGAGAGAGGAGGGCACTGGAGATACATGGAGGAGAGAGGAGAGGAGGACACTGGAGATACATGGAGGAGAGAGGAGAGGAGGACACTGGAGATACATGGAGGAGAGAGGAGGGGAGGACACTGGAGATACATGGAGGAGAGAGGAGCGGAGGGCACTGGAGATACATGGAGGAGAGAGGAGGAGGACACTGGAGATACATGGAGGAGAGAGGAGAGGAGGGCACTGGAGATACATAGAGGAGAGGAGGACACTGGAGATACATGGAGGAGAGAGGAGAGGAGGACACTGGAGATACATGGAGGAGAGAGGAGAGGAGGGCACTGGAGATACATGGAGGAGAGAGGAGCGGAGGGCACTGGAGATAGATGGAGGAGAGAGGAGAGGAGGACACTGGAGATACATAGAGGAGAGGAGGGGAGGACACTGGAGATACATGGAGGAGAGAGGAGAGGAGGACACTGGAGATACATGGAGGAGAGAGGAGAGGAGGGCACTGGAGATACATGGAGGAGAGAGGAGAGGAGGACACTGGAGATACATGGAGGAGAGAGGAGCGGAGGACACTGGAGATACATGGAGGAGAGAGGAGGGGAGGACACTGGAGATACATGGAGGAGAGAGGAGCGGAGGACACTGGAGATACATGGAGGAGAGAGGAGAGGAGGACACTGGAGATACATGGAGGAGAGAGGAGAGGAGGACACTGGAGATACATGGAGGAGAGAGGAGAGGAGGGCACTGGAGATACATGGAGGAGAGAGGAGAGGAGGACACTGGAGATACATGGAGGAGAGAGGAGCGGAGGACACTGGAGATACATGGAGGAGAGAGGAGGGGAGGACACTGGAGATACATGGAGGAGAGAGGAGCGGAGGACACTGGAGATACATGGAGGAGAGGAGGAGAGGAGGACACTGGAGATACATGGAGGAGAGAGGAGGGGAGGACACTGGAGATACATGGAGGAGAGAGGAGAGGAGGACACTGGAGATACATGGAGGAGAGTGGAGTGGAGGGCACTGGAGATACATGGAGGAGAGAGGAGCGGGGGACACTGGAGATACATGGAGGAGAGAGGAGGACACTGGAGATACATGGAGGAGAGAGGAGGGGAGGACACTGGAGATACATGGAGGAGAGAGGAGAGGAGGGCACTGGAGAGACATGGAGGAGAGAGGAGAGGAGGGCACTGTAGATACATGGAGGAGAGGAGAGAGGAGGACACTGGAGATACATGGAGGAGAGAGGAGCGGAGGACACTGGAGATACATGGAGGAGAGAGGAGAGGAGGACACTGGAGATACATGGAGGAGAGAGGAGAGGAGGGCACTGGAGAGACATGGAGGAGAGAGGAGGGGAGGACACTGGAGATACATGGAGGAGAGAGGAGAGGAGGACACTGGAGATACATGGAGGAGAGAGGAGCGGAGGGCACTGGAGGATTCTGGGTAATGACGGTATCATTGTATTTTAGGTTCCTATAAGGTGTCAGATCGTCGTCCTCTATTTCTTCATGGAGCAGTCGGAGGATCTGGAAGGACACCAGGATGTGTATGAGGAGGTGAAGATGGAGAGCGACCCGCGTCCTCCATCACGAGGTGAGAGGAGACTGGATACGGTGATCGCGCTCTGAGCTGACAATCTGTTATATGCTTAATAGTTGAGCAGATACATATGTGAATAATTTCATTGGAGAATTTAAGTCCTGTAAGATTATTGGCCCCTGACACATTATTGGCCCCTGACACATTATGCTGTGCTCTTTACATTAAGGATTGATCGCTGTCAGTGAGAGAAACACTATAATAATCATGTTATTGTGAAACCTTTTAATTGCTAAAAAAAATAAAGTAATTAATGTTACAAGGCAGTGAGGTCTGGAGACTTCTCAGGTCTCTTCATCAGGCTGATGTGACAAAATATTTAAGGAAACAGAAATACAATATATACACAACCAGAGCAGATGCCGGGTATAATAAACGTACATTTAAATAAACAATCAGAGCCTAGATAGGATCCTTGATCAGCCAGGCTTAGTGGTGTGAAGTTTTTATGGCCCTAATTTATATGTAAACCTGATGCCCTCAGTCTCTCTGGAAAACAATCTTCACATCTTGTAATGAAAAAACAACAACAATGAAAACAGAGCAAATACCCTGAAATAAATCAAGTAAAATGCTAAAGTGCATAAAAAGAAATAGGTGACTAGGTGACATTATCCTGATAAAAAAAATGCACAAGCCGCCCTACCAACGACACGGTCACCCCATGGGGAGTTTTTTACACTGCTAGTTAGGGACTGCTCCGATGGGGTCACCGTGTTGTTGGTAGTGTGGCTTGTGCATTTTTTTGACCCGAATAATGTCTCCCAGTCCCCTATTTCTTTTTATGCACTTTAGCATTTTACTTACTTTATTTCAGGGTATTTGCCCATTTTTTCCTTGTTTTTTTTCTATTATGAGGCCAGTGTGAACATGCACCACCGCACGATTACATTTCAGTTCCAGCTCTGTTTTTTGTTTCATTAGATCTTGTAATGAGTCATAAATCCTTCTGACAGATGTAAACCTGATCGGACAGAGTCAGAGGTTGTAATGAGCTTGCATTCACAGACACGTCTATGTTTCTGTGATTTGAAATGACCTCTTAATATGACAACTTTCATATTTTCAATGTGATGTCCTGGACCACAGACTGGTAAATGGATATTTTTGTCCATAATTGTGACAGTGAGACCTCATCCTTGCTTTTAGCCTCTGTCCTGTTTCCCCAATATAAAAGCTCTAGGTTTACATATAAATTAGGGCCATAAAACTTTCACCCCACTAAGCCTGGCTGATTAAGGATCCTCTCCAGGCTTTGTTTGTATATGTAAATGTCCATTCATGATACCTTGCATCTTATTTGATTGTTTATATATTTCTTATTCTTTAAGTATTTTGTCACCCCAGCCTGATGAAGAGACGCGAGGAGTCTCCAGACCGGAGTTACTTTTTTCAGTCTTTTTTCAATCTTCTAACACAGTTCTAATCCTTTTTTTTACTTCTATCCGTACATTAATACACGGCTCGTTGTGAGGCGATGGTCAGCTCTTCCGATCGGGCCTGACTATATGAGGTTGAAAGAAAAATTAGAGTCTGAGAGTCCTCAGTGGTTGATAGCTTGTAATGGCGAACTGAAAAGATGGTAAGAAAAAGCAAAACATTCGAGTCTCTATGGCCTCTTCATCAGGCCAATAATGACACATTCTGAATACACACACATATATACACCTATACAGGGATAGATAATGCAGTAAATACGACAAGTGATGTAAAGCAGAATGTAGTGGTCAGTCTTGGGAGGGGGAGAGAGAGCAGCTGGAGGAGCACAGAGTTCAGAGATAAGAGGCACATATTGTTTGATTGTCCTTTGATTAGTGGTTGTTTTGGTCCAAGACTTGAAAATTCCTCAATGAATGTAGAACGACATCAATCCATGCATTACATTTATTCCTGCTTAGAATGTGTCAAAGGTGATCATCAGTTTATATCCCCTCACCCTCCTGATTCTCTGTGATCTGAAGTTACCTTTCAGAACTCGCATTTTTGTATCCATTATGGTGTGATCAGGGCTATACAAGTGTTTAGGCTCAGGCAGATCTGTCCTGCTTTCCTTTATTGAGTGGCGATGAGAGTTCATCTTAGTTCTGAGTTGTTGTCCGGTCTCCCCTACATACTGGTTCCTACTCACATATTTGGTACATATAATTAAGTACATCCCATTGCTTGTGGAGCAGCTGAAGTTACCTGGGATCTTGTAGTCCTGATCTGTCCCAGGAATCCTTATCTTGTCGCTTGTCATTATAGATGGAGGTTTTGCACCTGTTCTGGTTGCAGGGAAGGTTCCTGTTGCTGCTGGACAGGACGCTGCTGACAATGATGTTATATTGATTCGGAGGTTGTGTAAAGCACAAGAGTGGGGGATCCGGGAATATAGATTGTAGTCTCATCTTTTTGTAGGAGCGGTTGTAGTTTCCTCCAGACTTGGATTGTCGGTGACTATAAGAGGAACTCTGCTGTTCTCTTCTCTAGTTGTGTAATGTAGGAGATGATCCCTTGATAATCTGGTGGATCTTATAATCTGGAGGATCTTGTAATCTGGAGGATCTTGTAATCTGGTGGATCTTATAATCTGGAGGATCTTGTAATCTGGTTCTCGATTGCTCTTGGATGGTCCCTGGTTCATAAAGGTCTTTCTGAGGTCCTCAGGTGATTGTCTCTATCTGTAGGGTTGGAACATATCCGGTTGTATCTGATGGCCTGGCTGTACACAATACAGGGTTTATGTGCTTTGGATGGAAACTGTCCCATCGGAGATATGTTGGACGGTCCATTGGCTTCCTGTACAGGGATGTCTCTATTTCATTGTTCTGTAGCTTCATGATGGTGTCCAGAAAGCTGATTTCAGTGCAGGAGTGGTTGAGTGTTAAGTTGATGGTGGATGAAACTGATTAAAGTGTTGATGGAACGTCTTCAGCTGTTGCTCAGACTCCGTCCAGATGATTAAAATGTCATTAATATACCGGTAATACCAGAGGTCTGATAGGACAAGAGGATAACAAGTCACCTTCAAGCTTGGCCATGAGAAGATTTGCATATTGTGGTGCCATTTTGCTCCCATTGCTGTGCCAGTCTCCTGTACATATATGTTGTCATAATGTAATGTAATTGTGGGTGAGGATGAATGTTGTGAGTTTCACCACACAGTCAGCACCAATCCTTGTGTTCTCCAGGAAGGTTTTGTAGCATTTAATCCATCCTTGTGTGGGATGTTGCTGTACAGAGATTCCACATCCATGGTGGTGAGGACGGTTCCTTCTGGTAGAGGATCTAGTGCTGACAGTTTATTCCATAGGTCAGTTGTGTCCTGAATGTAGCTGGGTGCCTCTTTTACCAGGGGTTTGAGAACACCCTCTACCCTCCCAGCAATGTGTTCGGTGAGGGGCCACACATGAGATGATTGGTCTTCCTGGATTTCCTGATTTTGGGAATCCTGTAGAATGTGCCTGATCCTGGACTTACTGGTATCAGGTCATCAGATCTTAAGGATATGTCAGGTAGACATGAGACCACCCTGTATAACTCCTCCTTATAGTCCTGTGAGGGGTCACACTCCTATTTCTTGTAGTAGCGTGTGTCCGTCAGGTGTCTGTTTGCTTTCTTCAGGTAGTCAGATTTATTCATCATGACTGTTGCACCCCCTTGTCTGCAGGTTTAATGATGATTTCTTTGTTGGTTTTCACAGACTGTCTGGCTCTTCTCTCCTGGACACTGACGTTGGATGGTTGACTCTTGTGTGTATCTAACATGGTGGATTTTACCAAATGTCTGAAAAGAAACTACATAGACTGCGCCTCAATTCAGGACTCCACAAAACAAAGACCAAACCTGCCAACTTGGACAACGTCTCCTGTCAAGACACAAGAGCATCTAATTGTGTCATTACAAACCCAACAAAGTGGAACTTGCTATGTTTCCAAGGGACTCTCATTTTGTCCTTAGGCTAGGTTCACACCACGGTTTTCAGCTGTCAGGTTGTGTCCAGTGTTTTGCAGGATACACCAGACACAGCCTGACAGCCCCGGACAAAACAGAATCAGTGGGCAAATATGCCCTCCGATCCTGTTTTCTGCCGTAATCTTCCCTGATCGCGGCTGCCGCTGTCCAAGTGCTGAAATGTCAGCACTGGAGCTCTCCAAGTGCTGAAATTGCAGCCGGCAGCTCTTTTAGCTACGTTGTTTAAGTGCTGAACGAGTGCAGCTTGAATTTCAAAGCCGCCACTCGTTCAGACCCGGCGTCCGGGAAGCGGTCCAATTTTTTGGGACAGATCCAGGGTAATCCGGCACCCATACACGCCCATATTATTTGCACTGGATCGTGTCAGATCCGGGAGGATCCGATTTTTGCATCGGACACAAAAAATGATGTAAGCTATGGTTTTGTGTCAGATGCAAAAATCTAACAAAACCGGATCCTCCCAGAAAACCAACAAACCGGATGCAAAATATGCACAATCTGGCACCATAGGGATACATGGGAAGCAAAATCTCTTCCGGGGCTGCCCGATTCACACCGGACAACCCCGGCGCCGAAAAACCATTGTGTGAAACCTGCCTAAAGCTCTGGATAAAACTGAACTGTGTAGCGGCATGGAAGATTTCTTCAGGAGACTACGCCTAAGGGAATTTTACAGTGACAAAGAGGATGCAGAACCCACCTGGGCTGAAGGAAGAGAGATCCTGACAACCAAGAATAGATCAGACTGGACACAACCCACATTTTGATAAATATATAGACTCTTGCAGACATTTGGTAACATCCACTATCTTGGATATACACAAGAGTCAACCATCTAACGTCAATGCCCAGGAGAGAAGAGCCATACCGTCTGTGAAACCAACAAAGAAATCATCAAGGGGGGTGCAATAGTCATGATGAACAAATCTGACTACCTGAAGGAAGCAGTCAATATAAACAGGGAATAGCGTATAGCACCTTATGGTTCCATAATTACCCTCAGCAGAGGCGCACATCCATCCAAGGAGTCCTTCTTGGGAAACGCGGAGTCATGAATTGAAAGGACAGCGCCGACAGTCTATGAGAGCAGTTTCCCTTGAGATTAGACACCAGAGCTAATTTAAGGAAGATAAGGGGTTTAAGACCGCACTCCTGTCTTGATGAAATCTCAGCTTGCGGAGATCTTTAATATGTGGTCTTTTCTTCCTCAAATTAGCTCTGGTATTCTCTCGTCCTATCAGGCTTCTGGTATTACCGTTATATTGATGACATCTTAATCATCTGGACGGAGTCTGAGCAACAGCTGAAGACGTTCCACGAACACTTTAATCAGTTTCATCCACCATCAACTTAACTCTCAACTACTCCTGCACTGAAATCAACTTTCTGGACACCATCATTAAGCTACAGAACAATGAAATAGAGACGTCCCTGTACCGGAAGACAATGGACCGTCCAACATATCTCTGATGGGACAGTTTCCATCCAAAACACATAAACTCTATTGTGTACAGCCAGGCCATCAGATACAACTGGATATGCTCCAACCCTACAGATAGAGACAATCACCTTGAGGACCTCAGAAAGACCTGTATGAATCAGGGACCATCCAAGAGCAATCGAGAACCAGATTACAAGATCCTCCAGATCACAAGATCCTCCAGATCACAAGATCCTCCAGATTACAAGATCCTCCAGATCACAAGATCCACCAGAATATCAAGGAATCATCTCCTACATTACAAAACCAGAGAAGAAAACAACAGAGTTCCTCTCGTAGTCACCTACAATCCAAGTCTGGAGGCGCTAAGAGGAAACTGCAACCACAACTACAAAAAGATGCCAGACTAACATCAATATTCCCGGATCCCCCACTCTTGTGTATTACACAACCTCCGAATATAAAAAACATCATTGTGAGAAGCGCCCTGTCATCTCCAGCAGCTACAGGAACCTTTCCCTTCAACCAGAACAGGTGCAAAACCTCCATCTATAATGACACCGGACAAGATAAGGATTCCTGGGACAGATCAGGACTACAAGATCCCAGGTCACTTCAGCTGCAGCACAAGCAATGGGGTGTACTTAATTATATGTAGTAAATGTGTGAGTGGGAATCGGTATGTAGGGGAGACGGGGCAACAACTCAGAAGGAGGATGAATTCTCATCACCACTCAATAAAGGAAAGCAGGACAGATCTGCCTGTACCTAAACACTTTTATAGCCCTGATCAGACCATAATGGATATGAAAATGCAAGTTCTGACAGGTAACTTCAGATCACAGAGAATCAGGAGAGTGAGGGGATATAACCTGATGATCACCTTTGACACATTCTAAGCAGGAATACATGTAATGCATTCATTTATGTCTTTCTACATTCATTGATGAATTTTCAAGTCTTGGACCAAAACAACCACTAATCAAAGGACAATCAAACAATCTGTGCCTCTTCTCTCTGAACTCTGTACTCCTCCAGCTGCTCTCTCTCCCCCTCCCAAGACCGACCACTACATTATGCTTTACATCACTTGTCGTATTTACTGCATTATCCTTCCTGTATATATAATATTATTTTATAGATATACATTATATATTAATATGTGTGTGTTCAGAATGTGTCATTATTGGCCTGATGAAGAGACCATAGAGCCTCGAGAGCTTTGCTTTTTCTTTCCATCTTTTCAGTTCACCATTAAAAGCTATGAACCACTGAGGACTCTCAGATTCTAATATATATTTTTCCATTTACTGGATAACACGGTACAAACATTTTTGAACTTATCTGAGATTGGGGATGTAGAAGCTGAACATTATAGACCCTGATAACCCTGGAGCAGGAGGTGGTGAGACGTGTGTGATACATAGACAGATCTCCAGCTGGTGAGGATTCATCACTGTGTGTCTCCTACAGATGAAGGAAACCCCCCAGAGAGATGTCCCCGTCCTCTGTATCCCCAGGAGCGTCCAGAGGAGAATCACAGCGTCCCGGAGAATCATCAGGTAGATGGTGCCGAGCTCTACATAAAGTCTGTACAGGGGGTTCAGGTAGATGGTGCTGAGCTCTACATAAAGTCTGTACAGGGGGTTCAGGTAGATGGTGCTGAGCTCTACATAAAGTCTGTATGGGGGGTTCAGGTAGATGGTGCTGAGTTCTATATAAAGTCTGTACGGGGGGTTCAGGTAGATGGTGCTGAGCTCTACATAAAGTCTGTACGTGGGGGTTCAGGTAGATGGTGCTGAGCTCTACATAAAGTCTGTACGTGGGGGTTCAGGTAGATGGTGCTGAGTTCTATATAAAGTCTGTATGGGGGGTTCAGGTAGATGGTGATGAGCTCTACATAAAGTCTGTACAGGGGTTCAGGTAGATAGTGCTGAGCTCTACATAAAGTCTGTACGGGGGGTTCAGGTAGATGGCTCTGAGCTCTACATAAAGTCTGTACGGGGGGTTCAGGGAGATGGTGCTGAGCTCTACATAAAGTCTGTACGGGGGGGTTCAGGTAGATGGCTCTGAGCTCTACATAAAGTCTGTACGGGGGGTTCAGGTAGATGGTGCTGAGTTCTACATAAAGTCTGTACGGGGGGTTCAGGTAGATGGTGCTGAGCTCTACATAAAGTCTGTATGGGAGGTTCAGGTAGATGGTGCTGAGCTCTACATATAGTCTGTACGGGGGGTTCAGGTAGATGAAGCTGAGCTCTACATAAAGTCTGTACAGGGGTTCAGGTAGATAGTGCTGAGCTCTACATAAAGTCTGTACAGGGGTTCAGGTAGATGGTGCTGAGCTCTACATAAAGTCTGTACGGGGGTTCAAGTAGATGGTGCTGAGCTCTACATAAAGTCTGTACGGGGGGTTCAGGTAGATGGTGCTGAGCTCTACATAAAGTCTGTACGGGGGGTTCAGGTAGATGGTGCTGAGCTCTACATAAAGTCTGTACGGGGGGTTCAGGTAGATGGTGCTGAGCTCTACATAAAGTCTGTACAGGGGGTTCAGGTAGATGGCGCTGAGCTCTACATAAGGTCTGTACGGGGGGTTCAGGTAGATGGCGCTTAGCTCTACATAAGGTCTGTACGGGGGGTTCAGGTAGATGGTGCTGAGCTCTACATAAAGTCTGTACGGGGGTTCAGGTAGATGGTGGTGAGCTCTACATAAAGTCTGTACGGGGGTTCAGGGAGATGGTGCTGAGCTCTACATAAAGTCTGTACGGGGGTTCAGGTAGATGGCGCTGAGGTCTACATAAAGTCTGTACGGGGGGTTCAGGTAGATGGCGCTGAGCTCTACATAAAGTCTGTATGGGGGGGTTCAGGTAGATGGTGCTGAGCTCTACATAAAGTCTGTATGGGGGGGTTCAGGTAGATGGCGCTGAGCTCTACATAACGTCTGTACGGGGGGGTTCAGGTAGATGGTGCTGAGCTCTACATAAAGTCTGTACGGGGGTTCAGGTAGATGGCGCTGAGGTCTACATAAAGTCTGTACGGGGGTTCAGGTAGATGGCGCTGAGCTCTACATAAAGTCTGTATGGGGGGGTTCAGGTAGATGGTGCTGAGTGTGGAGACACTAGGGTCAGTGGGTGCTCTTGTCTGCTGGCTCAGCCGCCTTTCGAAAGACAAGGGCTAATCCCAAACTGAAAGCCCGAGCTCCGTAACCGTGGGCGGAACACTACTCAGATAACACAGGGTGAGGGAACCACAGTAACAACACTTTATTGGATCCCCAACAGTTTACAGCATATAACACATAACCAGCAAAACACACAATGTAACAGGCAACAGAGTCTCACCCTTCTGCTGACTCACCAGGGATTATAATATTCGTGCCTCAAAGCCATCACAGCAAAGTCTGTAGCCAGGTGACTGGATTGTCCCAACCTGTGTGGCTTCCTTACGCAGTCTTTTGATATTCCAGCCGAATTCGAACATTCGATGCTGACGTCCTTGTAGTATTATAATCCAAGTGCTGATTCCCTTGGTCAGCACCGAAGTGCCTAGGCCTGAGGTTATGGCCTTCTAATCAGACCCGTAGATCCTAGATTAGCTGCACGTATCAAGTCCCGTGCACCTCTAGTCGGGGCGGAAGTTCCTAGACCGTGGTCACTAGACAAAATCAAAAATCACCCTGGTTAATTGACAGGTCTCCTTATATACCTGAGCCCTCATTGCAGGATATTGGGGACATCACAATTGGTGGAATAAGACTGTGTTTTCATTGGCTCGATTTCAAGCTGCCTGGACAATGTTCATTTAAATGATGTAGACAGAGAGGGGCCAAAGCTAAGCCCATCCAGTCTGCCATCCATAACCACAAACAATGGTGGCTGAAGTAGTTTACATAGAATCAGGAATACACATAGTAATACAAAGGACTTTTAGGAGGATTAAGTTCTCTGGCCTTCTATGACAAAGAGGTGAGATAATTACATTACACACGGTCAACATCACCAGGCATCTAGAAGACTTGTAGGAACAATGAATGGCCTCTCCCAAGGTAGGAAACAAAGTACAGTACAAAGAGGTGAGATAATTGCACTGTCCACGTTAACCCTACCAGGCATCTAGAAGACTTGTAGGAACAATGAGTTGCTTATCACAAGGTAGCGCACAAAATGCAAAGAATTGTCTGGCCACATAAGAAATCATACTATGTTATATATTAAAGGAGTCCATTTCGTCACACTGAGCTCTGCATAAAGTCTGTACAAGAGGGTTAAGGTCCTGGGGTCATACATTGTTGGTAGTTTCCAGCACATAAGGGGTTACACTGATGGATGGATTGTAAGCTGAGGACATACAAGGACAAATGTCATAAAGTTTTATGCTTTAGTATTAAAGTTACAGAGGATAATAACACAGAGAAAACTGCAACATAAAGCGAGAACTGAGACTTATCACATCATACCAGATGAGGTTCGTGGCTGAGGGTGAATTTACTCCGGCTGGTGCGGAAGATTTAACGATGGCTAAGAGTGATCCCCTCCTAGGACAATCCTTCTCAATCACCACTATGTTTCTCAGCAGTGAAATGACACCTATACTCACCTCCAATGCTGTTCTAGCTGTGTCGACCCTGGCTCTCCCGGGGATTGCATGACAACATTATGTTACTCAATCCCTGTGGCCAATCAATGCTGGCTTCACTCTCCTTTATGAAATCAGACGTCCGGAGTAAACTAGTGCTGAAGCTCTTCTCTTAAATCCTCTGGATGTCAATTCCATTCAAAGGAAGAGACGATCAAACCTAGGCTGATTGGCCGCAGGGATCACATGACCTGATAATATTATGCAATCCCAGGCAGATGCAGTGCTGTCAATATGAGTATAGGTGTTATATTTAATTATTGCAGGTCCTGTTCTTGTCAGCTGTCCACCCCGGTTGCTTATTTCCATAACCCCTTAGTGTCATTACCCATCATTCAGGTCCTGTTTGATCATATAGCAGTGGATTTAGTAGGACCCCTGGTTAAATCCACCAGAGATCATCAGTTTATTCTAATGATCATGGATTGTGCTATGACATTCCTCTGCTGAGAGTATAGCTAGAGAACTATTTCAGATCTTTTCCTGAAGCAGACTGCCCAAAGAGTCCTGACGAACCAAGGGGAAGGTGGTGAGGGAATTATGTAAAGCCCCACACAGCTCAGGACGTCTCTATACCACCCGCAGATGGACGGACTAGTGGAACGGTTTAATAGAATCTTGAAGGCCATGCTAAAGAAGGTTGCAGAAAAGGACGATAGAGACTGGGACTGTCTACTACCATACCATGAGAAAAGTCCCACAGGCCTCTATAGGGTTTTCCCTATTTGAGTTGTATGGCTGACACCCCTCTGGACTCCTGGTTATAGCAAAAGAGACCTGGGAAACGGAGGTTAAACCCTACAAGAGCGTAATTAGTTGCTCAAATGCAAGCAAGAATTGGACGTGATACCCGTCATGAGAGAGGACTTTCCAAGCTCAGGTGGCCCAGGAGAGGTTGTACAGTTGTTCAGCTAAAGTAAGACAGCTCAGCCCTGGAGCTTGTACCCACGGTAGAAAGTAAACTTCTGGCCAAGTGTTAAGAACAGTATGAAGTTATTATTATTATTAAATATTTATATAGCGCCATTGGTTCCATGGCGCTTTACATGTGTAAGGGTAGACGAGAACAAGAACGTAAAATAATGACAATTAAATCATACAGGTACAGTAGGGAAGAGGATCCTGTTGATGAGGGCTCACAGTCTATAGGGGGTGGGTGGGAGACAGTAGGAGGGGGAGAGGTGAGATGGTGCAGCGGATTAGGTCTTAGTGTGGGTTATAGGCTTGAAGGAAGAGGTGGGTCTTCAGGTTTGTCTTGAAGGTTCCCAGGGTAGGGGAGTGTCTGATGTGATGGGGGAGAGAGTTCCAGAGTCTGGGGGAAGCACGAGAGAAGTCTTGTATGCGGTTGTGTGAGGAGGAGATGAGGGGGGAGCAGAGGAGAAGCCTCTTGAGAGGAGCGCAGGTTGCGTGAGCGGCGGTAACGGGAGACCAGGTCGGAGATGTATGGAGGGGACAGGTTACGGATGGCCTTGTATGTCAGGGTTAGGGTTTTGAACTTAGATCTCTGGGAAGTAGGGAGCCAGTGGAGGGCTTGGCAGAGGGGGGAGACTGGGAAGTAGCGAGGTGACAGGTGGATGATTCGGGCAGCAGAATTGAGGATGGTTCAAAGAGGTGCGAGGGAGGTAGCAGCGAGGCTGCAGTAGTCAAGGCGGGAGAGGGGATGAGGGCATGGACAAGTGTTTTGGTAGTGTCATGGTCGAGGAAAGAGTGAATTCGGGTAATGTTTTTGAGCTGGAGTTGGCAGGAGGTGGTGAGGGCTTGGATGTGGGGCTTGAAGGAGAGGGAAGAGTCAAGGATTACACCGAGGTACTTAGCGTGGGGGACGGGTGAGAGAGAGCAGTCATTGACAGTGATGGGAAGAGCGACTGAGGGGGGAAGACAATGAACTCTGTTTTATCCATGTTCAGTTTTAGGAAGTGAGCGGAGAAGAAGGATGAGATGTAGACAGGCATTGCAGAATTTTGGATAGAAGGGAGGTGATGTTGGGGCCAGAGAGGTAGAGCTGGGTGTAATTGGCATAGAGGTGATATTGGAGGCCGTGGGACTCAATGAGTTGCCCTAGGATGAGGGTGTAGATGGAGAAGAGTAAGGGTCCCAGGACTGAGCCTTGGGGAACTCCAACAGATAGGGGGTAGGGTGAGGAGGAGGAGGTGTGGGAGTGGGTGACGGTGAAGGTCCGGTCTGTTAGGTAAGAGGAGATCCAGGAGAGGGCAAGGTCAGTGATGCCAAGGGATTCTAGAATTTTAAGTAGGAGGGAGTGGTCGACTGTGTCGAAGGCAGCAGAAATGTCGAGAAGGAGGAGGACGGAGTAGTGTCGCTTGCTCTTGGCGGTCAGTAGGTCGTTGGTGACTTTGGTTAGGGAGAAGTTGTTGAAAAGTTGGGTGAAGTTAATTATAAAGTCCAGTAACCAGGGAGAAGGGAGCCCTGCCAGGTGTGCCACGTCAACCTGATCAAGTCATGGTGAGATCGGGAACCCGTGGAAGCTCATTGATTGGTAGCAAAGTCCAAAGCTGACGTGGAAGCTGTGAGGGTGACAGGCGCAGGGCTGAGAATTGCTGTATTGATCTCAGACCTGCCAGGTTGTATCTGGTCACGGAACATGAAATCCTCACAGAACTTCATGTATGAGTGAGTTTATAGATCTATGAGATCCCCGAGGCCCGCCAAGAGGTAATCTCGAGGGTGGAAGTAGATATTGGATCCCAGGAGTGATTGAAGAATCCAGGAGTGCCTGGTCCAGTCCGATTGATTTGGTACTGAAACTGGAAGGAGAATGGCTGTTGTGCACTGACTACCAGAAGCTCAACAAGATCTCCCAACACAAGTCCAATGCCTCGGGTCAACTAGCCCATTGAGAGGGTAGGGGCAGCCTGGTACATCACCAGCCTGGACCACACAAAAGGGTATTGGCGCATTCCCAAGGAAGTGACAGCTTTATCAACACCAGATGGGTGTTTTTAATATATCAGGATGCCATTTGGGTTGCAAGGAGCTTGATCCACCCTCCATAGAGCCATAGATTCCTCACTCTCCACAAGAAATACACAGTGGACCACACGGATGATATCATCTTCAGCCAGAATTGGGGAAGCCATGTGGGCAAGGTTCAAGAGATATGTGATGCATTTCATTGGCTCAATTTCAAGCTGCCTGGACAATGTTCATTTAAATGATGTAGACAGAGAGGGGCCAAAGCTAAGCCCATCCAGTCTGCCATCCATAACCACAAACAATGGTGGCTGAAGTAGTTTACATAGAATCAGCAATACACATAGTAATACAAAGGACTTTTAGGAGGATTAAGTTCTCTGGCCTTCTATGACAAAGAGGTGAGATAATTACATTACACACGGTCAACATCACCAGGCATCTACAAGACTTGTAGGAACAATGAGTGGCCTCTCCCAAGGTAGGAAACAAAGTACAGTACAAAGAGGTGAGATAATTGCATCAACCCGAAGATATAGAAGGTCATCAGCAGGGGCGAGATCAAGCCCAGGTGAATAAGGTGGATGATGCCATTGGATGCCATATTGATGGTCCATGTTTCTTCTGACTTTTTTTCTAGCACACAATGCCATTCATTGACGAGTCTCATCCAATCTCTGTGTCCACCTGCAGCATGCTGTCATTCTTTTTTTTATTTTTCATGTTGATTACAGCTGAGGAAAAATCAGGATCTGCCCTGCCTCATTGAATAACATTGGTCCTAGTGCAATCACATTTTTATCAGACATGAACGTATAGATTGGACAAGTTCAGTAAGTGAGCATTAAGGATTGTCTCCTCCTTATCAGACTCTTCCTTTCTTGGCCTCTTAGGGATTCTGCCACGTGATGAGAAAAATGCTTATTACTTACCAATAGGTGGCGCTAGAGACCAAGTCCTCTTCCTTGCTAAAGAGCTGATTTGCATATTTCATTTCCCAGAGGAGCATTGTAAGTCGTGTGTGTCACGATGGTCTCTCTTACTTTGGAGACTTGTGACAGGTTCGGGATCTGTGTCTCATTCCTGTATTGGGACTTCATATTAAACGTGTTTCTTTCCTTTTGCAGTTTAGGAATTAATGTCCGTTTCTGTTGCTAACTAGTTCTTGTCCAGGTGTGGCTACTTTGTGATTACTCCCATTCCCTTTATATGGTCACATGGTTCCAGCATCCCTTGCTGGTGATTGAACTCTCTTACTGGCCAAGCTTCCTGAGATAAAGGACATATTCTCGAGAGCTGACTATTGCTGTCTTGGAGTTTGGCAGCAGACGTGAAGTCACCTTTACTCCCTGTCTGTCTCCCCTTCCCTAGTCTTGTTTATTGCAGCAGTTGGGACTAGTGCTCCTGCCGGCCATTCTCTATTAAGGGTTAACATCAGGGCCAGCGAGGGACTAGGTATCCTGCTCGGTGACAGGTTGAAAGAACCCGTATAGGGGCAGTAGGGAGATCAGGGCACAGCCGCAGGTGAGTGCAGGAGGTCTTTTTTCCCGTGCTCCCTACGAGCAGGGCCCTCCACTGTATTTCCCTTCCCCGGTGTTTGTCTGTTGTTTCGTGTAGCGCACCAGACATTGTTGGTCCATGCGTCCCTGTCACGCAGGGTAGCTGAACATCCCCTTAGTCCCAATGTGACATAATAACCGGCCATATACCTTCTCTTTGGATCCACTATGGATTCTGCGGCAGTGTTCACTCAATTCAAGCAGACTCTTTAACAGGAGGTGACAGATGTGTGGGAACAGGGGGTGCAGCAGCGATCTATCACAGGTCTCAACCCAGGCACAGGCCCAGCCAGAACTCAAGATTCCCCCCGATCGGTTTTCGGGGGGGGGGGGGGGCATCATAAGTTTCAGGCGTTCCAGGACTCCTGTAAGTTCTACTTCAGGGTCCCCCACGTTCTTCAGGGAGTGAAGAGCAGAGAGTGGGGGTTGTTATCCTTGTTGAGGGGAGATCCCCAGTATAAAATCTTGTTCACCAGAGGGATCAAATACTTATTTCTCTCTGCAAAATACAAACACATTTCTATCATTTACACAATGTGATTTCTGGAGTTTATTGTTGATCTTCTATCTCTCACTGTTATAATTACCCGACCCTTAATATTATAGACTGTTCATGTCTGTGTCAGGGGGCAAAGTACACAATCAGCAGGGGGTCACATACTTATCTCCTTCACTGTATGTGGATGCTTTGTATTCCTCCATGTTGTACTGACGTGTTACACATCATCTATCAGGTGGGAGATCTGAAGATTATTAAAGTGGAGATTAAAGAAGAGTCTGATGAGATGATGATCGATCCCCCGGGTGTGAACGAGGAGATTCTCACCGATGATTCCACAGGTACGTGATGATGTATACAGTGACCTCTGGGGTGTGTCGGGGCGGGGGGCCTCCACAGTGTTACATCAGGTAACATTTAGTGCAGTCTTGCCCTGGAAGCTGTGAGGGCCTCTTTACATGTCACAACATTGCATGCAATTTCACTTGTAACTTACTGTTTGCAGTGACATCATGGACACATTGTTACATTTGTACACAGCAACAAAATAGAACAATGTGTCCATGATTTCACTGCAACCAGTAAGTTGCAAGTGAAATTGCATGCAATGTTGTCACGTGTAAAGTGGCCCTAAATGTCTATATAGATCCTCTCCAAGGTGTTCAGTGAAAGCTCATGTATCACACTTGGAGTTAATGGCTGTACCGACAACTAATGGTCTAATAAAGACCCCAAGAGAAATGCTGGAGCTACGAGAGGTGCGACCGAGCCAACCCCAGAAATGATGAAGGGGTGAAAGAAGATTGGATCAATGTATTCCAGATTGCAGAAGACTCGGCCTTCATTGTGCAGGAATCACAGCTCTTAAAGTGAACCTGTCACCCCCCCAGGCATCTAAAGATAACATAGCCACCTTCTGCAGCACTAAGGCTGCAGTCTGACAAGGTGTCTATAACATTTATGCTCCCTTGATTCACTGAAGTAAAGACTTTTATAAAATCTGTTTCAAACCTGACCCAAGACCGGGAGGCGTCTATCTCCTGCCTCTGTGGTGTCAGTTTGTTATGGAATTTTTGGGCCAGTTTTTTTCTTCATGACGCATCGGGCTTCATCTTTATGTCAGTGTCAGAGTTGCACTGTTGTGGGGGGGGGGGAATCTGCTGTTGACACTTATGGGAGTAGTGTCCCCAACCTGGGCCACTTCCAGGTAATATATGCCCCCCATCCTGGTTTATAATCCCCATTCTGGATATAGCCTCCAATCCTGATACATGGCCCCTCCATCCTGGTACATTACTCCCCCATCATCATGCATATGGTCCCTCATCCTAAGACACACACAAAAATAGTAAATGATGTCACTCACCTCTCAATCGCTCCCTCCTTGCAGCACTTCCATGTCCTCCCCGTGTCCATGGCATCCAATTACGTGAGTGGCGCAGTACAGTGATGCCATCGCTGCGTGCTTTGCTCACATGAGCGAATGCCCGGGGCACACAGGATGACGGTGCTGCAAGCAGGGAGCGTTGGAGAGGTGAGTTACATCATTTATTATTTTTGTGTGTGCGCTAGGATGGGGTAGGTGAGTACACACAGGCTCTCCCCCGCCCACATATCAGCGCTGGCTTCAGTGCTCAGAGGATGGACAGAGGGGGATACACTGAATATTATGAGAGCCTAATGAGTGGACCCACGTGATCACAGCCTGCCCCAGTCCACTCCAGAGCCACTGCTTACCCAGCATAGCCCCGCAGTCCCGTATATCCGGACTACAAGACGAACCTCACTCTTTCCTACAAAATTTTGGAAGGAAAGTGCGTCTTAAAGTCCGACAAATGCAATACTTTATCTTTTTATGGGGGCAACAGTGGCATTTTGTTTGTTTTACACATTATGCATCCATAAGGTCATATAAGACACTTACGGGGCATTTATATTGTAATTTATCTTTATTTTCATCTTATATCCCTTGTAACTGTAGCTCGTATACAGGTCCCAGTTTGTATAGCAGAGCTGTATGGCTCCCTCCCTATACACTCTGATCACATGATGGCTGTGTATGGAGGTGGAGGTGCTATCTACAATCCTCATTAAGGTATACACAGCATTTCCTTGGCTTTGTGTATTCAGCAATGGAGAAGACACAGACAGTAAAACCTTCTGTGCTTTCTCTAGACCCCCGTCTTGCAGCGATCGTTCCAAGCTGCGTTCCTAAGTAGGAACGTATCCGCTCTGAGTCATCTGTCCCCTAATTTTACATTCTGGGGCAGCCTTTACTCTTATGTCTGACATAATTGTGAAGGCTGAAGCCAATGGGCAGCCTCTGATGGCGAGCAGCGGGCACAGGACAGAGTGGAGTAACGCTGGTGCAGTTAAGTGGTGTCCAATAATTGTTCAGCCTTACAATATGATTATGTATACGTTTGTCTATTTTATGGTTTAAAGAGATTTGATCAATATATCTCTCATTTTAACAGAAAACTCCACTAGAAATTCGGAAGATATTTTTGTGTTATCGGTAAATTGTAAAATAGAAGATGAAGATATCGCGCAGCGCTCCTCAGCAGGAAACCTTATTGCCCAAGCTGCAGATCCAGGAGTTGACAGTACAGAGATTGCCTCTAATGATGAAGAATCTTCTGCTCAGTCTGTGATAGTAAGAGATGTCACTGCGGAGAAGCCGTACTCCTGCTCCAAATGTGGGAAACGCTTCGCAGGTAAATCCCATCTTCATAAACATCAGAGAAGCCACACAGGGGAGAAGCCGTACTCATGTTCTGAATGTGGGAAATGCTTTACAACTAAACAAATCCTAGTTAATCACCAGAAAATTCACACAGGAGAAAACCCGTATTCATGTGCCGAATGTGGAAAGTGCTTTACCAATAAAACAAGTCTCGTTATACATGAGAGAAGCCACACCGGGGAGAAGCCTTTTCCATGTCCAGAATGCGGGAAATGCTTTATAACTAAATCGGATCTTGTACGACACGAGCGAATTCACACAGGAGAGAAGCCGTACTCATGTTCTGAGTGTGGGAGATGTTTTATCAATAAGTTCAACCTGGTCGCACATCAGAAAATTCACACGGGGGAGAAGCCGTATGCGTGTACCGAATGCGGGAAATGTTTCATAAAGAAGTCAAATCTTATCGCGCATCAGAAAGTTCACACCGGAGAGAAGCCATACTCGTGTTCAGAATGCGGGAAGTGCTATAAAGATAGAACAAGCCTCGTGTTACACGGGAGAATGCACACAGGAGTGGAGCCGTACTCATGTTCAGAATGTGGGAAATGCTTCAAAAATAGAACTAGGCTTTGGGTGCACGAGAGAAGCCACACAGGAGAGAAGCCGTTCACATGTTCAATATGTGGAAAACATTTCGTAAATAATTCAAGTCTTGTTGCACATGAGAGAACCCACACAGGAGAGAAGCCATATCCATGTACTGAATGTGGGAAATTTTACACCACAAAGTCAATTCTTATTAATCATCAGAAAATTCACACAGGAGAGAAACCAAACTCATGTTCAGAATGTGGGAAACGTTTTAAGGATAAAGCGCATCTTATCACACATCAGAAAACTCACACTGGAGAGAGGCCCTATTCATGTCCACAGTGCGGGAAATGTTTTAAGGAAAAGTCCAATCTTATCTCTCACAATAGAATTCACACAGGAGACACGCCGTATTCATGTTCAGAATGTGGGAAATACTTTACAGATAGAACAAGCCTTAGCATACACGAGAGAAGACACACAGGAGAGAAGCCGTACTCTTGCTCGCTCTGCGGGAAATGTTTTATACGTAAATCAAATCTCGTTTGTCACGAGAGAATTCACACAGGAGCGAAGCCGTACACGTGTTCACTGTGCGGGAAATGCTTCACAGGGAAACAAAACCTTGTGAGACATGAACGAAATCACACAGGAGAGAAGCCGTACTCGTGTTCAGAATGTGGGAAATGCTTCACAGATAAATCAGGTCTCATTATACACGAGAGAATTCACACAGGAGAGAAGCCGTACTCATGTTCAGAATGTGGGAAACGCTACAAAGATAGCTCAGGTCTTAGTAAGCATCAAAAAAGTCACACAACAAGTAAGACGCTTTGATCATTGTGTGGAAATGTCTTACAGTCAATTCACATTGACAAGAAACTATAGTTTTTTTGGGATGGAGGAAAGTCGACAAGCAAAAATGCATTTAGTAGTGTGAGGAAAATGGGATATCCTGACTTATCAATCATTTAGCCAATATGTCTACATGTTAGCCAGGGATAGGTTTGTGACCCCCTCCTTCCGGAATGCCCAACAGATGGCTTGCTGTGGACCCCTTTGTACCCGTGGCCCCTTCCTGGGACAACAAAGTTGCTCCACAGGATGAACCATCCTGTAACCATAGCTAATGGTTTTAGCTAGAATGAAGGAAACTGGTCTCATTATGAGATGTGTCCCTGGGGGAAAGAGGCAATTAAGAGCAGGAACTAGGTATGTCCCAACTAAACACTAAGAGATGGTGGTGGAGAACCTGCGGCCTCTTCTGGAATCCTGCCATGCCTCAGACTGAAAGACTCCGGAATGTTATTACTATATGTACTAGCCACATACAAACCGTATCAGTAAGCTGCACACACCCAGCCCTCCCAATTCGTTCTAGCTCCCCACATTGAGGAGATACACACAAGGGTGAGTAGAAAACAGAGAAGCCGTATCTTGTCTTCAGTCGTAGTGCAGAGCCTGCTGGGTCCGATGACACCTGAACCTTTCCAGGGAATAGTTATGACCCATAGCAGCTTTTTGTGCATTTCAAATCACAGCACAAGGGGAAGGGAATTGCAGGACATCCCATGGGCCGGAGAGGGTCGGCAATTTACACAATGAGAATGCTCGACCTCTGCTGGATTTTTGTATCACTATGGGGAGGATGCGTCACACACTGGCTAGGAGAATACCCAAAGAAACCCTGTGGCTCTACACTGCCTCCATGTGGCCACCAGCAATAAGGAAACCTTGTAACTGAATTACATTTGTCAGCATATGCCTGTTGTGTACCTTTTATTTGCATAACTGATTGTAATATCTGTAGATATTATTACTCTAGTGTGCCCTTATGGCGATTAAATACATAAATTAATCTTGGGTTGTTCTTTTGTCTCGATCCGCGATATCCCCACGTCCGTGTGCTCGATTAATATTCTTTTCTACCTGGGTTGGTTTCTGGCCCTGATATATCCCTGATTGCGGACTCTGCTTATATCGAACGAGGAACTGGTGGCAGCATTTTGTGCTTGTGTTATTGTGGAACGTAGGACAGTGACGGACTGGTAATATATATATATATATACACAGCATCCGTCACTTTGAGCACCTTAATAAATTGTCACTTACAGGGCAGATGTGGCCCCTTTCTTACCCTTGGTCAATTCTCTAAATGTCCAGGAGATAAGGGGGCGCCAGAGAGTGGCTGTTGTGGTGGTCTTTCCCTGCCAAACACCAAAATATGTAAGTGAGCTCAGCTGTGGCCAGAATTATTGGAGAAAAGGATTTTGGCCATAAAAGAAGAACCATGTTTACTTTGTGCGCAGCGAAGCTGAAATATACTGTATACCGTATATTTTACTTGAATACTTAGCTCCATTAATTCCACGGTGATCTCCAGACCTCACCGTCCCCATTGTGGCTCACAAGCTAAATTGATGGGCTGGAGAGCTGTATTTCGGTCAGTTTGTGCCGGCACACCAAGGCTTTCATCTCTGCCTAAGATCCGCTCTCCTCCTGGTGTTCTGATCCCGGAGCGTTACCGGACTATGACATTAGAAACAATAGGAAAAAAGGGAGTATTATGCAAAACAATGCAAAATGTATTAAGCTCAATCACGTGATAAGGCGAAGGTTTACAGAAAAAAGCTTCAATATAGCAGAAGTCACAAATGAGGTTCCATTAAATACAGTTAGGGCCAGAAATATTTGGACAGTGACACAATTTTCGCGAGTTGGGCTCTGCATGCCACCACATTGGATTTGAAATGAAACCTCTACAACAGAATTCAAGTGCAGATTGTAACGTTTAATTTGAAGGGTTGAACAAAAATATCTGATAGAAAATGTAGGAATTGTACACATTTCTTTACAAACACTCCACATTTTAGGAGGTCAAAAGTAATTGGACAAATAAACATAACCCAAACAAAATATTTTTATTTTCAATATTTTGTTGCGAATCCTTTGGAGGCAATCACTGCCTTAAGTCTGGAACCCATGGACATCACCAAACGCTGGGTTTCCTCCTTGTTAATGCTTTGCCAGGCCTTTACAGCCGCAGCCTTCAGGTCTTGCTTGTTTGTGGGTCTTTCCGTCTTAAGTCTGGATTTCAGCAAGTGAAATGCATGCTCAATTGGGTTAAGATCTGGTGATTGACTTGGCCATTGCAGAATGTTCCACTTTTTTGCACTCATGAACTCCTGGGTAGCTTTGGCTGTATGCTTGGGGTCATTGTCCATCTGTACTATGAAGCGCCGTCCAATCAACTTTGCAGCATTTGGCTGAATCTGGGCTGAAAGTATATCCCGGTACACTTCAGAATTCATCCGGCTACTCATGTCTGCTGTTATGTCATCAATAAACACAAGTGACCCAGTGCCATTGAAAGCCATGCATGCCCATGCCATCACGTTGCCTCCACCATGTTTTACAGAGGATGTGGTGTGCCTTGGATCATGTGCTGTTCCCTTTCTTCTCCAAACTTTTTTCTTCCCATCATTCTGGTACAGGTTGATCTTTGTCTCATCTGTCGATAGAATACTTTTCCAGAACTGAGCTGGCTTCTTGAGGTGTTTTTCAGCAAATTTAACTCTGGCCTGTCTATTTTTGGAATTGATGAATGGTTTGCATCCAGATGTGAACCCTTTGTATTTACTGTCATGGAGTCTTCTCTTTACTGTTGACTTAGAGACAGATACACCTACTTCACTGAGAGTGTTCTGGACTTCAGTTGATGTTGTGAACGGGTTCTTCTTCACCAAATAAAGTATGCGGCGATCATCCACCACTGTTGTCATCCGTGGACGCCCAGGCCTTTTAGAGTTCCCAAGCTCACCAGTCAATTCCTTTTTTCTCAGAATGTACCCAACTGTTGATTTTGCTACTCCAAGCATGTCTGCTATCTCTCTGATGGATTTTTTCTTTTTTTTCAGCCTCAGGATGTTCTGCTTCACCTCAATTGAGAGTTCCTTTGACCACATGTTGTCTGGTCACAGCAACAGCTTCCAAATGCAAAACCACACACCTGGAATCCACCCCTGACCTTTTAACTACTTCATTGATTACAGGTTAACGAGGGAGACGCCTTCAGAGTTAATTGCAGCCCTTAGAGTCCATTGTCCAATTACTTTTGGTCCCTTGAAAAAGAGGAGGCTATGCATTACAGAGCTATAATTCCTAAACCCTTTCTCTGATTTGGATGTGGAAACTCTCATATTGCAGCTGGGAGTGTGCACTTTCAGCCCATATTATATATATAATTGTATTTCTGAACATGTTTTTGTAAACAGCTAAAATAACAAAACTTGTGTCACTGTCCAAATATTTCTGGCCCTAACTGTATCCATCAGTGGCCGCCCAGTGCAAGACATTGGAAATGCTGCATTGTCAGGTCACTTAGACGGCTGCTTTACATTAATAAACACACACTGGGTATAGAGGTACAAAGTATATACTAGGTCATATTAAAGTGCACATGCCTGGGCCAGGGCCGTATTTGCCACTAGGCACTGGAGGGCATGTACCTAGGGCAGCATGAAGTCCAAATACAGCCCCAGTGGTGAGGGCCAGCCTTCTGTTAGCTTTCCTGCACATCTCCACTAGTGGCTGTGCTTTAAAGTGCTTCAACTAACAGATATGAGATGTTTGTAACTACTCCTGGGTATATTTGCACATGCACTTTAATATGACCTAGTATATACTTTGTATTGTAAAAATACATTTTGTATTATTTTGCATAATACTCCCTTTTTTCTTGTTGTTTCTACTAATATTGGAGTATCTCTGTGCACTGTTTATCATTTTTTGTTCTCTGGAGAAGGTGATATTGATGACTATACTCATATGGGACATTATTATTATTTATTTATATAGCGCCATTATATTCCATGGCACTTTACATGCTAAGGTCATAATCCTGACTATGACTTTGTCTATTCCACAACGTGCTCTCTTGACATCTGACCCCAGCACGTGTGACTATTCTGTGTCACGACCTGTCTGTGTAATGACTGGCATCACGCCAGGCCTTGCATTTGCAGGGGTTTGTTGGCCAGATATAATGTAATGGGTTCTGTCTATAAGATGGCTACCACAAACAGGCTTGGCACAGGCTAATCCATTTCCCGGAGCTCTGGGGTTACCCTGGCCTTCACCCTTGAAGCCTTATATAGGGATTTGGACTTGCACAGGGGTACCTGAATGAGGCCACAGAGTCAGCTGCTTATTGGCAAATTGTCCAGAAGGATAGTCAGGACCAAAGTAGGAGAGCAATAAACAAGCCTAGGCCAAAAGCTTTAGTAGGGTGCGGTGCTTTCCAATTATCTGCAGCTGGGAGCCAAAAACGTCAGATGAGCAACACAAGGAGCCGTACTGTGCGCATCAGATAGCAGATGTGACCGGCTACAAGTAATGCCACTCACCCAAGTGAGATGTGCGAGGCAGGCACAACTCTGAATGCAGCTTGTGATGGGGCCACCGAGAGGCTTCTGATGGACTGCCGGTAAACCCAGGGGATCCTGGAAATAGATGGATCCCAGGATGGTGTCAGTATGCTGATCTCGCCCACAGCACTCACATGACTCATCACCTGGCCGGGTGCACGCACCTCCTGGTGGCGGAGTTCAGATGAACATCATGGTGCCCCTGCAGTCCATCACAAGTACTGGCCCAGTAAGGGGAGAAAACCACCAACAGACAGCACAGCACCGGTATCCCGAGGGGATAAAGACCGAGGTCAGTAATAGTGTTAAAAACTGTTCCCAGTGCACGGACAGGCGAAGGCAGAGCCATTTATAGGATTATTTATTACAATAGTAATAACAAAGCCACAACACGTTTCTGGGACGATCTGCCCCTTCCTCAGGGGGTATATGTGACACACAGTGCTGGCAGTAATATACCCTGCTCACCAATCAATGATTACTTAAACTAGATTGATTGAACTGATCCTCCAGGAGTTACATTGTCCTGAACTAAACCACTAATATGCAATAAAATCTTGCTACATCACAAAATAAGGAAAGTTACATTGATACACAATTAAGTGAATGTCCAAGAATGTAAAGGATTCTGGGCCTCACGAAGAATAAATATCTCCTGACATCCAAAGGTGTAATAAATCCCGGAAAAGGAGTCTAAGCACCAAACAAAAATATACACGTATAAAGGGAATAACCAGGAGAATGTTTACCAGATTGCAACATGGAGAAGTCACTCCGGAACACAAGCGCTAGTGTTGTGATGATAGCGCGCGGGATAGGTGCACCAATGACAGGATGGGACACATGCGCATGGCGGCTTTCTTGCACTCTGGAGAGCATTATTCTGTTTTTTCCTTTTTGGATGTACATATTTGTTCCAGGTCCTTTCCATTATGTGCTTGGACCCTCTTTCCTCTTGACGAAGGTCCGATTATACAAGGCCAAAACAACTTCGGGATAATTTTGGATTGCTGGTTAAGTAAAACATTAATTGCATCTTAAAATGAAGGAGTGCCAAGTTGTTCTCACTAAAAAAATAGGTGCTGAAGAGGAGCGGTCAAAGAGAGAAGAGGAGGTGGCTGACACATAGAGGAGGCGGGGAGGACCGGATCGGCAGAGATGTTAGGACACAGTGACCAGACTCCTCAGACCACCTAAGTAATGACTTACATGGTGGGAGATATTAAAAAGTGTTTCTGAGTACAGGGGAGGGGAGAGCGAGTATAGCCGCCTTCACAGAATGCTGAAGAGGAGGAGGCAAAGAGAGAAGAGGAGGTGGCTGACACATAGAGGAGGCGGGGAGGACCGGACCGGCAGAGATGTTAGGACACAGTGACCAGACCTCTCGGACTACCTAAGTAATGACTTACATGGTGGGAAATATTAAAAAGTGTTTCTGAGTACAGGGGAGGGGAGAGCGAGTATAGCCGCCTTCACAGAATGCTGAAGGTGTTGCTTTGTTTGTAAAGTACTAAGGGGGAAGGGGGGTGACAGGTTCACTTTAAGTAGTTTCAGATATTCCAGCTGGAACCGAAATTCCTAGGCTGAGAGTGTGGTCTTCCAATCGGAACTGGAGCTCCAAGATTGAAGCCATGTAGCGTATGAAGACGAGACGTGATCCTCTAGTTGGGGTGTAAGTACCTAGACTGGGGCCACAATGCATGTGAACCCTTCGTGAATGTAGGATGTACTTTTTATTTCCCAAGCCTACACCTCAGGGTATATTGTGTTCTTCCAGGATTGGTGGAAAAAGGCCGTGATCTTGGCTGGATTTCAAGCCGAATGCTTAATTCTCCTTTGAGTGATGTAGACAGCGGCGGTAAGAGGGGGAGATAATTAGATTAGCAATACACAACCTCAGACAATAAAAGGCTCCAATTGTCTGGCGAGAAACAATGTTTTAGCAAGGATGAGAGAAACAACAAAAGACCAATATGTCTGGCCAAATTAAGAACATTAACCCCCAACATGCATTGAGCAAAGCTGAGTCGTCATAGCAGGTGATGGAAATGACAAGGATGAAGCTGTGTACTGTCTTAGCTTTATAACTACATATAATAGATAGCACCATCCGAACATTACTAAGAAAGTTTTGGTTGATTCTGTGAAATGACCCAATACTGTCCCCCAGTTTGTCGGTTAATCCAAACATCGTTTTTAGGAGAAATAGGAATTTAAAGAGTTTGATGGACCCCACTAGGATCAATAGAAGCAAAATCAGGATGCAATAATGATGGTTCGACTCGGCACTCTTTCTCACTGGGGTAACTTAGTGATCCTGTCCGGTGCGGTGGATCTAGATCAGTGGTCCCCTCCCTTTTTTGCACTAGGGACCGGCTTCACGCAAGACCAATTTTCCGTGGCCGGTGGGGGGAGGGGTGGGGTGGCATAGGGCGCAGGGTATTGGCCATTTGAATACAAGGAGAACAAAGAGTACTATGCAAAGCTTAACATTTTATTGGTAGACGTCATTAAAATTAATAAGGTGGCAAAAAAGTGCATGTACATAAGATCCAAAACAGGATACAGGGGGGCACATAAATAGCATAGCAAATCACATGGGTATGCAGATTTCATATACAGCAAAGTTCAGCATATACAATGACAAAGTACATCAAGGAAAACAGAGAATACATCAAAAGTATGGCCATTTACAATGTAAAGTGCTAGTGCAGCGTTCAACAAGGAAAATAAGACCTGGGATGATCATACTAAAGTGCTTTCCTTAAGATCAAAGTGAATGCTTATCTCAATCTCCATAGTTGTTATAGCATACCCATATTGAGTCAAAAATAATAGACAAGTGCCCTCCACGATCCCGTCTGGTTAAAACCCCGACGCGGCGTTTCGCTGCATGGGCTTGGTGGCTGCAGCTTCCTCAAGGGGATGTGTTTTGCGTCCTGTGCTTATCCCCCTCTAATGGCCGTCTTATATATATCTCTAATAGCTGCCTAAAGTGCATCACCTGTGATCGCCCATCATCACCAGCCGACGCGCACCTTTGCTGATACACTGATAGTTGCTAATGCATACATTCATTACGTATCGCGCTCTCTCCACTGAGTCGCGCGCGGGGATCGCCGAGCCTGACGCGCGCGCGTCGGTACCATGGTGACGCGTCCCATGGTGCGGCGCGCGCGTCAGAGCCGAACGTCATGTTATTCCGAGACGTCACTTCCGGTGCGCGTCGGCTGGTGATGATGCGCGATCACAGGTGATGCACTTTAGGCAGCTATTAGAGATATATATAAGACGGCCATTAGAGGGGGATAAGCACAGGACGCAAAACACATCCCCTTGAGGAAGCTGCAGCCACCAAGCCCATGCAGCGAAACGCCGCGTCTGGGTTTTAACCAGACGGGATCGTGGAGGGCACTTGTCTATTATTTTTGACTCAATATGGGTATGCTATAACAACTATGGAGATTGAGATAAGCATTCACTTTGATCTTAAGGAAAGCACTTTAGTATGATCATCCCAGGGTCTTATTTTCCTTGTTGAACGCTGCACTAGCACTTTACATTGTAAATGGCCATACTTTTGATGTATTCTCTGTTTTCCTTGATGTACTTTGTCATTGTATATGCTGAACTTTGCTGTATATGAAATCTGCATACCCATGTGATTTGCTATGCTATTTATGTGCCCCCCTGTATCCTGTTTTGGATCTTATGTACATGCACTTTTTTGCCGCCTTATTAATTTTAATGACGTCTACCAATAAAATGTTAAGCTTTGCATAGTACTCTTTGTTCTCCTTGTATTCAAATGCCATTTTCGAGTACCTTTATGCTATAGACATCTCCCCCACTTAAATTGTTATGTGGAGGTTTTTGTCTTTCATGCCTAAGCCCAGTTGGGCGCTGTTTCTAAAAGGGTATTGGCCGTATGGAGTGTGGCTATGGAGAAGGATTAGAATTTTCCCCGAAAAATGTGCTACATCTTTTTTTCAGGGATGTCTTAATTTCACATCCCCTTGCAGCCCCAATATCCCCATCATCCCTTTGCAGCGCACAATAGCCCCATCGTCACCTTGCAGCCTATAATATCCCCAAAATCCCTTGCAGCTTATAATATCCACATCATCCCCTTGCAGCCCCCTACACCAAATCCCCATCATATTCATCTTGCATCCTCCATCATTCCCTTGCAGCCCCCATCATCCCCATGCAGCCCCCATCATCCCCATGCAGCCCCCATACACACACACACACCCTTTGCACACCGGTCCGCCCGCCGCACCTGTAGCATTACGGCGCCTCTCTGCCTCAGTTGAATGCATAAATGTATGGGCAGATCCATCAGCCAATCACAGCGCAGCAACCAATGACCAATCAGGGTCCGGCTGCTGCACTGTGATTGGCCACCTGCGGCGCCCCTACATCTGCTCATGTAACTGAGGCAGGGAGCAGAGCGGCTGGCGGTGACTTCACCCGGGGAGGTGGGAAACATCCACAGCTCTGAGCCGACACAGAGCACACCGGGTGTACTGCTGGTCTGCGGCGGCGCGGATCGGCTCAGAGACCCCATGGCCCAATCCACGGCCCGATGGTTGGGGACCCCTGATCTAGATGATTGAGTTGTCCTATGATTCCGTTGGGTTGCAATACTACCAGCCAGTTATTCCCTATTGATCGGACTCTGACCTGTACTTCGTGATTTGTCATATCTACTGCAATGTAAATGTGGATTACATTACGTCATCGGTCGTACAATTCGGCCCCTCCACAACCAAATCCATGAACACAGACAAAATATCCACAACGGTATCATGAATCATAGTTTATCCAAGCACTTTGCCATGGAACATTAGAGCAAACTAGCTGTAATGCTCGCAGGAGGCGAGTGTCCAGGTGTGGACCCCAAGAGTCATCACAACTTTGCCGACTGGAGGAGCCAACCTGGCTAAGACACCTGGTAGCCGCCAAGCCCGACTCCATCCAGGTCTTGATACCACGACAGCTGGCACCAATGGTCGGCTCTTATGGACAAGGTTATGCAATCTCTGGGTAGATAATTATTATTATTTATTTATATAGCACCATTAATTCCATGGTGCTGTACATGAGAAGGGGTGATATACAAAATTATAGATATAGTTTACAGTAAACAAATTAACAATGACAGACTGGTACAGAGGGGAGAGGACCCTGCCCTTGTGGGCTTACATTCTACAGGGCAATAGATACGGCCGGACAGTCAGGTGCAGGTAGTAACGAATTGGAACAGACAGGTCCAGACTGGAATAAGTTGTAGCAGGCTGTAGTAAACAGATGCAGACAGAAGTAGACAGGTGCAGGCTGTAGTAGACAGGTGCAGACAGAAGTAGACAGGTGCAGGCTGTAGTAGACAGGTGCAGACAGAAGTAGACAGGTGCAGGCTGTAGTAGACAGGTGCAGGCTGTAGTATACAGTTGCAGGCTGTAGTAGACAGATGCAGACAGAAGTAGACAGGTGCAGGCTGTAGTAGACAGGTGCAGGCTGTAGTAGACAGGTGCAGGCTGTAGTAAACAGGTGCAGACAGAAGTAGACAGGTGCAGGCTGTAGTAGACAGATGCAGACAGAAGTAGACAAGTGCAGGCTGTAGTAGACAGATGCAGGCTGTAGTAGACAGGTGCAGGCTGTAGTAGACAGGTGCAGACAGAAGTAGACAGGTGCAGGCTGTAGTAGACAGGTGCAGGCTGTAGTAGACAGGTGCAGACAGAAGTAGACAGGTGCAGGCTGTAGTAGACAGGTGCAGACAGAAGTAGACAGGTGCAGGCTGTAGTAGACAGATGCAGACAGAAGTAGACAGGTGCAGGCTGTAGTAGACAGGTGCAGACAGAAGTAGACAGGTGCAGGCTGTAGTAGACAGGTGCAGACAGAAGTAGACAGGTGCAGGCTGTAGTAGACAGGTGCAGACAGAAGTAGACAGGTGCAGGCTGTAGTAGACAGGTGCAGACAGAAGTAGACAGGTGCAGGCTGTAGTAGACAGATGCAGACAGAAGTAGACAGGTGCAGGCTGTAGTAGACAGGTGCAGACAGAAGTAGACAGGTGCAGGCTGTAGTAGACAGGTGCAGACAGAAGTAGACAGGTGCAGGCTGTAGTAGACAGGTGCAGACAGAAGTAGACAGGTGCAGGCTGTAGTAGACAGGTGCAGACAGAAGTAGACAGGTGCAGGCTGTAGTAGACAGATGCAGACAGAAGTAGACAGGTGCAGGCTGTAGTAGACAGATGCAGACAGAAGTAGACAGGTGCAGGCTGTAGCAGTGTCTAGAATGAGTCACATATTAGTAACAAGGCATGGAGCACAGGTACAGGGTACGAGGTACAAGACATGGGACTGTGTCACAAGTACAAAGGACGGGGACCTGAGAACTAGCAATGTCTCTAGGGAAGAACCACATTGTGCAGACACCACCCAATGGAGGAAGGTGCCTGAAGTACATACACAGCGCTTCACCGTTTGCAGGTTAGGGCATACTGGCCCTTTAAATACTGTCAGCGTGCGCTGCCTAGGCACTCTCCCAGGTGGCCTGCGCAGAGGACGCGGACTCCGGGAGCCAGAAGTCATAGCCAGGGAGTGAGTGGATGGTGCAGGACCACAGACAGGGGGTGAGTATGCTGTGGATGTGCAGCCAAACTCAATTCTCTGATTGTCCAGATGATAAGAGGGCGCCAGAGAGCGGCTGTTGCTGCTTTTTCCCTCACACCTACTAGCTCAATAAGACATAAAAAAAACAAACAAAGCGGGCGGCGTTTGGGACACGTTCTGGAGCCTTCAGGAGTCAATTAGGATTTTCCCCCTCCTCTCGCAGCACATAAAGAATCGGAGGCTGCAAATCATCTCTGGGATGGTCACATCGTCCTGCTAAGGCAATCAGTGTGACATAGTGGAGGCCATTATATTATGCACGGAGGAATATGACAGAGCAGATTGGTTGTAAGTCAGCACAATCCTGGGGTGGCACCCACAGAGGATTTATTTATAGGCAAATGCTAATACATGAGTTAATAGCATGTCAAAGTAATTGGTTACATTCTCAATTCTTCACAATGATTGGTTCCCCAACAATGTCTTCTACATATTGATTGGCTCCATATGGTGGTGCTACAACCCCTGGCAATAATGATGGAATCCCCGGGTTCGGAGGACGTTCATTCAGGTGTTTAATGTTGTAGGTAAAAAGCAGATCCCAGACCTGGGACAAGATTAAAGTCATTTCACATGGGAACTTTATGGCTTTAAGAAACGCTAAAAGAAATCAAGATAAAAATGTGGTAGTCAGTGAGGGGAACTTTTTCAGACCAAGCAGGGAAACAATTATGGAATCACCCTGTAAATTTTCATTCCCACAACG
Organism: Allobates femoralis; assembly: GCA_033576535.1. Lineage (NCBI taxonomy): Eukaryota > Metazoa > Chordata > Amphibia > Anura > Aromobatidae > Allobates > Allobates femoralis. Next base: position 3,636,764 of record JARQOC010000005.1, read on the forward strand.
AACACCTGCATCAAATAAGATCTGCTCGGTAGTCTCCATCTAATTAAAAGTGATCACACCTTGGAGATCTGCTGCACCAAGTGGACTGACATGAATCATGGCTCCAACACCAGAGATGTCAATTGAAACAAAGGAGAGGATTATCAAACTCTTAAAAGAGGGTAAATCATCACACAATGTTGCAAAAGATGTTGTTTGTTCACAGTCAGCTGTGTGTAAAATCTGGACCAAATACAAACAACATGGGAAGGTTGTTAAGGGAAACATACTGGCAGACCAAGGAAGACATCAAAGCATCAAGACCGGAAACTTAAAGCAATATGTCTCCAAAACAAGAAATACACAGCAACAAATGAGGAACGAATGGGAGAAACTGGTGTTAATGTCTGTGACCGAACTGTAAGACACCGCCTAAAGGAAATGGGATTTACATACAGAAAAGCTAAATAAAAGCCATCAATAACACCTAAACAGAAAGAAACAAGGTTACAATGGGCTAAGGAAAAGCAATGGTGGACTGTGGATGACTGTAGGAAAGTAATATTCAGTGATGAATCGTGAATCTGCATTGGGCAAAGTGATGATGCTGGAACTTTTGTTTGGTGTCGGTCCAATGAGATTTATAAAGATGACTGCCTGAAGAGAACATGCAAATTTCCACAGTCATTGATGATATGGGGCTGCATGTCAGGTAAAGGCACTGGGGAGATGGCTGTCATTACATCTTCAATAAATGCCCAAGTTTACATTGATATTTTGGACACTTTTCTTATCCCATCAATTGAAAGGATGTTTGGGGATGATGAAATTATTTATCAAGATGATAATGCATCCTGCCATAGATCAAAAACTGAAAACATTCCTTGAAAGAAGACACATAAGGTCAATGTCATGGCCTGCAAATAGTCCGGATCTCAATCCAACTGAAAATCTTTGGTGGAAGTTGAAGAAAATGGTCCATGACAAGGCTCCAACCTGCAAAGCTGGCAACAGCAATCAGAGAAAGTTGGAGCCAGATTGATGATGAGTACTGTTTGTCACTCATTAAGACCGGGGATTCTATCATTTTTTGCCAGGGGTTGTATATGATGTCAAGAATTGGCAGGGAAGGTGAGGTTATTGGGGGACACGGAAAGTCCCTAAAACTCCAGACAGGGCATATAGCCCCACACCCTTATCTGATCTTGACCAGATGGGGCCATGTAGGATATGTCTTGAGACAAAGTAAATCTGCTCAGACGCCATCTCCTAGTTCAAGACGAGATGGAGTCTTCAGTACATTCCAATAATTAACAATTGCCCAATTTATTATGTCAAATAACTTCCCTGTCCGTCCATAGCGAAGCCGGACTGTAAAGTTCAGAGCTCATCCTGGACTCTTATAGCTGAACTCTGAACACTGACTTCTCACAGACGTGTGTCAGCGTTCGCTCTTCAATGTGTTGAAAGGATGAGGTGCAGACAACCAACTAGCGTTTCGGCTGCCGGAAGTTGGGCAGTATTTGCATGGGTGTGATTGGCCGGTACACCACGTGATCTGGCCGGTGTAAATGCCTGATCGTGGGTCGCATCGACATTTTACTGTGTCTAACACAGAGAGACAGGACGTAGCTGGAGTGAGGGACAGTGTGTGGTTACAGTGAAGGAGCTCTGTGTGGCCCCCGTGCACCAGGCTCTGTGGGGCCACTCCACATACAGCTAGGCACGCTCTCTGTTTACAGGCTGCACAATACTTTGCCTTTATGGTGGGACAAAGAACGAGAAGAGCATCAAATATAGGACGTGGTCATGTTGCTGTTGCCTCCTAGTGCTGCAGGACGTTCTGCATAATACCATCATAGACCCGAGTACCGCTGCACAAATAGTGAGGAAAGAACAAGTAGATGTGGTTGTAGATGGGATGGCTGACAGCGCCTCCAGATCCTTCTCATTGTCTTCAACCCGGTCTCCTGCTGAAAGCTCAGCGTTTGCACCTGCGTTCCATAGGCATCTTCCACATCACTCCCTAGCCAATCAGCAGTCACCTATGCTTTCTGATGGCGCCACTAGCTGGGGTCCTTTGTCCTGCCCACCTGGCCCTGTCCCAGAAGAGATTGAGTGCACTGATGCCCAACCAGGGCGGGTGCACACGGTCAGCGGACCACCGCAGCACGATCTCTGATGATGATGATGATGATGATGATGAAACACAGGTGCCAGTGTGCAGTGTGCAACCCAACAAGGAGGCCAGGGGTGATGAGTGTGGAAGAGGATGATGCAGGGGATCATGAGGCAATAGACCCCCACATGGGGTCAAGGCCAATCCGAGTGATGTGCCCAGTTTGGAGGAAGAGGTGATGGCCGCGCTGTCCCAGCTGCACAGGCAAAGAGGAAGCAAGAGAAGAAAATCGGGGCTCCACTTAGCCAAGACTCTCACGCACTGTGACCTGAGGAAGTGCGATTGGGCATGAAACAGCCGCCGTCGTCCGTTCCCACTTCCTTTTGTGTCTGTCCACGATTATGGATTGAAGCAAAGCCCAAAATGGTGAATGTCCATCCATAAGAAGGGAAAGAAGCGCACACAGAGTAACACCTCTGGGTTTGATGGTCACACGGACTCCCACAATACAGACTCACCTGGTCTGGTTGTGAATGGTCACGACTCCCTTGGACAAGCTCGTATGGTCGCAGCAGGCTCCCGGCAAAAAGTAAGGATCCACTTGGAGAAATTAGAACCGGATGGATAGAAGCCGCGCTGACCACAATCAGAGTAACAGAGTAACACACACACACACACTGTTTATTCAGCCTACGCATTTCGTGGCCACTTCATCAGGACATCAAGATTGAACAGCACATCCAGGTATATATACACACAGGAACAATCAAATAGTGAAGCTCCACCCCCCTCTGACGTCACTTCCGGTGAACAGCACATTCAGGTATATATACACACAGGAACAATTAATTAATGAAGCTCCACCCCCCTCTGACATCACTTCCGGTGAACAGCACATCCAGGTATATATACACACAGGAACAATCAAAAAGTGAAGCTCCACCCCCCTCTGACGTCACTTCCGGTGAAAACGCCCACTATAAGTCAAACGTATAAAAATGCCCATTGCATCGATTACAATACATTAAAAATACATTAAAACACAATAATCAGTATTTAGAATCGCATTTGTTCTTCAATAAATAATGAAAACATTTTTGGTAAAAAGATAAACCAGGATTAGAAGTTACCCTGACCGGGGCAGGAAGCTCCATCTTATACCACTTATCCTTCCGGTCGTCTTAGGTAAGAGCAACAGTTTAGCCGGGATCTACCAACTCAGCCCATCCAAACAATGACATCTCCTCATTTACTTGGGACACAAAACCTTCTTTTTTATATAAAAAGTAAAGAAATACCGTATATACTCGTGTATAAGCCGAGTTTTTCAGCCCAAAAATTGGGCTGAAAAGTCTACCCCTCGGCTTATACACGGGTCATATACGGCATGGAGTGGTGGGGGCTGTGTCCCGGGGCTGTGGAGGCTGGAGGAGGCGGGGGAAGGCTGCTGTATGAGCGGCCCCGTCACGTGGGGCCGCTCATTATATATGCACTGCTTCCCCCTGTCAATCAGCGGCAGGGGGAAGCAGTGCATATGGCCCCCAAACGCTGCCACTCGCCCCCCCCCCTCTGTGTAAGGGCCCCCCCGCTGCTGTAAGGGCCCCCCCGCTGCTTATCTTACCATCCGGTCTTCTGATCAGCGCTGCTCCTCGGTGCTCCGTCCTGCTACATCCGGGATCCCCGGCCGTCGCAGGTATATTACGTCATCGTGCGACGGCCGGGGATCCCGGATGCAGCGAGGACGGGAGCATGGAGGAGCAGCGCTGATCAGAAGACCGGATAGTAAGTTAAGCAGCAGGGAGGGCGAGTGCCAGCATTTGGGGGCAGCTGTGTACCCCTGGGGGCGGCTTGTATACCCCTGGGGACGGCTGTGTACCCCTGGCTGCTATATACCCTGGGGGGCAGTGTATACCCCTGGGACGGGTACCCCTGGGCGCTGCTATAACCCGGCCCCCTGGGGCCCCCTGGCTATATACCCCTGGGGGCGCTGTGTACCCCTGGGCTGCTATATACCCCTGGTGGCATATATACCCCTGGGGCGCTGTGTACCCCTGGGGCTGCTAATACCCCTGGGGCAGGTATATTACCCCTGGGCGGCTGTGTACCCTGGGGTGCCTAATCCCCTGGGGGCGCTTATATACCCTGGGGAGCGGCTGTGTAACCTGGGCGCTATAACCCTGGGGGCGTGTTACCCCTGGGGCAGCTGTGTACCCCTGGGGGCGGCTGTATACCCCTGGGGACGGCTGTGTACCCCTTGGGGCTGCTATAGTACCCCTGGGGGCGCTATATACCCCTGGGGACGGCTGTGTACCCCTGGGGGCTGCTATATACCCCTGGGGGCGGCTATATACCCCTGGGGGCGGCTGTGTACCCCTGGGGCTGCTATATACCCCTGGGGGCGGCTATATACCCCTGGGGGCGGCTGTGTACCCCTGGGGGCGCTATATACCCCTGGGGGCGGCTATATACCCCTGGGGGCGGCTGTGTACCCCTGGGGCTGCTATTACCCCTGGGGGCTGCGCTATATACCCCTGGGGCGGCTGTGTACCCCTGGGGGCTGCTGTATACCCTGGGGCGCTGTATACCCCTGGGGGCTGCTGTATACCCCTGGGGGCGGCTGTTATACCCACCTGGGGAGGCTGCTGTATACCCCTGGGGCGCTGTATATACCCCTGGGGGCGCTGTATACCCTGGGGAGGCTGTGTACCCACTGGGGGGCTTATACCCCTGTGGGCCAACCCTGGGGCTGCTATATACACTGGGGCGGCTGTGTACCCCTGGGGCTGCTATATACCCTGGGGGCGGCTATATACCCTGGGGGCTGTGTACCCTGGGGGCGGCTGTGTACCCCTGGGGGCTGCTATATACCCCTGGGGGCGGCTGTGTACCTGGGGGCGGCTGTGTACCTGGGGGTGGCTGTGTACCCCTGGGGGCGCTGTGTACCCCCGGGGCTGCTGTGTACTGCTGGGGCTGCTGTATGCCCCGGAGGCTGCTGTACACCCCCGGCTGCTGTATATACTGCTGGGGCCGTATATACCACTGGGGAGGCTGCTGTATACCACTGGGCTGTGTATATACTACTGGGCCTGTATATGCCACTGGGAGGCTGCTGTATATACCACTGGGGGCCTGTATACCACACTGCTGGTCCCTCAGCTTATACACGAGTCAATAGGTTTTCCCAGGTTTAGGGGGCAAAAGTAGGGGGGTCGGCTTATACACGAGTATATACGGTAATTGTAAAAATATAAACTTCTTGTCTATAGGGATCTTTCAAGGTCAATGACCCCTACATGATGTCTATAATCTGCTCCCTGAATCATTGATATTCCTTGGTTTGTTGATCTATGTAAATTACAAGTCACCGATATATACAAACTCTTCTGGGCAGTGTAATGGCAGGGGACTGTGACAACTCTTCAGGGCACTGTAATGGCAGGGGACTGTGACAACTCTTCTGGGCACTGTAATGGCAGGGGACTGTGACAACTCTTCTGGGCACTGTAATGGCAGGGGACTGTGACAACTCTTCTGGGCACTGTAATGGCAGGGGACTGTGACAACTCTTCTGGGCACTGTAATGGCAGGGGACTGTGACAACTCTTCTGGGCACTGTAATGGCAGGGGACTGTGACAGTTCTTCTGGGCACTGTAATGACAGGGGACTATGACAACTCTTCTGGGCACTGTAATGGCAGGGGACTGTGACAACTCTTCTGGGCACTGTAATGGCAGGGGACTGTGACAACTCTTCTGGGCAGTGTAATGGCAGGGGACAGTGACAACTCTTCTGGGCAGTGTAATGGCAGGGGACTGTGACAACTCTTCTGGGCACTGTAATGGCAGGGGACTGTGACAACTCTTCTGGGCACTGTAATGGTAGGGGACTGTGACAACTCTTCTGGGCACTGTAATGGCAGGGGACTGTGACAATTCTTCTGGGCACTGTAATGGTAGGGGACTGTGACAACTCTTCAGGGCACTGTAATGGCAGGGGACTGTGACAACTCTTCTGGGCAGTGTAATGGCAGGGGACTGTGACAACTCTTCTGGGCACTGTAATGGCAGGGGACTGTGACAACTCTTCTGGGCAGTGTAATGGCAGGGGACTGTGACAATTCTTCTGGGCACTGTAATGGTAGGGGACTGTGACAACTCTTCTGGGCACTGTAATGGCAGGGGACTGTGACAATTCTTCTGGGCACTGTAATGGTAGGGGACTGTGACAACTCTTCAGGGCACTGTAATGGCAGGGGACTGTGACAACTCTTCTGGGCACTGTAATGGCAGGGGACTGTGACAACTCTTCTGGGCACTGTAATGGCAGGGGACTGTGACAACTCTTCTGGGCACTGTAATGGCAGGGGACTGTGACAACTCTTCTGGGCACTGTAATGGCAGGGGACTGTGACAACTCTTCTGGGCACTGTAATGGCAGGGGACTGTGACAGTTCTTCTGGCACTGTAATGACAGGGGACTGTGACAACTCTTCAGGGCACTGTAATGGCAGGGGACTGTGACAACTCTTCTGGGCAGTGTAATGGCAGGGGACTGTGACAACTCTTCTGGGCACTGTAATGGCAGGGGACTGTGACAACTCTTCTGGGCAGTGTAATGGCAGGGGACTGTGACAATTCTTCTGGGCACTGTAATGGTAGGGGACTGTGACAACTCTTCTGGGCACTGTAATGGCAGGGGACTGTGACAATTCTTCTGGGCACTGTAATGGTAGGGGACTGTGACAACTCTTCAGGGCACTGTAATGGCAGGGGACTGTGACAACTCTTCTGGGCACTGTAATGGCAGGGGACTGTGACAACTCTTCTGGGCACTGTAATGGCAGGGGACTGTGACAATTCTTCTGGGCAGTGTAATGGCAGGGGACTGTGACAATTCTTCTGGGCACTGTAATGGCAGGGGACTGTGACAACTCTTCTGGCAGTGTAATGGCAGGGGACTGTGACAATTCTTCTGGGCAGTGTAATGGCAGGGGACTGTGACAACCTTTTCTGGGCACTGTAATGGCAGGGGACTGTGACAACTCTTCTGGGCACTGTAATGGCAGGGGACTGTGACAACTCTTCTGGGCAGTGTAATGGCAGGGGACTGTGACAATTCTTCTGGGCACTGTAATGGTAGGGGACTGTGACAATTCTTCTGGGCACTGTAATGGTAGGGGACTGTGACAACTCTTCTGGGCACTGTAATGGCAGGGGACTGTGACAACTCTTCTGGGCACTGTAATGGCAGGGGACTGTGACAACTCTTCTGGGCACTGTAATGGCAGGGGACTGTGACAACTCTTCTGGGCACTGTAATGGCAGGGGACTGTGACAACTCTTCTAAGCACTGTAATGGCAGGGGACTGTGACAATTCTTCTGGGCACTGTAATGGCAGGGGACTGTGACAACTCTTCTGGGCAGTGTAATGGCAGGGGAATGTGACAACTCTTCTGGGCATGTAATGGCAGGGGAATGTGACAACTCTTCTGGGCAGTGTAATGGCAGGGGAATGTGACAACTCTTCTGGGCAGTGTAATGGCAGGGGAATGTGACAACTCTTCTGGGCAGTGTAATGGCAGGGGAATGTGACAACTCTTCTGGGCACTGTAATGACAGGGGACTAAGACAACTCTTCTGGGCACTGTAATGGCAGGGGACTGTGACAACTCTTCAGGGCACTGTAATGGCAGGGGACTGTGACAACTCTTCTGGGCAGTGTAATGGCAGGGGACTGTGACAATTCTTCTGGGCACTGTAATGGCAGGGGACTGTGACAACTCTTCTGGCAGTGTAATGGCAGGGGACTGTGACAACTCTTCTGGGCAGTGTAATGGCAGGGGACTGTGACAACTCTTCTGGGCAGTGTAATGGCAGGGGAATGTGACAACTCTTCTAGGCAGTGTAATGGCAGGGGAATGTGACAACTCTTCTGGGCACTGTAATGGCAGGGGACTGTGACAGTTCTTCTGTGCAGTGTAATGGCAGGGGACTGTGACAGTTCTTCTGGGCACTGTAATGGCAGGGGACTGTGACAACTCTTCTGGGCACTGTAATGGCAGGGGACTGTGACAGTTCTTCTGGGCACTGTAATGACAGGGGACTATGACAACTCTTCTGGCCACTGTAATGGCAGGGGACTGTGACAACTCTTCAGGGCACTGTAATGGCAGGGGACTGTGACAACTCTTCTGGGCACTGTAATGGCAGGGGACTGTGACAATTCTTCTGAGCACTGTAATGGCAGGGACTGTGACAACTGTTCTGGGCTCTGTAATGACAGGGGACTGTGACAACTCTCCTGTACAGTAGTATGGCAGGGGACTATGACAACTCTTCTGGGCACTGTAATGGCAGGGGACTATGACAACTCTTCTGGGCACTGTAATAGCAGGGGACTGTGACAATTCTTCTGGGCACTGTAATGGCAGGGGAATGTGACAACTCTTCTGGGCAGTGTAATGGCAGGGGACTGTGACAATTCTTCTGGGCACTGTAATGGCAGGGGACTGTGACAACTCTTCTGGGCACTGTAATAGCAGGGACTGTGACAATTCTTCTGGGCAGTGTAATGGCAGGGGACTGTGACAACTCTTCTGGGCACTGTAATGGCAGGGGACTGTGACAATTCTTCTGGGCACTGTAATGGCAGGGGAATGTGACAACTCTTCTGGGCACTGTAATGGCAGGGGACTGTGACAACTCTTCTGGGCACTGTAATGGCAGGGGACTGTGATAACTCTTCTGGGCACTATAATGGCAGGGGGCTAGGACATCTCCTATATAACCCCCCATTGCTCCAGCATCACCAGGCTGCAGGATGGTATATGGAGGATAATAGAGGCCACAATATTCTATATGGAGGATAATAGAGGCCACACAAACAGTACATCACTATGAGAGATCATCTCTATGGCTCCTGTAGAGCTCAGCTCCCTCCCTCAATAGGTGAGGGCCCGGAGAGAGGGGGATGATACATCCCTGAGGCTCCTGTAGAGCTCCGCTCACCCCCAGTCTATGTGCCCCCTAGTCCTCGGTAGTATTTTATATAATAATAATAATAATAATAAATCTTTATATAGCGCCAACATATTCCGCAGCGCTTTACAATGTAGGGTTAGAGTACAGAAAATATAATACAGTAATTACAATAGAGAACAAATAAAGTACAATAATTGGATACAAAACAATAGGCAAAGAATCAATGTAATAAAGAAAATACAATAAATAAAGCAAGAAATGATGGTGACCCTGCTCAAAAGAGCTTACAATCTACAACGGGATAGGGGTTACACAAGGTACAGGAGCTTATTACACTGATGGTCCAGGCATCTTGAGGAAGTGGGGCATAGGGCTAAGCTTACATGAATGGTCATCAGTCTGTGTAGACCTTTATGGTTTGGTGGAGTTTGTAGAGGAGTAATGTCCAGAGGATAGCCCATTCACTGTCTACAGTACAAAGGACTTCTATTAGGGAGTATGATAGGCCGCCTTAAAAAGATGCGTTTTTAGGGATCGTCTGAAGCCATGCAAGTTGTGGATAGTCCTGATTTCTTAGGGTAGAGAATTCCAGAGGATTGGTGCAGCTCTGGAGAAGTCTTGGAGCCGGGAGTGGGAGGATCGGATTATTGCAGATGTCAGTCGAAGGTCATTTGAGGAACATAGAGAACGGGTGGTGTGATAGACAGAGATGAGGGAGGAGATGTAGGGGGGTGCTGCACTGTGAAGAGAATGGGTGGGGTGATAGACAGAGATGAGGGAGGAGAGGTAGGGGGGTGCTGCACTGTGAAGAGAATGGGTGGGGTGATAGACAGAGATGAGGGAGGAGAGGTAGGGGGGCGCTGCACTGTGAAGAGGACAAGTGGGGTGATAGACAGAGATGAGGGAGGAGAGGTAGGGGGGCGCTGCACTGTGAAGAGCTTTGTGGGTGAGAAGAAGCAATTTGAATTTGATCCTGTAGTGTACGGGCAGCCAGTGCAATGACTGGTACAGAGCGGATCCTATACTGTATGGGCAGCCAGTGCAATGACTGGCACAGAGCGGATCCCATAGTGTATAGGCAGCCAGTGCAATGACTGTCACATAGCGGATCCTATAGTGTATAGGCAGCCAGTGCAATGACTGGTACAGAGTGGATCCTATAGTGTATAGGCAGCCAGTGCAATGACTGGCACAGAGTGGATCCTATAGTGTACGGGCAGCCAGTGCAATGACTGGCACAGAGCAGATCCTATAGTGTATAGGCAGCCAGTGTAATGACTGGCACAGAGCAGATCCTATAGTGTATAGGCAGCCAGTGCAATGACTGGCACAGAGCGGATCCCATAGTGTATAGGCAGCCAGTGCAATGACTGTCACATAGCGGATCCTATAGTGTATAGGCAGCCAGTGCAATGACTGGTACAGAGTGGATCCTATAGTGTATAGGCAGCCAGTGCAATGACTGGCACAGAGTGGATCCTATAGTGTATGGGCAGCCAGTGCAATGACTGGCACAGAGCAGATCCTATAGTGTATGGGCAGCCAGTGCAATGACTGGCACAGAGCAGATCCTATAGTGTATAGGCAGCCAGTGCAATGACTGGCACAGAGCAGATCCTATAGTGTATAGGCAGCCAGTGCAATGACTGGCACAGAGTGGATCCTATAGTGTATGGGCAGCCAGTGCAATGACTGGCACAGAGTGGATCCTATAGTGTATGGGCAGCCAGTGCAATGACTGGCACAGAGCGGATCCTATAGTGTATAGGCAGCCAGTGCAATGACTGGCACAGAGCAGATCCTATAGTGTATAGGCAGCCAGTGCAATGACTGGCACAGAGCAGATCCTATAGTGTATAGGCAGCCAGTGCAATGACTGGCACAGAGCGGATCCTATAGTGTATGGACAGCCAGTGCAATGACTGGCACAGAGTGGATCCTATAGTGTATGGGCAGCCAGTGCAATGACTGGCACAGAGTGGATCCTATAGTGTATGGGCAGCCAGTGCAATGACTGGCACAGAGCGGATCCTATAGTGTATAGGCAGCCAGTGCAATGACTGGCACAGAGCAGATCCTATAGTGTATAGGCAGCCAGTGCAATGACTGGCACAGAGCAGATCCTATAGTGTATAGGCAGCCAGTGCAATGACTGGCACAGAGCGGATCCTATAGTGTATGGACAGCCAGTGCAATGACTGGCACAGAGTGGATCCTATAGTGTATGGGCAGCCAGTGCAATGACTGGCACAGAGTGGATCCTATAGTGTATGGGCAGCCAGTGCAATGACTGGCACAGAGCGGATCCTATAGTGTATAGGCAGCCAGTGCAATGACTGGCACAGAGCAGATCCTATAGTGTATGGGCAGCCAGTGCAATGACTGGCACAGAGCAGATCCTATAGTGTATGGACAGCCAGTGCAATGATTGGCACAGAGCGGATCCTATAGTGTATAGGCAGCCAGTGCAATGACTGGCACAGAGCAGATCCTATAGTGTATGGGCAGCCAGTGCAATGACTGGCACAGAGCAGATCCTATAGTGTATGGGCAGCCAGTGCAATGACTGGCACAGAGCGGATTCTATAGTCTATAGGCAGCCAGTGCAATGACTGGCACAGAGCGGATCCTATAGTGTATAGGCAGCCAGTGCAATGACTGGCACAGAGTGGATCCTATAGTGTATGGGCAGCCAGTGCAATGACTGGCACAGAGTGGATCCTATAGTGTATGGGCAGCCAGTGCAATGACTGGCACAGAGCGGATCCTATAGTGTATAGGCAGCCAGTGCAATGACTGGCACAGAGCAGATCCTATAGTGTATAGGCAGCCAGTGCAATGACTGGCACAGAGCAGATCCTATAGTGTATAGGCAGCCAGTGCAATGACTGGCACAGAGCGGATCCTATAGTGTATGGACAGCCAGTGCAATGACTGGCACAGAGTGGATCCTATAGTGTATGGGCAGCCAGTGCAATGACTGGCACAGAGTGGATCCTATAGTGTATGGGCAGCCAGTGCAATGACTGGCACAGAGCGGATCCTATAGTGTATAGGCAGCCAGTGCAATGACTGGCACAGAGCAGATCCTATAGTGTATAGGCAGCCAGTGCAATGACTGGCACAGAGCAGATCCTATAGTGTATAGGCAGCCAGTGCAATGACTGGCACAGAGCGGATCCTATAGTGTATGGACAGCCAGTGCAATGACTGGCACAGAGTGGATCCTATAGTGTATGGGCAGCCAGTGCAATGACTGGCACAGAGTGGATCCTATAGTGTATGGGCAGCCAGTGCAATGACTGGCACAGAGCGGATCCTATAGTGTATAGGCAGCCAGTGCAATGACTGGCACAGAGCAGATCCTATAGTGTATGGGCAGCCAGTGCAATGACTGGCACAGAGCAGATCCTATAGTGTATGGACAGCCAGTGCAATGATTGGCACAGAGCGGATCCTATAGTGTATAGGCAGCCAGTGCAATGACTGGCACAGAGCAGATCCTATAGTGTATGGGCAGCCAGTGCAATGACTGGCACAGAGCAGATCCTATAGTGCAGTGATGGCGAACTCCAGGCCTCGAGTGCCGCACACAGTGCAGGTTTTCAGGATTTCCTTAGAGTTTGACAGTTGGTCATTTGATTGCCAACTGTCAAATGCAATGGAAATCCTGAAAACCTGCACTGTGTGCGGCACTCGAGGCCTGGAGTTCGCCATCACTGCTATAGTGTATGGGCAGCAGGCCCAGACTGGCAAGCAGGAGCATCGGGAGTTCTCCCGATGGGCCGTTGATTGTGGAGTGGGTGGGGCCTAGTGTCAGACTGGGCCATGGAGCAAGGAGTTTGTCCATTATGGACCATTCAGGGCCGACAGGTACACTGGTAACTTTGCATATTGAAATCACCAGCAGCCACATTATAATCTGTACAAGCCTCCAGACTGTGATATGGCTGCTGGTGATTGAAGTGCTGCACCACTAGCACCGTAGCCGCTGAGCAGGGATTATGAAGGGCCGAAGTCCCCGACCATGATCGCTGCTGGCTGGCATCCTCTCCTCCTCTCCCCTCCATTAGACAATCTAATCAGCTGTTGGAGGGAGAGGGGAGGGTTCTGTGAGGGGGGGTCGCGTCGCACCTCCATATGCCTCACACACAGGAAGCTGAATGACCCCGGAAGTAGCAGCTCTTGCACTTCTGGGTCATCATTCAGCTTCCTGTGTCAGAGGAGCTGCAGCTGCTTCAGTGTGTGAGGAGTGAGGTGACATCATCTCACCACACACTGCAGGATGTCACCACAGAGTGAGGAGGAGGAGGACGATCCCGGAGCTGAAGGACACAGGAGAAGGAGCAGGTGAGTGCACTGCTCCTGGACCTAAAGATGGGGGGATGGGGCAGGAGGGCTAATACTGCAGACTGGAGGGGGGGATGGGGCAGGAGGGCTAATACTGCAGGCTGGAGGGGGGGATGGGGCAGGAGGGCTAATACTGCAGGCTGGAGGGGGGGATGGGGCAGGAGGGCTAATACTGCAGGCTGGAGGGGGGGATGGGGCAGGAGGGCTAATACTGTAGGCTGGAGGGGGGATGGGGCAGGAGGGCTAATACTGCAGGCTGGAGGGGGATGGGGCAGGAGGGCTAATACTGCAGGCTGGAGGGGGGATGGGGCAGGAGGGCTAATACTGCAGACTGGAGGGGGGATGGGGCAGGAGGGCTAATACTGCAGACTGGAGGGGGGGATGGGGCAGGAGGGCTAATACTGCAGGCTGGAGGGGGGATGGGGCAGGAGGCTAATACTGCAGGCTGGAGGGGGGATGGGGCAGGAGGGCTAATACTGCAGGCTGGAGGGGGGATGGGGCAGGAGGGCTAATACTGCAGGCTGGAGGGGGGGATGGGGCAGGAGGGCTAATACTGCAGGCTGGAGGGGGGGATGGGGCAGGAGGGCTAATACTGCAGACTGGAGGGGGGGATGGGGCAGGAGGGCTAATACTGCAGGCTGGAGGGGGGATGGGGCAGGAGGGCTAATACTGCAGGCTGGAGGGGGGATGGGGCAGGAGGGCTAATACTGCAGGCTGGAGGGGGGGATGGGGCAGGAGGGCTAATACTGCAGGCTGGAGGGGGGGATGGGGCAGGAGGGCTAATACTGCAGACTGGAGGGGGGGATGGGGCAGGAGGGCTAATACTGCAGACTGGAGGGGGGATGGGGCAGGAGGGCTAATACTGCAGACTGGAGGGGGGATGGGGCAGGAGGGCTAATACTGCAGACTGGAGGGGGGGATGGGGCAGGAGGGCTAATACTGCAGACTGGAGGGGGGGATGGGGCAGGAGGGCTAATACTGCAGACTGGAGGGGGGATGGGGCAGGAGGGCTAATACTGCAGACTGGAGGGGGGGATGGGGCAGAAGGGCTAATACTGCAGACTGGAGGGGGATGGGGCAGGAGGGCTAATACTGCAGACTGGAGGGGGATGGGGCAGGAGGGCTAATACTGCAGACTGGAGGGGGGATGGGGCAGGAGGGCTAATACTGCAGACTGGAGGGGGGATGTGACAGTAAGACTTATGCTGCAGGCTGGAGGGGGATGGGGCAGGAGGGCTAATACTGCAGACTGGAGGGGGGATGGGGCAGGAGGGCTAATACTGCAGGCTGGAGGGGGGATGGGGCAGGAGGGCTAATACTGCAGGCTGGAGGGGGGATGTGACAGTAAGACTTATGCTGCAGGCTGGAGGGGGGATGGGGCAGGCAGGCTAATGCTACAGGCTGGGGGGGTGATGGGGAGGCTAATGCTGCAGGCTAGGATGTGGATGTTGAGGATAATGCTGCAGACTAGGGGGATTATGGGGAGGCTAATGCTACAGGCTGGGGGGATGATGGGGAGGCCAGTGCTGCAGGTTGGGGGAATTATGGAGCAGGAGGCTAATGCTGCAGGCTGGGGGGGATTATGGGGCAGGAGGGCTAATACTGCAGGCTGGGAGGAGATTATGGGGCAGGAGGGCTAATACTACAAGCTGGGGGGATGATGGGGAGGCTAATGCTACAGGCTGGGGGAATGATAGGAGGCTAATGCTGCAGGCTAGTAGGGGGATGATGGGCAAGAAGGCTAATGCTGCAGGCTGGAGGGAATGGTGCAAGAAGGCTAATGCTACAGAGGGGCAATTGGGCAGGAATGTTTATGCTATTGGCTGGGGATGACGGGGAGGCTGATGCTATTGGCTGGGGATGACGGGAGCTGATGCTATTGGCTTGGGAATGATGGGGAGGCTGATGCTATGGCTTGGGATGATGGGGAGGCTGATGCTATGGGCTTGGGATGATGGGGAGGCCGATGCTATGGGCTGGGATGATGGGAGGCCGATGCTAGGGCTGGGATGATGGGGAGGCCGATGCTATGGCTGGGATGATGGGGAGGCCGATGCTATGGGCTGGGGATGATGGGGAGGCCGATGCTATGGGCTGGGGATGATGGGGAGGCCGATGCTATGGGCTGGGGATGATGAGGAGGTTGATGCTGTAGACTGGGGATGATGGGGAGGCTGATGCTATGGGCTTGGGATGATGGGGAGGCCGATGCTATGGGCTGGGGATGATGGGAAGGCTGATGCTGTAGACTGGGGATGATGGGGAGGCTGATGCTATGGGCTGGGGATGATGGGGAGGCTGATGCTATGGGCTGGGATGATGGGGAGGCCGATGCTATGGGCTGGAGATGATGGGAAGGCTGATGCTGTAGACTGGGGATGATGGGGAGGCTGATGCTATGGGCTGGGGATGATGGGGAGGCCGATGCTATGGGCTGGGGATGATGGGGAGGCCGATGCTATGGGCTGGGGATGATGGGGAGGCCGATGCTATGGGCTGGGGATGATGGGGAGGCCGATGCTATGGGCGGGGGATGATGGGGAGGCCGATGCTATGGGCTGGGGATGATGGGGAGGCCGATGCTATGGGCTGGGGATGATGAGGAGGTTGATGCTGTAGACTGGGGATGATGGGAGGCTGATGCTATGGCTTGGGATGATGGGGAGGCCGATGCTATGGGCTGGGGATGATGGGGAGGCCGATGCTATGGGCTGGGGATGATGGGAGAGGCCGATGCTATGGGCTGGAGATGATGGGAAGGCTGATGCTGTAGACTGGGATGATGGGAGGCTGATGCTATGGCTGGGGATGATGGGGAGGCTGATGCTATGGGCTGGGGATGATGGGGAGGCCGATGCTATGGGCTGGGGATGATGGGGAGGCCGATGCTATGGGCTGGGGATGATGGGGAGGCCGATGCTATGGGCTGGGGATGATGGGGAGGCCGATGCTATGGGCTGGGGATGATGGGAGGCCGATGCTATGGGCTGGGATGATGAGGAGGTTGATGCTGTAGACTGGGGATGATGGGAGGCTGATGCTAGGCTGGGGATGATGGGGAGGCCGATGCTATGGGCTGGGGATGATGGGGAGGCCGATGCTATGGGCTGGGGATGATGGGGAGGCCGATGCTATGGGCTGGGGATGATGGGGAGGCCGATGCTATGGGCTGGGGATGATGGGGAGGCCGATGCTATGGGCTGGGGATGATGGGGAGGCCGATGCTATGGGCTGGGGATGATGGGGAGGCCGATGCTATGTGGCTGGGGGATGATGGGAGAGGCCGATGCTATGGGCTGGGGATGATGGGGAGGCCGATGCTATGGGCTGGGGATGATGGGGAGGCCGATGCTATGGGCTGGGGATGATGGGGAGGCCGATGCTATGGGCTGGGGATGATGGGGAGGCCGATGCTATGGGCTGGGGATGATGATGAGGTTGATGCTGTAGACTGGGGATGATGGGGAGGCTGATGCTATGGGCTGGGGATGATGGGGAGGTTGATGCTATGGGCTGGGGATGATGGGGAGGCCGATGCTATGGGCTGGGGATGATGGGGAGGCCGATGCTATGGGCTTGGGATGATGGGGAGGCCGATGCTATGGGCTGGGGATGATGGGGAGGCCGATGCTATGGGCTGGGGATGATGGGGAGGCCGATGCTATGGGCTGGGGATGATGGGGAGGCCGATGCTATGGGCTGGGGATGATGGGGAGGAAGGGTAATGCTTTAGACTGGGGATAAGGGGTCATATTACTGTAGACGGGGCTATTACTATAAAAAAAAGTTTTTAGAGTAGCGTTTATCATATGCTAGGGTTATGAGGTGGCTATTACTGTAGATTAGGGCAGAGAGGGGCTTTTACTGTAGACAGGGGTTAGGGGGTCTTACAGAGTGAGGGATAATGCAAGGGACAAAATAGATGGAGGACAATGTGCAGGGCTCAGTGTGAAATGGAGCAATGTAAGGGACTCAGTATGAAGAGTGGGACAGTGTGGGGGTCTCGGCATTAGGCGTGAGGTAGAGTGGTGGTCTGTGTATGGAGGGGAGACAGTGTGAGGGGTTTCATTATTGAGAAGGAGCAGCATTGGGGTTACAGTATAGAGGGAGGCAGTGAGGGCGCAGTATGGAGTTGGGACAACATGAGTGGGACATTGTGAAGAAGGAGCAGCGTGATGTGGGGACAGTGTGGAGATCATAGTTCATAATTGAGGAATGTGTGGTAGGTATAATTTACTAGCTGGGTGCCCGATGCACAATGCATCGGGACTCTAGCAGAGCGAGTCTCTGACTCGCAATGGCCGCTTCGCGGCCAATGCTTCGCGCTGCTAAGGCGACTCGCCATGCCCGCTGCGCGGGCATAGCGAGTCGCCTTAGAACTGCTCGCAATGGCCGCTGCGCGGCCAATGCTTCGGGCGTATCCACATGACCACACTGACTCGCAGCGTGAGCGGACTCAAAAGGGGCAAAAATCCCATTCGTGATTATATAATTTATAAGGGGCACAGTGTGGAGATTATTAGGGGTCAGTGTGACGGTCATACTACACAAGGGTGGATGGTGTGTTGGTATTATTTTATAGGTGAGGCTAGTGTGGAGGCCATGTACCGTAAAAGGGGCAGTGAGGTGAGGAGTAATTCTTTATTTGCAGGGGCACAGCATAGGGCTTATTTAAGACACAGCATGGGTGGTTATTTTTTATTCAGGAGCATTATAATGACAACTAGATGGCGGCCCGATTCTAAAGAATCGGGTAGTCTAGAATCCATATATAGTTTATTTACTAATAGTTACGGGAGTGCGGTGAAATGAATTGTGTGTATACAGGCGGCTCTGTGGGTAGCAGAGTATATGGTGGCTCAGTGGTTAGCAGTGAGTGCGGTGGCTCAGTGGTTAGCAGTGAGTGCGGTGGCTCAGTGGTTAGCAGTGAGTGCGGTGGCTCAGTGGTTAGCAGTGAGTGCGGTGGCTCAGTGGTTAGCAGTGAGTGCGGTGGCTCAGTGGTTAGCAGTGAGTGCGGTGGCTCAGTGGTTAGCAGTGAGTGCGGTGGCTCAGTGGTTAGCAGTGAGTGCGGTGGCTCAGTGGTTAGCAGTGAGTGCGGTGGCTCAGTGGTTAGCAGTGAGTGCGGTGGCTCAGTGGTTAGCAGTGAGTGCGGTGAGATTGGTCAGCGCAGCGGCGTGGGCAGAGTGGTCAGCGCAGCGGCGTGGGCAGAGGACAGGGGGCAGAGGACAGGGGGCAGAGGACAGGGGGCAGAGGACAGGGGGCAGAGGACAGGGGGCAGAGGACAGGGGGCAGAGGACAGGGGGCAGAGGACAGGGGGCAGAGGACACAGAGGGGCAGAGGACACAGAGGGGGCAGAGGACACAGAGGGGGCAGAGGACACAGAGGGGGCAGAGGACACAGAGGGGGCAGAGGACACAGAGGGGGCAGAGGACACAGAGGGGGCAGAGGACACAGAGGGGGCAGAGGACAGGGGGCAGAGGACGCAGAGGGGGCAGAGGACGCAGAGGACATGGGGCAGAGGACACAGAGGGGGCAGAGGACACAGAGGGGGCAGAGGACAGGGGGCAGAGGACAGGGGGCAGAGGACAGGGGCAGAGGACAGGGGGCAGAGGACACAGAGGGGGCAGAGGGGCAGAGGACACAGGGGGCAGAGGGGGCAGAGGACGCAGAGGGGGCAGAGGACGCAGAGGGGGCAGAGGACAGGGGGCAGAGGACAGGGGGCAGAGGACAGGGGGCAGAGGACAGGGGGCAGAGGACAGGGGCAGAGGACAGGGGGCAGAGGACAGGGGGCAGAGGACAGGGGGCAGAGGACAGGGGGCAGAGGACAGGGGGCAGAGGACAGGGGGCAGAGGGGGCAGAGGACGCAGAGGGGGCAGAGGACGCAGAGGGGGCAGAGGACGCAGAGGGGGCAGAGGACGCAGAGGGGGCAGAGGACGCAGAGGGGGCAGAGGACGCAGAGGGCGCAGAGGGGGCAGAGGACGCAGAGGGGGCAGAGGACAGGGGGCAGAGGACAGGGGGCAGAGGACAGGGGGCAGAGGACAGGGGGCAGAGGGGGCAGAGGACAGGGGCAGAGGGGCAGAGGACAGGGGGCAGAGGGGGCAGAGGACAGGGGGCAGAGGGGGCAGAGGACGCAGAGGACAGGGGAAGAGGACACAGAGGGGGCAGAGGACGCAGAGGACACAGAGGGGCAGAGGACAGGGGGCAGAGGACAGGGGGCAGAGGACAGGGGGCAGAGGACAGGGGCAGAGGACAGGGGGCAGAGGACAGGGGGCAGAGGACAGGGGGCAGAGGACGCAGAGGGGGCAGAGGACGCAGAGGACAGGGGCAGAGGACAGGGGGCAGAGGACACAGAGGGGGCAGAGGATGCAGAGGACAGGGGGCAGAGGACAGGGGGCAGAGGACAGGGGGCAGAGGACACAGAGGGGGCAGAGGACACAGAGGGGGCAGAGGACACAGAGGGGGCAGAGGACACAGAGGGGGCAGAGGACGCAGAGGGGGCAGAGGGGGCAGAGGACACAGAGGGGGCAGAGGACACAGAGGGGGCAGAGGACGCAGAGGACAGGGGGAAGAGGACACAGAGGGGGCAGAGGACGCAGAGGACACAGAGGGGGCAGAGGACAGGGGCAGAGGACAGGGGGCAGAGGACGCAGAGGACACAGAGGGGGCAGAGGACGCAGAGGACAGGGGGCAGAGGACACAGAGGGGGCAGAGGACACAGAGGGGGCAGAGGACACAGAGGGGGCAGAGGATGCAGAGGACGGGGCAGAGGACAGGGGCAGAGGACGCAGAGGGGGCAGAGGACGCAGAGGGGGCAGAGGACGCAGAGGGGGCAGAGGGGCAGAGGACGCAGAGGGGCAGAGGGGGCAGAGGGGGCAGAGGACGCAGAGGGGGCAGAGGACACAGGGGGCAGAGGACACAGGGGGCAGAGGACACAGAGGGGGCAGAGGACGCAGAGGACAGGGGGCAGAGGACACAGAGGGGGCAGAGGACGCAGAGGACAGGGGGCAGAGGACAGGGGGCAGAGGACGCAGAGGACAGGGGGCAGAGGACGCAGAGGACAGGGGGCAGAGGACGCAGAGGACAGGGGGCAGAGGACGCAGAGGACAGGGGGCAGAGGACGCAGAGGACAGGGGCAGAGGACGCAGAGGACAGGGGGCAGAGGACGCAGAGGACAGGGGGCAGAGGACACAGAGGACACAGAGGACGCAGAGGACAGGGGGCAGAGGACACAGAGGGGGCAGAGGACACAGAGGGGGCAGAGGACACAGAGGGGGCAGAGGACACAGAGGGGGCAGAGGACACAGAGGGGGCAGAGGACGCAGAGGGGGCAGAGGACACAGAGGGGGCAGAGGACCTGTTAATCCCTTGCAGCCCGGCTCTCACCTCTGCTGCCCCTCATGTCCCCGGTGTTGAGCGCAGTGTCCCCCGGTGTCAGCAGTGCGGAGCTGTGGAGACTGCGCTGTGCAGCATGATCCCGGGTGTCAGCCGCCTCCTGTCAGTGCAGCTACCCCCCCGGCTGCCATGTGCTGCCGCTGCCACCTCCTCACTGCCCGGGCACCCGGGAATGTGTGTGCGGAGAGCGGGGAGGAGCCGGCCGCACACACTGGAGGCTCGGCTGTAACCCCTGCACTGCCGGGCGCCTCCTCCTGACAGTGTACTGATGTGTGGAGCAGGGGCTGAGGACATGATACATGAGGGGCGGCCTCTGGGCAGACAGCAATGGCAGAGGGTGGAGGGGAGAGGCTGCAGGACACACGGAACTTCCGAGGTCGGAACTTCCTGTGCCGCTGCCTGTAGCCGGGGGCAGCCAGGCTACAGTGCACTGGATGAGCCTGGGCGACGACCATCACGGAAGTAGGCGTGGCCTTTTCCGGATGTGGCCTTCGGGTTTTATATATAAGATGTTATTTTTTTAAGGGCATCATCTCGGGATGTGCTGCAGAAGATCGGAGAAGAGGGAAACCTGCGTAGACGAGCTGTGGATGTGAAATCATTATGGAGTCGGGCACGTGACAGAACAACGATTGGTGAGTATATTATGACAGAGACCTTAAACTACACTAACATTTACACAGATTTAGGGGGCTTTTTTAAATATTTGCAGAAACATCTATTTTATTTAATATTCAAATGAGGGTGCTTTGTTGCATCGTTTCGCCCTCATATTTGTACATTAAAGCATGTCTTTTGTCTTTATTGACAGCACTCCGTTAGTAAGTGAGTGTCTAAAATCGGCTTGGCACAGTACCACTTCTCCTGTCCTGTATACTGGGTGTAATCCTCAGTATCTGTATTATTCTGTAGATATACACACTGCACAGCACCACTTCTCCTGTCCTGTATACTGGGTGTAGTCCTCAGTATCTGTATTATTCTGTATATATACACTGCACAGTACCACTTCTCCTGTCCTGTATACTGGGTGTAATCCTCAGTATCTGTATTATTCTGTATATATACACTGCACAGTACCACTTCTCCTGTCCTGTATACTGGGTGTAATCCTCAGTATCTGTATTATTCTGTAGATATACACACTGCACAGCACCACTTCTCCTGTCCTGTATACTGGGTGTAGTCCTCAGTATCTGTATTATTCTGTATATATACACTGCACAGTACCACTTCTCCTGTCCTGTATACTGGGTGTAATCCTCAGTATCTGTATTATTCTGTATATATACACTGCACAGTACCACTTCTCCTGTCCTGTATACTGGGTGTAATCCTCAGTATCTGTATTATTCTGTATATATACACTGCACAGTACCACGTCTCCTGTCCTGTATACTGGGTGTAATCCTCAGTATCTGTATTATTCTGTCTATATACACGGCACAGTACCACTTCTCCTGTCCTGTATACTGGGTGTAATCCTCAGTATCTGTATTATTCTGTATATATACACTGCACAGTACCACTTCTCCTGTCAAGTTTACTGGGTGTAATCCTCACTATCTGTATTATTCTGTATATATACACTGCACAGTACCACTTCTCCTGTCCTGTATACTGGGTGTAATCCTCAGTATCTGTATTATTCTGTATATATACACTGCACAGTGCCACTTCTCCTGTCCTGTATACTGGGTGTAACCCTCAGTATCTGTATTATTCTGTATATATACACTGCACAGTACCATTTCTCCTGTCCTATATACTGGGTGTAACCCTCAGTATCTGTATTATTCTGTATATATACACTGCACAGTACCACTTCTCCTGTCCTGTATACTGGGTGTAATCCTCAGTATCTGTATTATTCTGTATATATACACTGCACAGTGCCACTTCTCCTGTCCTGTATACTGGGTGTAATCCTCAGTATCTGTATTATTCTGTATATATACACTGCACAGCACCACTTCTCCTGTCCTGTATACTGGGTGTAATCCTCAGTATCTGTATTATTCTGTATATATACACTGCACAGTACCACTTCTCCTGTCCTGTATACTGGGTGTAATCCTCAGTATCTGTATTATTCTGTATATATACACTGCACAGTACCATTTCTCCTGTCCTGTATACTGGGTGTAACCCTCAGTATCTGTATTATTCTGTATATATACACTGCACAGTACCACTTCTCCTGTCCTGTATACAGGGTGTAATCCACAGTGTCTGTATTATTCTGTATATATACACTCCACAGTACCACTTCTCCTGTCCTGTATACTGGGTGTAATCCTCAGTATCTGTATTATTCTGTATATATACACTGCACAGTACCACTTCTTCTGTCCTGTATACAGGGTGTAATCCACAGTGTCTGTATTATTCTGTATATATACACTGCACAGTACCACTTCTCCTGTCCTGTAAACTGGGTGTAATCCTCAGTATCTGTATTATTCTGTATATATACACTGCACAGTACCATTCTCCTGTCCTGTATACTGGGTGTAATCCTCAATATCTGTATTATTCTGTATATATACACTGCACAGTACCACTTCTTCTGTCCTGTATACAGGGTGTAATCCACAGTGTCTGTATTATTCTGTATATATACACTGCACAGTACCACTTCTCCTGTCCTGTAAACAGGGTGTAATCCTCAGTATCTGTATTATTCTGTATATACACTGCACAGTACCACTTCTCCTGTCCTGTATACTGGGTGTAATCCTCAGTATATGTATTATTCTGTATATATACACTGCACAGTACCACTTCTCCTGTCCTGTATACTGGGTGTAATCCTCAGTATCTGTATTATTCTGTATATATACACTGCACAGTACCACTTCTCCTGTCCTGTATACTGGGTGTAATCCTCAGTATCTGTATTATTATGTATATATACACTGCACAGTACCACTTCTCCTGTCCTGTATACTGGGTGTAATCCTCAGTATCTGTATTATTCTGTATATATACGCTGCACAGTACCACTTCTCCTGTCCTGTATACTGGGTGTAATCCTCAGTATCTGTATTATTCTGTATAAATACACTGCACAGTACCACTTCTTCTGTCCTGTTGTCAGAGGTGGTATTGGACTTTGATTTTCAGCATTTACGGTAATTGTTGTTTAAATTAATTATCCCCAATATGGGAGTCATCACTTCTCTTCTGTACAGGTGACGACTGTCCCATTACTATGGATCTGACCGCTGGGACCCCACAATCCTGAGAAATGTGGCTTTGTAGATCACCATGTAAATGGAGCTGCGGTTGATTATTCCCTCTGCTGCACCATTCACATGTGGCTCTTCAGATAACTCCTGTAACAAAAAGTGATGTGGCCAATGCAACGTAAAAGCAAAACTCACAGATCGGGGCTGATGGGTGATATAGTATGTGGGCTGGTGAGGCTTGTTTTCCAGGGCTGATTTTTGGTCCCAGTCCGGCCCTGCCTGTGATGATGTCATGACCATGTGACCTGTGTGGGAGGAGTCAGCGTTTGACGCAGCAGGGTGCAAAGAAAAAGCTGGAGAAGATGGAGGATCGTGTGACAGGTGATGAGGGAAGATGGGAGATATGGAGGACAGACTGTGGGGGTACGGGCTGTGTGGTGTGGGGGTACGGGCTGTGTGATGTGTGGGGTACAGGCTGTGTGATGTGTGGGTACGGGCTGTGTGATTGGGGGTACGGGCTGTGTGGTGTGGGGGTACGGGCTGTGTGGTGTGGGGGTACGGGCTGTGTGGTGTGGGGGTACGAGCTGTGTGATGTGGGGGTACAGGCTGTGTGGTGTGGGGGTACAGGCTGTGTGATGTGAGGGTACAGGCTGTGTGATGTGGGGGTACGGGCTGTGTGGTGTGGGGGTACGGGCTGTGTGATGTGTGGGGTACGGGCTGTGTGGTGTGGGGGTACAGGCTGTGTGGTGTGGGGGTACGGGCTGTGTGGTGTGGGGGTACGGGCTGTGTGGTGTGGGGGTACGGGCTGTGTGATGTGTGGGGGTACGGGCTGTGTGATGTGTGGGGGTACGGGCTGTGTGATGTGTGGGGGTACGGGCTGTGTGGGGGTACGGGCTGTGTGGGGGTACGGGCTGTGTGGGGGTACGGGCTGTGTGGGGGTACGGGCTGTGTGGGGGTACGGGCTGTGTGGGGGTACGGGCTTGTGTGGGGGTACGGGCTGTGTGGGGGTACGGGCTGTGTGGGGGTGTACGGGCTGTGTGATGTGTGGGGGTACGGGCTGTGTGATGTGTGGGGGTACGGGCTGTGTGATGTGTGGGGGTACGGGCTGTGTGATGTGTGGGGGTACGGGCTGTGTGATGTGTGGGTACAGGCTGTGGGGTACGGGCTGTGTGATGTGTGGGGGTACGGGCTGTGTGATGTGTGGGGTACGGGCTGTGTGAGGGTACGGGCTGTGTGAGGGTACGGGCTGTGTGTGAGGGTACGGGCTGTGTGGGGGTACGGGCTGTGTGGGGGTACGGGCTGTGTGATGTGTGGGGGTACGGGCTGTGTGATGTGTGGGGGTACGGGCTGTGTGATGTTTGGGTACGGGCTGTGTGATGTGGGGGTACAGGCTGTGGGGTACGGGCTGTGTGATGTGGGGGTACGAGCTGTGTGAGGGTAAATTATAGAGGAGGTACCATGTGTAAAGGAACCATATGTAGAGGGGGTAGAGTGAGGAGGGGCATGAAAGTTGTTGACCGTATGGGGCCATTGTCCATATCGCAGGTACATTGGTAGTACAGACAGCGGATAGGCCATGGTTTAGATGGGGGGATAGTTTGAAGGATATTTTCATAAGGAAAAACAGTGATGCAGCTGTAGTTTGTGGAGGAGGGAGGTGTCACAGTATATGAAGGGGACAGTAAGGAGGGCATGTGTAGTGAGAGACAGTGTGGGGAGGGGGGGGGGCACTTTTTGGGCAGGGAATATAGTGGGGCAAATATTTATTCAAGTGTATAACAGAGAAGGGGAGAGGATGAAGGCCGCTAACTGATTAATTGCACACCTGCGCCCATCAGGAACCGATCCGCCAGGAAGAGCGCTGGTCCGGGGCTGCATGAAGATAAATCACATAGAGGAAATCCAGCAAATTGATGTTACAATGTAAAACATCGACTTTATTAGCAAAAGTAAAAAGCTTCACGTCCACAGAGGCAGCCGACGTCACGACCGACGTCACGACCGACGTCACGACCGACGTCACGACCGACGTCACGACCGACGTCACGACCGACGTCACGACCGACGTCACGACCGACGACACAACCGACGACACAACCGACGTCACCACCGACGCATTTCAACCATTAGGCCTTACTCATGAAGACCATGACCCAACGATGGAAACGTGTCGGTTGTGACGTCGGTTGTGACGTCGGTTGTGACGTCGGTTGTGACGTCGGTTACCTCTGTAGATGTGAAGATTTTTACTTGTGCTGATAAAGTCGACATTTTAAATTGTAACATGGATTTGCTGGATTTCCTCTATCTGAGATATTTAGGTACACAATATAAGGCTGATGTAGTGTACGGCATAGGCAGATATTTCTTATTTAGGGTAATTATATTGATGCTGTTATTTCTAAGGTCATTGTGCAGGAATGTGCCGCAGAAGAGCAGAGAGGCTGGAAGTCTTCAGAGACGAGCTGTGGATGTGAAGTCGTCATGGTGTCTGAACCAGATGAAGAACAATCGGATGAGCCAAATCCAATCAGAGAAAAAGTCAACCAATCAGGTACCTGGATCTAAGGGAGCGTTTATACTGGACAATTGACGCTTCTAAATGAACGCCGGCCTGTTATATGCAGCTGATCATCAGTCGTTTAATAGCCTTTGACTGCAGACTTGTGAATCCTCATCATGCGCACTGTGTGCTATCAGGGTGTCGGTGGTGAGAGCGGGCTGTCATGTGACCACAGCGGTGTGATTTGCACACTTCTGGCCACATTCTGGCTAGATGTACACGGCCTGGCTTCACTTACATCACAAGACAAACCTGGACAACCCCTTTAATGTGCTCCTCCTGTGCACAAGTTATAATATTGTTCTCGGCAGCACATGTCTATGCAGGACTGTGCTGCAGAGAACAATGAGCTTATAACGTGTTTCACCCAATGGACAAACGTTTTGCTCGTGCACCAGGTGATTAGCAGCCTGTGTTGTGTAAATGCACCATAAGGAGTACTTTTATGTTCAGATAGTGGTTCAGCATTCATGTAGTGGCTCCATTAGGGCGTTCGTCCTAGCCCCTGCAAAACAGCATTTGATTGTAGATGCTGATAGGGACATTGACTATAATGATGCAGATAGTCACCGTGTGCTCCGTCCACCATCAGTTTTGTCCACAAGACAATCAAGCAGGCGTCTGATTAGCTCCACATTTATTTTGCAGCAGGACACCAAGCCCAAATGTACAGCCAATGTCATTAAAGGGGTTGTCAACTAGGGTATATGACCAAAAATGATATCTGACAGCTCACTGTGACTCCATCTGTATCATTACTGTGAATGGCCCCACCAGCACATTCTCCTGAATCCCTGATAGGGTGCAACACTATAGTTGTAAACATGATTACCTGGTTAGGAACCCATAGAGAATAACTGGCAGTTTCTACCAAATGTACAAAGGTATTGTGAAGTAGAATGTACTAACAGCTATTAATTGTGCTATGTATACATAATGCCATCTCTTTTAAGATGCATATGGTTATATGTGTATCTGCATAAATGTATTGATCATTGTTCTGGTGGTGTACTCATGTACTGATGATAGTTTTAGTGATGTAGTCATTTACTGATGGTGGTTCTGGTGATGTACTCATGTAATGGTAATGGTTCTGGTGATGTGGTCATTTAGTGATGGTGATTCTTGTGTTGTACTCCTGTATTGATGGTGGATCGGGTGATTTGTTAATTTACTGATTAAGGTTCTGATGATATATTCCTGTACTGATGAAGCTTCTGGTGTTGTTGTATTAATCAGTCTGGGCTCACACCAGATGACAATGCTGCAAATAAACATACAATACATTGTGTGTAATACACATAGCCGGCCTTTCCTATGTGCGAGTGGAGCGGTCACTCAGGACTCTGCCCCCCTGAGCCTGCGCAGGGTCCTCCATGTTCAATGTGCCCCCCTGAGCCTGCACAGTGTCCTCCATGTTCACTCTGCCCCCCCTGAGCCTGTGCACTGTCCTCCATGTCTGCTCTGCCCCCCCTGAGCCTGCACAGTGTCCTCCATGTCCGCTCTGCCCCCCTGAGCCTGCACAGTGTCCTCCATGTTCACTCTGCCCCCCCTGAGCCTGTGCACTGTCCTCCATGTCTGCTCTGCCCCCCCTGAGCCTGCACAGTGTCCTCCATGTCTGCTCTGCCCCCCTGAGCCTGCACAGTGTCCTCCATGTCTGCTCTGCCCCCCCTGAGCCTGCGCACTGTCCTCCATGTCTGCTCTGCACCCCTGAGCCTGCACAGTGTCCTCCATGTCTGCTCTGCCCCCCCCTGAGCCTGCACAGTGTCCTCCATGTCCGCTCTGCCCCCTGAGCCTGAGCCTGCGCAGTGTTGTATGAAGCCAGGTGCAGACATTTGCACTGCATTCATCACGGGAGGCAGAGATGTGCAGAGCTGGCGGTGCTGTTGCTCTTGTAAACCATGTCACTCACAGCCACAGGGGCATGATACCATTAGTGGGAGCACTCAGGCTCGGGTCTGATTTGTGTTATCATATAAGCTGACGAATCCATCAAAAACGTAGTCTCTGGCAGGCGCAGCGCATAGCGTTAACGGCATGTAACGCTATACACCGGCTGTCTGTTTGTCTCTGTGGATAGATGAAGCACAGCGCCGCCGGCTCCACAGGAAAACGCTGCAAACCGTGTCCTGTGCGCTCTGCAATAGAGCGTATGATCCTTGTGTGTGGAGCTGGCGGCTGCGCGAGGCGTCAGGTATCCATAGAGACAAACAGACAGCCGGTGCATAGCATTACACGCCATTAACGCTGTGCGCTGCGCCTGCCAGAGACTACGTTTATGACGGATTTGTCATCTTATATGCTGACACATATAACCAGATAAAGAATAACGGCAGTTCCTACACAATGCTTGTATATAAATGCAATCACTTTTATTATTTGTTTGGAAAACCATCACACATGATGAAACTCTTCCCCATAAAAACAACTCCAGACAGCATGAGTGCAGGTATACATTCACAATTACAAGTTACAGGTTATGTTCCATTTCAGACACTATCAACACTTAGTCTGCACAGGAGGGGATATATTGAAATCACCACTATGTCTGCTGACACCTAAGCCTGTCCTGAGAGACAGGGATGCACCAGACATACACAATACCATTATTACCCCTCACATATTGCAATTGTGCCCAGTAACAGAGTGTCCATACCGCACCACAGTGCCCAGCACCTCAACGTTTCGCTCACTGCTTCGTCAGGAGGTGCTGGGGCAGTGTGGTGGTCACCTTAAGTAGTCCAGTCCATTAGTTGTCCCGTTTTTCAGCTGTACATCGGCGCACGATGTCCGCGAGTGGCCGCATCCGCCCGCGCCTCGGCGTCCCGGAAGTGCCGATTACGGCTAATACCATTGGACGCCAGGGGCATGTGAGGAGGCGGAGACATCGCCCACACCACGCGCACACAGCTGCGGGCTTAGCACCATTGTAAGTATGGGCAACTGCCCATACTCCATATACCACTACTAGTTTGTTTTAAATTTTCCCTCCATCTATTGCACCCTTGCCTGAAGGCGATATTAGTCGCTATATTGTCAACCATAATGCTTTTAGCACACTATTGTGTGCAGTCAATATCATAAATGTATACATGAACATCTATGGGCATTAATCACATCAGATCCTCCTGACAAGACGGCAGCGTGGTACTGGGCAGTACTGAGCAGCAATCTCCACTTGTGATGCAGCATGGCACTTGGATCCCATATGGTTTTCATGTCAGGGGCAAACATATGGACTACTACAACATAAGAATAAAAAAGATACAGTTAAAAACAGTGACCACCAAAGTGAACCACAATGACATGTTCGGTGTGGCCAGCGTCGGTGGCCCTAATCAAATGATCAATTATATATATAGATGTATACGCTGTTTATTTAGACTTTACTACACAGTATTCGTTGCATTACAGGACAAATATACAATCACTGCTCATTGATCTCATTATAAGAATGATTTGAATGAGATGGCATCATTGAGGCCTCCCGGTTTCGTCGTTTCTAACAGGGTGATCCACTTCACCTCTTTTTGTGCAAGTACTTGCTTTAAATTGCCCCCCCTCACCCCCAGATGCACTCTATCTATCCCCCTAAATTTCAGCAGTCGCCAGTTGCAGTTATGGGCCTCCTTAAAATGCCGCGGGATGTTTTTCAGGGCCGCTATTTCCTCATCAGTGGTGGCCTCCGCCGCCTTTCTGATATCCCTAAGATGTTCCAGAACTCTTACCCGCAATTCGCGGGACGTCATCCCCACGTATATGAGTTCACAGGGGCATTTTGCCCAATAGACAACCCCACTCGTGCGGCAGTTGATTGTTGTACAATTTTAAACCTTTTACTTCCATTATAGTTGTGGAACTCGAAAACACGCTCCACCTGGGTGCAAACTCCGCAGTCACCACACGGAAAGGTTCCCCACCTCGCTCCTCTAGCATTTCCCAGGAAAGTGGATGGTGGCGGCACATATAAGCTACGTACCACCATATCCTTAAGATTTTTAGATCTACGTGGCGTGATTGATGGATACTTAGAAAGAGCCCCCGTCAGATCTGTATCTGTATGCAGGATCGGCCAGTATCTTCCTATCACCTCAACCATCTCCCTCCACTCTGAATGATATGGGGGGATGAGTCTCACCTGATCATCAGTTTTTCTTCTCACAGGTTTTAAGACATGGTCACGTGACGTCCTCTTCGCCCGTTCATACCCACTCTCTATTGGACCCATTCTGTAATGGCGAGACATAAAGCGGTTTTTAAGTGTCTTGGCTTCTTCCTCAAACAACCTGTCTGAAGAACATATTCTTCTAGCCCTTAAAAAGTGACCTGTGGGGATTGATCTTATCACCTGCGCCGGATGTGACTGACCTGTGGGGATTGATCTTATCACCTGTGCCGGATGTGACTGACCTGTGGGGATTGATCTTATCACCTGCGCCGGATGTGACTGACCTGTGGGGATTGATCTTATCACCTGTGCCGGATGTGACTGACCTGTGGGGATTGATCTTATCACCTGTGCCGGATGTGACTGACCTGTGGGGATTGATCTTATCACCTGTGCCGGATGTGACTGACCTGTGGGGATTGATCTTATCACCTGTGCCGGATGTGAACTGACCTGTGGGGATTGATTTTATCACCTGTGCCGGATGTGACTGACCTTGGGGATTGATCTTATCACCTGTGCCGGATGTGACTGACCTGTGGGGATTGATCTTATCACCTGTGCCGGATGTGACTGACCTGTGGGGATTGATCTTATCACCTGTGCCGGATGTCACTGACCTGTGGGGATTGATCTTATCACCTGCGCCGGATGTGACTGACCTGTGGGGATTGATCTTATCACCTGTGCCGGATGTGACTGACCTGTGGGATGATCTTATCACCTGTGCCGGATGTACTGACCTGTGGGGATTGATCTTATCACCTGCGCCGGATGTGACTGACCTGTGGGGATTGATCTTATCACCTGTGCCGGATGTGACTGACCTGTGGGGATTGATCTTATCACCTGCGCCGGATGTGACTGACCTGTGGGGATTGATCTTATCACCTGCGCCGGATGTGAATGACCTGTGGGGATTGATCTTATCACCTGCGCCGGATGTGACTGACCTGTGGGGATTGATCTTATCACCTGTGCCGGATGTGACTGACCTGTGGGGATTGATCTTATCACCTGTGCCGGATGTGACTGACCTGTGGGGATTGATCTTATCACCTGTGCCGGATGTGACTGACCTGTGGGGATTGATCTTATCACCTGTGCCGGATGTGACTGACCTGTGGGGATTGATCTTATCACCTGCGCCGGATGTGACTAACCTGTGGGGATCGATCTTATCACCTGCGCCGGATGTGACTGACCTGTTCACCGCTGTGTTTTTTCGAAAGATATTCGTGGAGACCGACCCATCACCTTCTTTACTCACTCTGACATCAAGGAACTCTATGGAATCAGTACTGTAGACATAAGTGAGTTTTATATTACGTCTGTTATTATTCGCGACATCATGATGCTCTCAGGTTTTCCAGACCTCCCTGCCACACCAGAAAGATATCATCGATAAATCTGACCCACATGGGTACAGCACATGTACTGTTATCAGGGAAATCAATGGACCGCTCCCAGAGCCCCAGGAAGAGGCACGCGTACGAGGGCGCACAAGACGCCCCCATCGCTGTGCCCCTCTCCTGGAGATAGAAGCGGTCCTTGAAAACAAAGTAATTGTGAGTCAAGATATATCGAACTAATGTGACAAGGAGGTCTCTCAAGTCTCTCTCCAGATCGGTTGTCCTCAAAAAGAAATCCACCACTTCTATGCCGTCCTCATGTCCAATGGACGTGTATAGCGACTCTACGTCCGCCGTCACCATCACCACATTGGCCCCCAACCGAAGATCCTGTAATTTTACAAGAAAGTCAGTTGAGTCCCTGATGTAGGACGGCAACGTGCGGACGAGAGGCTTGAGATAATAGTCAAGGAATCGGCATACCGGTTCACAGAGGCTATTATTCCCCGACACTATCGGTCTCCCTGGTGGGTTGTTGATGTCCTTATGGACTTTGGGCATGAAATATATAGTGGGGATCGTTGGGCAGCCATTCGTCAGGCCTTCTAGTATGGATTTAGGGATAATCCCACTCTCAAATGCCTGTACCAACAGTCTGTCCAACTCGGTTTTAAATCTTGTGGTGGGATTGCTATCAAGTTTTTTGTAGCACCTGGGGTCCCGAAGCTGCTTGAATGCCTCGACCTCATATTTCGATTTCGGCCATATGACCACATTACCCCCCTTGTCAGCCTGTTTGATAACCACGTCCCGCATTGAGCTCAATTCCTTAATGGCCACCCTCTGTCTCCAACTTAAGTTGTCATGTGATCTCATCTCTGAGATCTTACGGAGATCTTTGGTTACCAGGGTGGTAAAGAGCTCAATGGCGGGACAGGCTGACAAAGGGGGAAACGTGGTTGATCTCTTTTTAATAAATGCTGGGAATTTTGGTTCGCTGTTAGGACCTTCCTCCTCTGCTAGGGCCTCTAGGTCCTCCATGGCCTCTAATTCACTGACAGCCCCTATCCCCTCATTACCCCTTTCTCTACCTGAGAAATATTTCTTTAGTAGTAATTTGCGTCCAAACAGCTGCACATCCTTGATGGCTGTGAAGCTGTCAAATTTAGCCACCGGTGAGAATGAGAGCCCCAGTGCTAATACCTCTATCTGATCCCTAGTTAATACTCTTTCAGAGAGGTTAATTACCTTTAGGGTATCTTTATCAGCACCTTCACTTCCGCTCTCTCCCGTTGTCTTTTTCTTATGGTGCTGTCACACCTGGCGACGTCGCTAGTGACATCGCCGAAAAAGTGACGTATCAGCGATGTCGCTAGCGACGTCGCGCTGTGTAAATGAGCGCTGCAACCGCGTTTTATCGCCGGTCACAGGTTGACAGGTTTACGGGAAGAACCGTAAACCTGTCAACCTGCGATAAGGCTGGATCGCGCCGTGTGACATCGCCAGAGCGATGTCGGCGGCGATCCAGCCTATACCGCAGCGTGGCTGCGGATCGCTCGCTGGGCTAAGCCCAGCCCAGCGAGTGATGTCACCGCCCGCATCGCTGCATTGTCGCCGGCCGCAGTGATGCTGTGTAACAGCTGGCCAGCGATGTCGGAACCGAGCGGGCACCCGCGCATCGCTTCCGACATCGCTGGCCAGATCGTGCTGTGTGACGGTACCTTTAGATCTCGTCTCCACACCCCCTGGTGCACGTTTGTCTGGATCACTACTTCCACCCTTTTGTCCATTGTTTCTCTGTGGACTTTTCGGTCCCCCACCAGCTGGTATCGGGAGTCGCCTCTGCTTTGATCTGGACCTTGATCTCCCCCGACCGGTTTGGTACCACCTGAAAACTTTATTTGTATCATGGTCCGCCACATCCCTCTTGAACATTTTGGTCTTAAATTGCTTGATCTCTTTCTCCCATTGATTCAGGTCATTAGATAGTTCCTTCTCATATAGTGTCAGGCCTTCCTTTGAGAGTTTCTGCCTGATTTCATTATTCGCCAGTTCGATTTCTTTCTCAAGGTCTTCCAATCTTTTCTTATCAAGACCTATCAGAAGTTCGATCATAGTACGGGAACAGATCTTACATGCTTCCTCCCATCTCTCCCTGAAAACCTCATCATTCACAACGAAGGACGGGAAGACCTGGATCCGCAACCCTGTGGGAGTTATACCCTGACTCAAGTATTGTTCAAGTGATGCCTCGTTCCACCACGTTCTCATTCTTTTGTGTAGCAGATCTTTTAATTTGTCGACACAGTGTACCTGAGGGCGTCCCTCCAGTCGCGCCACCACTACCGAACACCTCATTGATCTGTGTGACCCAGTCCACATCTCCCCTTCTGTAGTCCATATTGGGACCTAGATTCAAATCACAAAGGATACAATAAATCACTAACAAAATTCTAGAGTCCATAATAATACATATATCATCAGCCGCATACTCTCACTATTCAGTTCATATAACCAGATAAAGAATAACGGCAGTTCCTACACAATGCTTGTATATAAATGCAATCACTTTTATTATTTGTTTGGAAAACCATCACACATGATAAAACTCTTCCCCATAAAAACTACTCCAGACAGCATGAGTGCAGGTATACATTCACAATTACAAGTTACAGGTTATGTTCCATTTCAGACACTATCAACACTTAGTCTGCACAGGAGGGGATATATTGAAATCACCACTATGTCTGCTGACACCTAAGCCTGTCCTAAGAGACAGGGATGCACCAGACATACACAATACCATTATTACCCCTCACATATTGCAATTGTGCCCAGTAACAGAGTGTCCATACCGCACCACACTGCCCAGCACCTCAACGTTTCGCTCACCGCTTCGTCAGGAGGTCATTGTGGTTCACTTTGGTGGTCACTGTTTTTAACTGTATCTTTTTTATTCTTATGTTGTAGTAGTCCATATGTTTGCCCCTGACATGAAAACTATATGGGATTCAAGTGCCATGCTGCATCACAAGTGGAGATTGCTGCTCAGTACTGCCCAGTACCACGCTGCCGTCTTGTCAGGAGGATCTGATGTGATTAATGCCCATATATGCTCATGTATACATTTATGATATTGACTGCACACAGTAGTGTGCTAAAAGCATTATGGTTGACAATATAGTGACTAATATCGCCTTCAGGCAAGGGTGCAATAGATGGAGGGAAAATTTAAAACAAGCTAGTAGTGGTATATGGAGTATGGGCAGTTGCCCATACTTACAATGGTGCTAAGCCCGCAGCTGTGTGCGCGCGGTGTGGGCAATGTCTCCGCCTCCTCACATGTCCCTGGCGTCCAATGGTATTAGCCGTAATCGCGCATGCGTAGACGGCACTTCCAGGGCGCGGGCGGATGCGGCCACTCGCGGACATCATGCGCCGATGTACAGCTGAAAAACGGGACAACTAATGGACTGGACTACTTAAGGTGACCACTACACTGCCCCAGCACCTCCTGACGAAGCGGTGAGCGAAACGTTGAGGTGCTGGGCAGTGTGGTGCGGTATGGACACTCTGTTACTGGGCACAATTGCAATATGTGAGGGGTAATAATGGTATTGTGTATGTCTGGTGCATCCCTGTCTCTTATGGTGGGGTTACACGTCCCGATATCGCGGCGATATCGGAGGCAACGACGCGGGAGCGCGCATTTAGTGCACGTTTCTCCCTGCATCGCATCGCCAGTTTACACGCCGCGATACCGGGATGCAACGTCCCTACGATGTGCACGCCCACCAACCCAGGAACAACCATTTAACATGGGAGTGAATGGGTGACGTCAGCGTGCACATCGTAGTTGGGCTGTCACACGCAGCGATGCTGGTACAACGGCCTTGCGATATCGGAGAGTTGAATAGCTCTGCTATTCAACTCCGATATCGTTTTGGCATCGTTCCAGCATCGCGTTGTACGCTCAAACCATACAACGCGCACCCGATATCGACTCCAACTCGCGACCCACGTGACTTTTTGTCGGAGTTGGGTCGGAGTTGGACGCCGATATCGCGGCGTGTAAACCCACCATTAGGACAGGCTTAGGTGTCAGCAGACATAGTGGTGATTTCAATATATCCCCTCCTGTGCAGACTAAAGGTACCGTCACACGCGGCAATTTTGCAAGCAATTTCACTGGCAATTTGCAGGTTGCAGTGAAATCATGGACACATTGTTCCATTTCTACACGGCAACAAAACAGAACAATGTATCCATGATTTCACTGCAACCAGCAAATTGCCAGTGACATTGCTTGCAAAATTGCCGCGTGTGACGGTACCTTAAGTGTTGATAGTGTCTGAAATGGAACATAACCTGTAACTTGTAATTGTGAATGTATACCTGCACTCATGCTGTCTGGAGTAGTTTTTATGGGGAAGAGTTTTATCATGTGTGATGGTTTTCCAAACAAATAATAAAAGTGATTGCATTTATATACAAGCATTGTGTAGGAACTGCCGTTATTCTTTATCTGGTTATATGAACTGAATAGTGAGATTATGCGGCTGATGATATATGTATTATTATGGATTCTAGAATTTTGTTAGTGATTTATACGCTGACACAATCAGACCCGAGCCGAGGTGCAGTATGGAAATGTGTTCTAGGCAGATTCCAAAATGTATTAGGAACAAAAAGTGACTTTTTAGGAAGATGAAAAGATGCAGAATATACACAGCTCCAATCTATGTATTCCTCATCACAGTATACAGTGTGGAGCTGTGTATATCACTGAGTGTATCATACAGTATAGCGGATCACATCACACTGCCCAGGATCACCCGGCGGCTCTCCTGACCTGAAAATGTGATCTACTGTATGTAGAGGCAGGATAACACAAAAGAGCATTTTTGTAAAAAAAAACACATTTTTTCCTATTCACGGCTCAATGTATGAAGCCCCTGGGGGGGTTCAGGTCCTCACCGTGCATCTAGATAAATTCCTTGGGGGTCTAGTGTCCACAATGGGGTCACCTGTGGGGGAATTGTATTATTTAGGTACATCAAGGGCTAATCAAACACTACATGACACCTGTAGACCATTCCATCAAATCTAAGCTCCAAACAAAGGCTCCTTCCCCCCTGAGCCCTGCTCTGCACCCAATCAGTCATTTTCACCACTTATGGGGTATCCGTGTACTCAGGAGAAATTGCCCAACACATTTTGGGGTTTATTCATTCTTTTGTCCTTGTGAAAATGACAAAATTGAGACTAAAAGAACATGCTTGTGGAAAAAAATGTATTTTTTTCATTTTCACGGCTCAATGTATGGAGCAAAGTGCTCCCCATGCATCTAGATACGTTCCTTGGGGGGTCTAGTTTACAGAATGGGGTCCCTTGTGTTTTTTTTTCACCGTTCAGGCACACCAGGGGCTCTGCAGATGAGACATGGTGTCCGCTAACAATTCCAGTCAATTTTCCATTCACAAAGGGGAATATGGCTCCTTCCCTGTTGTGCATCAAAGCAGTGGTTTCCTGCCACATATGGGGTCTCTGCGTCCTCAGGACAAATGGCACAGCAGATTGGATGCTCCATTATCTCCTCTTACCCTTGTGAAAATTCTATATATTTCAGGCTAAAATTACATTTTTGTTGGAAAAGGAAAATTGTATTTTTTTTCTTCCACTTCGCTTTAGTTCCTGTGAACACCTGAAGGGTTAATAATCTTCTTGAATGTGGTTTTGAGTATCTTGAGGGGTGCAGTGTTTGGAATGGGGTTACTTTTGGGTGTTTTCTGTCATTTAGACCCTTCAAAGTCACTTCAAAAGTGACTCAGTCCCTAAAAAAATAGACTTTTTTTTAAGTTTTGCTGAAAAAATCAGGAATTGCTGATAAACTTTGAACCCTTCTAACTTCATAACAAAAATAATAATTACCGTATATACTCGCGTATAAGCCGACTTTTTCAGCACAAAAATGTGCTGAAAAGTCCCCCCCTCGGCTTATACGCGAGTCATATACTGGCTGAGTGGGGAGGGACAGTAACTGGGGGCTGGAGGTGGCTGGGGGAGGCTGGAATAGGAGCGGGAGGTCATGTGACGCCGCTCATTAAATATGCACGGCTCCCCGTGTCAATCAGTGAAAGGGGGAGCCGTGCATAATACAGTGCGCCCCCCCCCACCCCGCTGTCGCTGCAGGAGCAGCAGAAATCTCACCCTCCGCCGTCCTCTGGAGCCACCGGGTGTCCTGGGTCCTCGGTCCTAGTCTGTCCTCCTTCCTCCAGCCTCATCCTCGGTCCTCCGTGCTCTGTTCTTCCTGTATGCACGCTTCCCGTGCTGTGGGCGTCGCGGCAGCATGACGTCATCGCCGCTGCGTCCAACCCGCCCACAGCATTAGAAGCGTGCATACAGGAAGAACAGAGCACGGAGGACCGAGGATGAGGCTGGAGGAAGGAGGACAGACTAGGACCGAGGACCCAGGACACCCGGTGGCTCCAGAGGACTGCGGAGGGTGAGATTTCTGCTGCTCCTGCAGCAAGGGGTGTCTAAAGCAATGGGGGTCTGCATAACCCCTACTGGGGGGCCTGTATAGCCTCTGCTAGGGGCCTGTATACTTGTGCTGGGGGTTGTATACCACTGGGGCTGTTTATACCTCTGGGGCTGATGTATACTACCACTGGGGCTGCTGTATACTACCTCTGGGGCTGCTGTATACTACCACTGGGGCTGCTGTATACTACCACTGGGGCTGTATATACCTCTGGGGCTGCTGTATACTACCACTGGGGCTGCTGTATACTACCACTGGGGCTGTATATACCTCTGGGGCTGCTGTATACTACCACTGGGGCTGCTGTATACTACCACTGGGGCTGTATATACCTCTGGGGCTGCTGTATACTACCACTGGGGCTGCTGTATACTACCACTGGGGCTGCTGTATACTACCTCTGGGGCTGCTGTATACTACCACTGGGGCTGTATATACCTCTGGAGCTGCTGTATACTACTACTGGGGCTGCTGTATACTACCTCTGGGGCTGCTGTATACTACCACTGGGGCTGTTTATACCTCTGGGGCTGCTGTATACTACCACTGGGGCTGCTGTGTATACTACCACTGGGGCTGCTGTATACACCTCTGGGGCTGCTGTATACTACCACTGGGGCTGTATATACCTCTGGGGCTGCTGTATACTACCTCTGGGGCTGCTGTATACTACCACTGGGGCTGCTGTATACTACCACTGGGGCTGTATATACCTCTGGGGCTGCTGTATACTACCACTGGGGCTGCTGTATACTACCACTGGGGCTGTATATACCTCTGGGGCTGCTGTATACTACCACTGGGGCTGCTGTATACTACCACTGGGGCTGTATATACCTCTGGGGCTGCTGTATACTACCACTGGGGCTGCTGTATACTACCACTGGGGCTGGCTGTTATACTACCACTGGGGCTGCTGTATACTACCTCTGGGGCTGCTGTATACTACCACTGGGGCTGTATATACCTCTGGGGCTGCTGTATACTACCACTGGGGGGCTGCTGTATACTACCACTGGGGCTGCTGTATACTACCACTGGGCTGCTGTATACTACCACTGGGGCTGCTGTATACTACCACTGGGGCTGCTGTATACTACCACTGGGGCTGCTGTATATACCACTGGGGCTGCTGTATACTACCACTGGGGTGGGCTGCTGTATACTACCACTGGGGCTGCTGTATACTACCTCTGGGGCTGCTGTTTACTACCACTGGGGCTGGATATACCTCTGGGGCTGCTGTATACTACCACTGGCGCTGCTGTATACTACCACTGGGGCTGCTGTATACTACCTCTAGGGCTGCTGTATACTACCACTGTATACTACCACGGGGGCTGCTGTATACTACCACTGGGGCTGTTTATACCTCTGGGGCTGCTGCTGTATATACCACTGGGGAGGCTGCTGTTACACTGCTGGGGCCTGTATATACCACTGGGGCTGCTGCTGTATACCACACTGCTGGGGGCTGTATACCTGTGCTGGGGTCCACCCTCGGCTTATACACGAGTCAATAGGTTTTCCCAGATTTTGGGGGCAAAAGTAGGGGGGTTGGCTTATACACGAGTATATACGGTAGTTTCACCACTTGTGCTGATGTAAAGTAACGTGTGGGGAATGTTATAGATGAAGTCTTCTGTGTGATCGAATTCTCTGGTTTAAGGGCGAAAAAATCAAAAGTTAAAAATCGCGAGATTTTCCCAATTTTCACCAAATTACGGATTTGTTTCCACAAATAAACGCAAAAAGTATCGCCCTACCTTCACCACTAATATGAAGTCTGATATGATGAAAAACAGTGTTACAATCACTGGGATCCGTTGAAGCGTTACAGGGTTATAACCTCATATAGTGACACCGGTCAGAATAGCAATAAATGGCCGGGTCATTAGTGTCAAAACAAGCTCTGGGGGTTAAAGGGTTAACGGCATTGTCTATGCCACCTATGTTGTTCAGTATAATGTGGCTGAGGAGGCCAGAGGGAGGTCACATGATCTGTGGTGTCACATGATCATTATATCTGCTCTCCTGGTCTTAGAACACGATGACATCACACTTCTATGATGTTATGATTCCATCAGAGGCTTTATATAGACCGACACAGCATTAGAAGCCATTTGTGTAGAGAGACTGCCAGTACTGAGTACAAGCTACAAACCTGTGGACTCCTCATCATGACAATGTGGAGAATATTGCTATTCATCATTGTGCGCCAATACGGAGACTTCCACCAGAATCCCTCCATAAAACACCTGCAGGTAAGAGAATCACAATGTAAACACTATTCTATTGAATGTGACCCAAAGTGGTGTCTGTGGGAGGTTTTGTGGCCACCGCTTGTCCATCAGCTGGGGTCAGGTGTGTTCATGGTACAGGCTTATTCATGTGGGTGACTTGTCTATAGGATGGAGATATTTTGTGAACTATGAAAAGTCTGTATATCATTTGTCACCACAGTGAGTAGAATGAAACCCTACAATGTAGATAACGTACAGTTGTGCTCCATAGTTTACACACCGCAGCAGATGTTTGGCCTTTTTTTCAGAGAATATGAATGATAAGACAAAGGCTTTTCCCACTCATCGGTTAGTGCAGGGGTGGGCAGCTCCAGGCCTCGAGGGCCGTACACAATGCAGGTTTTCTGTATGTCCCTAGCATTTGACAGTTGGTAATGTAATCTCCTGCACAGGTGATGACTCCAACTGTCAAATGCTAAGGAAATCCAGAAAACCTGGACTGTGTGCGGCCCTCGAGGCCTGGAGCTGCCCACCCCTGGGTTAGTGGTTGGGTGAAGACATTGATTGTGTTTCCTCTTCTTAAATGATAATGACCCTGATCAGACGCTCACATCCCCGGTGACTTTACCCTGATAACATGCACAGAAGATGACACAGATGGGTTTGATTGGCCAATAAAGGTAACATCCTCCCCTGTAGATGAGCACAACTGTATGTATCATCCTGGCAATGTCCCCATGTAGCAATGATACAATGCCCCTATCCTCATTTACACAGGACTGCTGCTATCATTGCACCAGGAGGACAGAGACCTGACACTATGGCCATATATGAACACTGGGATTATCAGCCCTATAGAGATGACTGGACAGTCTATAACACATGTAGATATAGTGGTGGGGTTGTATAGGAGCTCATCCCCAATATAACATGTAACGGGACCTTATCAGTGAGATTGTACATATAGATATAGTGGTGGGGCTGTATAGGAGCTCATCCCCAATATAACATGTAACGGGACCTTATCAGTGAGATTGTACATATAGATATAGTGGTGGGGCTGTATAGGAGCTCATCCCCCAATATAACATGTAACGGGACCTTATCAATGAGATTGTACATATAGACATAGTGGTGGGGCTGTATAGGAGCTCATCCCCAATATAACATGTAACGGGACCTTATCAATGAGATTGTACATATAGATATAGTGGTGGGGCTGTATAGGGGCTCATCCCCAATATAACATGTAACGGGACCTTGTCAATGAGATTGTACATATAGATATAGTGGTGGGGCTGTATAGGAGCTCATCCCCCAATATAACATGTAACGGGACCTTTCAGTGAGATTGTACATATAGATATAGTGGTGGGGCTGTATAGGGGCTCATCCCCAATATAACATGTAAAGGGACCTTATCAATGAGATTGTACATATAGACATAGTGGTGGGGCTGTATAGGAGCTCATCCCCAATATAACATGTAACGGGACCTTGTCAATGAGATTGTACATATAGACATAGTGGTGGGGCTGTATAGGGGCTCATCCCCAATATAACATGTAAAGGGACCTTATCATGAGATTGTACATATAGATATAGTGGTGGGGCTGTATAGGGGCTCATCCCCAATATAACATGTAAAGGGACCTTATCAATGAGATTGTACATATAGAGATAGTGGTGGGGCTGTATAGGGCTCATCCCCAATATAACATGTAAAGGGACCTTATCATGAGATTGTACATATAGATATAGTGGTGGGGCTGTATAGGGGCTCATCCCCAATATAACATGTAAAGGGACCTTATCAGTGAGATTGTACATATAGATATAGTGGTGGGGCTGTATAGGGGCTCATCCCCAATATAACATGTAAAGGGACCTTATCAATGAGATTGTACATATAGATATAGTGGTGGGGCTGTATAGGAGCTCATCCCCCAATATAACATGTAAAGGGACCTTATCAATGAGATTGTACATATAGATATAGTGGTGGGGCTGTATAGGAGCTCATCCCCAATATAACATGTAAAGGGACCTTGTCAGTGAGATTGTACATATAGACATAGTGGTGGGGCTGTATAGGGGCTCATCCCCAATATAACATGTTATCTTTTGTATAAATAAAGGTAAACTGGGCAGCACCAGCAACATAAAATATGGGCGCAAAACCATAGGGGCAATGTCCAAAAAGCCCCATTGAAACAAATAAGGAATAAACCAGGCCGCACCCCCACAATCAGAGTGATAAAGTGGATACTTTACTGATCCATGGCAACGTTTCCATGGTGACCGGTCTGTATCAAGCAATGTGCTCACAGTCAGCTCAGTCCTAAGTCGTGTTAACACAGGTGTAATCAATTACAATCAAATTGTTTAGCATATGTAACCATCACCATATAACAGTCAAAGAGCTTCTTAGGTTTAGATGATGTGAATATGACCAGATCACTGGATAACATATAAGAGCTCATCAGCAGGGGCGTAACAAGAACTGGCAGGGCCCCATAGCAAACTTTTGAACGGGGCCCCCTCCAAGACACGCCCCCAATGACACGCCCCTTTCAAGACACACACCCTTACAGAATCGGTGTTAACAGTCTGACGCCACCCAGTTTACCGTATGTACTCGTGTATAAGCTGACCCCCCTACTTTTGCCCCCAAAACCTGGGAAAACCTATTGACTCATGTATAAGCCGAGGGTGAACCCCAGCATAGGTATACAGCCCCCAGCAGTGTGGTATACAGGCCTCCCCAGTGGTAGTATACAGCAGCCTCCCCAGTGGTAGTATACAGCAGCCTCCCCAGTGGTATATACAGGCCCCAGCAGTATATACAGTAGCCCCAGTGGTATACAGCAGCCTCCCCAGTGGTATACAGCAGCCTCCCCAGTGGTATATACAGGCCCCAGCAGTATATACAGCAGCCCCAGTGGTATACAGCAGCTCCCCAGTGGTATATGCAGGCCCCAGCAGTATATACAGCAGCCCCAGTGGTATACAGCAGCTCCCCAGTGGTATATACAGGCCCCAGCAGTATATACAGCAGCCCCAGTGGTATACAGCAGCCTCCCCAGTGGTATATACAGGCCCCAGCAGTATATACAGCAGCCCCAGTGGTATACAGCAGCCTCCCCAGTGATATATACAGCAGCCCCAGTGGTATACAGCAGCCTCCCCAGTGGTATATACAGGCCCCAGCAGTATATACAGCAGCCCCAGTGGTATACAGCAGCCTCCCCAGTGGTATATACAGCAGCCCCATTGGTATGCAGCAGCCTCCCCAGTG
The DNA here is from genome assembly GCA_033576535.1 of Allobates femoralis. Lineage (NCBI taxonomy): Eukaryota > Metazoa > Chordata > Amphibia > Anura > Aromobatidae > Allobates > Allobates femoralis. The sequence continues at coordinate 3,680,945 of JARQOC010000005.1, forward strand.
GTATATACAGCAGCCCCAGTGGTATACAGCAGCCTCCCCAGTGGTATATACAGCAGCCCCAGTGGTATACAGCAGCCTCCCCAGTGGTATATACAGCCTCCCCAGTGGGTATATACAGGGCCCCAGTAGGTATATACAGGGCCCCAGTGGGTATATACAGTCAGGGCCGCAGTGGGTATATACAGTCAGGGCCCCAGTGGGTATATACAGTCAGGGCCCCAGTGGGTATATACAGGGCCCCAGTGGGTATATACAGTCAGGGCCCCAGTGGGTATATACAGGCCCCCAGTGGGTATATACAGGCCCCCAGTGGGTATATACAGGCCCCAGTGGGTAAATACAGGCCCCAGTGGGTATATACAGTCCCCCAGTGGGTATATACTGTCCCCCAGTGGGTACATACAGGGCCCCAGTGTGTATATACAGGCCCCCAGTGGGTATATACAGTCCCCCAGTGGGTACATACAGGACCCCAGTGTGTATATACAGGCCCCCAGTGGGTATATACAGGCCCCCAGTGGGTATATACAGGCCCCCCACTCCTCCCTTTCTACTGCACACGTCACCTGTAAAGGAATACATCATACTTACTTATCCCTGCCGGCTGCCGCTGTCGCCACTCTGCACCGCGCTCCGGCTTCATCCGGCTTCTTCCTGGTTGTGACCGGCGGGTGCAGGCAATGACGTCACAACCAGAAAGAAGCCGGATAAAGCCGGAGCGCGGTGCAGAGCGGCGACAGCGGCAGCCGGCAGGGATAAGTAAGTATGATGTATTCCTTTACAGGTGACGTGTGCAGCAGAAAAGGAGGAGTGGGGGGCCTGTATATACCCACTGGGGGCCTGTAGCTGACCGGATAGCAGCATAGCGGCGCTGGGTCCGGGCCCCCCACAAGCGCCGGGCCCCAAAGCGACCGCTACGTCTGCTATGCTGGTAGTTACACCCCTGCTCATCAGTGCATATACAATATAATGCGCATGTTACATTCATAAGATGATCATGACACAATCCTTATGTGGGTACTATATCTGTACAGATAAGAAATATTAGCATACTTTACTGCATTCAATGCGGTGTATGTCTCCGCCATCTCCTACTATCGCCTTGTGCCTCCTCATGATGTGTATCTGCTCCAGCCAATCCCCGCACCTGAGCATGCGCACTGGACACTATGCTCACCATCGCCATTATCATCCAGGGCAGCACTGCCCTCAGCATATAATGTGTACAATGTACTGCCAAATGGGAAGAAAAACGATCATACGGTCAATTATATGAAAATGTAAATGTTATTATTTAAAGATTGTGCGGAGCAAGGTAGAAACCAGCAATGATACAAACTCATTTCTTAATTTAGTCATACATGTATACTCATAATAATCAGAATACAGCCATATTCAATTATTATTTATCAAACAATAGTATACATGCACCAAATTTGAGGTCAAGAATCGTATGGTAAAAAATTAACAACTCCAATCCTATATACTGTCAGATATCAGATATTGCATAGATCCAGTAAAAAATTATTATTTGGGGAGTTGTTAAATTAAATGCAATCAAATGGTTCAAAGGATCTTCTAAATATGTTATTATATAACCAGCATTATATTCCCAATTCCCTCTATATATCTGCAGTCACTCAGTAAATGCATGGTGATCTAGTAGATCCAATATAGAAAGTCATTCACAGGATTAGGATCACCTGTGCATGCAGGCTTCAGTTATGTAAGGATCTCTGCTACTCTATCCTAGGAACTCATGATGCGTCCTTCTATAATAAATTCCCCCATAGCAATCACTTGGGGATCTATTGCATACTGCGGCTATAGATTAGAGTGTTCCATACCTGATTGTATCAAGCGTTCATGTCATGCATTCGCCCTTAGCGCATTTCGCAATTTCTCCTTCGTCTGAGGGTTAGTGAGTGAGGGGGGAAGGGGCGGTTAAAATAGCAGTGAGAGCCAATCAGCGCGCCGCTCTTGTTGCTATAGCGGCGGACGCTTACATCCAAACGTCATGCCCGGCCACGCATCATCAGCGGCGTCATGGAGGGGCGTGCCAGTAGGTCAGCTGACCCACAGCACACTCTCCATAGAGACGCCAAGCCGATGAGCGGGCGGCGCCATTGGGGAAGCATCCGCTCAGTATCAAGAGTCATACAGCATGAGATGTAGTATACAGCGATTTAAGGGGCCATTAGTAATACTACATCAATATAGATCAAACCATTGCATCCAATGATAACTGCAATTAGATATTAAGTCAACAGGAGAGATAATAATACCCATTACATCAAGGGCAGATTATAAGTCTATCACTATAGGAGTTAATACAATTAAATGCTAAATATATGTATATATATATACGCATCCGTGTGTATACACACATAAGTGGATGAAACACCAATCTCAACCACTTCAGAAGACCAACACAGATAGCACTGCTGTATGCAACACACAGATTCATATAACCATACATGCCTTCAGGGGCGGACCGTCACCCCCGGGGGCCCTGGTGCAGGTGAGGACCGGGGGGGGGGGGGGAAGGAGAGCAGAGCTCTTCTTACCTGGTGCTGCTGGGAGAGCCGCGCTCTCCTACCTGCTGCTGCTGGGAGAGCCGCGCTGCTTCTGGGAGAACCACGCTCTCCCGCCTGGTGCTGTTGGGAGAGGCGCGCCGGATGCTCGTAGTAGCCGGAGGGGAGGGTCGGGATCAGGCAAGGGAAGCAGGAAGCTTTCTGCTACACTTGCCTGGCCCTCTTCTCCTTTGACGGCGCTTGCGGGGGTCGGCTGGGGGCCCCCTCCAGGCTTGAAGGGGCCCCCTAGCCGGTCAGGGCCCTGGTGCAGCTGCACCAGCTGCACCAGTGTAGTTCCGCCCCTGATACACAGCACATGACACCTGTCATCCTACAGCAATATGCCACAAATATAGTCACTGCTACTTTACAAGAACTATAGCAGAATAATATTCCAAAAACTCACCCATGTCAGAGGCATATACATCTCCTGAAAAAGTCATATGTATACACACATATACGTACAGCATACAGTAGGCCCCCTGTGGGCATTCAATAAGAGACCATATATACCAAATACATACATAGATACATCACATACAGTGTATGTTTAGACGGAGAGCATATATTAACGATATGCATATGTCCATAGAACATTATATATAAATGAGTGTTTTTTTTCACGGTTACGGGGGTAAAATATCCATATCATCAGAGGGCAAATAAATGTAGCATTATAATGCACAGTGCTGAGATATATTTAATAATACATACGTAATTAATATGTTTCATGATCTCTCATACCATGTTGTGCTCTAAATGTCATCAAGATGAAAACCCTCTGCAAGATCCCATATATTAAGAAAGGATATATACCTTCTCCAATAGTCATATGCACACACATACATCTACTTCTTCTCGGTACATTACATACACTCCATATGATTAATCACCAAATACTATACATAAATCATATACAAATATAAACATATTGCATACAGACAATTACAATATATGTCTCATATGACGCCATTCATGGATGTTTCTTCTTTACAGTATTCTCCTGATACATATTGTCAGCATATCCATATCAAAGAGCGGCATGAGTATCTCAATGCTAAAATAAAAATAAAAACAATAAGTGTACTATTAAAAACAACCACATATGCCCCTACATCGAATAACGACTTCACAGATATGGTACATAGCTAATGGTCTCATTATGGCCTGCTGGTTGAACTGTTTTCAATGTCCAAATCCAACGCGTTTCTACTTGGGCTAGTTTGACTGTGGCATTTCCACCCCGTATGCCCAAATCAACCATCTCAATACCACGGACCATAAATTCCTTCCCATTACAATGGTGCTACTTTTTGAAGTGCCTCAGCATATAATGTATACAATGTACTGCCAAATGCCTGGAGTCACTGACAGGGCCGGCCTTAGACTGAATGGTGCCCGGTGCAAACTTGCCCTTTTGTGCCCCCATGCCATTGTCTACTCAGAACACACGAACAGACATGTTTGTACATGAACTGTTCATGGGCTACTTGGGGATCAGACTGGGGCGTTGATGAGAAGGCAGTGTGCAGTGCATGCGCCAGAAGAGGGACAGTGTGTAAATCATATTTTGTGCAGGAAACAGTGAGGAGGAGCAATTATTTATTCCGGGGTGCAGTGTAGGGCAGATATTTTTACTGAGAATTTTGATCATTCTGTTATTTTTAAGGGTATCGTTCCGGGATGTGCTGAAGATCGGAGAAGATGGAAATCTCCAGAGACGAGCTGTGGATGTGAAAAGTCATCATGGTGTCTGGACAAGATGAAGAAAAGAAAAAGATAACCCCGATCAGACACAAAGTCATCTATAAGGTACCCGGATGTAAATGATTATTTGTGATACTAATTCTCATCAGTGCTGTGGTTCCTGTATGGTCTGATGGTGACTGGTAACAACAACTCCCAGTATGCCCTAACCATTGTTAAGGATGTATTAGGAGTTGTTGGTTCATGCAGCACAAATGTGTAAGGTCTGTTCTGACATTACAGTTGTTTTACCACTGCTGTTGTTCTGATGATGAATTTCTGTACTGATGAGGATTTTGATGCTTGGTTTCTATAGTGTTGGGGGTTATATGGCTGTATACCTGTACTGATGGGGTTTTATTTCTGTACCTCTGGTGGGTCTGGTGATATATCTCTGCACTGGTGAGGGTTGTGATGCTGTTTCTGTACTGATGAGGGTTATATGGATGCATTTTTGTATCTCTGGTGGGTCTGGTGATGTAGTTTTGTGCAGTTATTGGTTCTGATCCAGTACACATGTAACAATCCATAACCTGTAAGATTACATTAGATGGTTTTGTGCCATAGTTACTATGTTTATTTGTTAGGAGCATTAAAGGGGTTGTCCAAATCTGTGATAAGTCTGCAGTCACTCTATGTGTCTCTATGTGTCACTGTGTGACTGCAGAATTATGCTGTCAGGATTCTCTGGTGCTGGCAGTGAATGCGGCAGGTCACATAAATGTAAGTATGATGTATGCAATTTACATACCTGCAGTCACGTGCTGACTAGTCATGTGTGACCCCGATCAATGAAAATGAATTGTGTGAGGCCGGACCAGAAATATATAAATCTTATACTTGTGCTCACACAACCGTCCAATCTTACCATCAGCACGAGAGAATCCTGACAGTGTGCAGTGCATGCGCTGTGAGAATTCAGGGGCCTGTAGGCTCCTAGAGGGACACAGACTCATCTCACACATGGACGAGCCCTTTAATTCAAACACTAAGCATTGTAAACCAATGCTAACAGCATGTACTAGACTTAGATTTTTCACTGAGCATTGAGAAAATTAAGTAGAGCAGCTTGACGGCACGTGACTGTAAGTGTGCGTATCACATATGAATGATCGGTCACATGAAGACTACTGAGACCGCCGGGGGGGGAGGGGGAGGGGGGCGCCAAACTGAAGCCTTGCCCCGGGTGCCAGAAAACCTGGATACACCTCTGCTCTTTGGGGTTCAAAGTGCTCACCATGCAACTAGATAAGTTCCTTGGGGGGGCCTAGTTTCCAGAATGGGGTCCCTTGTGTTTTTTTCACTGTTTAGGCACACCAGGGGCTCTGCAAATGCGACATATTCATATTCACGGCTCAACATATGAATCACCTGGGGGTTCAAAGTGCTCACCATACATCTAGATACGTTCCTTGGGGGGTCTAGTTTACAGAATGGGGTCACTTGTGTTTATTTCACCGTTTAGGCACACCAGGGGCTCTGCAGATGAGACATGGTGTCCGCTAACAATTCCAGTCAATTTTCCATTCACAAAGGGGAATATGGCTCCTTCCCTGCTGTGCATCAAAGCAGTGGTTTCCTGCCACATATGGGGTCTCTGCGTCCTCCAGACACATGGCACAGCAGATTGGATGCTCCATTGTCTCCTGTTTCCCTTGTGAAAATTCTATATATTTCAGGCTAAAATTACATTTTTGTTGGAAAAGGAAAATTGTATTTTTTTTCCTTCCACGTCGCTTTAGTTCCTGTGAACACCTGAAGGGTTAATAATCTTCTTGAATGTGGTTTTGAGTATCTTGAGGGGTGCAGTGTTTGGAATGGGGTCACTTTTGGGTGTTTTCTGTCATTTAGACCCTTCAAAGTCATTTCAAAAGTGACGCGGTCCCTAAAAAAATAGACTTTTTTAAGTTTTGCTGAAAAAATCAGGAATTGCTGATAACCTTTGAACCCTTCTAACTTTATAACAAAAAAAATAATTAGTTTCAGCCCTTATGCTGATGTAAAGTGACATGTGGGGAATGTTATAGATGAAGTCTTCTGTGTGATCGAATTCTCTGGTTTAAGGGCGAAAAAATGAAAAGTTAAAAATCGCGAGATTTTCCCAATTTTCACCAAATTACGGATTTGTTTCCACAAATAAACGCACAAAGTATCGCCCTACCTTCACCACTAATATGAGGTCTGATATGATGAAAAACAATGTTAGAATCACTGGGATCCATTGTAGCGTTACAGGGTTATAACCTCATATAGAGACACCGGTCAGAATAGCAATAAATGGCCGGGTCATCAGGGTCAAAACAAGTCTGGGGGTGAAAGGGTTAATGGCATTGTCTATGCCACCTATGTTGTTGAATATAATGTGGCTGAGGTGGCCAGAGGGAGGTCACATGATCTGTGGTGTCACATGATCATTACATCTGCTCTCCTGGTCTTAGAACACGATGACATCACAGATGTGATCTCACAAGTTCCATCAGAGGCTTTATATAGACCGACGCAGCATTAGAAGCCATTTGTGTAGAGAGGCTGCCAGTACTTAGGAAAAGAAGCTACAAACCTGTGGACTCCTCATCATGACAATGTGGAGAATATTGCTATTCATCATTGTTAGTTGCTGCAGTGCGCCAATACGGAGACTTCCATCAGATCCCTCAATAAAACACCTGCAGGTAAGAGAATCACAATGTAAATACTATTATATTGAATTGGCAGATTGTATATGAATGTGACCCAAAGTGGCGTCTGTGGGAGGTTTTGTGGCCACCGCTTGTCCAACAACTGGGGTCAGATGTGTTGATGGTACAGACTTATTCATGTTGGTGACTTGTCTATAGGATGGAGATATTTTGTGCTGTTTTAAATGAACTATGAAAAGTCTGTATATAATTTGTCACCACAGCGAGTTGAATGAAATCCCACAATGTAGATAATGTACAGTTGTGCTCAATAGTTTACATACCCGGCAGAATCTTTTGCTTTTTTGGCCTTTTTTTCAGAGAATATGAATGATAAGACAAAGGCTTTTTCCCACTCATCGGTTAGTGCAGGGGTCGGCAGCTCCAGGCCTCGAGGGCCGCTACACAGTGCAGGTTTTCTGTATATCCCTAGCATTGGACAGTTGGTAATGTAATCTCCTGCACAGGTGATGACTCCAACTGTCAAATGCTAAGGAAATCCAGAAAAACTGGACTGTGTGCGGCCCTCGAGGCCTGGAGCTGCCCACCCCTGGGTTAGTGGTTGGGTGAAGCCATTGATTGTGTTTCCTCTTCTTAAATGATAATGACCCTGATCAGAAGTTCTCATACCCTGGTGATTTAGGCCTGATAACATGAACAGAAGATGACACAGATGGGTTTGATTGGCCAATAAAGGTAACATCCTCCCCTGTAGATGATCACAACTGTATGTATCATCCTGGCAATGTCCCCATGTAGCAATGATACAATGTCCCTATCCTCATTTACACAGGACTGCTCCTATTATTGCTCCAGGAGGACGGGGACCTGACACTGTGGCCATTTATGAACACCAGGATTGTCAACCTATAGAGATGACTGGACAGTCTATAAAACCCATTAATATTAATTTCGTTTGTGTATTTTCCAAAGTATCCGCACAAATGTCGGCTGTCCATGATTTTATGGATACGTTTGTTGTCCTAGAAAAAAAAATCAAGTTGACAATCTGGTGGTTACAACTTGGGTCCTGGCAGAATTCTCTATATTTAGGGAATATACATTTAAAGGGACCTTGTCAATGAGATTGTACATAAATAGTGGTGTGGCTGTATAGGAGCTCATTCCCAATATAAAATGTTATCTTTGTATAAACAAAGGTTTTGCACTCATATTTTATGTTGGTAAGTGCTGTCCAGTTTACCTATCAGGGCAATGTCCAAAAAGCCCTATTGAAACACATAATGAAAAAACAGGCAGCACTCCCAAATCAAAGTGAAAAGTGGATACTTTACTGATCCATGGCAACGTTTCCATGGTGACCGGTCTTTATCAAGCAATGTGCTGACAGTCAGATTAGTCCTAAGTCGTGTTAACAATTGTGTAATCAATTAAACAATCAAATTGTTTAACATATGTAAAAAGAACGTTACCATAGTAACAGTCAAGGAGCTTCTTAGTTTAGATCATGTGAATATGACCAGATCACTGGATAACATATAAGAGCTCATCAGTGCATATACAATATAATGCGCATGTTTCATTCATAAGATGATCATGGCACAATCCTTATGAGGGTACTATATCTGTACAGATAAGAAATAATAGCATACTGTACTGCATTCAATGCGGTGTATGTCTCCGCCATCTCACTGTTGCGATTGGCGTTGTTTACTATCGCCTTGTGCCTCCTGATGATGCGTATCCACCCCGCAGGGCGCCTGAGCATGCGCACTGGACAATACGCTCACCGTCACCATTTTCATACAGGGCAGCACTGCCATCCGCATATAATGTATGCAATGTACTGCCAAATGCCTGGGGTCTCGGACAGGGCCGGCCTTAGGCTGAATGGTGCCCGGTGCAAACTTGCCCTTTTGTGCCCCCATGCCATTGTCTACTCAGAACACACGAGCAGACATGTTTGTACATTAACTGTAAATGGGGTGCTTGGGGAGCAGGCAGGGGCGTTGCCAGGGTCAGAAAAGATCAGGGGTCCAAGCCCCAGGACATGTGTCCCTCCTACCTGCCATTACCAACCGCCCCTCATATATAGAGCTGTTTTCAGTTATTGTATAGGAGGAGGTGAGCTGTGATATCACCTATTGTGAATGGTGGATCCTGTGTTATCTACTGTATATAGAGGTGTTATCAGTCATTGTACAGGAGGAGGAGGTGAGCTGTGATATCACCTATTGTGAATGGTGGATCCTGTGTTATCTACTGTATACAGAGGTGTTATCAGTCATTGTACAGGAGGAGGCGGTGAGCTGTGATATCACCTATTGTGAATGGTGGATCCTGTGTTATCTACTGTATATAGAGGTGTTATCAGTCATTGTACAGGAGGAGGAGGTGAGCTGTGATATCACCTATTGTGAATGGTGGATCCTGTGTTATCTACTGTATATAGAGGTGTTATCAGTCATTGTACAGGAGGAGGTGAGCTGTGATATCATCTATGTGAATGGTGATCCTGTGTTATCTACTGTATATAGAGGTGTTATCAGTCATTGTACAGGAGGAGGAGGTGAGCTGTGATATCATCTATTGTGAATGGTGGTCCTGTGTTATCTACTGTATATAGAGATGTTTATCAGACATTGTACAGTGAGGAGGGGTGAGCTGTGATATCACCAATTGTGAATGTGGATCCTGTGTTATCTACTGTATATATAGAGTGTTATCAGACATTGTACAGAGGAGGAGGTGAGCTGTGATATCACCAATTGTGAATGGTGGATCCTGTGTTATCTACTGTATATAGAGATGTTATCAGACATTGTACAGGAGGAGGAGGTGAGCTGTGATATCATCTATTGTGAATGGTGGATCCTGTGTTATCTACTGTATATAGAGGTGTTATCAGTCATTGTACAGGAGGAGGTGAGCTGTGATATCATCTATTGTGAATGGTGGATCCTGTGTTATCTACTGTATATAGAGGTGTTATCAGTCATTGTACAGGAGGAGGTGAGCTGTGATATCATCTATTGTGAATGGTCGATCCTGTGTTATCTACTGTATATAGAGGTGTTATCAGTCATTGTACAGGAGGAGGTGAGCTGTGATATCATCTATTGTGAATGGTGGATCCTGTGTTATCTACTGTATATAGAGATGTTATCAGACATTGTACAGGAGGAGGAGGTGAGCTGTGATATCATCTATTGTGAATGGTGGATCCTGTGTTATCTACTGTATATAGAGATGTTATCAGACATTGTACAGGAGGAGGAGGTGAGCTGTGATATCATCTATTGTGAATGGTGGATCCTGTGTTATCTACTGTATATAGAGGTGTTATCAGTCATTGTACAGGAGGAGGAGGTGAGCTGTGATATCATCTATTGTGAATGGAGGATCCTGTGTTATCTACTGTATATAGAGTGTTATCAGTCATTGTACAGGAGGAGGTGAGCTGTGATATCATCTATTGTGAATGGTGGATCCTGTGTTATCTACTGTATATACAGGTTTATCAGTCATTGTACAGGAGGAGGAGGTGAGCTGTGATATCACCTATTGTGAATGGTGGATCCTGTGTTATCTACTGTATATAGAGGTGTTATCAGTCATTGTACAGGAGGAGGTGAGCTGTGATATCATCTATTGTGAATGGTGAATCCTGTGTTATCTACTGTATATAGAGGTGTTATCAGTCATTGTACAGGAGGAGGAGGTGAGCTGTGATATCATCTATTGTGAATGGTGGATCCTGTGTTATCTACTGTATATAGAGGCGTTATCAGTCATTGTACAGGAGGAGGAGGTGAGCTGTGATATCACCTATTGTGAATGGTGGATCCTGTGTTATCTACTGTATATAGAGGTGTTATCAGTCATTGTACAGGAGGAGGTGAGCTGTGATATCACCTATTGTGAATGGTGGATCCTGTGTTATCTACTGTATATAGAGGTGTTATCAGTCATTGTACAGGAGGAGGAGGTGAGCTGTGATATCACCAATTGTGAATGGTGGATCCTGTGTTATCTACTGTATATAGAGGTGTTATCAGTCATTGTACAGGAGAGGAGGTGAGCTGTGATATCACCTATTGTGAATGGTGGATCCTGTGTTATCTACTGTATATAGAGATGTTATCAGACATTGTACAGGAGGAGGAGGTGAGCTGTGATATCATCTATTGTGAATGGTGGATCCTGTGTTATCTACTGTATATAGAGGTGTTATCAGTCATTGTACAGGAGGAGGTGAGCTGTGATATCATCTATTGTGAATGGTGGATCCTGTGTTATCTACTGTATATAGAGGTGTTATCAGTCATTGTACAGGAGGAGGTGAGCTGTGATATCATCTATTGTGAATGGTGGATCCTGTGTTATCTACTGTATATAGAGGTGTTATCAGTCATTGTACAGGAGGAGGTGAGCTGTGATATCATCTATTGTGAATGGTGGATCCTGTGTTATCTACTGTATATAGAGATGTTATCAGACATTGTACAGGAGGAGGAGGTGAGCTGTGATATCACTATTGTGAATGGTGGATCCTGTGTTATCTACTGTATATAGAGGTGTTATCAGTCATTGTACAGGAGGAGGAGGTGAGCTGTGATATCATCTATTGTGAATGGAGGATCCTGTGTTATCTACTGTATATAGAGGTGTTATCAGTCATTGTACAGGAGGAGGTGAGCTGTGATATCATCTATTGTGAATGGTGGATCCTGTGTTATCTACTGTATATAAGGTGTTATCAGTCATTGTACAGGAGGAGGAGGTGAGCTGTGATATCACTATTGTGAATGGTGGATCCTGTGTTATCTACTGTATATAGAGGTGTTATCAGTCATTGTACAGGAGGAGGTGAGCTGTGATATCACCTATTGTGAATGGTGGATCCTGTGTTATCTACTGTATATAGAGGTGTTATCAGTCATTGTACAGGAGGGAGGTGAGCTGTGATATCACCTATTGTGAATGGTGGATCCTGTGTTATCTACTGTATATAGAGGTGTTATCAGTCATTGTACAGGAGGAGGTGAGCTGTGATATCACCTATTGTGAATGGTGGATCCTGTGTTATCTACTGTATATAGAGGTGTTATCAGTCATTGTACAGGAGGAGGAGGTGAGCTGTGATATCACCAATTGTGAATGGTGGATCCTGTGTTATCTACTGTATATAGAGGTGTTATTAGACATCCGCCTGCGCACAGATCACATATGGCAGTGAATGGTGCTCACGGTCATGCACAGTCAAGTGCAGCACCGTGCGCTCCCATTATAAAGATAGGGGCTTGCGGTGCTGCGGTCACATTGCGGATCCCCTCTGCAGAACGCTGCTGTCTGGGTCATTAGGGTCAAAACAAGCTCTGGGGGTGAAAGGGTTAATAGCATGTCTATGCTATTCAATATAATGTATCTTAGTATAGGGATGTAATGTATAGATACACTGTATAGATTATATATAAATCAGACTGATGTGCACTGGGGTGCGTCAGTGCACTTGGAAGAAGAATTTCCGGTGCACTGACGCCCCAGTGCACATCAGCCTGATTTATATATTGAAACCAAGAAAAGAAAAAAAGCGACTACAGGTCCAGGCAAAATTGTGAAAACACTTATTAGAATCAGGATTAATACAAGGCTAACTCAACCCACATGGCAGAGTTATATGCATTCACAAAGTGTGGACAGTTATATATTTATATAAAAAAACATTTTAACCCCTTCAGGACCCAGCCTATTTTGACTCTAATGACCTCGCCATTTTTTGCAATTCTGACCAGTGTCCCTTTCTGAGGTTATAACTCTGGAACACTTCAACGGATGCTAGCTGATTCTGAGACTGTTTTTTTGTGACATATTGGGCTTCATGTTAGGGGTAAATTTAGGTCGATCATTTTTGCTTTTCTTTGTGAAAAAATTCAAAATTTGGCAAAAATTTAGAAAATTTCGTAATTTTCACATTTTTAATTTTTATTCTGTTAAACCAGAGAGTTATGTGACACAAACTAGTTAATAAATAACATTTCCCACATGTCACTTTACATCAGCACAATTTTGGAAAAAAAATAAAAATATTTTGGTTAGGAAGTTATAAGGGTTCAAAGTTCATCAGCAATTTCTCATTTTTCCAACAAAATTTACAAAACCATTTTTTTTAGTGACCACGTCACATGTGAAGTCCCTTTGAGGGGTGTAGATGACAAGAAAACACCCAAAAGTGACACCATTCCAAAAACTGCACCCCTCAAGCTACTCAAAACTACATTCAAGAAGATTATTAACCCTTCAGGTGCTTCACAGGAACTAAAGCAACGTGGAAGGAAAAAATGGCCATTTTAATTTTTCCAACAAAAATGTTCTTTTAGCCTCAATTTTTTCATTTTCACATGGGCAGCAGGATAAAATGCATCCTACAATTTGTTGGGCAATTTCTCCTGAGTACACCGATACCTCATATGTGGTCATAAACCACTGTTTGGGCGCACGGCAGGGCTCAGAAGGGAAAGGAGTGCCATTTGACTTTTGGAGCTAATTTTCTATTCAAAAAGTCAAATAGCGCTCCTTTCCTTCCGAGCCCTGCGGTGCGCCTAAACAGTGGTTTATGACCACATATGAGGTATCATGTACTCGGGAGAAATTGCTCAACAAATTTTAGTATCCATTTTACCCCATTGCCCATGTGAAAATGAAAAAATTGAGGCTAAAAGAACATTTTTTGTGAAAACAAAAGTACTTTTTCATTTTTACGGATCAATTTGTGAAACATCTGGGGGTTCAAAATGCTCACCACCCATCTAGATAAGTTCCTTGGGGGGGGGTCTAGTTTCCAAAATCAAGTCACTTGTGGGGGAGCTCCAATGTTTAGGCACACAGGGGTTCTCCATACGCAACATGGTGTCTGCTAACGATTTGAATGGAAAATTAGCTCCAAGTGTTAGCGGTCACCATGTTGTGTATGGAGAGCCCCTGTGTGCCTAAACATTGGAACTCCCCCACAAGTGACCCCATTTTGGAAACTAGATCCCCCAGGGAACTTATCTAGATGCATAGGGAGCACTTTGAACCCCCAGGTGCATCACAAATTGATCCGTACAAATGAAAAAACTAAATTTTTTGTACAAAAAAAAAAGTACTTTTTCATTTTTACTGATCAATTTGTGAAGCACCTGAGGGTTCAAAGTGAGCACTATGCATCTAGATAAGTTCCCTGGGGGCTGTAGTTTCCAAAATGGGGTCACTTTTGGGGACGCTCCAATGTTGAGGCACACAGGGGCTCTCCAAACGCAACATGGTGTCTGCTAACAATTTGGAATTATAATGACCCTGATCAGAGTCTCTCATCCCCTGGTGACTTTGGCCTGATAACATGCACAGAAGATGACACGATGGGTTTGATTGCCAATAAAGGTAACATCCTCCCCTGTAGATGATCACAACTGTATGTATCATCCTGGAATGTCCCCATGTAGCAATGATACAATGCCCCTATCCTCATTTACACAGGACTGCTCCTATTATTGCTCCTGGAGGACGGGACCTGACACTATGGCATATATGAACCTGGATTGTCACCCTATAGAGATTACTGGACAGTCTATAAAAAACATTTTGTTTGCTGCATATGGAAAAAACTTGATGACGCCATGATCTTCTTTTGAGTTGGAGCACAGATTATTATGACTGTAATTATCATTTTACAGATCTCAGTGAATGCAGGTTATGGCTTCATATCAGGGCTGAGACATTTATCATTGAATATTAATATTAATTTCGTTTGTGTATTTTCCAAAGTATCCGCACACAATGTCGCTGTCCATGATTTTATGGATACGTTTGTTGTCCTAGAAAAAAAAATCAAGTTGACAACTCTGGTGGTTACAACTTGGTCCTGGCAGAATTCTCTATATTTAGGGAATATACATTTAAAGGGACCTTGTCAATGAGATTGTACATAAATAGTGGTGGGGCTGTATAGGAGCTCATTCCCAATATAAAATGTTATCTTTAGTATAGGGATGTAATGTATAGATAATGTTAGATTATATATAATCAGGCTGATGTGCAACGGGGGAGTGTCAGTGCACTTGGAAGAAGAATATCCGGTGCACTGATGCCTCAGTGCACATCAGTCTGATTTATATATTGAAACCAAGAAAAGAAAAAAAGGTGACTACAGGTCCAGGCAAAATTGTGAAAACATTAATTAGAATCAGGATTGATACATTCACAAGGTGTGGACAGTTTATATATATACTAGCTGTAGTACCCGGCTACGCCCGGGTTAATAAATAACTGCTGTTAGCTATAACAAAATAGAATTTGAAAATGTTAATGACCTGAAGGAAAATAGAAGCTGAGCTGTGATTGGTTGCTATAGGCAGCCTAATAAATCTCCATCCAACAGTAAACCCTCCCCCGGCCGGGCAGTATATGTTACCTCACACATACACATAATAGACAGCTCATGTGACTGACATCTGCCTTAATTCCCTATATGGCACATGTGTTGCACATTGGCTGTTTTTAATCAGATGTTTATGTTTGGAAAATAAAGATAGCACACGTATGAGGCGAGTTGTGTGAGGTGATTTGTGCACATCTGTGTCTGTCTGTGTGGTGTGTGTGTCCCTGGGTGTGTATCTGTGTGAGGGTGTCCCTGTGGGGGGGTCTGGTGTGGTGTGTGTCTCTGTTGTGTGTGTCTCTTTGTGGTGTGTGTGTGTCCCTGTGGGGTGAGTGCATGTGTCCCTATAGGGTGTGTATGTGTGTGTGTCCCTGTGTGGGGGTCTGTGGTGTGTGTGTATCTATGTTGTGTGTGTCTCTTTGTGGTGTGTGTGTCCCTGTGGGATGAGTGCATGTGTCGCTATAGGGTGTGTATGTGTGTCCCTGTGGGGGGGGGGGTCTGTGTGGGGGGGGTGTCTCTTTGTGGTGTGTGTGTCCCTGTGGGGTGAGTGCATGTGTCCCTATAGGGTGGCTATGTGTGTGTGTCCCTGTGGCGGGGGGGTCTGTGTGGTGTGTGTCTGTGTTATGTGTGTCTCTTTGTGGTGTGTGTGTGTGTCCCTGTGGGGTGAGTGCATGTGTCGCTATAGAGTGTGTGTGTGTCCCCTTGGGGGTGTGTGTGTGTCTCTGTGTTGTGTGTGTCTCTATGTGGCGTGTGTGTGTTTGTTCGGGTGTGTGGTGAGTATCCAATGTTGGGGCTGCACTTTAGCAACTATACACTTGCTGTTACTCTTCGTGTGCGTGTGGTGTGTATACATGTCCCCGTGCGTGGTGAATATCTCATGTTGGGGCCCCACCTTAGTGACTATATGCTGGTATGTGCTGTTAGTCTTTGGCGCTATCATTAAGCCCCTCTCATTCACAACTGTCAACTGGTAACTGTCACTTTTTCCCCATTATGTAGATAGGGGCAAAATTGTTTGGTGAACTGGAACGTGCAGGGTTAAAATTTCGCCTCACAACATAGCCTGTGACGCTCCCGGGGTCCAGACGTGTGACTGTGCAAAATTTTGTCTCTATAGCTGACATCTGTCGATTTTCCTCCAACTCTTTTCCATTCACTTTGTCCCCATTATGTAGATAGGGGCAAAATTTTTTGGTGAACTGGAACGCCAGGGTTAAAATTTCGCCTCACAACATAGACTATGACGCTCCCGGGGTCAAGACGTGCGACTGAGCAAAATTTTGTAGCTGTAGCTGGCAGCTGTGGATTTTCCTCCCACACGTTTCCTTTCCCTTTTTCCCCATTATGTAGATAGGGCCAAAATTGTTTGGTGAACTGGAACGCGCAGGGTTAAAATTTCGCCTCACAACATAGCCTATGACGCTCCCGGGGTCGAGACGTGTGACTGTGCAAAATTTTGTGGCTATAGTTGCGACGGTGTAGATGCCAATCTCGGATATACACACACACATTCAGCTTTATATATTAGATATATATATATATATATATGAAAATAGAAGCAGCACTTTTCCCTTACAATGTTGGTGCATATCAGTCCAGAGTGGGTTTCACTCACTCCTTGTATACAGACCTGTAGTGAAGACCGCAGCACTCCAATTCAGATGCAAAACAGCCTTTAATGGCCTTCTGGCATATCTGTGACAGACTTTTCGGTCCTAAGACTGGAAGAAGCAGGAGGAGGTGCAGAGACATAGAAGCGGGAGGAATACAAATGGAGGACAGTGGAGGATAGTGCCTGCAGTGAAGACCTCTTAATAAGATGCCACCCATTAGACTAGTTAATTGTAAGTTTTCCAATGTCTTTTATAAAGCTTACAGGGGGGCTAGAAACATGGGGGACCCCTTCCCTGAATGCAGCAGATATGCTGCATTCAATGCTGCATTTAGTTTGCCATGCAGCAAGGGGGTGACAGGCAGGCCCAGACTGACAGGCGGAGGAGCGGGACTTTTCCCGATGGGCCGGCCTGTGGCGGCGTGTGGGGGCCGCCCGTTCCTCCCGCCGCAGGCCTGGCTACTTTTAAATGATTTTGCGGTCGCCGCCGCCGCCCGCCTGCATAGCGGGGTCTGAGGAGCGGCGCCGGCCGCCAAGTTGCGGCGGCATAAGTCATGAGAGAGACTCACTTGGTGCACAGACTCTGCACACCAATCAGCGGGCAGCCCAGGCACAGGCTCATACTTCTATTGGAGCGGGCTGTGCTGTGCCGTGCTGTGGGCGGAGAGAGCACACATTCTGCTCTCCCACCAACGAAATGTAAAGGCACCGGCCACCCCGACCCCAGCCATTACCAGTGGTCCCTGTGCAGGCAGCCAGTGGAGCTGGCCTGAAGACAGCGTACAGTCTCCTCCTCACTCTTCCTGTGTGGCCTGTCAGCTGCAGACCTGGGGCAGTGCGAGACGGCAAGCCAAAGCTGAGGAAAGCAAGGCAAGGTACTTTCACCATCAGCTGAGGCACTTGCCTGTGTGTGTGGCTGGGGCTGTGCCTCTGTGTGTGTGGCTGGGGCTGTGCCTCTGTATGTGTGGCTGGGGCTGTGCCTCTGTGTGTGTGGCTGGGGCTGTGCCTCTGTGTGTGTGGCTGGGGCTGTGCCTCTGTGTGTGTGGCTGGGCTATGCCTCTGTGTGTGTGGCTGGGCTGTGCCTCTGTGTGTGTGGCTGGGCTGTGCCTCTGTTTGTGTGGCTGGGGCTGTGCCTCTGTGTGTGTGGCTGGTGCTGTGCCTCTGTGTGTGTGGCTGGGGCTGTGCCTCTGTGTGTGTGGCTGGGGCTGTGCCTCTGTGTGTGTGGCTGGGGCTGTGCCTCTGTGTGGCTGGGGCTGTGCTCTGTGTGTGGCTGGGCTTGCCTTCTGTTGGTGTAGTCCAGAGTGCTGTGCCTTTGTGTGTGTGGCGGGGCTGTGCCATCTGGTGTGTTGGGGCCTGTGCTCGTTTCTGTGGCTGGGCTGTTCTCGTTGTGTGGCTGGGGGTGTTCTCTGTGTGTGTGGCTGGAGGCGTGCCTCGTGTGTGTGCAGTGGCTAGTGCCACCTGTAGCTGTAATGTAGTTTCCTGTGTGTTGGGGCTGAATGGGGCTGGGCGATGTGTGCATTTGGGTGTGATGCTGCAGCAAGTGTGGAGCTGCGGCTGGATGGGGCTGGGCGGCTCTGCCTCTGGTGGCGGCCTCGCGGCTCTGCTCTTGTGGGGCTGCGGCCTGTCTCTGTGGGGGCTGCGGCTCTGTCCTCAGTGTGGCGTGCGGCATGTTGGAGGCTGCGGCTGTGAGTGTGTGTGGCTGGGGCCTGCTTGCATTGAGTGGGCTGGACTGTGGTGCTTGGCTGTGGCCTGTGTGTGTGCTGCTGATGTGGCGGCCGAACTATTTCCTGTGTGGTGTGTGTGGCGTCTGTGGGTGGCTGGCTAGGTTGTCTCTGTTCTGTCTATGTGGCTGGCTGTTTGTGGGTGACAGCTGGAGCTAGTGGTGGCAGGCTGTAGCTTTACATGTGGGTGACTGCCGTGTGTGTGGCTGGCTGTGGCTGTATGTGTGGCTGGCTTTGGCTGCTGTGTGTGTGGCTGGCTGTGTGGCTGCTGTAGCTCGTGTGGTGGTGGCTGTGTCCATGCTGTTGTGTGGCTGGGCAATGGCTGTGTGTGTGTGCTGTCTCGTCTATAGTATGGTGGTGGCTGTCTAGTGGCTACCTGTGTGTGGCTGGTATCCCTCTGTGTGGCTGTATGTGGGTAGCTGGCTTGTGTCTGTGTGTGGCTGGGCTGTGCTCTGTTGTGGCTGGCTGTGGTCTGTGTGTGTGGCTGGGCTGTGTCTGTGTGTGGCTGGCTGTGTGGCTGTGCTGTTGTGTGGCTGGCTGTGCTGTGTGTGTGTGTCTGTCTGCCGTCTATATGTGGCTGGTGGGTCTAGGTGGCTACCTGTGTGTGGCTGGCTCTGTGTGGCTGTATGTGGTAGCTGGCTGTGTGTCTGTGTGTGGCTGGCTGTGTTCTGTGTGTGTGGCTGGCTGTGTGTCTGTGTGTGGCTGGCTGTGTGTCTGAGTGTGGCTGGCTGGTTGTGTGCTGGCTGTGGCTGTGTGTGTGTGCTGTCTGCGTTTATGTGGCTGGTGGCTGTCTATGTGGCTACCTGTGTGTGGGCTGAGCTCTGTGTGGCTGTTGGGGTAGCTGGCTGTGTGTCTGTGTGTGGCTGGCTTGTGTCTGTGTGGGCTGGCTCAGGCTGTGTGTGGCGGGCTGTAGCTGTGTGTGGCTGGGGCTGCTTGGCTGTGTGTGGCTGGGACTGTGTGGCTGGCTGTGGCTGTGTGTGTGGCTGGCTGTGTGTGGCTGACTATTTGCCTGTGTGGTGTGTGTGGCGGTCTGTGTGTGGCTGGCTATGGTTGTCTATGTTGCTGTCTATGTGGCTGGCTGTTTGTGTGTGACTAGCTGTGGGTCTGTGTGTGGCTGGCTGTGGCTGTATGTGTGTGGGTGACTGTGTGTGTGTGTGGCTGGCTGTGGCTGTAGCTGTATGTGTGGCTGGCTTTGGCTGGCTGTGTGTGTGGCTGGCTGTAGCTCTGTGTGTGGCTGGCTGTGTCGGTGGCTGGTTGTGTGGCTGGCTATGGCTGTGTGTGTGTGTCTGTCTGCGTCTATATATGGCTGGTGGCTGTCTATGTGGCTACCTGTGTGTGGCTGTAGCTCTGTGTGGCTGTATGTGGGTAGCTGGCTGTGTGTCTGTGTGTGGCTGGCTGTGTGTCTGTCTGTGGCTGGCTGTGTGTCTGTGTGTGGCTGGCTGTGTGTCTGTGTGTGGCTGGCTGTGTGGCTGGTGGTTGTGTGGCTGGCTATGGCTGTGTGTGTGTGTCTGTCTGCGTCTATATGTGGCTGGTGGTTGTCTAGGTGGCTACCTGTGTGTGGCTGTAGCTCTGTGTGGCTGTATGTGGGTAGCTGGCTGTGTGTCTGTGTGTGGCTGGCTGTGTGTCTGTGTGTGGCTGGCTGTGTGTCTGAGTGTGGCTGGCTGGTTGTGTGGCTGGCTGTGGCTGTGTGTGTGTGCCTGTCTGCGTCTATATGTGGCTGGTGGCTGTCTATGTGGCTACCTGTGTGTGGCTGTAGCTCTGTGTGGCTGTATGTGGGTAGCTGGCTGTGTGTCTGTGTGTGGCTGGCTCAGGCTGTGTGTGCTGGCTCAGGCTGTGTGTGGCTGGCTGAGGCTGTGTGTGGCTGGCTGAGGCTGTGTGTCTTGTTGCTGACCACTGAGACCCCAAAATCCTGACAAACGGAGCTTTGAAGAGCACCATGTAAATGGAGCTGTGGTTGATTATTCCCTCTGCTGCACCATTCACATGTGGCTCTTCAGATAACTCCTTTAAGAATGTGGTGAGGGCCACGACAACGTAAAACCAAAATTTACGGATTGGGGCTATTTGTTGATACAGTGTGTGGGCTGGTGGGGCTTGTTTTCCAGGGCTGCTTTTTGGTCCAAGTCCGGCCCTGGTGACAGGTCCTCTTTAAAAAAACGTCTGACTGAGCCCCAAGAACCCAAACTTCCTCAGGTCCGCTCATCTCTACTCACCTTGTGTGGTTGTGACATTTACAACCAATGTAGAAGCATGTAACGGATTTTGAGTATTAATCAACGTGTTTCAGCGAACAGGTCACTCCTTCATCAGGACAAATTACAGTATCTGTCATCTGTATCCTGAAATGCGTTGACTTAAATCACAATCCAGGATTCCGCTCTGTTGTCATTCCTCTACGACAGCGCGCATTAACCCCTTCTCTCCAATCTTCAACTTAACACCCGATAAGGCAAACTACATTGCTAAAATGCAGACATTTTGCTCAAGTATTTATATATATTTTTCTAAAGGCTAAAAAATATTTTTCAAATGTCCTGATACAATCTCTCCTATATTTTTTTTGCAGAAAAAAAAAGCTAAAGACATTGATATTGTTATGGAGACCCAGCAACAGACTACAGATAAAGACCAAGGATGACGTCACCTCAACCCTCCCTACCTGCTGCAAGTAAAATCAGAGCAGATCTTCCTGCGGACAGTAAGTCCTCCAATATTTTACTCCCCATGAACACTTCCACCTTGAACTTTTCTTCTCTTTCCTGTAGCCTGACCGCAGCAATACTGGTGTTTCAGAATTGCAACTTTATGAAAATGTTTCAGTTGATAAATTTGGCTTAAAACTTATTTGTATAGGTAAACCAGCCATTGTTTCCATCCTCTTTTGGAATCTGGATAAGATATGCTGTAAGTTTTGTAAAGACAATGAAAAAAGAATTAGAAACCCCCAACCCTTGGAAGTGGTTTGTATATGGCTGGCTGTATGTAGGCGGACGGCCGAACTGCCCAATCAGTGTCTTCAAATGACATTCGGGTTAAGTTTTGGTCCTGAACAGGCCTTTAAAAAATGTCTGACTGAGCCCGAAGAACCTGAACTTCCACAGGTCCTCTCATCTCTACTCACCTCGTGTGGTTGTGAAATTTATAACCAATGTAGAAGCACGTAACGGGTTTTGAGTATTAGTCAATGCGTTTCAGAGAACAGATCACTCCTTCATCAGGACAAATCACAATATCTTAGGCTGCCTTCACATTAGCGTTTGTGTCTGCATGCTGATGGCATGCAGACACAAACGCTGTCAAAAGCAGGGACACTTTGATGTGTCCGCAGCGGATAATGTCCGCCTGCGGACACATCACTAGGGAGCCCGGCAGCCAATCGGCGCTGTCCGGGGGCGGGCCGGGGGCGGAGATCAGCGCCGGAGATCTCCGCCCCCCGGCCGCCGGTAAGCTCCGGGACTGTCGGCGGGGGAGAACAGCTGATTTGTCAGCTGTTTGAATCTTCCCGCGCCGACACCGAGAGGAGATGTCGGCGCGGGAAGATTCAAACAGCTGACAAATCAGCTGTTCTCCCCGCCGACATCGCTAGCAAATTACAGGCGGCGGGGAGGAGGAGATCAGCAGAGGCAGAGCTGATCTCCCGGTGGCCGTCGGTGAGCTCCTGTGACATCACCGGCGGCCACCGGGAGATTTTTCAATGGGTCCGCAGCGTTCTCCAGCGCTGTCAAGCGCTGAACACTGCGGACCCATTGACGGCAATGCATTTTTTGTGCGCTTGGGGACGCTTGCTGATCTTCCAAGATCCCCAAACGCACAAAAAATGCAACATGCTGCGTCCCGGGTGCGGATGCTGGACACCGGAAGGAGCAGATATCGTCCGCATCCGCACCCGAACGCAGCAAACGCAGGCACCATGCGTTCCTATGTTAAACATAGGAACGCAGTGCGCATGCGTTTGAATGCGTATGGGAACGCAGCATACGCTGCGGCCCCAAACGCTAATGTGAAGGCACCCTTAGATGAATGGAATCAAGCTCAAACCACTGTTAGGTGCTGAAGGGTAATGAGACAAACAGTTCAGAAATGTAACCCTGGCACACATCACGAAAAAAAGAAAAAATGGTAGTTGCTTTTCAGGGGCTTCTATTTTGTAGTGCAAAGGTCTATACTTTCTATAACTATAGACCTTTGCACTGAAAAATAAAAGTACCTGAAAAGCAACTTCCATTTTTTCTTTATTTCGTGGTGTGTGCCAGGGTTAAATCACAGTATTTCTGTCATCTGTATTCTGAAATGCGTTGACTAAAATCAGAATCCAGGATTCCGCTGTGTTGTCATTCCTTCACAACAGCGCACATTAACCCCTTCTCTCCAATCTTCAAGTTAACATGGAATAAGGCCAGCTAAATTGCTACAACTCAGACATTTTTTCTCAAGCATCTACTATATAATTGCCTAATCGTGTCTGTCGACCAAATCGCGTGCCTGCTCGCCAGCGCTGATTGGTCGCCGCCAGCCGCGGCAACCAATGAGCGCAGCGTATGCAAAACAGCTGTGCGCATTCAAAACCTGGCGACGGCGACGCATTAGCGACACGGCATTGACGTGACAGCGCTACACTCACATAGCGGGCGGGAAAGCTGACTTCACTGTCGGCTTTTCTGCCCCGCTATTTGAAATGAACAGCAGATGCTTCGGCATCAGCTGTTCATTCAGAATAGCCGCCTTACCTCCCCCCACTTTCCCTCTCCCGCTGCCCTGCTCCATGCTCCCGCTGCCCGCTCCATGCTTCCGCTGCCCCGCACCCTCGCTCCCGATCACCCGTCGCTCACCCCAGCATTCCTCCTCTTTTCTTTCTTGTTGCATTGATGTGCGGTAATGAAAGGCCTCAGGGGCGGGTTTAACAGAGGGGGTTTCATAATGGGCGTGACCGAGGACATGCCCACCACATTAGGGCAGTGTTCTCTGTCACGCCCATTACTACACCCCCTTTTAACCCCGTCCCCCGCAGCCTTTCATTACCGAACATCAATGCAGCAAGAAAGAAAAGAGGAGGAAGAGGAACAATGTTGGGGTGAGTGGAGCCTCCTCCATCCTGCTATTCACCCCTCTGACCCCACACTACCCACACTGAATCCACACACTGCCCCACTGAACTCCACAGCCACTGCCCTCCCCACCCCACCTGCGCACTGACCCACACAGCCCCACTGAACCCCAGTACTCCACACTCACTACGCCACACCATCAACCCGCTCAGCACCCAGTCACCCCTCATCAGCACCCTAGTCACCTGTTCACCATCTCACACCACCCTGTCTCAGCACCCATCACCCCGCTCAGCACCCAGTCACCCTCACTCACACCTTCACACCTCACCGCTCAGCACCCTCACCCCCGCTCAGCACCCACTCTCCCCGCTCAGTCACCATCCCTCAGCACCCACTCAGCACCCACTCACTCTCAGCACCCACCACTCACCCCCCGCTCAGCACCACTCACCCCCTCAGCACCCTGCTCCACCGCTCAGCATCTCCCACTACGTCACACCGTCACTCAGCACACCCCTGCTCACACCCCTCACCACAGCACCCAGTCACCCCTCCGCTCACGCACCCAGTACCACCCGCTCAGCACCCATCTCCCCCGTCAGCACCAACTCACCCCTGCTCAACCCTTCACCCCCGCTACAGCACCCACTACACCTCACACCACTACCACCCGCTCAGCACTCCACTCACCTGCTCAGCACCCATACTCCCCCGCCAGCACCCACTCCCCCCGCTCAGCACCCACTCACCCCGCTCAGCACCACACGCACCTCCCTTCAGCACCCATCAATCCCGCTCAGCACCCAGTCACCACCCAACGTCTCAGTCACCCATCTACACCCCCTTCTACACCCATGCACCACCCCGTCTCAGCACCCAGTCACCTCCCTCTGCATCCCCTCTCACCCCCACTACCACACCCACACCCCCTTCACTCACATACTCACCCCCGCTCCAGAACCACACTCACCCCCCATCTCACCCCAGTCACCCCGCTCAGCACTCCACTCACCCCCTGCTCAGCACCACTCACCCCTGCTCCACACCACTCCCCGCTCAGCACCAATCACCCCGCTCAGGACCAGTCACCCCGCTCAGACACCAGTCACACCCGTCCAGCAACACCACACAGCTCAGACCTACGTCACACCCGACACATGCACACCAGTCACCCCCCGTCCACACCCAGTCACCCTCTCAGCACCCAGTAGCCAACATCACCCCAGCCGACCCACTCACCCGACAGCCTAGTCAACCCACACCCTGCTCAGCACTTCATCAATCATCCTGCCAGCATCACCACCCCGTCACCTGCTTCCCGTCTCAGCACCACTCACCCCTCCATGCCTTCCACGCGCTGTGCCCGCACTCATCACCCCGCTACCACCGCTCACCACCGTCCGCACTGTCACCCACTCTCACTTTCATTCTGTTGCTGAACTGCTCCGCTAAGACAGCCTCAGTCCGGTCCACAGCCCGCTCCTAATCCGTGTCGACCAGGACACGCCCCCTCTCTTAGGCAGTGTTCTCAGGTCACAGCTCATTCAGCCATACAACCCCCTCTTTTAACACCGCCCCACAGTCCTTTCATTACCGAACATCAATGTAGCAAGAAAGAAAAGAGGAGGAAGAGGAACAATGTCGGGGTGATGGAGCCTCCTCCATCCTGCTATTCACCCTCTCACCCCACACTGCCCTACCCACTGAACCCACACTCACTCCACACCCACTGAACCCACACACCCACTGAACCCACACTGCCCCCCTCAACCCACACTCCAGCCGCTCAGACCCAGCACCCCCTCAGCACCCCACCTCACCCACTCAGCACCACAGTCACCCTCTCAGCCACCATCACCGTCACACCACTCACCCGCTCAGCACCCAGTCACACCCCCGCTCAGGACCCAGTCCCCCCTCAGACCAGTACGCCTACTCCTCCACCGCTCAGACCATCACCCCGCTCAGACCCACTCTCCCCGCTCAGCACCCAGTCACACTCTCAGCACCCAGTCACCCACCTACTCAGCACCCAGTCAACCACTCAGCACCCATCCGTCCAACCCCACTCACCCTCACCTCACGCTCACCAGTCACCCCTCAGCACCCACTCCCGCTCAGCACCCACGTCACCCCCCTCAGCATCCACTCCTTTCCACTCATCACCCCCGCTACACACCATGCTCCTCCCGCTCAGCACCAACTCACCCCTGCTCAACACCTGTCACCCAACGCTGCTGCTACACCAACACTCGTACCCAACACTGCGTACAGACACCTAGTCACCACACTGCTGACACGTTCATCAGATACTCTGTACTCTCCCGCTCAGCCCTCCACTTCCGTCCCCACTCCCCGCTCCGCACCGTCTCCACCCCGCATTCCTTCTTCTTCTTCAGAGTCACCCAGACGGTTAACAACACTATGTGGCTAGACACCCATGTCTACACCCCTCTCTTTACACCGCCCCGTCCCATTACCGACATAAATCAGCAAGCACAGGAGAAGCACGTACAGCACGGTGAGTCACCCCTCATCCTGCACTTCACCCCTTACCCTCAAGCACCCACGCCACACTCCCCATGAACCCAGCACTCCCCCTCAACCCACACTCGTCTCAGCACCCACAAGCCCACTGACCCACTCACGCTCAGCACCCAGTCACCCCTCGTCCTCAGCACCCATGTCTCAACACCACTCACCCGTCTCAGCACCCGTCACCCCCGCTCAGCACCCAGTCACCCCCCTCAGCACCCAGTCACCCCCGCTCAGCACCCACCTCACCCCCGCTCAGCACCCACACCCCCCTCTCAGCACCAGTCACCCCCGTCTCAGCACCCAGTCACCCCCCTCAGCACCCATCACCCCCTCTCAGCACCCAGTCACCCCCCTCAGCACCCAGTCACCCCCGCTCAGCACCCAGTCACCCCCCTCAGCACCCAGTCACCCCCCTCAGCACCCAGTCACTCCCCGCTCAGCACCCAGTCACATCCCAGCTCAGCACCCAGTCACCCCCGCTCAGCACCCAGTCACCCCCGCTCAGCACCCCAGTCACCCCCCGCTCAGCACCTAGTCACCCCGTCTCAGCACCTAGTCACCCCCGTCCAGCACCAGTCACCCCCGTCTCAGCACCCGTCACCCCCGTCTCAGCACCCAGTCACCCCCTCTCAGCACCCCAGTCACCCCCGTCTCAGCACCCAGTCACCCCCGTCTCAGCACCCAGTCACCCCCGTCTCAGCACCCACTCACCCCGTCTCAGCACCCACTCACCCCCACTCAGCACCCACTCACCCCCACTCAGCACCCACTCACCCCGCTCAGCACCCACTCTACCCCCGCTCAGCACAGTCACCCACCTCAGCACCCACTCACCCCCCCGCCGCCAGCACCCACTCAACCCCGCTCAGCACCCACTCACCCCGCTCAGCATTTACTCACCCCTTTCAGCACTCGCTCACCCCTGCTCAACACCGCTGTACACCAACACCACTGAACACCAACACTGCTGTACACCAACACTGATGCACACCGACACTGATGCACACCGACACTGCTGAACTCCCACAGCGCTGCACACTGATACCGCTGCACACCGACACTGCTGCACACCGACACCGCTGCACACCGACACCGCTGCACACCGACACTGCTGCACACCGACACCGCTGCACAACGACACCGCTGCTGACCGCTGCCAACCGTCATGGCTGACTACCGCCACCTATGCACACCGACACCGATGCACACCAACACCGCTGCGGCTGCGATCAATCAGCGATATTGGCGCAGGATTTATACCTAGCTTTGCATTTCATTATTCTTACATCTTCATAAATAAACAACTGTACATACATATTCTAGAATACTCTATCCGTTAGAATCTGGCCACCATCTAGTTTATATATATTTTTCTAAAGGCTAAAAATAAGTTTTTAAAATGTCCTGATACAATCTCTCCTAGATTTTTTTGCAGGAAATAAAACCAAAGACAGTGATATTGTTATGGAGACCCAGCAACAGACTACAGATAAAGACAAGGATGACGTCACCTCAACCCTCCCTACCTGCTGCAAGTAAAATCAGAGCAGATCTTCCTGCGGACAGTAAGTCCTCCAATATTTTACTCCCCATGAACACTTCTACCTTGAACTTTTCTTCTCTTTCCTGTAGCCTGACCGCAGCAATACTGGTGTTTCAGAATTGCAACTTCATAAAAATGTTTCAGTTGATAAATTTGGCTTAAAACTTATTTGTATAGGTAAACCAGCCATTG
This sequence comes from Allobates femoralis, assembly GCA_033576535.1. Classification (NCBI taxonomy): domain Eukaryota; kingdom Metazoa; phylum Chordata; class Amphibia; order Anura; family Aromobatidae; genus Allobates; species Allobates femoralis. The sequence goes on from JARQOC010000005.1 coordinate 3,708,973, forward strand.
TTTCCATCCTCTTTTGGAATCTGAATAACATACCATATGCTGTAAGTTTTGTAAAGACAATGAAAAAAAAATTAGAAACCCCAACCCTTGGAAGTGATTTGTATATGGCTGGCTGTATGTAGGCGGACGGCCGAACTGCCCAATCAGTGTCTTCAAATGACATTCGGGTTAAGTTTTGGCCCTCAACAGACCTTTAAAAAAACTCTTGACTGAGACCGAAGAACCTGAACTTCCACAGGTCCTCTCATCTCTACTCACTTTACCTTGTGTGGTTGTGAAATTTACAACCAATGTAGAAGCATGTAATGGATTTTGAGTATTAATCAACACGTTTGAGAGAACAGGTCACTCCTTCATCAGGACAAATAACAGTATCTGTCATCTGTATCCTGAAATGCGTTGACTAAAATCACAATCCAGGATTTCTGCTCTGTTGTCATTCCTCTACAGCGCACATTAACTTCTTCTCTCCAATCTTCAAGGTAACACCCGATAAGGCAAACTACATTGCTAAAATGCAGACATTTTGCTCAAGTACTTGTATATATTTTTATATTTTTCTAAAGGCTAAAAAATGTTTTTAAAATGTCCTGATACAATCTCTCCTATATTTTTTTGTTGCAGAAAATAAAGCCAAAGACATTGATATTGTTATGGAGACCCAGCAACCGACTACAGATAAAGACCAAGGATGATGTCACCTAGAAACAGGGACCGGACATAGGGATCCAAACCCAAACCATTGAACTGAATGCTACGAGCTTCATAGGAGCTGTGGCTCACACACCTGGAGTATTCCCAGAGAAAGCAGCCGGACAAGGGTCCAGGGATAAGGTACCAGTCGCCCACTAATACCCAAGGCTTCCAGATCAGGGGAGCCACTACATCCCAGCTGCCCATCCATCATCTTCAGAAGCTCTGCAGCAGCGGCGGCTACCCATAGCCGCAAACCACGGATGGCATCACAAATAATCTTCTCTTTAAACCACCCTTTTCCTATTTCCCAATAATCTCATTGATGCTGAACCCAGGGTCACGGACCTGAAGGACCGCTAAAGCCTGATTCAGAGTACCACATGGCCTTAGGGCCCGACATTATCACGTCATTACATTGAAAATACAAGCCTAGAATTTCCCAATTAGTTGTATTTATTAAGGAAAAAAAAAATCATTGAAGAAAAAAAAATTTGGAAAAAAAATTGAAGAAAAAGAAAAAAAAATATTAAGAAAAAAAAATTTGGAAAAAAAATGAAAAAAAAAATATTAAAAAAAAATATTGAAGAAAAAAAAAAAAATTGGAAAAAAAATTGGAAAAAGAAAAAATAAACAAAGAAAAAAAAGAAAAAAACAATTTTTTGGAAAAAAAAAATAAAAAGAAAAAAATAAAAATATAGAAAAAAAATTGAAGAAAAAAAATTTGGAAAAAATGAAAATAGAAAAAAAAATAAAGAAAAAAAAATTTGGAAAAATTGAAGAAAAAAAAAATATTGAAGAAAAAAAATTTGGAAAAATGAAAGAAAGAAAAAAAAAATTATTAGAAGAAAAAAAAAATTTGGAAAAAAAATTGAAGAAAAAAAAAATATTGAAGAAAAAAAAAATTTGGAAAAAAATTGAAGAGAAAGAAAAAAAAACATTGAAGAAAAAAAAATTTGGAAAAAAAATTGAAGAAAAAAAAAAAACATTGAAGAAAAAAAAAATTTGGAAAAAAAATTGAAAATAAAAAAAAATTATTGAAGAAAAAAAAATTTTGGAAAAAAATTGAAAAAAAGAAAAAAAAATTGAAGAAAAAAAAAATTCATTAAAGAAAAAAAAAATTTGGAAAAAAATTGAAGAGAAAGAAAAAAAAAACATTGAAGAAAAAAAAAATTATGGAAAAAAAATTGAAAAAAAAAAATCATTAAAGAAAAAAAAATTTGGAAAAAAATTGAAGAGAAAGAAAAAAAAACATTGAAGAAAAAAAAAATTTGGAAAAAAATTGAAAATAAAAAACAATTATTAAAGAAAAAAAAAATTTTGGAAAAAAAATTGAAAATAAAGAAAAAATTATTGAAGAAAAAAAAATTTGGAAAAAAATTGAAGAGAAAGAAAAAAAAAATTGAAGAAAAAAAAAATCATTAAAGAAAAAAAAAATTTGGAAAAAAATTGAAGAGAAAAAAAAAAAAACATTGAAGAAAAAAAAAATTATGGAAAAAAAATTGAAAAAAAAAAAATCATTAAAGAAAAAAAAATTTGGAAAAAAATTGAAGAGAAAGAAAAAAAAACATTGAAGAAAAAAAAAATTTGGAAAAAAAATTGAAGAAAAAAAAAATATTGAAGAAAAAAAAAAATGTTGAAAAAAATAAATATAAAAAAAAATAATTGAAGAAAAAAATTTGACAATTTTATTAAAGAAAAAAAAAAAGAAGAAGACATTTTAGTGAAAAAAAAAAAATCATTGAAGAAAAAAGAAAAAAATTTGGAAAAAAATGAAAAGATAAACAATTTTATTAAAGAAAAAAAATTATTGAAAAGAAGAAAAAGAATTTACAATCACCGTATTTTTTATATTCACATATTTATGTTTTATAATTCACGTTCTATGTATATTCTGTCTATATTGAGCATCAGGGTAATATGCAGGGATAATGTCAAGACTTCCTTGGTATGTGAAAGAAATGTGCATACATACTAATTGGGCTTGGCGTTACACCCAGTTAGTTGTAGCCTCTCCTCCAATTGCAATCACAAATTCTTTGGTATTATTATCTTCATTTAATTTGTCTTCAATGAAAAAACACAAAAAGAATTGTCCTAAAGCCAAATTGGATCTAATTCCACACCAAACATAAAAAAGGGGGTGGAGAAAAGTATTGGCACCCTTAGAAAAATCATGTGATGCTTCTCTAATTTGTATAAACAGCACCTGTAACTTACCTGTGGCACCTACCAGGTGTTGGCAATAACTAAATCACACTTGCAGCCAGTTGACATGGATTAAAGTTGACTCAACCTCTGTCCTGTGTCCTTGTGTGTACCACATTGAGCATGGAGAAAAGAAAGAAGACCAAACAACTGTCTGAAAACTTTAGAAACCAAATAGTGAAGAAGCATGAGCAATCTCAAGGCTACAAGTCCAACTACAAATACCTGAATGTTCCTGTGTCTACCGTGCGCAGTGTCATCAAGACATTTAAAGCCCATGGCACTGTGGCTAACCTCCCTAGATGTGGACGGAAAAGAAAAATTGACAAGAGATTTCAACGCAAGATTGTGCGGATGGTGGATATAGAACCTCGACTAACATCCAAAAAAGTTCAAGCTGCCCTGCAGTCTGAGGGTACAACAGTGTCAACCCGTACTATCCGTCGGCATCTGAATGAAAAGGGACTGTATGGTTGGAGACCCAGGAAGACCCCACTTCTTACCCCGAGACATGAAAAAGCCAGGCTGGAGTTTGCCAAAACTTACCTGAGAAAGCCTAAAACATTTTGGAAGAATGTTCTCTGGTCAGATGAGACAAAAGTAGAGCTTTATGGGCAAAGGCATCAACATAGAGTTTACAGGAGAAAAAAAAGAGTCATTCAAAGAATAGAACACGGTCCCTACAGTCAAACATGGCGGAGGTTCCCTGATGTTTTGGGGTTGCTTTGCTGCTTCTGGTACTGGACTGCTTGACCGTGTGCATGGCATTATGATCTATTTTATACTTTAAATTATATTTTTTATATATTATATTTTTTTTACAAATTATATTTTATATATAAAATATTATTATAATATACTTTATAGTTCTTATAAAGTATTATATTTTGTATATATTTCATTGTGGCATTGGTCACTGGAATATTGTATTATCTTGTCTATATAAAAATTATATTTTTATATGTTATATTTTATATGTATTTATGTGTGTTTTGTATATAGTATTTTTTTTATATATGATCTATTTTTTTATATATAGTATATATTTTTGTATGTATTTGTATTTTTTTATAAATAGTATATTTTTTATATCTGACATCTTTTATACATTAAATTATATTTTTTATATAGATTATATTTTTTATATATCATGTTTTATATATGAAGATATTATTATTATTTATAATCATGTCTATATAAAAATTATATTTTTGTATATTATATTTAATTTTTTTATGTTATGTTTTAGAACATTACAAAAATTAAATATAATATACAAAATGTCTTTTATATTTAAATGTTATATTTTTTTACGTATATTTTTTATATATAGTATATTTTTATACAGATTATATTTTTTATATTAGATATGAATTATTATTTATAATCATGTCTATATAAAAATTATATTTTTGTATATTATATTTAATTTTTTTATGTTATGTTTTAGAACATTACAAAAATTATATATAATATACAAAATGTCTTTTATATTTAAATGTTATATTTTTTTACGTATTTTTTTGTATTTTTTATATAGCATATTTTTTATACAGATTATATTTTTTATATCAGATATTAATTATTATTTATAATTATGTCTATATAAAAATTATATTTTTGTATATTATATTTAATTTTTTTATGTTATGTTTTAGAACATTACAAAAATTATATATAATATACAATGTCTTTTATATTTAAATGTTATATTTTTTTACGTATTTTTTTTATATATAGTATATTTTTTATACAGATTATATTTTCTATATCAGATATTAATTATTATTTATAATCATGTCTATATAAAAATTATATTTTTGTATATTATATTTAATTTTTTTATGTTATGTTTTAGAACATTACAAAAATTAAATATAATATACAAAATGTCTTTTATACTTAAATGTTTTATTTTTTTACGTATTTTTTTGTATTTTTTATATATAGTATATTTTTATACAGATTATATTTTTTATATAAGATATGAATTATTATTTATAATCATGTCTATATAAAAATTATATTTTTGTATATTATATTTAATTTTTTTATGTTATGTTTTAGAACATTAAAAAAATTAAATATAATATACAAAATGTCTTTTATATTTAAATATTATATTTTTTTACGTATTTTTTTCTATTTTTTATATATAGTATATTTTTTATACAGATTATATTTTTATATAAGATATGAATTATTATATTATTTAATAATATGTCTATATAAAAATTATATTTTTGTATTTTTATATTTAATTTTTTTATGTTATGTTTTAGAACATTTACAAAATTAAATATAATATACAAAATGTCTTTTATACTTAAATATTATATTATTTTTACGTATTTTTTTGTATTTTTTATATATAGTATATTTTTATACAGATTATATTTTTTATATAGATATGAATTATTATTTATAATCATGTCTATATAAAATTATTTTTGTATATTATATTTAATTTTTTTATGTTATGTTTTAAACATTACAAAATTAATATAATATACAAATATGTCTTTTTATTTAATATTATAAATATATTGATATTTATATTTTTTTAAATATAGGATACAAAATGTCTTTTTATACTTAATTATTACTTAGAATCACGTCTATTTTTGTATGTTATATTTATGATTTTTTTAAATATAGGATACAAAATGTCTTTTATACTTAATTATACTTAGAATCACGTCTATTTTTGTATGTTATATATTTATATTTATATTTTTTTAAATATAATACAAAATGTCTTTTAACTTAATTATTATTAGAATCACTCTTTTGTATTATATTTTTTTTTTTTAAATAAGATACAAAATGTTTTTATACTAATTATATTGAATCACGTATTTTTGTATTTATATTTTTTTTAAATATAGATACAAAATGTCTTTTATACTTATTATTTTAGAATCACGTCTATTTTTGTATTTTATTTATATTTTTTTAAATATAGATACAAAATGTCTTTATACTTAATTATTTGAATCACGTCTATTTTTGTATGTTATTTTTTTTTTAAATATAGGATACAAAATGTCTTTTTACTTAATTATTATTAGAATCACGTCTATTTTTGTATTTTATTTATTTTTTTAAATATAGATACAAAATGTCTTTTTACTTAATTATTATTAGAATCACGTCTATTTTTGTATTTATATTTATATTTTTTTAAATATAGATACAAAATGTCTTTTATACTTAATTATTATTAGAATCACGTCTATTTTTGTATTTATATTTATTTTTTAAATATAGATACAAAATGTCTTTTATACTTAATTATATTAGAATCACGTCTATTTTTGTATTTATATTTATATTTTTTTAAATATAGATACAAAATGTCTTTTATACTTAATTATTACTTAGAATCACGTCTATTTTTGTATTTATATTTATATTTTTTTAAATATAAGATACAAAATGTCTTTTTATACTTAATTATTATTAGAATCACGTCTATTTTTGTATTATTTTTATTTTTTTTAAATATAGATACAAATGTCTTTTATACTTAATTATTACTTAGAATCACGTCTTTTTTGTATTATATTTTATTTTTTAAATATAGGATACAAATGTCTTTTATACTAATTATTACTTAAATCACGTCTTTTTTGTATATTTATGATTTTTTAAATAAGATCAAAATGTCTTTTATACTTAATTATTACTTAGAATCACGTCTATTTTTGTATTATATTTATTTTTTAAATATAGAACAAAATGTCTTTTATACTTAATTATTACTTAGAATCAGTCTTTTTGTATTTATATTTTATTTTTTAATTAAGATACAAAATGTCTTTTATACTAATTATTATTAGAATCACGTCTATTTTTGTATTTATTTTATTTTTTAATATAGATACAAAATGTCTTTTATACTTAATTATTACTTAGAATCACGTTTTTTGTATTATATTATTTTTTAAATATAGGATACAAAATGTCTTTTATACTAATTATTACTTAGAATCACGTCTATTTTTGTATTTATATTTTATTTTTTTAAATATAGGATACAAAATGTCTTTATACTTAATATTTATTAGAATCACGTTTTTTTGTATTATATTTATATTTTTTTAAATATAGATACAAATGTCTTTTATACTTAATTATTATAGAATCACGTCTATTTTTGTAATTATTTATATTTTTTAAATATAAATCACGTCTATTTTTGTATTTATTTATTTTTTTTTAAATATAGATACAAATGTCTTTATACTTATTTTATTAGAATCACGTTATTTTTGTATTTATATTTATTATTTTTTTAAATATAAGATCAAAATGTCTTTTATACTTAATTATATTAGAATCACGTCTATTTTTGTATTTATTTTTATTTTTTTAAATATAGGATACAAAATGTCTTTTATACTTAATTATTATTAGAATCACGTCTATTTTTGTATTTATATTTATATTTTTTTTAAATATAAGATACAAAATGTCTTTTATACTTAATTATTATTAGAATCACGTCTATTTTTGTTATTATATTTATTATTTTTTTAAATATAGATACAAAATGTTTTTATACTTATTATTATTAGAATCACGTCTATTTTTGTATTTATTATATTTTTTTAAATATAGATACAAATGTCTTTATACTTAATTATTATTAGAATCACGTCTATTTTTGTATTTATTTATATTTTTTTAATATAGATACAAAATGTTTTTATACTTAATTATTATTAGAATCACGTCTATTTTTGTATTTATATTTATTTTTTTTAATATAAGATACAAATGTCTTTTATACTTATTATTATTAGAATCACGTCTTTTTTGTATATTATATTTATATTTTTTTAAATATAGATACAAAATGTCTTTTATACTTAATTATTATTAGAATCACGTCTATTTTTGTTATTATATTTATTATTTTTTTAAATATAAGATACAAAATGTCTTTTATACTTAATTATTATTAGAATCACGTCTATTTTTGTATTATTTATTTATTATTTTTTTAATATAGATACAAAATGTCTTTTATACTTAATTATTATTAGAATCACGTCTATTTTTGTATGATATATTTATTATTTTTTTAAATATAGGATACAAAATGTCTTTTATACTTAATTATTACTTAGAATCACGTCTATTTTTGTATGTATATTTATTATTTTTTAAATATAGGATACAAAATGTCTTTTATACTTAATTATTACTTAGAATCACGTCTATTTTTGTATGTATATTTATTATTTTTTTAAATATAGGATACAAAATGTCTTTTATACTTAATTATTCTTAGAATCACGTCTATTTTTGTATGTTATTTATTATTTTTTTAAATATAGATACAAATGTCTTTTATACTTAATTATTATTAGAATCACGTCTATTTTTGTATATTATATATTTATTATATTTTTTAATATAGATACAAAATGTCTTTTATACTTAATTATTATTAGAATCAGTCTATTTTTGTATATATATTTATTATTTTTTTAAATATAGGATACAAAATGTCTTTTATACTTAATTATTACTTAGAATCACGTCTATTTTTGTATGTTATATTTATGATTTTTTTAAATATAGGATACAAAATGTCTTTTATACTTAATTATTATTAGAATCACGTCTATTTTTGTATATGTATATTTATGATTTTTTAAATTAAGATACAAAATGTCTTTTATACTTAATTATTATTAGAATCACGTCTATTTTTGTATGTATATTTATTATTTTTTTAAATATAGGATACAAAATGTCTTTTATACTTAATTATTACTTAGAATCACGTCTATTTTTGTATGTTATATTTATGATTTTTTTAAATATAGGATACAAAATGTCTTTTATACTTAATTATTACTTAGAATCACGTCTATTTTTGTATGTTATTTTTATTATTTTTTTAATATAGATACAAAATGTCTTTTATACTTAATTATTACTTAGAATCACGTCTATTTTTGTATTTATATTTATATTTTTTTAAATAAGGATACAAAATGTCTTTTTATACTTAATTATTACTTAGAATCACGTCTATTTTTGTATTTTATATTATGATTTTTTTTAAATATAGATACAAAATGTCTTTTATACTTAATTATTACTTAGAATCACGTCTATTTTTGTATGTTATATTATTATTTTTTTAAATATAGGATACAAAATGTCTTTTATACTTAATATTATTAGAATCACGTCTATTTTTGTATTTATATTTATATTTTTTTAAATATAGGATACAAAATGTCTTTTATACTTAATTATTACTTAGAATCACGTCTATTTTTGTATGTTATATTTATATTTTTTTAAATATAGATACAAAATGTCTTTTATACTTAATTATTACTTAGAATCACGTCTATTTTTGTATGTTATATTTATATTTTTTTAAATATAGGATACAAAATGTCTTTTATACTTAATATTATTAGAATCACGTCTATTTTTGTATGTTATATTTATTATTTTTTTAAATATAGGATACAAAATGTCTTTTATACTTAATTATTATTAGAATCACGTCTATTTTTGTTATGTATATTATTATTTTTTTAAGTATAGATACAAAATGTCTTTTATACTTAATTATTACTTAGAATCACGTCTATTTTTGTATGTTATATTTATTATTTTTTTAATATAGATGCAAAATGTCTTTTATACTTAATTATTACTTAGAATCCGTCTATTTTTGTATATTATATTTATTATTTTTTTAAATATAGATGCAAAATGTCTTTTATACTTAATTTTACTTAGAATCACGTCTATTTTTGTATATTATATTTATTATTTTTTAAATATAGATGCAAAATGTCTTTTAACTTAATTATTATTAGAATCACGTCTATTTTTGTATATTATATTTATTATTTTTTTAAATATAGATGCAAAATGTCTTTTATACTTAATTATTATTAGAATCACGTCTATTTTTGTATATTATATTTATTATTTTTTTAATATAGATCAAAATGTCTTTATACTTAATTATTATTAGAATCACGTTATTTTTGTACAATACACACACTCACATACACACATCACTCACAATACACACATCCACACAACATATCACACACTCACACACACACACATACACACACAATATCACATACACCTCACACATACACACCACTACTACACACACATCACACACCATATTACACACACTACACATACCTCACCACACACAACATACACACACTCACACATCACCACACATACACACACCACACACACACAATACACACTCACACCTCACACATCAAACCATACACACACACACATCACACACTCACACACACATATACACATCATACACAATACACACACTCACTATTTACACACACATCACACGCTCACACATACACACACTCACACACATACACACACACTCACACATACATACCACACACTAATACACATACACATCACATACACACATACACTCCACTACTCACACATACACACACACACACTACATCACACACTCCACATACACACACTAATACACACCACTACACATACACACACTCACACACACATCACACATCACACTCACACACTCACATCATCACACATCACACACACTACACACACTCACATACACCACTTTACACACACACCCTCACAACACACACACATACACACATAACACATACATACACACACTCACACACAACTCACACATACACCCACACACCTCAACTCACACATTAACACACACACTAACATACAACATACACACATAACACACACATACACATACTACACACAATTACACACATACACACACATCCACACATACACACACTCACCACATACACACACTCACACACACTACACACACTCACACACCATACACACCTCACACATACACCCTCACACATACCACCACACATACACACTCACCACACACACCTCACACATCCACACATACACCACACATACACCACATCACACATCACAATACACACACTCACACATACACACAACATTACACACAACAATACATCACACACATAACACACAATACACTCACACTCACACACCTACACACACCACACTCAACAACACATACACACTACAACACATACACACATCACCTAACACACATCATACACATACCACACACTCACCAATACAACACTCACACATACACACACTCACACATACACACATCACAATACAATCACACTACACACACTCACACACACACACAACACTCACACACATCACACACTACAATACACACCTACACAACACACTCACATACAACACATCACACTACACACATACACACATACACACACTACACACATACACACACACATACCACACAATACATACACACACACTACACAACACTCAACATACACACTACACTACAACAAACCACACTCACACACCTACACACTCACACATACACACACACATATACCACACTACACACACACATACACACTACACATACACACATACTCACACATACACACACACATACACACACTCACACATACACAACACACTCAACACACAATCACTCACACATACACACACTCACACATACACAACACCACACTACATACACACAAACACACAATACACACACTCAACACACTACAAATACACCACACTACACAACACATACACACTCAAATACACCATACACACACATACACCACAATACACCACACACTCACACATACACACAATCACACACACAAAACACACCCACAACACATACAAACCACATCACACATACACACACACTCACAACCACACACACACACATCACACATACACACCAACAACTCACACACACACACACACTCACACACACAACACTCACACACACACACACACACATCCACACACACACTCACACACACACAACATCACACACAATACCACACACATCACACACTCACACAAACACACATACACACACACAACACTACACACACCACATACACACACACACACACAACACACACTACACACACTCACCAACACACACACAAAACACAACACAACTACAAATACACAACACACACCTACAAACCAACACCACACATAACATACACACACTCAACACAATACACAACACCACACATACACACACATACACACAACACACTCACATACACACACTCACTCACACATATACACACACAACCACACTCACAACTCACTACACAACACTCACACACAACTACACTAACATACCACACCACTCACATCACACATACACACCACATACACACACTCACACACACCCACATACACACACTCACACACATCACACACCATATATACACAACACACATAAACACTCACACATACACACCACACATCAACACACTCACACATACACACACAACAACCACCACTCACACATACACACACAACTCACACATACCACACACTACACTACACACTCACACATACACACACACTCACACATACACACACACATACACACATTACACACACACTACACACACACACTCACACATACACCACTCACATACACCTACATACACACACACTAAACATACATACACACTCACACATACAACAACATACTACTACACACAACCACAAGACACACTCACACATATACACATACACACACATACACACACACTCAACACACAACACACACACACAATACACACACTCCCATACACACACATCACCACATACACACAAACACACATACAAAACACTCACACATACACTCACTCACACTCACACACACATACACACTCACATACACATACACACACACCACAACACTCACACATACACACACACTCACCACATACACACAAACACACACACAAACACACACACATACACACAAACACATACACACACACATACACACACACACATACACATACACACACACACTCACACCACACTCACACACTCATACATACACACACTCACACACACACACACACTCACACACACACTCACACACAATACACACACACATACACACACACACATTCACACACACACTCCACACACATATAACACACATACACACTCACACACACACACACACACTCACACATACACACACACACACTCACACATACACACACACACTCTCACATACATACACACACACATACACACTCACACATATACACACACACATACACACACTCACACATATATATGTATGGCTAAGCTAATTTTTTTGTATTTTTTTTAAAATGACTATATAACTAAACTACCGTATATACTCGCGTATAAGCCGAGTTTCTCAGCCCAAAAATTGGTCTGAATAGTCCCTTCCTCGGCTTATACACGAGTCAGTGCCATTATACAGGCCCCCTCACAGTATGGCGCCCCCCCCCCCTTACAGGATGGCCCCCGCATGCAGCGCTGCGCACATATATTACCTGGCTATCAGCTGTCACCCTCCAGTGACAGATCGTTCTCCTGGCTCCGGGCTGCGTCTTAACCTGTGTCTTCCTGCTTGTGGCCGGGGCTCATCGCGATGACGTCATCGTGACCCCGGCCGGTCACGTGACAAGCAGGAAGACACAGATGAAGATGCAGCCCGGAGCCAGGAGAACGATCCGCCACCGGAGGGTGACAGCTGATAGCCAGGTAATGTATGTGCGCAGCGCTGCATGCGGGGGCCATCCTGTGAGGGGGGCCTGTATAATGGCACTGACTCGTGTATAAGCCAAGGGAGAGACTTTTCAGCCCAATTTTTGGGCTGAAAAACTAGGCTTATACACGAGTATATACGGTAGTTTAGTTATATAGTCAGTTTAAAAAAAAAATACAAAAAAATTAGTTTAGCTATAGATCTATAGATTTCAACTACTTATATAGAAAATAGGTATATAACATACGTAGTCGTTATATATGGTACTATTAATTCATTAATTTACATAGTTTATAATATAGATATAGCAACCAACTTGAACACATTATGTAGACAATGATAGATGTGTATCATCCAAATTTCTTTATTTGGTGATATCAACCTGTATCTTAACCTCCCTGGCGGTCTGATTTGGTCAGGAATTTTGTGCTAAAAGCGGGCTTACCCGCGTTCGCGGCAGATGCGGTGAAAAAACCGCATCTGCCGCACTTGCCGCATAGCTGCCGCACTTGCCGCACTTGCGCTGCACTTGCGGCGCGGTTGCGGCGCGGTTGCGGTAATCTCCATAGTAAGTATAAGGGGACTTGCGGCAGATGCGGCAAGTGCGGTTTTGCACTTGCGGCAGGTGCGTCAAGTGCGTTTTTTTTTTCGCGACCGCATCTGCCGCAAGTCCCCTTATACTTACTATGGAGATTACCGCAACCGCGCCGCAAGTGCGGCAAGTGCGGCAGATGCGTTTTTTTCACCGCATCTGCCGCGAACGCGGGTAAGCCCGAGCTTGACTCGGGGTTACCGCTTCTGGCAGTGAATGTTAACCCCGAGTCAGGCTCGGGAATACCGCTAGGAGGGTTAAGCTCCAGCAGTAGAGCTGCTGAGAAATTTGCTTCTCTTTTTATACAGGGAGGGTTTTTGTGAACAGCTAAGAGACGGGCGGGATGGCTGTTCACACACATCTCCATCTCAAGGTGTGTTCTGTACACATAGATAGATAGGGAAATAGATAGATAGAAAAATAGAGATTTAGCTTTCACATCAGCATTTTTCTGCTATTTGTTGAAGTTTTGGTGGAAAAAACACAATTTCTGCACTTGCTGTCTAAGGGCAGACCTATGCCACACTTGCCGTAAGTTGCATGCAATGTATATGGAATTTGTGGTTCACTTGCGGCAGGTGCAGCACACATGGTTACGGCAGTTTCGGCCGCAAAAACCGCAGTTACCAGTGTTTTTTTAGCGACTGCATTTGGTGCAGCTGCCGAAGCCACGTTTGCCGCATTTACAGCAAGTTAACCGCAAGTTGCATATACATTGCATGGGACTTGCTGCAAGTGTGCCGCAGGTAGGCCCTTAGCTGGCAAGTGCAGACATTGTACTTTTTTCACCCCCATCTTCTGCAAATAGCAGAAAAAAGCTGATGTGAAAGGTGTCAAAGTGTTAAGAAATAGTAATAAGGTAGAGTAGGGCCCCATCAGATGTAAGGCCACCTTGCCGTGGTTGGTGGGCAAACACAAACTGGCGGATATGTAGACTATGAATATTGATATCTGAACTGAAGCTACTGAATTGGTACACAATTATTAGCCAGTAGGTGTACTAAGAGCCTTACCATAGAACAATGACATTTTCACAAATTACATTCACCATACAAACATAGGTAGTTGATGGATAGATATCATGTCTTAATTGCATTATTGTTAATTAATAATAATAATAATTTTTATTTGTATAGCGCCAACATATTCCGCAGCGCTTCACAATACAAAGTTCACATTTAAACAATCATAAGAAACAATTAGAACATACAATACAATGCCAAAAACAATACAATACAAAGCATAACATAATACAATAATTGGAGCAAAAAATGGCAACCCTGCTCATAAGAGCTTACAATCTAACAATGAGGTGGGGGTGACAAGGTATAGGTGCTCATTTGCAATGATAGTATAGTCAACTTGAGGAGATGGGGAACAGATAGGAGCAGAATAAGTGGCCACATCCCGTTGTATGTGATCCACTTGAGGCGGAGCGGATAGGCTATGTCTAGATGACTGACTAGGGATCATGATAGGCCGCCCTAAAGAGATGTGTTTTTAGGGATCGCCTAAAACTATTTAAGTTGTGGATACATCTAATTTTTTGGGGTAGAGCATTCCAAAGAATTGGTGCGGCTCGGGAGAAGTCTTGGAGCCGGGAATGGGAGGTTCGGATTAATGCAGAAGTGAGTCTAAAGTCACCTCCAGAGCGAAGAGGACGGCTGGGGTGATAGACAGAGATGAGGGAGGAGATGTAGGGGGGTGCTGCACTGTGAAGAGAACGGGTGGGGTGATAGACAGAGATGAGGGAGGAGATGTAGGGGGCCGCTGCACTGTGAAGAGGACGGGTGGGGTGATAGACAGAGATGAGGGAGAAGATGTAGGGGGCCGCTGCACTGTGAAGAGGATGGGTGGGGTGATAGAGATGAGGGAGGAGATGTAGGGAGGTGCTGCACTGTGAAGAGGACGGGTGGGGTGATAGACAGAGATGAGGGAGGAGATGTAGGGGGCCGCTGCACTGTGAAGAGAACGGGTGGGGTGATAGACAGAGATGAGGGAGGAGATGTAGGGGGCCGCTGCACTGTGAAGAGGACGGGTGGGGTGATAGACAGAGATGAGGGAGGAGATGTAGGGGGCCGCTGCACTGTGAAGAGGATGGGTGGGGTGATAGAGATGTGGGAGGAGATGTAGGGGGCCGCTGCACTGTGAAGAGGACGGGTGGGGTGATAGACAGAGATGAGGGAGGAGATGTAGGGGGCCGCTGCACTGTGAAGAGGACGGGTGGGGTGATAGACAGAGATGAGGGAGGAGATGTAGGGGGCCGCTGCACTGTGAAGAGGACGGGTGGGGTGATAGACAGAGATGAGGGAGGAGATGTAGGGGGGCGCTGCACTGTGAAGAGGACGGGTGGGGTGATAGACAGAGATGAGGGAGGAGATGTAGGGGGGTGCTGCACTGTGAAGAGAACGTGTGGGGTGATAGTGAACTTTAAATTCATGGCATTATCATTACAAAAATCAAAAAATGATGTGATACTGGGGTTGGATGAACCTCCTGGGGGTACACCCCAAACAAAAATGAGATCATCAATATAACGTCCATACCACTTAGGGAAAAGATGGTATGGATTGTTTGGGGAAAAGAGGAACTCCCTCTCCCATACAGACATGTAGAGATTGGCCAACGAGGGGGAAAAGTTCGCCCCCATTGGACAACCGCATGTCTGGAGGAAGAAGGAGCTCTCAAATTTGAAAAAATTATTCTTTAGGAGAAATTGTACTGCCATGAGAATGAAGTTCACCATGTCCTGTGGGAAAGGAGAGTCCTGAAAAACAATACTTAGAGCTTGCAATGCTTTTTCATGTGGGATACAAGAATATAATGATATCACATCAAGTGTGACCCATCTGTCACCGCGAGCCTATTTAAAATCTTTTAAAGCATATAGTAGATGTTTAGTGTCCCTAACATAACCAAGAGAGGAGACAACTAACGGCTGTAGCTGTTGATCTACCCATTCTGATAAAGGTTCAATTAAGGAACCAATCCCAGCCACTATAGGTCTAAGAGGAGGTGGAAATAAATTCTTGTGGGTTTTAGGCAAGGCGTGAAAAATCGGACAGACTGAGTTAGACACAAACATGTGTTTGTGTTGTTTCTTGGTGATTACACCCAGAGCCATGCCCTCATCCAACAAGGTCTTTAAGTCCACCCTCACTTTTTCAGTAGGGTCTTGCCAGTTATGTGTCACCGAGTCTCTTTAAGCAGGTGGACTGCCACAGCAAACCCACTTGGCTACGATACACTGGCAATTTCAAATGTGGTCAACCTCGTTGCAATCTATGCAGGTACATGAAAAAAACAGATGTATTCCAGGATAGATCTAGCGGTAGAATTTATCAAATAAAAAATGACATTAACTGTGCGACCACTTTTGTGGTTTACATGGCTTCTTGCATGTCCTGCAATGTAGATTATATTGGTTGTACCAGTCGGCCTCTAAGAAAACGTATCTCAGGACATATTTCAGCAGCCAACCCTTCATCCTCAGGGAATAGACGCTCTATGTCAGGCTTATCTAAGCATTTTTCTGAATATCACGGTGGCGACACCAGCAAGTTGTCTGATAAAGGATTGGAGGTGGTGAGGAGCTCAGTACGAGGAGGGGATCGAATCCGAGATATGTTAAATCGTGAAAGTTACTGGATATTATGCCTGAACAGCAGATTTCCAGGGGGAATGAATTATAGGAGCGATTTGATGTATTTTTATTAGTACAAGTGTTTTTTGTTGAAATTAACTAGTCCTGTTCATATACATCCTTATACCAGGACAGGCTCCTACTGTTTCTTCCTAATCCAGGTTATATCCAGTACATCCAACAATTGTGTATAATATTTTGCGTTAAGTGTATCCCCTCTCTCTGTACATTGCCACTATTCATTTAATCTATTGCTATATCTACTATATAATTGCCGTAGGCAAAATCGTGTCGGACCCCGAAAACGCCGTGGCTTTGTCACTATGTGACGTCACCACGCGCGAGCAATGGCCGCGAAGCGGCCATTGCGAGTCGCTGGCCGAAAATAGAACCAGAGGCTCGGCCACAAACTTAGCGATTTACCGCTGAGGTAGCGCGAGCAATGGCCGCGAGGCCATTGCGAGTCGCTACCTCAGCCGCCGCACCTGCCGCAACTCCCCCTATACTTTCAATGGGGATCTATTGCGAGTCGCTGTGTAGCGCGAGCAATGGCCGCGAGGCCATTGCGAGTCGCTACACTTGCGGCGCGGTTGCGGTAATCCCCATAGAAAGTATAGGGGGACTTGCGGCAGGTGCGGCAGCGAGTCGCTGGCTGAGTGCGAGCACTTGCGGCGCGGTTGCGGTAATCCCCATAAGGATTACCGCAACCGCGCCGCAAGTGCAAGTTGCGGCGCGGTTGCGGTAATCCCCATAGAAAGTATAGGGGACTTGCGGCAGGTGCGGCAAGTGCGGTTTTGCCGCACCTGCCGCAAGTCCCCCTATACTTTCTATGGGGATTACCGCAACCGCGCCGCAGATGCGGTTTTTAAATAAAATAAAATAATTTTAATACAAATAAATTTACTTAAAATAACAAATAATAAATAAATTTAATAATAATAAAAATAGTAAAAAAACAAAACAAAATAAATAATAAAATAAAAAATTGCTATCTACTATAATCAAATTAATGCACGTTCTGGAATCCCGATGCATTTGCATCGGGCTCACAGCTAGTACATTATACATATGCATATGTTCTTGTATCTTTGCTGCTATCCTTCATGTTGTAATATAAAGTAGTTCCTTTGCATTTTAGTGAACTCTTTTCCTATATTCTATAATGAGACCATTCAAGTCATTGTTTTTTACTTAACCCATTCAGGTGACACTCGTTTGTAGTCTCACAGGTGTAATGTTCCTTGTATATATATTGTATGTTGTTTTGTTGCCTCTTTGTCATTGATAAAGATTTTTATCGAAACGCGTCTGACGGGGCATGCTCAGCCACCAAGATGCTTTTATTTTAATGTTGTGAATTGCATAATAAAGTAAAAACTTTTTCATCGGATGAAGGTGCCAGCATATCTTCATTATATTCCTTGACTTGGGCGGTGGCCGGCCGTCAGCTGCAGCACCTGACTGGATCTTCTGAGAAGGAGGGGTGAGCTTACTCCTATTCCCTGTTCCCTGTGACTAACTCTGAAGAGCAGTTAAATACAGCTAATTACAGGTCCCATCAGAGCTGCCACTCATTGGTGCGATATGCACAATAAGGCGATGCTGATGAGAGCTGTCATCAGAACCCAGCACCTGTGAATGAATACCTATACTGCTATTCACAGTCACCAGAGCTACATTCATGGAGCATTGGCAATGATGGATGAGCTTCATTGGAACAGTTTTAAAAATACACTTGTGAGCAAGGGAGAGTGTGGGAGGGTCATTATCCAAATAAACTATTTTTTCCTGTGTGTGTGATTTTTTTTTCTCTTTATACTTTTTGGGTTAGTAATGGAGATGTCTGATTGATACCTATCCATTACTAACCCCTGAGCTTGATGCCAGCTGACATTACACAGCTGACATCAACCCCAAAATTATTACCTCGATTGCCATCGCACCAGGGCAATCAGGAAGAGCTGGACAAAGCTCAAGAATTGATGCATCTAATGGCACTCAAAAATTCTGGGGGTGGCTTTAAAATTTCAGCACTGGACAGCGGCAGCAACTGCGCAGTGCTGAATCCGGGAGAAAACAGAATTGGAGGGCGTATTTACCCTGCAGTTCTGTTCTGTCCGGAGCTGTCAGGCTGTGTCCAGTGCATCCAGCAAAACACCGGACACAGCCTGACATCAAGAAACCGTGGGGTGAAGACGGCCTTAGATGTTAAAATGCAGGATATTTGCCAAATGGAGAAGAGTGTGAGGAAGAGAGCCAGGCAGCCATGGTGTGATTTGCAATCTCTGTTAGAGGCGCCTGTCTGAGCCTCTCTGTGTGATGTAACTGGTAGTGGCTGAAGAGAGCTCAGTGGGTGAACAGTGCCCAGGCCTCTGAGCAGACAATGATCTGAACATGGTCTGCCTATGGCTAGAGTTGAGTGAAGCAGTGGAGGTTAAGAGAAAGAGGCACCGCAACCAGTCTGGAGTGAAGACAGAGCTTCTGAGCGTGGTCTATGGGGCAACAGTGTGTGAACGTGGCCCAAGCCTACAGTAAACAATATGACAGTCTGTAAACTGTGTGTACACTGACTGAATAAATACAACAGGGGTGGGGGGACAAGGGGCGCAATAGTGCCCTATCACTAGAGACACTTTAGGCTACAAAGGTGGTGTTGTAGAACCACTCACCTGATTCAGTTGTGTTCCCCACAACTGGTTGTAAGAGCATCAGTACTCCAGCTGCCGCAGGACCTCCACCGACCACTCACACGTGGTGATATCCAGAAGATGATGGGAAGAAATGGTGTATCACAGTCTGCGCTCCTTAAGTCCAAGAAAACTCACATGGGAGTCAGAGTTTCACAAAACAAATCCTTATTCTTTATTCTTCCACTCCAACGTGTTTCGGTGCCCCACCTGACACCTTCCTCAGGGATCCCTATACAATACTTTATATATATACTTTACTATATATGGCATGAAAACCCCGCATGTTGATTGGCTGCCTATCAAACGTGCAGGACAGTGACTCGATCATGGTGCTCGAGCAATCACGATGCTTAATCGACTAACTAGCATACCCGAGTACCCCAATGCTCATTTGAGTATCAAGCAGTGGTGCGCCCCCTTCCCCCTTATTTCTTATCCTTTTGCATATTCACCTTGCTTAAATGTTTTAGATCCCCAAACAAATGTGAATATTACACAAATATATAATACAAGTAAGCACAAAATTCAGTTTATCAATGAAGATTTTAATTTTTAAGTGAAAGAGAAATCCAAACCTACAGGGCCCTGAGTGAAAAAGTGTTTGCCTCATAAACCTAATAACTGGTTGTTCCACCTTTAGCAGCAGAAACTGCAATTAAGTGTTTGTGATAACTGGCAATTAGTCTTGACAATGCTCTGGAGAAATTTTAGTCTCTCATCTCTAACCCTAAAGGTACCGTCACACAGAGACATATCGCCGGCGATATTGCCGGGGATCGCGGGAGCGCGCATCCCTGACAACATCGCCGGTGAGATGTCAGACTGAGCAACTTACCGGCGATGTCGCCGGCTAGTTGCCGCGGCTATCGCTTGCTGAGTTGCCCAGCAACCCAGTGAGCGATAACCCGCAATGTAGTAGATAGGCGGAATCGCCCGTAACATTGCGGATTGCCGCGTTACACAGGGCGATCAGGCAGAATCGCCTGAGCAACATCGCCAGGTTTCCCAACATTGTTGGGAAACCTGGCGATGTGACTCAGGCGATTCATCGCCTGATTATCGCCCTGTCACACGCGGCAATTCGCCGGCGATGTCGCCGCAACCTGGCCACGCCCCTCGGTTGCCGGCAACATCGCCGGCGATATCTCCCCGTGTGACGGTACCTTAACTCTCCTGCCCCTTCCCAGAAACACTCGTTTTATAACCGGACGTCTGTGGGCAGAGTCTGTCACTCATTGACTTACATTGGGCTCGGTGCTCGGGCCGAGTACACGAGTATCTTGGGATGATCGGCCCGAGCATCGAGCACCCGAGCATTTTAGTACTCGCTCATCTCTAATGGCCGGACATTCTCCTTCAGCAGAATTCATGGTCCCATTTACCACAACAAGTCTTAGAGGTGAAGCAGCAGAACAGCCCCAGACCATCACACGACCTCCACCATACTTTACTGTTAGTATGATGTTTCTTTTCTGAAATGCTGTGTTACTTTTACGCCAGATATAATGGGGCATACACCTTCACAAAAGTTCAACTTTTATCTTGTCGCTCCATAGAGTAATCTCCCAATATTTTGGGGATCATCAAGATGTTCAAGATGCAAAACTGAGACAACCTTTTATTTTCTTTCTGCTCAGCAGGGGTTTTCGTCTTGGATCTCTGAGATGCAGCCGTTTTTGTCCACTCTCGTTCTTGTTGTGGAATCATAAACACTGACCTTAACTGGGGCAAGTGAGGCCTGCAGATCTTTGGATGTTCTTGTGGGGTCTTTTGTTACCTCTTGAATGAGTCATCACTGTGCTCTTTGGGTAGTACTTGGTCAGCCGGCTACTGCTGTAATGGTCTTCCATTGTTCCATGTTTTTGCCATTTGTAAATAATGGCTCTCACTGTGGTTCGCTTTAGTCCCAAAGCTCTAGAGATGGCTTTATAGCCTTTTCCAGGCTGATAGATCTCATTTATTTTTTTCTTATTTGTTCCTGAATTTCTTTGGATCACAGCATGATGTCTACCTTTTGGGAAGCTTTTGGTCTACTTCACTTTGTCAGGCAGGTCCTATTTAATTTGATTTCTTGATTGAGAACAGGTGTGGCAGTGATCAGGACTAGCTGTGGCTGGGGAAATTGAACTCAGCTTCTCATAGATGTGACAAGCCACAGTTAATTTATGTTTTAAGAGGGGGCAATCACTTTTTCACACGTGTCCATGTAGGTTTGGATTTCTTTTCCCCTTTATAATAAAAAACTTAATTTGTAAACTGCATTTTGTGTTTTCTTGTTTTATCATATTTTTTAATTTGTTTGTTGAGCTGAAACATTTAATTGACAAACATGCAAAAGAAAAAGAAATCAGGAAGGGGCAAAAACTACTAGGCCAGTTATTGGATGCTTCTCCATAGTATATACACGCATGGAATATTGTGATGCTAGTCACTATGTACAGGAAGGATGTGACATAGTCTACACTTACAACTAGCGCAAACAGCAGGGAGGTCAGGTAATTTGGGGTCAGGTTCCAAGAGGGTTCATAGTATATCCAGATATTAGACAGAGGTGTAGTCAAGTAACAGTCCAAGGTCAGGTTTCCAGGAAAGCACAAAGAGAAATTAGATAGTCAATGAGACATAGTCACGTCATGGTCCAGGGTCAAAATACCAGGAAATCAAATGAAATACAGATCAAGTACAGGGAGCAGACTGAAGAGTAAGCAGGCAACGATTTGGAGTCAGATAACAATGATCAGAACTAGACAGACACAGCAGTGCAGGCTAAACACCACTCAAATAGAGTGTACGACTGGCAGGATTCTGGGAGAGGCTGCTCAGTAAAGTAGCAGAGCAATCACAGGGAAGATGGAACATCTGAGCAACTAAGCACTGCCCAAAACCAGACTGAAAGCATGTGCTGTCAACCAACCACTGACAGCTCAGCACAGCAGATAGCAAGCACAGCAGTATCTCTTATTACATACTAGGTGCACTGTGTGGGAAAACAGTGACAAATATATAGTGTATGATAAAAGTGAATACACCCTTCACAGTTTTGTAAATATTTTAGTACATCTTTTCATAGGACAATACACATCGGGTAACCAGGGACAGCGTCTGCTGAAAGCGGCCGCATACACGCACCTGCGCTTCTCTGTCTAAGGCTTAAGTATTTAGCGCAGAAGTGCTAAATACTGAGAGCGCAGGTGTGTGGACAAGCCCATATATACACACCCGCACATTCACACACACTCACATACATCCACACATACATCCTCAGACATATTCACACAAACACATACACACTCACACTTTGACACACTTACATAGGGCCATATCTGGAGTTCCTGCCGCCCTAGGTATTTTCAGCAGTCACATACCCCCCCCCCTACCCCCCTCAGCTGCTATCTTCGGCTGTAACAGCGACTTACCTGAATCCACTCTTCTCATTCCGGTAGCTTCTTCCTCTGTGGCTCCCAGTCTTCCGCTTGCCGGCACCAGCTAGCACCCGGCAGCCGGCACCAGCCAGCACGTGGCACCAGCCTGCACCCTGCAGCCGGCACCAGCCAGCATGCGGCACCAGCCTGCACCCAGCAGCCGGCACCAGCCGCTGGCGATGTGCCGCTCAGGCGGCGCAGGAATACACTCACACATGTATATACACTCACACACATATACACACATAAAAAAATACACGCACACACATATACACACTCACACATATACACACACATACACACTCACGCAGAAATATTCACACACACATACACTCATACATATACACATACACACTCACATATACACAAATACTCACACTCACTCACATATATACACCAATACACATACACACTCACTCACATATACACACAAATACTCACACATATACACATACACACTCACTCACATATACACACAAATACACACACTATTATACACACAAATACACACACTATTATACACATACACACACTCACATATACACACAAATACACTCACTATTATACACATACACACTCACTCACATATACACACAAATACTCTCACACATACACACACTCTCTCTCTAACACTCATACACACCTGATGCCCCGGGCTCATTATACATGGAGCCGCCGCGGTACTGCTTTACTATGACTTACGGGTACCGCCGGCTCAAACAAGCGCCTTCGCGCCTGTACATTCATGAAAGCAGGCGGCCGGTGGATCAATCAGAAGCCTCCTGTGACGTCACAGGAGGCTTCTGATTGGTCCACCGGCCGCCTGTTTGCGTGAATGCACATGCGCGAAGGCACTTGTTTGAGCCGGCGGTACCCGTAAGTCACAGTAAAGCGGTACCGCGGCGGCTCCATGTATAATGGCCCGGGGCATGCTTTTTTCTTTCATGGTGCCCCGGGCCGCACTGGGGAGCGTGGCGGGCCGCGAGTTTGAGACCCCTGGTCTAAACCCTTTAAAAGGTAGACCTATTGTGGCCGGCATTAATTCTATTACTCACAATGCTGGTATATATCTAGACAAAATCATGAGACCCTTTGTGATGGCCTTGCCTTCATACATAAAGGATACTAACGATCTAATAGCAAAATTAGATGGGTTATCAGTGGATGACACCACTCTTTTTGCATCTATAGACGTTGAGTCTTTGTACAGTTCTATCCATCATGAATTGGGTTTGCATGCAGTTAAGTATTTCCTTAGGGCAAGAGGAAATCATTTGGAACTTCATAATCTCTTTGTTCTTGATTTGCTCAACTTCATTCTGACACACAACTATTTTCTTTTTTCGGGGACTTTTTACCACCAGCTCAGGGGCACCGCGATGGGATTTCAGCAGCCCCGTCGTATGGAAATCTGCTCCCGGGCTGGTGGGAGGATGTATGTGTGTTCACTGAACCATCGCATGCCTGGACCCAGAATATTTCGGGTTTGCTGAGGAAGCATTGAGGGATTTTGTTGGCAGATCCTGATCTCAAAAAAATAATTCCTCCATATCCCTGTGTTACCTTCCGGAAAGGACGATCACTATCAATCTCCCAAACCAACCATTGCTTGGTTGGAAGAGAGAAGGACGACAGGAACCTACAAGTGAGGACACTGCAAATTTTGCCCCTGGGTGACACCATGCAAACACATCACGACCTCTGTGACAAAAGTCTCCTTTGAAGTAAAACGATTTGCTAATTGCCGTTCAGAGGGCCTGATTTATATAATCACGTGGCCTTCTCCTATGGATTACACAGGTAAAACTGAATGTGAATTGCGCAAACGTTTAGGCGACGTTAGGGATAGGAGGGACACGGCGGTGTCAGGACATGTCCAGGAATTCCACAGAGGTAGTAGTAGAGAGTTAAAATTTAGAGTTTTGAGGTAGTAAAACCGTCACCTGGAGGTGGAGATCTAGATAGGCCGCTATTGCAAAAAGTAGCCAGGTGGATCCACACCTTTAAAAGCATTAATGAACAACAGACCTGCAGTTGCTTCCTCTAGCAATACCCCTATGAAGTCTGTTTTGTGTTTTGCTAAAAGTTCTTTATGACCAATTGGGAACAAGACAAAATTAGTTTCGGGAAGTAAAGGAAAACCATATAGAAATTAGGGAAATGACTTATCTTGTCTTTGAATTTTTTCCCTTTCTCTAACTGTATAAGAAATGATTGTGTACTTCTTTATTAGATTTTGTCACCTTTAATTATGCTTAATTTTACCTATGCTGTGATCTACAGCAATGACGAAAATAACGTCACCGGCCCGTATCTTACTGCGCATGCGCAGTTGTTTGCGTTCCACCGCGCTTCCCCGGGTGGAATGCAAACACTGCGTATTGATGACGCGATCATTCAAACGTCATCAGTATTAACCCCGAAGTTCCTGAGAGTCTTGGCCTGTTGTATCCCACATGCGCAGGCAATGATTCTATAGGAGACTCTATTTGGAACACTTCACATTCCACCTTGGTCTGGATCCATATTGTTACTGGCTGAGAACCTCTTTATTCATTTATACATTGCATGCTTATTCAATGAGGGTAAACTAGAGGTCTTGAATATTAACTTTGTTCCTATCATCCTTTGAGCTGGTGGTTTCTCTTGTGTTGTGCTGTATTGGATGTGAGGACAATACCCTTATATTGGAATTTGAGCTGAAGAGAAGTAATGATTGATTCCTCATTTCCATAATGACCTCTATGTATGTTTTGGGAGTTCTGCCTTCTATTGAAACTGGAAGTGTTTGATTTGGACAATCTTCCATTTTCCTCCCCCAGGGCCGCAGTGTGAGCCCTGTCATTCAGGCGGCAAGAGGCAGGGGGAGCGGCAGTGCAGAAGGGGGCGGCGTCTCATGCAAACAGCCTCTCCCTGTCATGGCGCCGGCCGCTCACCCCGCAGGTAAGCAGCGACCCGCCGGGGGACCAGTACAGAAGGGGCGGCAGCGCTGGGCTTCACCAGCACCCCCCCCCCGGTAATCACTGCCGCACCCGGTAATCACTGCCGCGGCTCAGGCGGCAGTGGCGACCCGCCGGGGTACCAATGCATGCAGAAGGGGCGGCAGCGCTGGGCTCCACCAGCACCCCCCCCCCCCCAATCACTGCCACGGCTCAGGCGGCAGTGGGGCTTGGTGCGCCCCTGCCTCCCCCATACCTGTAGCCCTGGCTATAGGATGAATGGTGGTTTGTCAACATTTGTCCTCCTCTTTTGTTGGGATTGTAGTAGTGGGAACACATGTATGAATCCTTCTCTCTGTCTCTTCTAACTTTACAGCTTATTTTGCCCCTTCGGATGTGAACATATTGATTTTCCTCTGTGCTTGTTCTGAGAGATTTTTCTATTATGAATAATGAGATAAGGTATAATGTATGACAATGTGGGAACTTGTTCAATATTTGGCACATTTTAGATTATTTTGAGATTGTCTGATTTTTTCGTGATCATATAACATCAATCTCCTCCAGATGACCAATACTTCTTATAGTTACCGCAGAAGTCATTTTTAAGATTTGACGTTGACTTTCAATAAAGATTCTTTAATTTTATATAAAAAAGTTGGTCATTAATATATTCTTTCTAAAATAATTTATATATTCCCTCCTAATTAATTTACATAAATTAAGTTGAAAAACAAAAGTAGATGCACCCGTACTGAAAATGGCCAAATTGTTACCAAAGTGTCACTATTTCATGTGGCTGTCATTATTGTCATGTAATGTCTTATCTCTGCAGGGCACAGAGTTCACTGGAGCTTCATAGTAGCCATTGGGATTCCCTTCCATCATCCATGATGTCGATCTGGTGGATGTTACAGTTTATGCTACACCACCTTCCATTGAGGATACTGCACAGATGATCTATAGTCTGGCTACATGCTTGACAAACCATCTCCTTTACCCTTAACTTCTTTAGCAAGGCAGCAGCCATCTTCGGGGTGTGTTTGCGGTCATTATCATGTTGGAATCCTGCTTCCAAAGAGGGGGGGATCGTGCTTTGCTTCAGTATGTCACAAAACACATCTTAGAGTTCATGGTTTCTTCAAAGAACTCTATCTCCCCACATCCGGCAATACTCATGACCCTCCCTCCACCATGCTTGACTGTAGGCAAGACACATTTATTATTGTTACTCCTCAGCTACAGCCGACACACACACTTGACTCCATTTGAACCAAATAAGTTTATCTTGGTATCTTCAGACCACAGGTTCCAGTATATTAGTCCTTAGTAGCTGTCTCTGCAACTGTGGGTGTAGTTAGCACTGACAGGCGGACCCCAGTACTTCATTGTGTATGCCTTGCACTGACAGGTGGACCCCACCCCTGTAGCTCTGCAATATGGGGTGTATGGTATTAGCACTGACAGGCGGACCCCCCACCCCTGTAACCTCTGCAGTGTGGGTGTATGGTATTAGCACTGACAGGCGGACCCCCCACCCCTGTAGCCTCTGCAGTATGGGGTGTATGGTATTAGCACTGACAGGCGGACCCCCCACCCCTGTAACCTCTGCAATATGGGGTGTATGGTATTAGCACTGACAGGCGGACCCCCCACCCCTGTAACCTCTGCAATATGGGGTGTATGGTATTAGCACTGACAGGCGGACCCCCCACCCCTGTAACCTCTGCAATATGGGGTGTATGGTATTAGCACTGACAGGCGGACCCCCACCCCTGTAACCTCTGCAATATGGGGTGTATGGTATTAGCACTGACAGGCGACCCCCACCCCTGTAACCTCTGCAATATGGGTGTATGGTATTACACTGACAGGCGACCCCCACCCCTGTAACCTCTGCAATATGGGGTGTATGGTATTAGCACTGACAGGCGGACCCCCCACCCCTGTAACCTCTGCATTGGGGGTATGCATTAGCACTGACAGGCGGACCCCCACCCCTGTAACCTCTGCAATATGGGTGTATGGTATTACACTGACAGGCGGACCCCCCACCCCTGTAACCTCTGCAATATGGGGTGTATGGTATTAGCACTGACAGGCGGACCCCCCCCCCCCTGTAACCTCTGCAATATGGGGTGTATGGTATTAGCACTGACAGGCGGACCCCCACCCCTGTAACCTCTGCAATATGGGGTGTATGGTATTAGCACTGACAGGCGGACCCCCCCCACCCCTGTAACCTCTGCAATATGGGGTGTATGGTATTAGCACTGACAGGCGGACCCCCCACCCCTGTAACCTCTGCAATATGGGGTGTATGGTATTAGCACTGACAGGCGGACCCCCACCCCTGTAACCTCTGCAATATGGGGTGTATGGTATTAGCACTGACAGGCGGACCCCCCACCCCTGTAACCTCTGCAATATGGGGTGTATGGTATTAGCACTGACAGGCGGACCCCCACCGCTGTAACCTCTGCAATATGGGGTGTATGGTATTAGCACTGACAGGCAGACCCCCCACCCCTGTAACTTCTGCAATGTGGGGTGTATGGTATTAGCACTGACAGGCGGACCCCCCACCCCTGTAGCCTCTGCAGTGTGGAGGGTATAGTATTAGCACTGATAGGTGGACCCCCACCCCTGTAGCCTCTGCAGTGTGGAGGGTATAGTATTAGCACTGATAGGTGGACCCCCCACCCCTGTAGCCTCAGCAGTGTGGGTTGTATGGTATTACCCTGACAGGCGGACCTCCCACCCCTGTAACCTCTGCAATATGGGGTGTATGGTATTAGCACTGACAGGCAGACCCCCCACCCCCACCCCTGTAACCTCTGCAATGTGGGGTGTATGGTCTGAACACTGACAGGCGGACCCCCCACCCCTGTAACCTCTGCAATATGGGGTGTATGGTATTAGCACTGACAGGAGGACCCCCCACCCCTGTAACCTCTGCAGTGTGTGGTAGCATATGGTCTCAGCACTGACAGGCAGACCCCCCTACAACGTTAACCTCGCCATCATTGCTGACAGCCCTCACACATCTATTTTGGTGCTGAGCTTTGTGCACTCACATTTTTTGGTTGACTATGGCGAGGCCTGTTCTGAGTGAACCGGTCTTGTTACACCGCTGTTAGGTTTGGCAGCTCAGTTTCAGGGAGTTGGTGTTCTTTCTAAAGTCTAGTCTGTGTTTATATAGAGCAATATTTCTTCTTTTTAGATGGGCAGATAATTCTTTGCCGTGAGGAGCCATGTTGACCTTCCAGTGACCAGAGAGAGTGTGACCAATGACACCAAATGTAACATCCTGACCCCATTCACACCGGAGATCCTCTAACTCTAATGTGTCACATGACTGTAGGGAAGGAACATGGCTTATTGGGCACAATTTGGCCTTCTTCACTTAGGTGTTTCCTCACTTTTGTTGCCAGCGGTTTAGACATTAATGACTGAGTGCTGAATTATTAATAGGACACCACATTTATACTGTTACATAAGCTGTACACGGACTCCTCTACTTTGTATTATCGGGTAATATCTTCACTGTTGACCCATGAAAAGATAGAACAAAATATATTTACATAAATGGGAGGGGTGTACTCTCTTTTGATATACTGTATATATAGTTGTTATAAGAAAAGAAAACTAGCTACTTCCCCCATTGTTTATATGGCTGATTGGACAATCATTATCGCTAATATTTAAGCTTTATGAGTTTTCAGGGAACAAGAGTAAAGAATAGATTACATTTTATATATATAATCCGAAACGTAATCACTTATAAAGCAACACCGAGTGGATGTCAACACAGTTTTTATTATTATTATTATTTATTTATAGAGCCCCATTGATTCCATGGTCTGTACATGAGAAAGGGTTACATAAAGACAAGTTATAAATACAATGAACAAACTACAGTGACCGACCGATACAGAGGGGAGACGGGATCCCGCCTTTGTGGGCTTACATTCTACTGGGCAGTGGGGAGAGACAGTAGGTTGGGTCTGCTCTAATGGAGCGCCAGGTCCTGTGGTGGTGGAGCGTCAGGTCCAGTGTAGTGGTGGAGCGCCGGGTCCTGTGGTGGTGGAGCATCAGGTCCTGTGGTGGTGGAGCTCTGGGTCCTGTGGTGGTGGAGCGCCGGGTCCTGTGGTGGTGGAGCGCCGGGTCCTGTGGTGGTGGAGCATCAGGTCCTGTGGTGGTGGAGCTCCGGGTCCAGTGGTGGTGGAGCGTCGGGTGGTGGTGGAGCGCCAGGTCCTTGTGGTGGTGGGAGCGCCGGGTCCTGTGGTGGTGGAGCATCAGGTCCTGTGGTGGTGGAGCTCTGGGTCCTGTGGTGGTGGAGCGCCGGGTCCTGTGGTGGTGGAGCGCCGGGTCCTGTGGTGGTGGAGCATCAGGTCCTGTGGTGGTGGAGCTCCGGGTCCAGTGGTGGTGGAGCGTCGGTCCTGTGGTGGTGGAGCGCCGGGTCCTGTGGTGGTGGAGCATCAGGTCCTGTGGTGGTGGAGCGCCGGGTCCTGTGGTGGTGGAGCGCCGGGTCCTGTGGTGGTGGAGCGCCAGGTCCTGTGGTGGTGGCATTTGCATCCCTGATAAATGTGTCTTATCCTTATTGGATCTTCAGGTGTCAGTGCCTGGGCCCACCGGGAATCCTCCGGTCCACCGCTGGGCCAGTCCAACCTTCTATGCCATCGTGACCATGAGTTGCTTTGAAGCTAAGTAGGACACATCACCATACAAGCCTATTATTTATTATTTCCACTGACAACTCCACAGAAGGAGTCATAGAGCAGCGGTGTACAATGGAGTGTGGAGTGTTAGCTATCTATTTTTCAATGATATTAATCTACAATTACTTTTATTAGGAGAAGAGCAATTCAAACATTCATTCTTAGAATAATAAAATAAATAAATGTTGAATGCCGGTAATGAGAAAATAGAACCTTTAACTTTGCAGACGGGTGACAAAAGCACTGATACAGTCAAATAAATGTATGTTAACAGGATTATAAATGCATTTACATACAATTCTATAAACAAATAAAATTAATATTAAAAAAATATTCTATTAGCTCTACTAAGAAGCTCCGGTATCAATGGCTCGGTCGTCTTACCTTCCATGACCTCATTTCGAACACATGTTCTACTCAGTGATTCTTAGTGTTACCCCTGAGATTAATTATTTTTCCCTTTTAGAGTCCATGTTGCAAAACCCCTTTTGTGAAGTTATTTCTAATTGTTCTTTCCTTGGAGATTTGGTTCTTTAACAGATATAAACACACCTTTATTGTTATTAGACCGGTGTAATCATCTGCCGGACTATTGACAGTATTCTATGATGAGGAGTGAAGCACAAATGATTTTAAGGACGAGAAGAAAAATTGATACCAACTAGACATGAGCCAAAGTAAAGTTTAATAGAAACCTAAAAAAAAATGTAAAAAAAAATAAACAAATTTAAAAAAAAGTCTAAGAAATGAACTCAACCCCCGTCAGCGAGTTTCTTATATTGGGATCCCCCAAGTTTCCTTTCTTCTCATGTTCTGTATGACCCTATGTGAAAACCGTCATCATTCTCCCGGTGTCCACAGGTCAGAGTCTCCATTCCCCGATGTATTTCTTCCTTGGACATTTGTCACTGACAGACATAATCCTTGTAGCCACCGTAGTCCCTAAGATGTTGGACGTTATCATCCGGGAAGGAGTGTCATTCCTTTTGTAGGGCGCTTATCCCAATCTTACTTGTATGGGGGATCAGTCGGGGCGGAGTGTTTTTTGCTGACGGTCATGTCCTACGCCATCTGTAAACCTCTACATTATATCTCCCTGATCGTCTCATCATGGCTGCTCAGCTTTATGTTAATGCTCATCTCACTTTTACTTGTTACTCAGACTTCTGTGGGCCAAAAGTAATGAACCATTTCTTTTCTGACTGTTTTAGCACTTTCTTGCTCCGATACAACGATCCCGGACATTGAAATGATTATTCTTTCTATTCCAATAATGGTTTTGTTATTATAACTTATGTTTATATCTTTATATTTGTAATTTCCTCCACCTCTGGTCGTCAAAAAACTTTCTCCACTTGTAGCTCTCACTTGATGGTTGTCTCTACCTATTACGGCTTCATGGTCATCATCTACATGGTCCCTGACTGTTAACAGGTTTATTTCTCTTCTTTATATTGTATTGACTCCCAATCCAATGATCTACAGTCTGAGAAACTAAGAGATTCAGTCTTCTGTTATTAAATATCTAAAGGTTTGTAGTAAGAAAAAAACTCATGTAGAAATAATAAATAATGAAATCCTTTTACATTTCATATTTTTTTTTTATTTTAATTTAAATATTCTGTAATAATACTGTGAAAAAAAACATCTTCATTTAAGTTTAAGTAAGGACGAAAAAAAGATACCCGTAGGTAAAGGAAGGGCCGGAAAAGAGCGGAAGACCCTCCACACACAGACACAGACCCTCCACACACAGTCCCTCCCCACAGTCCCTCCCCACACACACACCCTCCACACACACACACCCTCCACACACACACACCCTCCACACACACACACCCTCCACACACACACACAGACCCTCCACACTGGTCCCCTCTAACATTTTGGTCCTAGTTCATCATTTGTCATTTCTTAAGTCACTTTTCTTTTTCAGCACTTAAGAAGAAAACAGCGGCACTCCGAGCTCCTTTGTTCCATGAACAGCTTTATTCCGAAAGTTTACATCGGTGGGTGCAGGGAAGGGAGGACGGAGGGACGACGGTGACCGTTTCGCATGCTCTGCACGCTTCAGCAGGTCCTGTGTACTGTATTGGCACACAGAACCCGCCGAAGCGTGCAGAGCATGCGAAACGGTCACCGTCGTCCCTCCGTCCTCCCTTCCCTGCACCCACCGATGTGGTACACAGGACCCGCTGAAGCGTGCAGAGCACGCGAAACGATCACCGTCTTTCCTCCGTCCTCCCTTCCCTGCACCCACCGATGTGGTACACAGGACCCGCCGAAGCGTGCAGAGCATGCGAAACGACCACCGTCGTCCCTCCGTCCTCCCTTCCCTGCACCCACCGATGTAAACTTTCGGAATAAAGCTGTTCATGGAACAAAGGATCTCGGAGTGCCGCTGTTTTCTTCTTAAGTTCTTTATTGATCCCTGCCTCTACAGCTGAGCAACCCAGATCCATGAATGCCTCTGCACACAGGACTTCAATGCAACAAGGTCAGTGCCCGGTTTCTCTTCTCAGCTGTTTGATGCATTATTCTTTTTTCATCTTTTGGTATCTGTTGACATTTTTTGCGCCAAATTCTTCAAAATACCTCACATGGTTTAAGGATAAGACACGGATTAAGGAGAGAAAAGAATAGTCCGGTCTATTAGGGCGCTTGGTTGCTGAGGAGAAAATAGAGGACAAGACTTTAAAGTTAACAAACCTCCTTTATTTGCATGTGATCATTCATTTCAGTGGCAATGTGCAATACTGCACTTACACTACACCTCCAGCCTCTCAGAGAGTGCTGCTCACTCACGGGATGGATCACAGGCCAAGCGCGCTCCGATATTGCGCACAACCCGGTTAGGTGAGTCTAACCAGTACCTTTGCTTTTCCCTAACGGACAACCGGGCTATACCCAGGGGAGCCATTTTCTCTGTCTTGTGTCTTTCAAACATGGTTTAGGAGCTTTAAGCAAAGTCAAAACCCTTCTCTAATATTGTGTTTTACCATAATTATTATTTTCAGAACAAAAATCGTATGTGTTCTGTTCTCAGTAAATGGGCCGGGGGCTCATGAATTTAAACAGAAGCTAAACCTTTATACTGAGTCCAATGAGAAGACTGTGGTGAAGTCTGTGCTTTTATTGAATGTTGCAGTATAATTTGTATATGGTAAAACTGGAAACAATCAGAATACAGAACAATCAGTGCATGATACAGCAGAACACACATTATACATGGATATACAATATGCACAAACTAGTAACTAATCTAGATTATAACTGGATGAGCCAGGCTAAAACTAGAGCAGAAAACAACTAAAGAAGGCATGAATACATACTGGCAATGCAATCGCATAGGAACAGTAATGCTGAGTGTCTTCTTCCTTCCAGAAATATAGGTAAACTGGAGGCTGAGCTACCAGAATGCATTGCAAGAGGGAGGAGAATTAGACACAGATTAAATAGGCTGCAAA
Source organism: Allobates femoralis (assembly GCA_033576535.1). Lineage (NCBI taxonomy): Eukaryota > Metazoa > Chordata > Amphibia > Anura > Aromobatidae > Allobates > Allobates femoralis. Next base: position 3,744,005 of record JARQOC010000005.1, read on the forward strand.
CATAGCATTGGCCGCTAGATAAATCACAGGTCAGCCGTCCTCTCACGTGACACATCCATTTGGTACGTGACAGCGCCAAATCTAAAATCCTCACAGTTTAGGATAGACACAGGAAAGAGAGAAGAAAACTACAATTCCCAGCAGTCCAGAAAAACAGGACAAGGAGCAAACACTACAACTCCAGCTTGTCCAGACAACAGGGCACAGAGGAAGAAACACTAAAACCCTCCCAGCATCTCAGACCAGCACACGGGATGATACACTACAACTCCCAGCAACTCCAACAACCACGAGGGAGTCAACACTACATACTCCCACAGTCAACAGCATACCAGGGAGACATACTCAATCCCAGCAGTCTCCAGAACAGGAGGAGCTAAAAGCACCCAAGCAAGAAACACTACTAACTCACAGCTCAGATTCACCAGAAAGATAGTCAAATACAAAATCCAGCAGCTCCAGACAAGGACAGAGGAGAAAACACTACAACTCCCTAGCAGCTCCAGACACAGACAGGAGAGAAACACTACAATCCAGCAGCTCCAGACAATGAAGGAAAACACTACAACTCCACACTCAGAAACAGAAGACTACAACTGCAGACAGCAAGACAACTACAATACCCTGCAGCTCAACCAGACAGAAGAACAACTACATAACTGGCCGCAGCTCCGGGACAAAGACAAGCAGAGAAACACTACAACTCCCAGCAGCTCCAGACGCAAGCACGAAGAGAAACACTACAACTCCTCAGCAGCTCCAGACACACACAGAAGATAACACTACAACTCCAGCAGCTCCAGAATCATGCACAGAGGAGAAAACTACACAACTACAGAGTCCAAACAGATTGGAACACGCTAGAGAGGGAGAAAACACTACAATATCAGCTCACCCCAGAAACAAAAAGCAGCTCCAGACAACAACATGAGAAACACTACAAATCCCAGCAGCTCCAGAACTGTACGAGACAGAAACATACACACTCCAGCGCTCCGATCACAGGTCAGAAGAGAACACTACAACTCCAGCAGCTCCCACAGGACAGAGAAAACACTACAACTCCAGCAGCTCCAGACCCAGACAGAGGAGAAACATACAACTCCCAGCAGCTCCAGACACATGCACAAAGAGGAAACACTAACTCCCAGCAGCTCCACACAGGTAGAAACACTAAACTCCCGGGCAGTCCAGAAACCACAGTGTAGTGAGAAACACTACAACTCCAGCAGTCCAGACAGGACAGAGGGGAGGAGATACACTACAACTCCCAGCAGCTCCAGAACACCACACGAGAAACATACAACCCCACAGTCCAGACAAGCACAGAGGAGAAAACACTACAACTCCCGCAGCTCCAGACATAGAGTAGAGAGAATAACTCCATAGACGTCACTCATCCAGCAGCTCCAGACACAGCACAGAGGAGAAACACTACAACTCCCAGCAGCTCCAGACACAGACAGAAGAGAAACACTACAACTCCCAGCAGCTCCAGACACACACAGAGAGAAACACTACAACTCCCAGCAGCTCCAGACACAACACAGAGGAGAAACACTACAACTCCCAGCAGCTCCAGACACAGCACAGAGAGAGAAACACTACAACTCCCAGCAGCTCCAGACACACAACACAGAGGAGAAACACTACAACTCCCAGCAGCTCCAGACACAGCACAGGAGAAACACTACAACTCCCAGCAGCTCCAGACACAGAGACAGAGGAGAAACACTACAACTCCCAGCAGCTCCAGACAAAAGCACAGAGAGAAACACTACAACTCCCAGCAGCTCCAGACACAACACAGAGGAGAAACACTACAACTCCCAGCAGCTCCAGACACAACACAGAGGAGAAACACTACAACTCCCAGCAGCTCCAGACACACACAGAGGAGAAACACTACAACTCCCAGCAGCTCCAGACACACACAGAGGAGAAACACTACAACTCCCAGCAGCTCCAGACACAACACAGAGAGAGAAACACTACAACTCCCAGCAGCTCCAGACACAGCACAGAGGAGAAACACTACAACTCCCAGCAGCTCCAGACACAACACAGAGGAGAAACACTACAACTCCCAGCAGCTCCAGACACAGCACAGAGGAGAAACACTACAACTCCCAGCAGCTCCAGACACAGACAGAGGAGAAACACTACAACTCCCAGCAGCTCCAGACACAGACAGAGAGAAACACTACAACTCCCAGCAGCTCCAGACACAGCACAGAGGAGAAACACTACAACTCCCAGCAGCTCCAGACACAGGACAGAAGAGAAACACTACAACTCCCAGCAGCTCCAGACACAGGACAGAGGAGAAACACTACAACTCCCAGCAGCTCCAGACACAGCACAGAGGAGAAACACTACAACTCCCAGCAGCTCCAGACACAGACAGAAGAGAAACACTACAACTCCCAGCAGCTCCAGACACAGCACAGAGGAGAAACACTACAACTCCCAGCAGCTCCAGACACAGCACAGAATAGAAACACTACAACTCCCAGCAGCTCCAGACACAGCACAGAGGAGAAACACTACAACTCCCAGCAGCTCCAGACACAGGACAGAGGAAAACACTACAACTCCCAGCAGCTCCAGACACAGCACAGAGGAAAACACTACAACTCCCAGCAGCTCCAGACACAGACAGAAGAGAAACACTACAACTCCCAGCAGCTCCAGACACAGGACAGAGGAGAAACACTACAACTCCCAGCAGCTCCAGACACAGCACAGAAGAGAAACACTACAACTCCCAGCAGCTCCAGACACACAGGACAGAGGAGAAACACTACAACTCCCAGCAGCTCCAGACACAGGACAGAGGAGAAAACACTACAACTCCCAGCAGCTCCAGACACAGCACAGAGAGAAACACTACAACTCCCAGCAGCTCCAGACACAGGACAGAGGAGAAACACTACAACTCCCAGCAGCTCCAGACACAGCACAGAGGAGAAACACTACAACTCCCAGCAGCTCCAGACACAGGACAGAGAGAAACACTACAACTCCCAGCAGCTCCAGACACAGCACAGAGGAGAAACACTACAACTCCCAGCAGCTCCAGACACAGCACAGAGGAGAAACACTACAACTCCCAGCAGCTCCAGACACAGCACAGAGGAGAAACACTACAACTCCCAGCAGCTCCAGACACAGCACAGAGAGAAACACTACAACTCCCAGCAGCTCCAGACACAGACAGAGAGAGAAACACTACAACTCCCAGCAGCTCCAGACACAGGACAGAGGAGAAACACTACAACTCCCAGCAGCTCCAGACACAGGACAGAGGAGAAACACTACAACTCCCAGCAGCTCCAGACACAGGACAGAAGAGAAACACTACAACTCCCAGCAGCTCCAGACACAGCACAGAGGAGAAACACTACAACTCCCAGCAGCTCCAGACACAGGACAGAGGAGAAACACTACAACTCCCAGCAGCTCCAGACACAGGACAGAGGAGAAACACTACAACTCCCAGCAGCTCCAGACACAGCACAGAGGAGAAACACTACAACTCCCAGCAGCTCCAGACACAGCACAGAGGAGAAACACTACAACTCCCAGCAGCTCCAGACACAGACAGAGGAGAAACACTACAACTCCCAGCAGCTCCAGACACAGGACAGAGGAGAAACACTACAACTCCCAGCAGCTCCAGACACAGACACGAAGAACACTACAATCACATCCAGACACAGACAGAGAAAACATACTCCCAGCCTCACTCACCTCATCCACCTCCCATCACTACGCATCACACACAAGCTCCCACCCACACAAGCTCACATGATCCGTCATCCACCAATTATATAGAACACTTAAGCTCCGCCCACTCTCGTGGGTTGGCTCCATAAAGAATGACGTCAATCAGAGTCCTTTAGTTACAATCCTAATATCTCTCCGAACTACGAAACCCCGCCCACACATCGCATTTGGCGCAGAGTAATGACGTCACCACAGGTCCTTCATCTGTGGAGATTATAACAAGCTGCAAATCACAGGAAAATATACAGAGGAAGAAGAGGAGGAGAGAGGAGGAGAGGTGAGAGGAAGAAGGGAGAGAGGTGAGAGAGGTGAGAGAGGAGGAGGAAAGGTGAGAGGCGGAGGAGAGGTGAGAGGAGGAAGAGAGGTGAGAGGAGAGGAGAGGAGGAGACAGGAGGAAGAGAGAGGTGAGGAGGAGAGGTGAGAGGAGCACAGAGGAGAGGAAGACAGAGGTGAGAGGAGGACACTGGAGATACATGGAGGAGAGAGGAGGGGAGGACACTGGAGATACATGGAGGAGAGAGGAGAGGAGGGCACTGGAGATACATGGAGGAGAGAGGAGAGGAGGACACTGGAGATACATGGAGGAGAGAGGAGAGGAGGACACTGGAGATACATGGAGGAGAGAGGAGGAGGACACTGGAGATACATGGAGAAGAGAGGAGGACACTGGAGATACATGGAAGAGAGAGGAGAGGAGGACACTGGAGATACATGGAGGAGAGAGGAGGGGAGGACACTGTAGATACATGGAGGAGAGAGGAGGGGAGGGCACTGGAGATACATGGAGGAGAGAGGAGCGGAGGGCACTGGAGATACATGGAGGAGAGAGGAGCGGAGGACACTGGAGATACATGGAGGAGAGAGGAGGGGAGGACACTGGAGATACATGGAGGAGAGAGGAGGAGGACACTGGAGATACATGGAGAAGAGAGGAGGACACTGGAGATACATGGAGGGGAGAGGAGAGGAGGGCACTGGAGATACATGGAGGAGAGAGGAGCGGAGGACACTGGAGATACATGGAGGAGAGAGGAGGGGAGGGCACTGGAGATACATGGAGGAGAGAGGAGAGGAGGGCACTGGAGATACATGGAGGAGAGAGGAGGGGAGGACACTGGAGATACATGGAGGAGAGAGGAGAGGAGGACACTGGAGATACATGGAGGAGAGAGGAGCGGAGGACACTGGAGATACATGGGAGGAGAGAGGAGAGGAGGGCACTGGAGATACATGGAGGAGAGAGGAGAGGAGGGCACTGGAGATACATGGAGGAGAGAGGAGGGGAGGACACTGGAGATACATGGAGGAGAGAGGAGAGGAGGGCACTGGAGATACATGGAGGAGAGAGGAGAGGAGGACACTGGAGATACATGGAGGAGAGAGGAGAGGAGGACACTGGAGATACATGGAGGAGAGAGGAGGAGGACACTGGAGATACATGGAGAAGAGAGGAGGACACTGGAGATACATGGAGGAGAGAGGAGAGGAGGACACTGGAGATACATGGAGGAGAGAGGAGGGGAGGACACTGGAGATACATGGAGGAGAGAGGAGGGGAGGGCACTGGAGATACATGGAGGAGAGAGGAGCGGAGGGCACTGGAGATACATGGAGGAGAGAGGAGCGGAGGACACTGGAGATACATGGAGGAGAGAGGAGGGGAGGACACTGGAGATACATGGAGGAGAAGGAGGAGGACACTGGAGATACATGGAGAAGAGAGGAGGACACTGGAGATACATGGAGGGGAGAGGAGAGGAGGGCACTGGAGATACATGGAGGAGAGAGGAGCGGAGGACACTGGAGATACATGGAGGAGAGAGGAGAGGAGGACACTGAAGATACATGGAGGAGAGAGGAGAGGAGGACACTGGAGATACATGGAGGAGAGAGGAGAGGAGGACACTGGAGATACATGGAGGAGAGAGGAGAGGAGGACACTGAAGATACATGGAGGAGAGAGGAGAGGAGGACACTGAAGATACTGTGTAACGTCTCTGGCCCCCGCTCGTTCTCGCTGTGTAACGTCTCTGACCTCCGCTCGGTCTCGCTGTGTACCGTCTCTGGCCTCCGCTCGGTCTCGCTGTGTAACGTCTCTGGCCTCCGCTCGCTCTCGCTGTGTAACGTCTCTGGCCTCCTCTCGGTCTCCCTGTGTAACGTCTCTGGCCTCCTCTCGGTCTCCCTGTGTAACGTCTCTGGCCTCCGCTCGCTCTCGCTGTGTAACGTGTCTGGCCTCCGCTCGGTCTCGCTGTGTATCGTCTCTGGCCTCAGCTCGGTCTCGCTGTGTAACGTCTCTGGCCTCCGCTCGGTCTCGCTGTGTAACGTCTCTGGCCTCCGCTCGGTCTCGCTGTGTAACGTCTCTGGCCTCCGCTCGGTCTCGCTGTGTAACGTCTCTGGCCTCCGCTCGGTCTCGCTGTGTAACGTCTCTTGCCTCCGCTCGGTCTCGCTGTGTAACGTCTCTGGCCTCCGCTCGGTCTCGCTGTGTAACGTCTCTGGCCTCCGCTCGGTCTCGCTGTGTAACGTCTCTGGCCTCCGCTCGGTCTCGCTGTGTAACGTCTCTGGCCTCCGCTCGGTCTCGCTGTGTAACGTCTCTGGCCTCAGCTCGGTCTCGCTGTGTAACGTCTCTGGCCTCCGCTCGGTCTCGCTGTGAAACGTCTCTGTGCTCCGCTCGGTCTCCGGTGTGTATCGTCTCTGGCCTCAGCTCGGTCTCGCTGTGTAACGTCTCTGGCCTCCGCTCGGTCTCGCTGTGTAACGTCTCTGGCCTCTGCTCGGTCTCGCTGTGTAACGTCTCTGGCCTCCGCTCGGTCTCGCTGTGTAATGTCTCTGGCCTCCGCTCGGTCTCGCTGTGTAATGTCTCTGGCCTCCGCTCGGTCTCGCTGTGTAACGTCTCTGTGCTCTGCTCGGTCTCGGTGTGTATCGTCTCTGGCCTCAGCTCGATCTCGCTGTGTACCGTCTCTGGCCTCCGCTCGGTCTCGCTGTGTAACGTCTCTGGCCTCCGCTCGGTCTCGCTGCGTAACGTCTCTGGCCTCCGCTCGGTCTCGCTGTGTAACGTCTCTGGCCTCCGCTCGGTCTCGCTGTGTAACGTCTCTGGCCTCCGCTCGGTCTCGCTGTGTAACGTCTCTGGCCTCATCGTCTCAAGGTCATCATTTTATGATCACTGTCCTGACAGCGCGGTCTTTTAACTCCTTTCCTACCAGTTTAACCATTTTACATATCGGGGACTGCTGCAGTCGGGGTTACAAGCTGTTATGGTGGTTGTGACTGAAGCGGAGGCTTTCTGATTTTACTGGTCCCATACTATATCTTGCATATAACCCCATCTGCGTTTACCTGTATCCTTCATTCTATGTTATCCCCATAATCTTGATGTGATCTTCTTGCATCTGACCCCATAATATTTGATTATCCTGTCTCTTGAATTGTTGGTAGAGACCTGTGTGAGGTATACCAATGTATATGGCCGGTATGTTTGCACTGATGGAGATCTGAAGTGATATTGAACCAAATAGTTCACTGGGACTTAGGACTTAGTACAAGGAATATTATATTATTTTAAAGGCTGATTTCATAGTATGTTCAGAAGTGTTGGGAGGGAATGAACATCCACATACCTCCCATAGGTGTCTCTCATGGATATGAGACTTCTGATACATCACATGGTCTGTGATGTAAGGAAGGTCCTGCACTTCCTTTTTGGACCACATGGCAAATGTGCATGACTGAGAGTGGAGCTGACCTCGGGGTGTTTGAAGGCGCACAGTCTGGAGACTGGGTCTCCATGTTTGGGAAGCATTAACCCTGGAAGGCATGAGGATTGGAGCCTTAAAGCTGCAGCTCTGATGGAGCAAAGCTGATAGAAGCAGCTAGACCCTGCAAAGGTAAAAGCCTGTATGTAATATGGACATTGATGTACTTTCCTTGCTGAGGGATGTATCTGAAGCTAAGCGGGCATAGCTGCCATTGAAAGGCTCTGGACTGAGTGTGTAATGTTCCTGTTGAGGCATTGAGATGGACTCTGCTAGAGTCGGTGTGAAAGAGGCTTTAATATACCGGCTGGATGTGTTTATATAGACAATGATGCTACGTGCGGCTAAGCGAGTGTTCCCTAACACGCTCAGTAAACGCTACCTTACACTGGTGTCACACTGGGCAGCATGAAATGCAAAACCGGGCCGCTATGAAGTCATGTAGGCATCACTGTGACTGGTGAATGTGGCCTGGTTATTGGAAGGATGATGATGATGATCAGGAGTCCGCTGTTGCTCACATTTGTTCTCCCATTTGTGCAGTTGGAAAGATATATTACCTATGAGCCTTATTTTGTGTCCCTCATACTGCAGTAGATTGGTATGATGGCAGCATATAAAATAAGTCCAAGGTGCTGGCACAGGGTCACTGACACCCCATCCATGATCACAGCTATCCGGTGAATAATCATGATCTTTGACCATGGTCTCAGTTTGGGCCACAACCTTGTCTCCTCTTTCTCTAAAGTCCCCGTTACACGGTACGAGATCGTGAACGATATCGCTTAAACGTCACGGGTTTGGAGTCGTTCAAGCGACATCGTTACTACCTCGTTGCATGTGACTCTGAGATATGGTTACCATAAATCGTTGGGTCGGTGATCGCAAATTTGAGAACATGTTCATAGATCAGACGATCCTCGATCAGCGAACCTGCTGCATCGTTGTGTGTGACACCACGATAACAATGTCGTTAACGAATTCGCCCATTCATATCAGTGAGCAAGTATCGTTCCTGGGTTGTGTGAACGATACCTGCTCACTGGATCGTTGGTGCATCGTGCAGGATATCTACACGTGTGACATCTCACCAACGTTCTCTAAGGATGACTTCACACTGCGGCGTGATCCGGTCCGCGGCAGTCCGGGATGACCCTGACAGCCGTGGACTGGATCAGCACACAGGACTGGGAGGCTACTATGCCCTCCGGTCCGGTGTGCAGCCGCACGCAGCTCCCACTGCTGATAGGTCAGGAGCACGGCGCCGCGATCCTGACTTGTCAGCGGCTGCAGCTGCATGTGCTGCACACAGGACCGGAGGGCATAGTAGTCCTGTGTGCTGATCCAGTCCACGGCTGTCAGGGTCATCCCGGAGAGCCCTGGACCGGATCACGCCGCAGTGTGAAGCCGCCCTAAACAATGTCCTAACAGCCGCGCTCCCATGAGATCACTGGTGATATCGTTTCAACATTGAGACATGTATCAGTACCTTAACTGATTCCTCCCCTAGATTTACCCTGACATTGAGCTCCATTATCACCGTCACTAACAGCAGATTAAGAACAAAACGGAAACATTCTCCGTTACATAACCTAATCGCTTTACCTTCAATCAACCTAATTGCCCTACCTTCAATCGCCCTAATCGCCCTACCTTCAGTCGCCCTAATCGCCCTACCTCCAGTCGGCCCAGTCGCCCTACCCTCCAGTCGCCTCCCAGTCGCCCTACCTCCAGTCGGCCCAGTCGCCCTACCTCCAGTCGGCCCAGTCGCCCTACCTCCAGTCGGCCCAGTCGCCCTACCTCCAGTCGGCCCAGTCGCCCTACCTCCAGTCGGCCCAGTCGCCCTACCTCCAGTCGGCCCAGTCGCCCTACCTCCAGTCGGCCCAGTCGCCCTACCTCCAGTCGGCCCAGTCGCCCTATCCATCGGCCCGTCGCCTTCTCCAGTCGGCCCAGTCGCCCTACCTCCAGTCGGCCCAGTCGCCCTTCCTCCAGTCGGCCCAGTCGCCCTTCCTCCAGTCGGCCCAGTCGCCCTTCCTCCAGTCGGCCCAGTCGCCCTTCCTCCAGTCGGCCCAGTCGCCCTACCTCCAGTCGGCCCAGTCGCCCTACCTCCAGTCGGCCCAGTCGCCCTACCTCCAGTCGGCCCAGTCGCCCTACCTCCAGTCGGCCCAGTCGCCCTACCTCCAGTCGGCCCAGTCGCCCTACCTCCAGTCGGCCCAGTCGCCCTACCTCCAGTCGGCCCAGTCGCCCTACCTCCAGTCGGCCCAGTCGCCCCTACCTCCAGTCGGCCCAGTCGCCCTACCTCCAGTCGGCCCAGTCGCCCTACCTCCAGTCGGCCCAGTCGCCCTACCTCCAGTCGGCCCAGTCGCCCTACCTCCAGTCGGCCCAGTCGCCCTACCTCCAGTCGGCCCAGTCGCCCTACCTCCAGTCGGCCCAGTCGCCCTTCCTCCAGTCGGCCCAGTTGCCCTACCTTAAATCTATCCAGACTTCGATAGTCCAAAATCCTCCTGACCTATCGATAACCTGATCTCCATCAGATGAAACCTAATCTAAATCTAACCAGCTCCCTAGATGCTGACCGCACTCCTCTACCCACAATTGTTCACACTAAAGGCCACATTACACACACAGATCTCTGGTTGCAGTGACATCATGGACACATTGTTACATTTGTACACAGCAACAAAATAGAACAATGTGTCCATGATTTCACTGCAACCAGAGATCTGTTCAGAAGTTGGTCACAGATATCTGTGTGTGATGTGGCCTTAATTGACAGCCCTTCTCCTTTATAGTATATACTTTTTTTTTTCATGTTTATGACCCAATTCACCTTTAATATACTCTTCTCTATTCAGTCCCTTCGTGTCTAGTCAGTTTTCGCCCTAAGTAAATATAAAAAACTTAATGGTCACTTGTTTCCAGTTTTGGGGGTTCCCCTGCAAACCATCTTTACATGATGTAACTGGGTTCCTTTAACCCCTTTACATCCCCGGTGTCCCTTTGTATCTCAGGAAACAACTTACTCTGTCCCGCGTCATATGCTAGTTACATGGTTCAGTCATATGAGGATTTGCAGATTGGGGTCAGCGCTGACCCCGCTCCATGCCAACACCGCCCCTCCTGACTGTGTGAAGTGGATGAGGTCGCTATGCCATCCACATAATTCCCGCATCTCCTGCCTGCGCAGGCGCCTCACTGTGCCCTATTGAAGAGACTGTGATTGCACTGCGCAGGCGCCTCACTGTGCCCTATTGAAGAGACTGTGATTGCACTGCGCAGGCGCCTCACTGTGCCCTATTGAAGAGACTGTGATTGCACTGCGCAGGCGCCTCACTGTGCCCTATTGAAGAGACTGTGATTGCAGTAACATAGTAACACAGTAACATAGTTTTTAAGGTTGAAGGAAGACTTTAAGTCCTTCTAGTTCCCCCATAGCCTAACATGTTGATCCAGAGGAAGGCAAAAAAAAACCTATGTGGCAACACTAAGCTCCACATTGGGGGAAAAATTCCTTCCTGACTCCAGATACGGCAATCAGACTAGATCCCTGGATCATCGCCCGATCAAAGGATCTAGTATATATAACTGGTAATATTATAGTTTTCAAGAAAGGCATCCAGGCCCTTCTTAAATGTTAGTAGTGACTCCTCATTACAACATCATGTGGAGAGAGCTCCATAGTCTCACTGCTCTTACAGTAAAGAATCCGCGTCTGTGATTATGATTAAACCTTCTTTCCTCCAGACGTAGAGGACGCCCCCTAGTCCCCGTCTCTGTAGAGGACGCCCCCTTGTCCCCGTCTCTGTAGAGGACGCCCCCTTGTCCCCGTCTCTGTAGAGGACGCCCCCTAGTCCCCGTCTCTGTAGAGGACGCCCCCTAGTCCCCGTCTCTGTAGAGGACGCCCCCTTGTCCCCGTCTCTGTAGAGGACGCCCCCTTGTCCCCGTCTCTGTAGAGGACGCCCCCTTGTCCCCGTCTCTGTAGAGGACGCCCCCTTGTCCCCGTCTCTGTAGAGGACGCCCCCTTGTCCCCGTCTCTGTAGAGGACGCCCCCTTGTCCCCGTCTCTGTAGAGGACGCCCCCTTGTCCCCGTCTCTGTAGAGGACGCCCCCTTGTCCCCGTCTCTGTAGAGGACGCCCCCTTGTCCCCGTCTCTGTAGAGGACGCCCCCTTGTCCCCGTCTCTGTAGAGGACGCCCCCTTGTCCCCGTCTCTGTAGAGGACGCCCCCTTGTCCCCGTCTCTGTAGAGGACGCCCCCTTGTCCCCGTCTCTGTAGAGGACGCCCCCTTGTCCCCGTCTCTGTAGAGGACGCCCCTTGTCCCCGTCTCTGTAGAGGACGCCCCCTTGTCCCCGTCTCTGTAGAGGACGCCCCCTTGTCCCCGTCTCTGTAGAGGACGCCCCCTTGTCCCCGTCTCTGTAGAGGACGCCCCCTAGTCCCCGTCTCTGTAGAGGACGCCCCCTAGTCCCCGTCTCTGTAGAGGACGCCCCCTTGTCCCCGTCTCTGTAGAGGACGCCCCCTTGTCCCCGTCTCTGTAGAGGACGCCCCCTTGTCCCCGTCTCTGTAGAGGATGCCCCCTTGTCCCCGTCTCAGGCCTAAGAGTAAAGAGATCATTAGAAAGTTCTCTGTACTGCCCCCTCATATATTTATACATTATTATAAGATCACCCCTAAGCCTTCGTTTTTCCAAGCTAAATAACCCCAAGTTTAATAACCTGCAGATCCCTCAGTCCTCTAATAACCTGTCTTGGTATTGCAGACCCATCAGTCCTCTAATAACCTGTCTTGGTATTGCAGACCCCTCAGTCCTCTAATAACCTGTCTTGGTATTGCAGACCCCTCAGTCCTCTAATAACCTGTCTTGGTATTGTAGACCCCTCAGTCCTCTAATAACCTGTCTTGGTATTGCAGACCCCTCAGTCCTCTAATGACTTTTGTCGCTCTTCTCTGGACCCGCTCTAGTTCAGCTATGTCTTTCTTATACACCGGAGACCAGAATTGTACACAGTATCTAAGTGTGGTCGCACTAGTGACTTGTATAGAGGTAAAATTATGTTCTCCTCATGATCATCTATGCCTCTTTTAATGCATCCCATTATTTTATTTGCCTTTGCAGCAGCTGCCTGACACTGGCCACTAAATGTGAGTTTATCATCTATCCATACACCCAGGTCTTTTTCAGTGACAGTTTTGCCCAGTGTTTTACAATTAAGCACATAATTATACCTTTTGTTTCCTCTGCCCAAGTGCATGACTTTACATTTATCCCCATTAAAGCGCATTTGCCATTTATCAGCCCAAGCTTCTAGTTTACATAAATCCTCCTGTAATATAAAATTGTCCTCCTCTGTATTGATTACCCTGCAGAGTTTAGTGTCATCTGCAAATATTGAGATTCTACTCTGTATGCCCCCTACAAGGTCATTAATAAATATATTAAATAGAAGCGGGCCCAACACTGACCCCTGTGGTACCCCACTGTTACCTATAGGGCCCAACACTGACCCCTGTGGTACCCCACTGTTAACTGAGACCCATTCTGAGTGTGTTCCATTAATAACCACCCTTTGTTTCCTGTCACTAAGCCAGTTCTTAACCCACTTACACATATTTTCCCCTATCCCCATTGCCCTCATTTTATGTATCAACCTTTTGTGTGGCACCGTATCAAAAGCTTTTGAAAAGTCCATATACACCACATCCACTGCATTTCCTTGGTCCAGTCCAGAACTTACTTCTTCATAGAAGCTTATCAGATTAGTTTGACAGGAACGGTCCCTCGTAAAACCATGTTGATAATGGGTCATGAGGTTATTTTTCTTCAGATACTCCAGTATAGCATCTCTTAGAAAACCCTCTAGGATTTTACCCACAGTAGAGGTTAAGCTTACTGGCCTATAATTTCCAAGTTCAGTTTTTGTCCCCTTTTTGAATATTGGCACCACATTTGCTATACGCCAGTCCTGTGGTACAGACCCTGTTATTATGGAATCTTTAAATATTAAAAATAAAGGTCTATCTATGACAGTACTTAATTCCTGCAGCACTCTGGGGTGTATCCCATCCGGGCCCGGGGATTTGTCAATTTTAGTGATTTTTAGACGATGCCGTACTTCCTCTTGGGTTAAGCAGGTGACATTTAATTGAGACTTTTTGTTATCACTGATCATATTGTCTGTCATGGGATTTTCTTGTGTAAATACTGTTGAAAAAAAGTCATTTAGCATATTGGCTTTTTCCTCATCCTCATCCACCAATTCACCCAGACTATTTTTTTTTTTTCTCATATATGATTTTTTATTAACAATTTTCACATATTAACAAGCTGACAATAATATATCATTGGTACAACAAAAACAGGTATAGGGAGGGGAGGGTGGGGAAGAGGGGAAACTGGTTGTTTCAGAAAGTATTCGAGCCATAACGTCCAATTAGTCCCGTTTCAAGAGAGCATCATTGCTCCACTTCGGTCTACGTAACAAAGGGTCCCCATATATGTTGCAGTAGAGATAGATGCGATCTCTGCAGAGAAAGTCCTGACTGCTTAGTTGCCCCAGGAGTCGTTGGTCTTGAATTTGTTCACTCTCGGTTTCAACTCCCCGATTAATGTCTCAGGGGCAGTCGTCTTGACAGTGTAGCGCAAGAGAGAAAAGTTGCAGTAGGGGTTTTCACACCCAAGGAGTCAGACGGGAAAGCGGTAGCGTGGCGCTCTGACATATAAAGTCCAGGAAGGCCTTGGCAAGTGGAGGTGGGACAGGAAGGAGAGAATATAGCTACATCGAAGGGGCGTATTAGAAGAGGGAGAGTGGAGAGAGAAGGGGAAAAGGAAAGGGAAAAGATAAAAGGGGAGGGGGAGGGGACCGGTCTGCCCCCGGGCTCAGCCCGTATATGCCACTGGTTAGGGTTCGGGAGACAGATCTTCTCCTTCTACATAGGGAGCCGTTGTGCAAGCGGGTGTGCCCCCCATAGATCCCATGCCTCAGCCACGTAACGGCGAGCACCGTGATCTAACTCCAGGTAATACTCGTGACAGAATATGGAATTTATCTTATCAGTAAGGTCATTCATAGACGGGGGGGAAGGTTGCTTCCATTTGGAGGTGATACAAGCCCTGGCCGCTGTCAATACATACGTCATTATCCGACGAATCACGGGTGGATATCCCATGACTCCCACATGTAAAACCGCAATCTGCGGCTCCAATGGGATTTTCATTTCCGTGACTGAGTCCAATAACCCAGACACCAGCTGCCAGAACTGTGCCACCTCTGGACAGCTCCACCAAACGTGTGGCAGATCTCCTTCCATGCCACATTGCTTCCAGCATAACGGCGAGGCGCCTCTGCCGAATTTCGCCAATTTCTTGGGGCTGATGTACCAGCGTAGATTAATTTTTTTAAGTAATTCGACATGGTTTATGCATCTAGATGCCTCCCTCACACAATGTATAGCGTCTTCCCAGTCCTCCTCCGTCGCCCCGAAAGAAAGGTCCTGTTCCCATTTGATAGTATAGGAGAGTCTCGGAGGTGCATCTTTTTCAATCAGATTTGTGTACAGAGCTGAGAGGGATTTCGGCGGTCTAGGCACAGCCGTCAGAGAGCGTCTCAGCGCCGAGGGAGTCCGCGATGGGCACAGGTCATGAGAAAAGGCGGGGGAGCGCACAAGGTGTACAATCTGATGGAAATACAGGAAGGTAGGCTTTAGGTCTGGATATTTGTTCAACAACTCCTCCAGATTGAGTGGTCTAGACCCCCGAAGAAGATCCGCGAGGGTCTTAGGGCCCTTGCGTTTCCATGTTGAGACCGAAAAAGTGGGGATCAACCAAGAAAACGCTTCTATTGGGAAATCACCAGGAGGAATCTTGGTCCACTCTCCCCAAAGAGAGCCATGAACTGCCAGTAATTCAGAGATTGTATTAAGGAAGTCAGAGTCTGTCACACGACTCACCGAGTTCGCCGCGAGAAGAGACCGTAAAGATCCTCCCCGGAGCGAACCTTCCTCTATTAGTTTCCATCCCTGAGAGTCCTCATCATGCCACCACTTCCCCGCCGCCTCCAACACCACCGCCCTCCTGTATTTCTCCACATCCGGCACTCCCATTCCACCCTTCGTGAGATGTCTATATAGTAAGGACCCTTTAACTCTGGCCGGAGCCGTCCCCCATACGCATCTAGAGATCATACGTTGAAGACGCCGGAAGAGCATCCTGGGGAAATTAATTGGGACGCATCTAAAAAGATACAGGATTTTGGGGAGCCACAACATCCTAACAGCCTGTACTCTGGCAATCCACGACATTGAGTCAAATGGAAGATCCGCTAGGGCTTTCCCCAGATCAGCTGTGAGACTGTCCATATTTTTCATCGCCATATGTCTGGAGGGGCACAAAGTGATCCCCAGGTATGGAATGCCCGACGGCGAACATTTAAATGGGTAAGAGGCTGTGAGGATGGATGTGTCTCTATCTGATATTCCGATAGGGAGCAGCACTGATTTAGTTGCATTGAGCTTGTAGTATGAAATCCGTGCAAAGCAGTCAAGTGTCTTTACAATCCTAGGGAGGGAGGAGAAAGGGTCTTCCGTAACCACAATGACATCATCAGCGTATAAACCGACGACATGTTTATGACGTCCCACTACAATTCCAGGGATCCCCGGATCCTTTCTCAGAGATATTGCGAGTGGCTCCATGACCAGAGCAAAAATTAGAGGTGACAGGGGACATCCCTGCCGAGTGCCATTTGTGATACGGAAGAGC
This sequence comes from Allobates femoralis, assembly GCA_033576535.1. NCBI lineage: Eukaryota > Metazoa > Chordata > Amphibia > Anura > Aromobatidae > Allobates > Allobates femoralis. The sequence continues at coordinate 3,760,292 of JARQOC010000005.1, forward strand.
CTGGATTTGTATCCAGAGGACAAAACTCTTGCACACGGGTTGGAATAAAGAGCAAGAATCGCTGTCAAAATAGGGCCCGTAATACCAAAAGCCGTGAGGACCTCCCTGAGATATCCCCAGTGTACCCTATCAAACGCTTTCTCAGCGTCCAATGACAGAAACACACTGGGGATACCCCTCCTCTCAGCCACCTCTATTAAGTCCAGCATTCTCCTCGTCCCGTCGTTTGCTTGCCTGCCCTGCACGAACCCAACCTGATCATGATGCACTAACGTGGGAATCACATCGCCCAGGCGTGTGGCTAGAAGTTTAGCATATAGTTTGATATCTGTATTTAAAAGTGATATGGGTCTGAAGTTTTCCGGGCAGTCCTGGGCCCTACCCGACTTGGGAATCGTCGATATTGTGGCTTCCAGCGCTGCCTCAGGGACACATCCCTGCGCTTGCCATACGTTGAATAGTCGGAGAAGATAAGGCGTCAGGATCTGCCCGTAGTGTTCATAATACTCATTGATCAACCCATCAGGACCTGGGGCTTTGTTGTTTTTTAAGCTTTTCAGTGCTTTGTGAATTTCCGATTCAGAGAAAGGGGTGTTTAGCGAGGCCAGCGCGTCGGGCGAGAGAGTGGGAATATTCAGGGTCCCCAAGAACTCATGTATATTGTCTGTGGAAGGTTGGGGCGTCTGACGGTCGAGGTGAAGATTATATAATCTCTCATAATATGAGGCAAAAACCTCCACTATATCTGCCGGGTTCCTAACTAATTTCCCCTCAACGTCTCGTATAGCCGTTACCATCCCTTTAGTCGTTCTCTTTTTGAGTCTACGGGCCAGTAATCTACCAGCTCGATCACCCGCCTCGTAGTATCTGGTGCGTAGTTTTCTGAGATTAGTTTCGTGCTGTTTTAGTAGCAGTGCACGAAGGTTGTTGCGGATCTGCAAGCGCACCAGACGGTGAGGCCTTGTTGAGTGTCTCCAATTGAGACAATTCTGCTGTCCAGTCTTTTAAAAGCTTTTCCCTGCGACGCTTCACAATCGAAGCTTTCTGTATACACAGACCACGTATCACCGCCTTGTGCGCATACCATAGCACATCGTCTGGGGTCTGATGCACATCGTTTAGGACAAAATATTCCTTTAGTGCCGCGCCAATATCATCGGCGATCTTCGAGTCAGTCAAGAGACCCGCGTGTAACCTCCATGATCTAGAAGCTCCACCTCCAACATCAAGAGCCATTTCCAATTCAATCGGGGCGTGGTCCGACCAAGTGATCACACCAATCCCCGATGAACTGCACCTATCCAGTGCCAGGTCATTAATCAGAAACAAGTCTATTCTGGAGTAGGATTTGTGCGCCGGGGAAAAGAAGGAATAGTCCCTCTCTTCTGCGTGCTGGTATATCCAGACGTCATGGAGGTGGAACTCCCGGCAGAGGTCTCCAAGTGCACCTCTTCCCCTAGACACAGGGGATGAGGAGTCAATGCGAGGTTCCATCACTGCGTTGAAGTCGCCACAGACGATAAGGCGTCCTTCAGCCTCTTTTTGAATACGTTCAAATAAGTGTTTCAGAAATTTCGTTTGACCCACATTCGGGCTGTAAACAGTAACTATTGTGTAACGGATTCCCCCAATCTCGCATTTCACACCCAGATATCTTCCTAACCCGTCACTGAAGGAAGAGACCAGGGAGAATTGTAGCTTATGGCTGACAAATATACATACTCCTGCCTTTTTCTGAGGAGCATTAGCGAAAAAGCTATGCGGATAGTCCGCATGCCGGAGCCGCACATTATCAATCTCTAACAAGTGGGTCTCCTGAAGACACAGGATATCAGCCCTGGAGGACTTTGCTTCTCTCCAGAGGCATGCTCTTTTATTTGGGGAATTTAGACCGTTTACATTCAACGATATTACTTTCAACGGCATCTCAGGGCCCAGGGGAGACCGGTAAGACAAGAAACAGGTAAATTAGAGGTAGAAGTGAGACAGTGAGGGGGGAAGGAGGAAGAAAGGAAGGGGTTGTGTGATGGGAGAAGTCAGAGGGGGGTAAACACTGCAGAGAAAGAAAAACAGGAAAAAATTTCTCCAGAGAACAGGGGATCTCTCGCTATGGAGGAGATGGACTACTACACAGCAAATTGAAAGGGGAGAAAATAAATGTACAAAGGACAAACATCAACATTAATTGTAAACTCACATAGGGATTCCTATAATCAGAATCAGGTCCTGGGGGGGGGGTTTCACACGGTGTCTCAGTCTCCCCTACTGCTCACTTCTCCAGGGGTAGACAAGAAACCGCTAGAACATACAGTACCTTATGGGTAAAAACCCATCAGAGTTCTCCACTGGCAAGCCACAATATAAGGATTCAACGCTCCCAAAGAAATATAAACACATAGATCTATTCCGGGGCAATCTCCTTCTCTCCGTCGTTCCTCGCAGGACTCTCCCTAGTCGGGTCTGGACGTTGCGGTGTAGAGGCAGTTAGCAGTTGCCACGCTCGGAGAGCTTTTCTCAGCAGGGTCGGTGACGTAAAGGAGTGTCGTCTACCATCAAACCTGAAGTTGACTGAGGTAGGGGACCCCCAGGCATATGGTATCTCCTTGTCTCTCAATACTCTGCAGCTAGAAGCAAATTCCCTGCGCCTCGCCAGTGTCCCTGGGGAGAGGTCTTGATAAATAGAGATGTTCTCACAGGGATTAGGTAGTGGTGCACCTCGTCTCATCCGTTTGAACAGCAGTTCGGCAATCCCCGGATATCTCATATGTACGAGCACATCTCTGGGCACTGACTGAGGGAGATTTTGGGGCTTGGGGAATCGAAACGCCTTGTCTATTGCCAGTTCTGCCGGAGGAAGCTCAGGGAAAACCGCAGCCAGAAAAGCGACAGCAGCCGCTCTCACATCCGATGCACCGTTTTCCTCCAACATCCCTCTGATTTTGAAGTTGTTGCGGCGGAGTTGGTCTTCCATATGGTTCAAAGCCCCAGAGAATGATCCCATCTCGTTGTCTAGTTCTGCATAGTTGTCTGCCAGAGCATTGTGAGCTTTTGCAATATCTCCCATTTTATTCTCTAAGTGTGACGTTTTGGCGGCAAGCTCCCCTATATCTTCTCTCATCGTGCCGATCAGAGTCGCTATGTCTGTCATGAGGGAGGCTCTGAATGTTGCGAGGCAGTCCTGCAGAATCGCTTGAGTAACGGGAGAGTCGCCGCTTGCGACCGGGTCTCGTCTCTCTGAGGGTCGGCGGGATCGCAGATCATGCAGGGGCCGCTCAAGCTGGGTCTCATCAGGCGCCATCTTTCTTGGGGAGTCCCGCTGCTGCTCAGTGCCAAAGTACTCGGTGAGCCTGTGTTCAGTCCTGCGTTTAGACTGACTCGGTTTAGGCATCTCCCCAGAGTCTCGAGTGGTCCCGGTAGCCGATAGTTAGCTTTAGAAGTGGGAAAAGCCGTTCTGTTGCCGTGTTTGTGGAATAGCCAGCGGAGCTCTCCTAATCTGCGACCGGCGCCATAAGCAGCTGGGCACGCCCCGGCCTTCACCCAGACTATTTTTAAAGGGGCCAACACCATCATTTTTTAGTTTCTTACTATTTATGTAGTTAAAAAATATTTTGGGATTCTTTTTACTTTCTCTGGCAATGAGTCTCTCTGTCTCAATCTTTGCTGCCTTGATTTGCTTTTTACAAATGTTATTTAATTTTCTGTATTTATTTAATGCCTCATCACTACCTACTTGCTTTAATTCCCTAAATGCTTTCTTCTTGTCACATATTGCACTTCTTACCGCTTTATTTAGCCATAGTGGTTTCCTCCTATTTCTAGCATGCTTATTCCCATAGGGTATATATTGTGCACAGGTCCTATTCAGGATGCTAATAAACATCTCCCATTTGCTTTGTGTACTTTTATGTCTCAGGACATCGTCCCAGTTTATTGCACTAAGATCATCTCTCAACCGTTGGAAATTTGCCTTCCTGAAGTTTAGTGTCCTTGTGGCCCCTCTACTACACGTCTTAGTAAAGGATACTTGAAAGCTTATTAAGTTATGATCACTATTACCCAAGTGATCTCCAACCCGTATATTTGATATGCGGTCTGGCCTGTTGGTTAATATTAGGTCCAGCAGTGCCCCCCTTCTTGTTGGGTCCTGAACCAGTTGTGAAAGGTAATTGTCTCTCATAGTTTTCAAAAACTTATTACCTTTGCTGGAACTGCAGGTTTCTGATCCCCAATGTATTTCAGTGTAGTTGAAGTCCCCCATAATAATGACTTCTCCCTGAGTCGCTGCTTCATCTATTTGCTTTATGAGGATATTCTCCTCCACTTCCATTATTGTTGGGGACTTATAACAAACCCCTATCAGTAATTTATTATTTTTTCCCCCTCCCCTTATCTCCACCCACAGGGACTCTACATTTCCATTAGATTCACCTATATTATCACGCAGGATGGGTTTTAAGGATGATTTTACGTATAAACATACACCTCCTCCTCGCCTATTTGTACGGTCATTTCTGAACAGACAATAGCCCTGTAAATTAACAGCCCAGTCATGGCTCTCGTCCAGCCAAGTCTCCGAAATCCCCACCATGTCATAATTATTTTCCAACAAAATCAATTCTAATTCCTCCATTTTGCTGGTGAGGCTTCTGGCATTAGTGAACATGCACTTTATGTATCTCTCTTTACCTCTATTCCTTCCTACTAGATTGACTGTTCTAACCCCACCCCCATGCCACCCCCAATTTTACTACTTGTGCCCAGGTTACTGTTTACACTATCTTCCCCTCCTATACAATGAATACCCTCCCCCCCAATCCCTAGTTTAAACACTCCTCCAACCTTCTAGCCATTTTCTCCCCCAGCACAGCTGCACCCTCCCCATTGAGGTGCAGCCCGTCCCTAGCATAGAACCTGTAGCCAACAGAGAAGTCGGCCCAGTTCTCCAGGAACCCAAACCCCTCCTTCCTACACCAATTCCTGAGCCACTTATTTAGTGCCTCACTGTGCCCTATTGAAGAGACTGTGATTGCACTGCGCAGGCGCCTCACTGTGCCCTATTGAAGAGACTGTGATTGCACTGCGCAGGCGCCTCACTGTGCCCTATTGAAGAGACTGTGATTGCACTGCGCAGGCGCCTCACTGTGCCCTATTGAAGAGACTGTGATTGCACTGCGCAGGCGCCTCACTGTGCCCTATTGAAGAGACTGTGATTGCAGTGCGCAGGCGCCTCACTGTGCCCTATTGAAGAGACTGTGATTGCAGTGCGCAGGCGCGAGACATGGCTCTCTCATCAGCTGTTCAGTTCCTCACGTCTCACGCCTGCGCAATGGAATCAATGGCTGTTTAATAGGGCACAGTGAGGCGCCTGCGCAGACACGAGACCTGGGAATTGTGTGGATGGCATTGTGACGATATCCACAGGAGGGGCAGTGACCGCAATCTGCAGACCCCCATATAACCAAACCACGAAATTACCATATGTTGCGGGACAGAATAAAACTGTATTTCTGAGGTGCAGAGGGATGTCTGAGGATATAAAGGGGTTACACGAACCCAAATTACATCATGGTAAAGGTGGTGGGCAGGGAAACCCCCAAAACTGAGGACAGGTGATCCTTACTTTAACCCCTTCACCACCAGGCAATTATTTATTTTTTTTTTTTTTTCTCTCCCCTTCTTCCAAGAGCCATAACTTTTTGATTTTTCCATCAGTATAGACATATGAGGCTTAGTTTTTTGCTAGACAAGTTGTACTTTCAAATTAAATCATTTACTTTACCATATAGTGAAGGGAAAATGAGAAAAATAATGCAAGTGCAGTGATATCACAAAACAAAATGCAATTACATGTTTGTTTTTTGGGGTTTTTATTCACGATGTTCACTATAAGATAACACCTGACGTGTCGGTATGATGTCCGGGATCAGTACTATACGATAACACCTGACGTGTCGGTATGATGTCTGGGGTCAGTACTATATGGTAACACTGAGGTGTGGGTATGATGTCTGGGGTCAGTACTATATGGTAACACTGAGGTGTCGGTATGATGTCTGGGGTCAGTACTATATGGTAACACTGAGGTGTCGGTATGATGTCTGGGGTCAGTACTATATGGTAACACTGAGGTGTCGGTATGATGTCTGGGGTCAGTACTATATGGTAACACTGAGGTGTCGGTATGATGTCTGGGGTCAGTACTATATGGTAACACTGAGGTGTTGGTATGATGTCTGGGGTCAGTACTATATGGTAACACTGAGGTGTCGGTGTGATGTCCGGGATCAGTACTATACGATAACACCTGACGTGTCGGTATGATGTCTGGGGTCAGTACTATATGGTAACACTGAGGTGTCAGTATGATGTCTGGGGTCAGTATTATATGGTAACACTGAGGTGTCGGTATGATGTCCGGGATCAGTACTATACGATAACACCTGACGTGTCGGTATGATGTCTGGGGTCAGTACTATATGGTAACACTGAGGTGTCGGTATGATGTCTGGGGTCAGTACTATATGGTAACACTGAGGTGTCGGTGTGATGTCTGGGGTCAGTACTATATGGTAACACTGAGGTGTCGGTATGATGTCTGGGGTCAGTACTATATGGTAACACTGAGGTGTCGGTATGATGTCTGGGGTCAGTACTATATGGTAACACTGAGGTGTCGGTATGATGCCTGGGGTCAGTACTATATGGTAACACTGAGGTGTCAGTATGATGTCTGGGGTCAGTACTATATGGTAACACTGAGGTGTCGGTATGATGTCTGGGGTCAGTACTATGTGGTAACACTGAGGTGTCAGTATGATGTCTGGGGTCAGTACTATATGGTAACACTGAGGTGTCGGTATGATGTCTGGGGTCAGTACTATGTGGTAACACTGAGGTGTCGGTATGATGTCTGGGGTCAGTACTATATGGTAACACTGAGGTGTCGGTATGATGTCTGGGGTCAGTACTATATGGTAACACTGAGGTGTCGGTATGATGTCTGGGGTCAGTACTACATGGTAACACTGAGGTGTCGGTATGATGTCTGGGGTCAGTACTATATGGTAACACTGAGGTGTCGGTATGATGTCTGGGGTCAGTACTATACGATAACACCTGAGGTGTCCGTATGATGTCTGGGGTCAGTACTATATGGTAACACTGAGGTGTCGGTATGATGTCTGGGGTCAGTACCATATGGTAACACTGAGGTGTCGGTATGATGTCTGGGGTAAGTACTATATGGTAACACTGAGGTGTCGGTATGATGTCTGGGGTCAGTACTATATGGTAACACTGAGGTGTCGGTATGATGTCTGGGGTCAGTACTATATGGTAACACTGAGGTGTCGGTATGATGTCTGGGGTCAGTACTATATGGTAACACTGAGGTGTCGGTGTGATGTCTGGGGTCAGTACTATATGGTAACACTGAGGTGTCAGTATGATGTCTGGGGTCAGTACTATATGGTAACACTGAGGTGTCGGTATGATGTCTGGGGTCAGTATTATATGGTAACACTGAGGTGTCGGTATGATGTCTGGGGTCAGTACTATATGGTAACACTGAGGTGTCGGTATGATGTCTGGGGTCAGTACTATATGGTAACACTGAGGTGTCGGTATGATGTCTGGGGTCAGTACTATATGGTAACACTGAGGTGTCGGTATGATGTCTGGGGTCAGTACTATATGGTAATACTGAGGTGTTGGTATGATGTCTGGGGTCAGTACTATAAGGTAACACTGAGGTGTCGGTATGATGTCTGGGGTCAGTACTATATGGTAACACTGAGGTGTCGGTATGATGTCTGGGGTCAGTACTATATGGTAACACTGAGGTGTCGGTATGATGTCTGGGGTCAGTGCTATATGGTAACACTGAGGTGTCGATTGATTAACACACCTGCATAGGCTTACTAAGCGTTTAAAATGGTTCCTTATTCTGGTTCAGTGGGCTACAAAATCAAGGGGAACATATCCATGTCCGGCAGTGATTGATACACTTCATAAGCAGGGTAAGCCACAAAAGGTCATTGGAAATCAAGGTCCCGGAGTCTGGAGGAAAAGTGGAGAGGCCACGAGCTGCCTGAGGTCTAGTGTGAAGTGTCCACAATCAGTGATGGTTTGGCCCATGTCATCTGCTGGTGAAGCTCCACTGTGTTTTATCAAGACCAAAGTCAGCGCTGCCGTCTACCAGGACATTTTACAGCACTTCATGCTTCCCTCACCTTTTTTGAGATGGAAATTTCATTTTCCAGCAGGGCTTGGCCCCTGTCCACATTGAGAAAAGTACCAATACCAGGTTTACTGACCACAGTATCTCTGCCCTCCCCTTTTTCGCTTTCCCTTTCTTACCCCTTTTTTGCTTTTTCTTCCCTTTTTGCTTTCCCCGCCCCCCCCCCCACCTTTTCACTTTCTCTGCCCCTCCCTTTTCCATCTTTCTGGCCCCCCCTTTCACTTTCTCTGTGACTTCCACATGTTCTGTTTCTGGGCGGCTGCATGAAAAATTATGCTCGCGTGTACCCAGCGCATGCCCACTTCCTAGGGTCGCCGCCATCTTTGGTGAGTGGGCATGCACACCGGGTACACACATGCTCCGTTAGTCAGGCGGTGGCGTGGGTGGGGAGAATCGGCGGCGATGTGCGGCGGCGTCTTTGGTTGCCGCCATCGTGTGATAGGTAGACAGCAGGTTCACTGTTCGTCAGGATGTTTATTGCCTTGCTTTATTCTCGTTTTGGCTCGCGGGTGTTTCCATTTGTTTATTATATCTGGCTGATTGTCTTTCGGGTGTGGCTATTTATTCCTTCCCCTTCCTGATCTTTCCTTCTGGTGATATTTTGAAGTGGATCTTGCTTGGATGTGCAGCCATAATGCTGATTGTTATGCCAGTCAGTGAGGGACCAGCTAGGGTTATTTTCCCTGCTCTCCTCCATGCTCCTTTTTCTAGTTGGGGAGTAGGTGGTGTTCCCTTCTTGTAGTAACTACATGTTTCTTTCTCCTTTTTGTTTGTGGTTTGTTTCACCTCACTTTGGGACCTTTTTCTTTCTCCTTTCCTATTTATGTTAATTGCACTCTCCCCCAGTATAAGAAACACTCGACAGCCTTTCAGGCAGCCAGGTCTGAGTGGTGTCCTCTTAGTCTGTGGTTAGGGCCATTCCAGCTTGTGCAGGGGCCACAAGAGATTGTGGGGTCAGGAATCCTAGTCTGAACTGGAACCGGCTGGGTTAGTTGCTGTTGTTAGTGTTAGACCTATTTTCCCAACTTGAGTTGCTACAAAATCAGAACATAAATCTTCCAAAATGTCATTAAAGAGAACCAACCAGCAGAAATTAGGACTATAAAGTGAAGCCGGTGTCTTACAGGCTCTGGGATACTGAGTGCAATCAGATCTTTACTTGAATGATTCCATGTTTGGTTGCAGAGAAAAGTGTCATAAACCTCCAGGAAAACAGAGCAGCAGATGATTGATGTATGCAGCACTGGGGTTGTTATTTTCTCCACTGTGGGCATGCCTTTCGGCTGTAAGCAAAACCCTCCCCCCTCACTTTCATCTCTACTTTCAGTTTTGTCAGGCACCCTGTGGCTGGAGTATAGTGACAGTGCAGGAGCCAGAATCTGAAAGTAGAGATAAGAGAAAGGCATGGCCACAGGGGAGGAAAAATCAGCAACCCCAAATGGTGACGCAGTGCTGCACACATCAATCATCTGCTGCCCTGTTTTCCAGGAGTTTTATGACACTTTTCTCTGCAATCAAACATGGAATCATTCAAGTAAAGGTAGGATTGCACTCAGTATCCCACAGCGTGTAAGGCACCGGCTTCACTTTATAGCCCTAAATCCCTCTGGTTGGTTCCCTTTAAGGTTAGCAGTGATGTTTTCATTGCTAATTTATAGTTTAATGAGGGGAGTTTAGGTGGAAGGAGGCAGGTTGTAATCCTCTAGAAAGGTCTGTATGACATTTTACCTGTATTGTTTATATAATGACATCTATCAGTGTCTCTTCATTCACAGGATTACACAATAGTGAAGAAGACTTCAGGTGACTGTGTGACTCCCAGCAGCCATGAGTCAGGAGGGCGGAGCAAGAGGTGGGGCTACACCATAGCTCCTCCCCCGCGGTCCCTGATACATGATGAGAGGAGCAAGGAGAAGATCCTAGAACTCACCAACAAGATGATTGAGCTTCTGACCGGAGAGGTGGGAATGCTGGGACATTATACAGGACCGGCACTGGAGGATTCTGGGTAATGACACTATCATTCTCCTTGTAGATGTGGGAGTATCTGGAAAAACACAAGGATCTGTACGAAGACGTCATGTTGGAAGACTATCGGAGTCCTACATCACAAGGTAAGAGGAGACCTCAATACATTAAACAGAGGACACAGATGTGTGGGTTTATGGATAAAGATAAGAGAGTAACACAGGAATAAATGTTATATTTAATCTCCTTATGGGCACACTTGAAATAGCAATATATACACAATGAATTATACAGATATTAATCAGATATGCAAATAAAGATAGTAGGATACAAAAGGTATATGCATTGAAATGGAAGTAAGTCACTGGTTTCTTGTTGCTGGCGGGCACACGGACGCAGTGTAGAGTCACAGGGTTTTCTTAGTTACTTTTAACACGTAACGTGATACGACCTCCTGGAAAGTGAACAACTGGAAAAAATATGGCCAGACGTTTTTAACCCCTAGGCTGGTCACTCCCTTTCCGCCCCTGGGCCGTCCTTGACTTCCCTCCCCTTGGACTTTGAGCTGAAACATTCCTAAAACTTATTATGGATCATAACTTTCCAAAGGGAGGACTCAGGGGTAAAGATCTGGTGCCATCCTGCTGGATCTCCCCTATGCTTGGAGACCAAACACAGTTTCCCTACCTGGCTTCTGCTAGCCGTTCACAATATATCCCTACTTTGGAGTTCTAGAAGAAATTGGAACCTATGTTTGTGTGCAGCCTGCTCTCACATGTCTGAGAATATAATTGGTGTAGGTGTAGAATATACGGTATTTCCATCCTTCTTCATGATATCACAATGCTGAGAGACTGATAATTCGATCAGAAATTCTCTGGGAACAGCAGCTTTCCTGCCCCCATTTTCTCCAGAGCAGGACTTGTGATAACAGCTTGGCTGACTGTAATGGCTAATTACTGTAGGGGTCCTAAACATCAATGGTGGCTGCTTCCTTGGCTAAATTACTCTTCTCACCTAGTCATGTGCCACTGAATGTAACATCATACTTTAGACTGCTACTCTGGACAATGCACAGTAAAAGTGTAAGTTACTGAGGACGAGGTCAGAGAAGAATGCTAATATGTGTAGGTATAGATGTAACAATATCTATGACTTACAACCATAGATAACTTGAAGCTTATGATTGATTGTTATCTCCCATATTCTTCACAGTTGGTCTTTTCAAGAAGCCAGTGTGTGTAATATGTTATGGATATCTATATCTGTAAAGTAAAACCCACAGAAATCATTCAAAGCTTAAATCCATGAAAGTTTATTCTGACATAGAAGGTATCTGTTATTGTTACAGACAACATATTGATGCGATGAGTTTCTACAGGATACCTTTGTAGTAACTGTAAATCAAAATACAACTTCTACACAGTCACAGAACCAGAGAAGTCTAGTGAACATACATAGTAACATAGTAACATAGTAACATAGTTTTTAAGGTTGAAGGAAGACTTTAAGTCCATCTAGTTCAACCCATAGCCTAACATGTTGATCCAGAGGAAGGCAAAATAAAACCATGTGGCAACACTAAGCTCCACATTGGGGGAAAAAATTCCTTCCTGACTCCAGATATGGCAATCAGACTAGATCCCTGGATCAACGCCCGATCAAAGAATCTAGTATGTATAACTGGTAATATTATAGTTTTCAAGAAAGGCATCCAGGCCCTTCTTAAATGTTAGTAGTGACCCCTCATTACAACATCATGTGGAGAGAGCTCCATAGTCTCACTGCTCTTACAGTAAAGAATCCGCGTCTGTGATTATGATTAAACCTTCTTTCCTCCAGACGTAGAGGATGCCCCCTTGTCCCCGTCTCTGTAGAGGATGCCCCCTTGTCCCCGTCTCTGTAGAGGATGCCCCCTTGTCCCAGTCTCAGGCCTAAGAGTAAAGAGATCATTAGAAAGGTCTCTGTACTGTCCCCTCATATATTTATACATTATTATAAGATCTCCCCTAAGCCTTCATTTTTCCAAGCTAAATAACCCCAAGTTTAATAACCTGTCTTGGTATTGCAGACCCCTCAGTCCTCTAATAACCTGTCTTGGTATTGCAGACCCCTCAGTCCTCTAATAACCTGTCTTGGTATTGCAGACCCCTCAGTCCTCTAATAACCTGTCTTGGTATTGCAGACCCCTTAGTCCTCTAATGACTTTTGTCGCTCTTCTCTGGACCCGCTCTAGTTCAGCTATGTCTTTCTTATACACCGGAGACCAGAATTGTACACAGTATATAAGTGTGGTCGCACTAGTGACTTGTATAGAGGTAAAATTATGTTCTCCTCATGAGCATCTATGCCTCTTTTAATGCATCCCATTATTTTATTTGCCTTTGCAGCAGCTGCCTGACACTGGCCACTAAATGTGAGTTTATCATCTACCCATACACCCAGGTCTTTTTCAGTGACAGTTTTGCCCAGTGTTTTACAATTAAGCACATAATTATAACTTTTGTTTCCTCTGCCCAAGTGCATGACTTTACATTTATCCCCATTAAAGCGCATTTGCCATTTAGCAGCCCAAGCTTCTAGTTTACATAAATCCTCCTGTAATATAAAGTTGTCCTCCTCTGTATTGATTACCCTGCAGAGTTTAGTGTCATCTGCAAATATTGAGATTCCACTCTGTATGCCCCCTACAAGGTCATTAATAAATATATTAAATAGAAGCGGGCCCAACACTGACCCCTGTGGTACCCCACTGTTAACTGAGACCCATTCTGAGTGTGTTCCATTAATAACCACCCTTTGTTTCCTATCACTAAGCCAGTTCTTAACCCACTTACACATATTTTCCCCTATCCCCATTGCCCTCATTTTATGTATCAACCTTTTGTGTGGCACCGTATCAAAAGCTTTTGAAAAATCCATATACACCACATCCACTGCATTTCCTTGGTCCAGTCCAGAACTTACTTCTTCATAGAAGCTTATTAGATTAGTTTGACAGGAACGGTCCCTCGTAAAACCATGTTGATAATGGGTCATGAGGTTATTTTTCTTCAGATACTCCAGTATAGCATCTCTTAGAAAACCCTCTAGGATTTTACCCACTGTAGAGGCTAAGCTTACTGGCCTATAATTTCCAAGATCAGTTTTTGTCCCCTTTTTGAATATTGGCACCACATTTGCTATACGCCAGTCCTGTGGTACAGACCCTGTTATTATGGAATCTTTAAATATTAAAAATAATGGTCTATCTATGACAGTACTTAATTCCTGCAGCACTCTGAACCCTAGACTATCGCGGATGAAGAAGAGGAAAAGTTTGTTCTGTCATTTCAGGTTTGCCCCATAGTAGATAGAATTAGGTCAACAATCAAGAAAAATTGTTATATAGTTGAATCTGAACTCTTAATAGAAAGTAATTTCCAGGGAATGTGATGAATCTTGTTGATTAAGGTGTGTGGACAGAGAAGTGCAAGTTTGTTTTTCATCAGAGAATAACAGGAAAAATTACCAAAGTCCTGAGATTTAATATGATTAACCCTTATGTTTGTGACTTTCCAACTTGCAGGACAGGACCATCAGTACACGAATATACATTGCCAGAAACATCAGTACAGAAATGCAGCAGCAAAACTACTATCAGTACATAAATACAGCACCAGGGCCACCATCAATACATGACTACATCGCCAGAACCACCATCAGTACATGACTACAGCACAGTAACCATCAGTAAATGAATACAGCACCAAAACCACCATCAGTACATGAATACAGCACCAGAACCACCATCAGTACACAAATACAGCACCAGTACCACCATTAGTACTTGAATACAGCACCAGAACCACCATCAGTACATCACTACAGCACCAGACCCACCATCAGTACATGACTACATCATCAGAACCACCATCAGTACAAAAATACAGCACCAAAACCACCATCAGTACATGACTACAGCACCAAAACCACCATCAGTACATGACTACAGCACCAAAACCACCATCTGTACATGACTACAGCACCAAAACCACCATCTGTACATGACTACAGCACCAAAACCACCATCAGTACATGACTACAGCACCAAAACCACCATCAGTACATGACTACAGCACCAAAACCACCATCAGTACATGACTACAGCACCAAAACCACCATCAGTACATGACTACAGCACCAAAACCACCATCAGTACATGACTACAGCACCAAAACCACCATCAGTACATGACTACAGCACCAAAACCACCATCAGTACATGACTACAGCACCAAAACCACCATCAGTACATGACTACAGCACCAAAACCACCATCAGTACATGACTACAGCACCAAAACCACCATCAGTACATGACTACAGCACCAAAACCACCATCAGTACATGACTACAGCACCAAAACCACCATCAGTACATGACTACAGCACCAAAACCACCATCAGTACATGACTACAGCACCAAAACCACCATCAGTACATGACTACATCATCAGAACCACCATCAGTACATGACTACATCATCAGAATCACTATCCGAACATGAATATAGCACCAGAGTCACTATTAGTTCAGAATTACAGCAACACATCAATCATCAATCTTTTTACAACATTCAATTATACAGGGTTGTGGAATCAGTCTGCATTTGGGTGGAGTCGGAATAAAATGTTACATTGTACTGCAACAAATGTATCAGTATCACTTAAACATGAGCCGCGTATGAGGAAGTCGGAGTCAGGGAAATTGAGGAGGAGGAGGTGAAGATTTGACTTACCATCTCCACAGCAATTATACTGTCACATCACCAAATATACAATTGTATCACATGAACCTAATACTCTGTGTATGTCCAATGGTAAGGAGATACTGGGAGTTGCTGTTCAAGCCATTATCAGACCGAGGAACATACAGGAACCACAGTACTGATCAGATGTAGTCAGAATCACAAATAAGCATTTACATCCAGGTAACTTTCATAGAACACAATCTGTCTGATTGGAGTGTTTCTTCTTCTGAATGTTATCATGACTTTTCACAGCCATTGCTCCTTTTTTCCTCCGATCTTCCGCAGCACATGCCAACATGGCGCCCTTAAAAATAACAGTGCTGTTATGAAATAGTAAAAATGAATGATCATATCTACGCCTAACTGTGCCCCCTGCACAAAGGGATACCTGAATATTCACTATGTGGTACGTGGCCTTTCCTCTCCTTTCCATTAACCAGCCTGACAGTGCCTGTTATGCCGGCTGCGCCCGGGGCATATGCCCCACCTGCCCCCTTCATAGATAATTCACTTTGTGGTACGTGGCCTTTCCTCTCCTTTCCATTAACCAGCCTGACAGAGCCTGTTATGCCGGCTGCGCCCGGGGCATATGCCCCACCTGTCCCCTTCATAGATAATTCACTTTGTGGTACGTGGCCTTTCCTCTCCTTTCCATTAACCAGCCTGACAGAGCCTGTTATGCCGGCTGCGCCCGGGGCATATGCCCCACCTGCCCCCTTCATAGATAATTCACTTTGTGGTACGTGGCCTTTCCTCTCCTTTCCATTAACCAGCCTGACAGAGCCTGTTATGCCGGCTGCGCCCGGGGCATATGCCCCACCTGCCCCCTTCATAGATAATTCACTTTGTGGTACGTGGCCTTTCCTCTCCTTTCCATTAACCAGCCTGACAGTGCCTGTTATGCCGGCTGCGCCCGGGGCATATGCCCCACCTGCCCCCTTCATAGATAATTCACTTTGTGGTACGTGGCCTTTCCTCTCCTTTCCATTAACCAGCCTGACAGAGCCTGTTATGCCGGCTGCGCCCGGGGCATATGCCCCACCTGTCCCCTTCACAGATAATTCACTTTGTGGCACGTGGCCTTTCCTCTCCTTTCCATTAACCAGCCTGACAGTGCCGGCTGCGCCCGGGGCATATGCCCCACCTGCCCCCTTTATAGATAAGACACCGGATAAGTTCACTTACGAGCAGGATAAGTCTTGAGACTACTCAAATTCCTGAAGCTCTATATTCTCGGTCCTGGTAGTCAGTAAGCCAAACCTCCAACTCCGACTCTTCAATTTCCCTGAATCCAACGCTGACTCCACCCAAAATGGGCACAAACTCCAAGACTCTGGCTCCTCAACCCTGCCTGGTACTATAATGTTATCATGACCGTATTACCTTGAGCTTCTATCAAGAGTTGGTGACAAGCCCAACATTGTTATAAGATCCTAAAAAATAAACCTAGAATGGGAGGTGATCGGATCTATCACCGGCTGGAGATCAGTCTACTATCACTGTGTGGTTACATCTCCAACAGATGTATCCAGGAGGAGAAACCACCCAGAGAGATGTCCCCGTCCTCTGTATCCCCAGGACCGTCCAGAGGAGAAGCGCATCCCGGAGAATCATCAGGTAGATGGTGCTGAGCTTTCACCGAAATACGACTATAAAGAGATGGAACCAAAATCTGAGTTACATTATTGTCTTCTCTGTGTAGGGTGAAAATCTGATGGATATTAAGGTCGTGGTTATAGATGAAGAAGAAAAGGAGACGGAGGACAATCAGCCGTGTAAGGAGAGGAGACCATCACTGGTTATAGAAGATCCTCATCTAGATACAACCTGGTCATCACATGTAACCAATCGGTGCGGTGTGTCTCCTACAGATGAAGGAAACCCCCCGGAGAGATGTCCCCGTCCTCTGTATCCCCCAGAGAGATGTCCCTGTCCTCTGTATCCCCAGGACCGTCCAGTGGAGAATCACAACGTCCCGGAGAATCATCAGGTAGATGACGCTGAGCTCTGTACCAGATCTATAGAGGGGAGGGAGGACATTTTTGTCCTTCCAGTCGTAAATGTTGTCAAAGAGTTTAGGTGGTTTCCTAAACTCTTTTAGGCGGGTGACAACACTCTAGGAAGAGTGATGGATTCTTTAGGGTCAAATATCCACAAAACTCTTCACTGTAATATAAAAAGTACAAAAAACAGACAAAGCAAGCAAACCTAATAAATAAAGGCCTAATGAGACTTAAGACTCATAAAACGGCTTCTGTATATTTCAGAATGTGAAGACCAAGGAATTCACAACTTTGTCCCTCTTTTCTCATGTTGCGCTCCAAGATTTCTGTTTATTCCCTTAATCTCTTAGCTCTGGTTTCTGGAGCTGACCTCTAGCTCATAAAACAAATAAGGTGACTAGTGAGGTAATAAGAGGGGGGGGGAATGAAGAATGTACTTAACATTGTTGCCTAACGCAGGAGTTCGGGGTTCGAATCTGGCCAGCAACTACAACTGCCTGGAGGTTGTCCCCATGTTGGTGTGTGCGGCTCCGCAGCAGTCTCTGACCACATACTTGTATAATCATACCTACCAGCTAACGAGTTCAAAATTAAGTCCAACTAGGTGTGTGAGGACGAGCAGCCCTCTGGTGCCTCCTTACTGTCTGGACAATCTGACTGAGGATAAGCAAATGAGCACAACTGCTCTGATTTATACAGAATATTGAGCCGCTTGCCGTAACGGACTATATAAATACCACCGGTGCCACCGTCAGTCGTTAATCATGTCAATTGGGCGCCCATTACTGGTAATGTGAAACTTCATGGGGTCGTGGTTTTTTTTGCAAACTCTTTTTTATTCAATTTAAAAGAAAAAAGGGAAAGTATATACACATACATGCTTATCATACAAGTGAATACATCATAACAATCCATTAACTCCCTTCCCCACCCCCCTTCCCGTGGTCATCCAATCCATATTACCGTAATCCCCCTATTCCTTGTCAGCGTAGATGTCCTACAAGTCAGTGAAACCAATTTTCAAGGCGCCCAGAGTGTTCCCCAGGTCCTCCAAACAATACCACTCCGTATTGCGAAAAGTTGTCATCAATCCATCAATCTCTTCTCTGGTCATGCAGTTTACTATAAAATCCCTCCATGTAGCCATAAACGTCCTAATTTTATTGTCTTTATCAGTCTCCGTCTCTAATTTGTCTAGTGTCATTATGTGCTTCAGTTCTTTTTGCAGACCTGTCACGTCAGGCACTTGTGCGTCCAACCAATTACGTAAAATAAGTCTCAGGAACGTTATTAGAATAAGATGCAGACACTTGCGCTTCCCTGCCGGGACGAAGCTTCCTTCGAAGACATGAAATACATACATCATTTTATTCAATGGCAAGTCCAACTCCAATACTTCCTCTATCCAGCTTTTTACCGTCTCCCACTTTGCTTTTATCCGTGGGCATTCCCATACCCCATGGAACATATCTGTATTTCTATCCCCACATTTAGGACATTTCGTCAACCGTTCAGGATTAGTGGAAGTGACTGGTATGTTAAATCCCAATATTGCTTTATGTATCATTCTATAGTGAGTGTCCCGCCACCGTTCATCCGTCACATGCTTCCGCAAGTCATTCCACCCTTTTAATATGGCCTCTCCTGCTCCGTCCTCGTCCAATCTATTGTCCCAATTTGCAAAGAGCCGTGTCTTTCCCGCGGGTATCAGTCTCCCACATAGCGTGGAGTATATTGAGGATATCGTGGGCATGGGCGCCCTTGTTGATAACAACTCATCCAGTGCAGAGGGATGACATTCCTTCCTTACATCTCGCAAGCGCGCCATCAAGTGATGTTTAATCTGGGCGAATTGTAGCCTGTGTGTGGGTCCCAATCGCCATTTTGTTAACGTCTCCTCCACTGACATCCACCTTTTTTCTGAAGTCTCAATCAGGTCGCCCAATAGGCCGATCCCCCTGTCTCTCCATGTTTTAAATAGGGCATTGTCAGTCCCCTGCGGGAAGTCTGGATTATTCCAAAGGGGAGTATATTTTGACGTCCGCCATGCCATTCCCATCCGACATCTGACCGCCTTCCATGCTGCTCTAGTGTCCCTAAACACTATAGATTGTTTGACGGCGGGTTCTAGTACCCCTCCCTGAGCCTGTAAGACTGCTCCCAAATCCCACGGCGCGCACCACTGTGTCTCCAATGCAAAGTCCGAGTACACACTCGTTCCCCGCAGCCAATCCACCACATGACGCCACACTCAAGCCAAGTTATACCCTCGTATATTGGGGAGATTCAGGCCTCCCTCCTCCTTAGGAAACATTAATGTCCTGAGCCCGATCCTATGTCTCCGTCCCCTCCAGAGAAATCTGGAGATAGCTCTATTAAGTCTTGTCACATCTACGTGACGAAGTAGCAGCGGTATCGTCTGCATGGGATACAGCAAACGTGCGAAGGACACCATCTTGACAAGATGAACTCTACCCGTGAGGGACAATGGCAAGGTACCCCACCTCTCCAGCTCCTGCTCCACTCTTTGTATAATAGGGTGATAGTTCAGATGGTAGATTTCCCTGGCGTCTCTACTCAACATAATACCTAGATACTTTATTGCCTTGGTGTTTATGGTGATCCCCATGAATGTGCCCCGCCACCGCTCCTCTAGCAAAAGCCTCCTGCCCGCATCTGTCAAAGGCATGATTTCACACTTCGCCAGATTCAAGCGGAATCCCGATATTTTATAGAACGTCTCAAATCTCTCCAGGGTCCCAGGGAGGTCGTTTACAGGGTTCGCCATGTACAATATAATATCATCTGCAAACAAATTGGCTTTCAGGGAACTGCCTCCCACCTCTATGCCTTCATAGCTGTGTGGACCATTTAAGAACGTGGAGAGAGGTTCGACAGCCAGATTGAACAATAACGGTGACAGAGGACATCCCTGTCTCGTTCCCCTTTGTAAATTGATTACCTCAGATAAGAATCCCGGGGTGTGCACCCTGGCCCTAGGATTGGCATAAAGGACTCCCAGGAATTGGCGAAAACCCCCCGTCATTCCCATCTTGTCCAAGACCTGCTCCAGCCATGGCCATCCCACGCTGTCGAAAGCTTTTTCGGCATCGAGAACAACCACAGCCGGAGCTTTCCCCCTATTCTTGGTCTCGAAACGCACAGCCTCCAGGACCATCATTGCCCTCCTCACATTTGCGACTGCCGCTCTTCCCCTCACAAATCCTGCCTGTTCTTTCCCTATCCATCGGGGCAAGAGACCCGCCAGTCTGTCCGCCAAGATCTTAGACACGATCTTCAGGTCCTGGTTGATCAAAGAGATGGGTCTATACGCTGCTGGATCCTCCGACATCTTCCCCCCCTTAGGCAGCAACTTTATGTATGCTGTATTCAGCTGGGTAGGGACCTCCCCTCCTTCTAGAAATCTATTATAAAGGGATCTCAAGTGAGGGGTGACTTGTTCAACCAATATCTTGTACAGACTAGCACCGAAGCCGTCTGGGCCAGGCGCCTTGTTAATATTGAGATGTGTAATAGCCTCTTTTATCTCCCCCTCGGTAATCTCCCCATTAAGCACCTCCAACTCCTCCTCCGTGAGTACTGGCATTTGCGCCTCCTCCAACCATTGACTTCCCAGGTCGTGATCATGCGGTCCTGTTCTATACAAGGATGCATAGTAAGACCCTAGGATGGAATTAATTTCCTTCGGATCTGATGTTATGTCACCTGCCGCGTTCCTAAGAGAGGCAATGTGAGTCGCAGAGCTCCGTCCCTTGGCCAGATGTGCCAGCAACCTCCCCGCCTTATCCCCATATACATGTAACTTTGCTTCCCAATCTGCTTTCCCCATTATTTCTCTTCTCTTGGCCCAGGTGTCAAATTCTTCCTTCGCCCTTAGCCATTCAGCTTTTGTCAAGGCCGACGGACCCGTTTGGTAGCGCGTGTATCCCTCTCGCACCCTGTTGCTCGCAGCGAGGTAGGCATTTCGCGTTTGCTTCCTAATCGTGGCTGTATATGACATTACCCTCCCCCTTAGAACCACCTTGGCCGTCTCCCAGAACAAAACGGGATCCAATGTCTCCGGGGGATTGTGAGCCACATAGTCTGTCCACCATTCCCCCATTCGTGCCGCCAGCTCTTTATCATTTTTTAAGAAATGTGGAAAACGCCATATAAAGTCCAAGCCCCTCGGATATGCATCACGTAATGTCAAATTTACTGGACTATGGTCCGAAATTACCAATTCAAGAATGTCGGCAGCTTCCGCCTTGGGAAGCAAGTCCTCACTAACATAGATCGAGTCGATTCTGGACCATGTCTCGTGCGGATGTGAAAAATGGGTGTATTGACGTTCCACCGGATGGTGCAGCCGCCAAACATCCTGTATCCTCAAATCCTCCACTAGGCCTCGTAATGACCCCACTTTTAGAGTTGCCGACCTCCCCCTCCCCAACCCCCTTGTGGCAGTTCGGTCCTCTGTAGCCTCCATCACCTCATTCATGTCTCCCCCCACCACGAGGTTATCTAGTCCATCCCTTGCTATTTTAGGTCCCAGTGCCTTAAAGAAAGAAGCCCTATCCGCATTAGGAGCATATACATTATGGATATTCAGCACCCCACATGGTGTGTCCAAGATCACTTGCACATGACGTCCCTGTTCGTCATGTTGGCAGCGTATCAACTTATGCGGGAACCCCTTGCCCACCAGTGTGAGTACGCCCGCTTGGCGTCCTTCAGCCCCTGACCCATACACTTCCCCTACCCACATTTTGTTCATCCTGTGAGAGTCATGTTGGGGTAAGTGCGTCTCTTGTAACAAAGCGATGTCTGCCCCCAGTCGCCGCAGATGTCTAAGGACCATTAGCCGTTTCTCCGGGGACCGTAGTCCCTTTATGTTCCAAGAGACAATCTTAACCATGGTCCCTCTGTTGCCGGTTCATCTTGTACATAACAGTTGTAAAATATTAAAATAATTGCATTGTTTCACTTTTGCGTCTTCTCTGGTAGATTCCCGCTGACTTATCAGATAAACCACTTGTTCCCGTCCCAACCCATAAAACACCCTGACCATGCGGCCTCCCAGTAAACTTCCCCCGTTTCTCCCATCTCTTCCCTCCCCTTCCACCTCCCCCCTCCCCCCTTTCCCATTGAACCTTCCAAAGTCTCGTGACTCCCTGTTTTTCCATCATGGATACCACACCCTTACACCGTCCCGACCTATGATTACAGTCTGTAACAATATCCCCGGTTAATCATCCAAGAAAAGCTTTTCGTCCACTTCCATCCTCCGAAATCAATATTACCGAAAACCAGGAGGAGAAGCTAGCACATCTCCGTGTCCGCCCATCACCCACAACTTTCCCCCTCACAACCCATGCGGGTAAAAGAGAGGAGAGAAAAAAAAAAAAAAAAAAAACACTCCACCTGGTCGTTTGGTATGTCTGACCCGCATATTGATTGCTACCAAGTCAGCCTACTTGCTCAGTACATTTTCATACATCTCCACAGCAGACCTCATGCTGGGCCTTCTCTAGGACTTGTCGTTCTGTCTCTTCCCGCTGCACTTCTTCTTCCATTGTTGGAGGCGATCCCCGCGGCAACTCATGAAAGCCCTCATGGCCTCGTCCGGGTCCCTCCACCTTCGGAAAGAGCCGTCATCTTCTCTCGTCCTCAGTATTGCGGGATATTGGAGTTGAAACTGTATGCCTCTTTTGAACAGCATGCCGCATACCTCGCTAAATGCTCTCCGTTGCTTTGCCACAGTTGCTGAAAAGTCCTCATGTATGACCACTTTGTGACCTTGAATTTCAAGGGGCCGCCGCCTGGCTCTGAAAGCCCTCAGTATTTTGTCCTTGTCTTTATAATCAAGATATTTGGCAATCGCCTGGCGAGGACCTCCAGGCGCTCTGCTATTGCTTTTACCCCCTCCACTGTCAGAGGCCGTTTGATTCCTCTCTCTTTGTGGACCCAGCCTGTGTGCTCTCTCCACTTTGCATGTGGTGTCTATACCTAGGGCTGTGGGCAATTCTTTTTCAAACAGAGCATCCAATTGTGGAAAAGTAATGGACTCAGGCAGGCCACTGAGACGGAGATTATTCCTTCTGGATCTGTTTTCTAGATCCTCCATTTTGTTAGCCATCCCTGTGTTTTGTTTCTGTACTTCCATCAGCTCCTGCTCCTTAGCAAAGAGTCTGTCCTCCAGGTCGGACACCCTTTGTTCTAATTCATCAAGCCTGCTAGCATGTTTAGTTACTGTGTCGTGCAGTTCCACTACCGCCTCCTTTACTGCCTCCCTCACCGCAGCTGTGATGTCCTCTCTGAGAGCCTCATACATCTCCTTTGATCCTGCCACAACAGCACATGATCTGCCCGAGCCCCGGTCTCTCTCCTCCGTTCCTCCAGTGCTCCCTCCTCTTACTTGCCCCTGGGTGCCTTTTCCTCCTCCCTAATCTCTGCGATCCATCCAGCGGGGTTGAGGAGATTCAGCCATCCCGCTCTCCTTTCTCCTCACCGCCCCTGCAGCTCCGGCGGGTGCCGCCATCTTGGGCTTCTCTGTTTGCTGCGAAGGCGGCCGTGCACTCGCTCCCCTGCCGCCTCCTGTGCTGCGCAACCACCTCTCCACGGTGCCGCTTCTTTCCGGTGCCCTCCAGCTACTCTCTCAGCCGGTTAGTGTCAGTCCGGGGGTCTTTTCTGTCGGTCTATGGCCGGTGGGTGTTGGGAGCTCCTTCACTCCCGACTGTCCACGATGGCGCCGGAACCGGAAGCCGGGGTCGTGGTTTTACATCATAGAGCAAGAAGAACAAAGCTATTACATTTTATATATTTAATCCAGAAGAATAGGCAGTGATTACTAAAAGATACAAGATTTTACAAAGGAGACAAAATACAATACAGTATAGATAGTTACATGAAATAAAAGGATTAAAGGAGAGAGTTACTACACCTGTGCTAAAGATATGATAAGATAAGATCTTGGGGGTACGCACAGCAGTGTTTTGCTCCACTGACAACTGGCAGAGCCCTAGGAAATTAATTTCAGCCCATCCACATATCACATCCATATCATGTTTAGACTCAAAGGAAGGATAAAATCTTCAGCAGAAGAATGATGTTTTTATCTTTTGTCTGTGAGGGTTCAGGCCTGAGATATGGGGAGAAAACTTGAAATTGATAATTTTAAGAATCATTTGTGCCTCCCAATCACGGCCCATTTCTGTGAGCTCAGAAGGGTGGGGGTCCCAACAAGATAAAACCCTGGAACCTGGACTCTCATTCAGAGCCATGAAGACGCAGCTAACACTATTGAATGTGTAGAAAAAATAAGCGGCACTCACCGTTGTAACAATCTTCCATTTATTGCAGCCAGTTAGTAGACATGGCAGTCAGGTTACCAATGTAGCAAGATGGGGGAGGGAGTGAGGAGTGTGAACAGCGATGGGCACCGTTTCGCGACAGGCTGCCGCTTCTTCCGGTCGTGGCTCCATCCTGCTCCCCTCCCCCCCCCCCCCCCGGCTCCATCCTGCTCCCCCGCCTCCATCCTGCTCCCCCGCCTCCATCCTGCTCCCCCGCCTCCATCCTGCTCCCCCGCCTCCATCCTGCTCCCCCGCCTCCATCCTGCTCCCCCGCCTCCATCCTGCTCCCCCGCCTCCATCCTGCCCCCCGCCTCCATCCTGCCCCCCGCCTCCATCCTGCCCCCCTCCCCCACCACCATCCTGCCCCGCTCCATCCTGCCCCCCCTCCCGCTGGCTCCATCCTGACCCCCCCTCCCGCTGGCTCCATCCTGACCCCCCCTCCCGCTGGCTCCATCCTGACCCCCCCTCCCGCTGGCTCCATCCTGACCCCCCCTCCCGCTGGCTCCATCCTGACCCCCCCTTCCCCTTGCTCCATCCTGACCCCCCCTCCCCCTGGCTCCATCCTGCCCCGCCCCTGGCTCCATCCTCCCCCCCCCCCCCCCCCCCCCCCGCCTCCATCCTGCCCCGCCACCTCCATTCTGCCCCCCCGCCACCATCCTGCCCCCCCCCCCCGCCTCCATCCTGCGCCAAGCCGCACTACTTCTCTGATTGGTCGCTGCGGCCCGCGACCAGTTAGCAAAGTGGCGCGGATTGGCGAGAAATATGAATCCCGCGCTGCTGATTGGTCGCCGCTGAGAGCAGCGACCAATCAGCAGCGTGGGATTCAAAACCCTTGCCAAGCCATGCTCTACTTCGCTGATTGGTCGCTGCGGGCGGCTGCGACCAATCAGCAAAGCGTGTTTTAAAACACGCACCAAGTGCGCTGATTGGTCGTCGTGGCTGGCAGTGACCAATAAGTGGAGCACGGCTTGGTATATTGCCGCACCAGTGATATATGTACACATTCTGTCATATCAAATTCCGGAATATTGAACATAAATTAGAGCTCGTTCTCTTATCCTCCGTCAATGCCTTGATTGGCCAGCAAGGTGAGGGGCGCAAGAAAGCTGAAAGTTCCTGCCATGTTTGTGACTGAGGTGCAATCAGTCATTGTAATTCTGCCTCTGATAAGTAAAGGACATTAAGTAGAAGTCTCCTAAATCCCAGTACTTCAGTATGGCACGATTACTAAATTTAGTTGTTTTTCTTAATAAAGATTGTGATATGAAAAAAAAACTTGCCAAAACTTAAATAACAAACAAAAAAAAGTATTAATATAAAAACCTGATTTATATGATGGGTTCTATTCTGATGTTACATTCTCTTTAAAAATGTAACTTTGCCAAAAAGAACCCTTTTTTAAGAAGCCCCTTCCTTTACCGTCATGGTGATCTGTTGGGTTTCTCCACCTTTCTGACGTGTTACACGTGGTTTATCAGGGGGAAGATCTGACTGTCATTAAAGTGAAGGTTGAAGACGATGAGATGACGAGGGGCGATCCACCCTGTGATGTGGGGAGGGAGATGTCCGGAGAGGTCACCACAGGTAACGTCAGAATGAATTTACTAAGTGAATCCTTTACTTTCTCAAAAAGTAGATCTGCTCGTGGCATTGAAATATCGTTATTCATTGGACTGGGAGCGGACAATGCAAATAGAAATCCCCTCTAATGTATTAGGGTATGGGTGTGTATTCGAGCTGGTCTGCTCTGAAACATTGCTCAAAAAGCCTCTTTGTCTTTTGGACGTTTTTCTTCCACTTCTTGTTTTGAAAACATCTGGTGCAAGAAAAGAAAGTTCATGTCACTTCTTCAAAGCGACTCTTGATGGAAAACACTTAAACCCAGGTACTGTCCAATCGAAACGCTGCAAAAAAAAGGACGAGGAAAAGAAACACTGCAGTTGAAAAACTATTGAAAACATTGTTTCAGCAAACAAAAACTCCCCAGACTCAGGGGATGTGACAATTCTACTTTATAAACGAGTTGAGCCCGTCTAAGTGTCAAAATGTTTGTTATGAGTACTGAGCACCCAAGCATGGTAGTGCTCTCCCATCACTGTTAGCAATGTGTTTCCAACATAATATGAATGTTAGGCAATAGTGATGAATGAGCGCTTCGATGTTCAAGTGCTCGGTTGTCGGACCGTTGGGTGGGCTCGACCGCGTACCGAATATTGGACAGTTTAGAATTTTTCCCGAAAAATGCTCCAGTTCCCCTTTGGCTTCCATTATACTTGCTAGGTACATGAGTCGAACTCGTGTGAGCGTCCGACTGCTCGTTTTGAGTGCCAAGCACTCGAACTGTTGAGGATGGAGAGACATGAAATGTCTTTATAGGGTTAAAATATCACAACTCTTCTCTTTTTATATATATTTTGATTTGGAGATGTCATGTTGTCTGTTATACACTAGATGGCGCCCATGTTCCATAAATATATCTGAGATCTAAGCCGACCCATTAAGGGAGGAATTTAGACATTCGAATAATTTGGTAAGAATTGACTAATTAGGAGATGATCACTTTGTAGAAAGTTCTAGAATTCTAACACGCCTTTTGCTTTCTGTATAAAAATGTGTGTTTCAATAAACGCTTGCGCAGTGTTTAATCTCATTTGGCGTAGGCATGAGTAAGGCTTGAGACGGCTCTGGTGTCCGTATCACTTACTTGCAGTGCAGACGTGTACAATTGCCTATATATATAATTTGGAGTGGCTGATGGACTTGTGATTGAACTGAGACCCTCAACAGAACATTGAAGTGCTCTCATCTATCACTATTATAAATGTCTCCGCCCTGTTTCTCAAAAGATAAATCATAAAATGTATTTTTTTTCTCGACAGAAAATCCCAGTAGAAACTTGGAGGAAAACTTATTGTTATCACTCAACTATAAAGTAGAAGATGAAGATATCATGCATAACTCCTCCAGAGAAAACCTTATTGCCCTTCACGGTACAGAGCTATCACAAAACTCAATGAAATATGAAGCACTTTCTCCGGACCTGTCGCAGATTGGAAGAATTCACTCAGTTGAGAAGCCGTACTCCTGCTTAATATGTGGGAAATGCTTTAGAAATAAAACACATCTTGTTACCCACGAGAGAACTCACACAGGGGAGAAGCCCTTCTCATGTTCCCAATGCGGAAAATTTTTTACAACAAAATCGATTCTTGTTAATCATCAGAAAATTCACACAGGAGAGAAGCCGTACTCATGTTCAGAATGTGGGAAACGTTTTATAAATAAATGGCATCTTGTCAATCATCAGAAAATTCACACTGGAGTGAAGCCATACTCGTGTTCAGAATGTGGGAAGTATTTCACAGAAAAGGCAAACCTGGTTTCACACGGGAGAATTCACACAGGAGAGAAGCCGTACTCATGTTCAGAATGTGGGAAATGCTTCACAGATAAAACAAGTCTCGTTACACACGAGAGAGGCCACACGGGAGAGAAGCCGTATTCATGTCTAGTATGTGGGAAATGCTTTATAGATAAATCAAATCTTGTAAGACACGAGAGAACCCACACAGGGGAGAAGCCGTACTCCTGTTCGCAATGCGGGAAATGCTTCACAGGTAGACAAAATCTTGTTAGACACGAAAGGAGTCACCGAGGAGAGAAGCCGTACTCATGTACACAATGCGGGAAATGCTTCATAGATAAATCAAGTCTCGTTATACATGAGCGGATTCACACCGGAGAGAAGCCGTTTTCATGTTCTCAATGCGGGAAATCATTTACAACGAAGAAAATTCTTGTTCGACACGAGAAAATACACACGGGAGAGAATCCCTTCTCATGCTTTGATTGTGGGAAATGCTTTACGGACAGAACAAGTTTCGTCGCGCATGCGCGAAGCCACACAGGGGAGAAGCCGTACTCATGTTCACTCTGCGGGAAATCCTTCACATATAAATCAAGTCTTATTAAACATCAGAGAGCTCACGCGGAAGAGAAGGGGTTTTGATGTTTAATACGTAGAAGAGGTTTTATATGTAAATTGTACTTTAATAAACCATAATCTCTGTGAAATGTAGGAAGACTATAGAATGAATCTACTTTAACCCGATCCCCTTATTGTAATTGACCAGGATTCATTGAAAATCAAATGAAGAGCCTTGTTCTACTAAACTCTGCTTCTTATGTGTTCATAAACTGATCTACACCCATTGTAACAATGAAAATAAGTAAGGACACCCTATGTAAACTTTTTGGGAACACATTCATATTTGAGCTTCATTCAAATAGTATCAAAAAGGAAAGGTAGCGGAACCTGGGAATAGTTGGACCCGCCAGGAGTTTGTGCGGCTGAAGATCCTGGTGTTGCTCATTTGGCAAAAACATTGAAATCTTTCCATTTCCAGTACATTTCACCAATTTTTTGGGTGATGATAGATAATAATCAAAATAGGCAGGGGTGAATGAGGTCGGATGGGCTTGTGCTTTGTTACGTAGGGGATTTTGATTCTTTCCATGGAGAACGTTGCGTTCACTGACCTGTGTTCTACTGGTATCTTTATTGGGTTTAGACCCCTGTTACAGTAACTATTCCAAGAACTCTTTTTCTGTTCATCTTCATACTGTAAAGTCATTATTGGGTTTTTCTGGTAAAATGTAGTCTTCGCATTTTGCTAAACTTGTCTTTGGATCCCAAGGCCGTATACCGGTTTCTTCTGACAGCACAGGTTATTCTACAAATTACGGTGTTGCCTATTTTTTTATGTTTTGTTGTGTGCACTTTATGCAGAACTCGATAGCGGTAAAAGCTAAAGAGATTCTGGGGTTCTGCTGTTGAGGGGATACACTGCTCGGGATAGATGTCATCTGAAATCTCCAAGTTTTGGTGAACCTCTAGCCTTTCGGTTGTTTGGCTTCCTGTCTCTTCAAGACTCTTCGGCATCGGGTATCTTTCTGAGGGTTGCAGCACAGCCTGGATTTTACCCCACATCAGTGATTTTAAATGAGGCACAACCCTCCTCTCCAATGAATAAAGGGGTTGTTAAAATTGCAAAATCCTTATCAAAAATCCAAACAATGTTGCCATTTTCCAAGAATAGAGTGAGTTTTAAGCTTGTTTTGTGCGGCTTGCGGTTGCCTTGCAATCCTCAGAATGGCCGGCTAACGAGTCGGTGAGCTCCAAACTTTATGCTTAACGATCTATAAGACTGACTGGGTTCAGCCAGCTTCATTGCTCCAGCTAAATCCTGAGTGAGCGCTCAGGTCAGACCGGCGGCTCCACAATCCTCCGCGTCCAGACACTCACTTTTCAGATGCGCACCCCTAATATACTGCACGGCTAATATAGGACAAGCACATATGGAATAGGAAATACTCAGGTTTCTCCTCCTGCAGAATGTTATAGGTGTGTTTTCATCCTCACCCCTTCCCGGTCGCCTAGTTTTTTGCTTGGAGGGGGGGGGCGAAGACACACCTATGACACCCAGCAAGAGGAGACACCTGAGGCTTTCCTATTCCATATGTGCTTGTCACATAAACAACTCCTATATGACATTCAATTGAAACTAAAAATCTGCATCATGTAAGTGTGCCACATACATTCACACAGGTGTAAGAATCACAGACTCAGACGTGACTCCGAGCAGATCCTATACTGATCCGTGTTTCTGGATCAGACTCTGACACATATCAAAATGCTTCTGAGTCTCACAAGTCTATTGATCAAAAACAAAGGAGATTAATTGGTTAAAGTCTAAACTGCTGAAAATCCAGTGATGAAGCCGGAATCAGGACATCTTGAGATGCGGATTTAGTCATTAACGAGTTTCAAAGAACAATCATCTTCATCAGGAAACACCACACCGAAGAACAATTGTCTTCATCAGGAAACACCACACCGAAGAACAATTGTCTTCATCAGGAAACACCACACCGAAGAACAATTGTCTTCATCAGGAAACACCACACCGAAGAACAATCTCCTTCATCAGGAAACACCACACCGAAGAACAATCATCTTCATCAGGAAACACCACACCGAAGAACAATCATCTTCATCAGGAAACACCACACCGAAGAACAATCATCTTCATCAGGAAACACCACACCGAAGAACAATCATCTTCATCAGGAAACACCACACTGAAGAACAATTTTCTCCATCATTACAAACCATACAATCCATACTGAAAAGCAATCTTCTTCATCAGGACACACCACATAAAGAACAATCTTCATCCCGACACACCACAGTGAAGAAGTGAAGAACAATCTTCATCAAGGCACACCACAGTGAAGAAGTGAAGAACAATCTTCATCAAGGCACACCACAGTGAAGAAGTGAAGAACAATCTTCATCAAGGCACACCACAGTGAAGAAGTGAAGAACAATCTTCATCCGGACACACCACGGTGAAGAACAATCTTCATCAGGACACACCACAGTGAAGAACAATCTTCATCAGAACACACCACAGTGAAGAACACTCTTCATCAGGACACACCACAGTGAAGAACAATCTTCATCAGGACACACCACGGTGAAGAACAATCTTCAGCCGGACACACCACAGTGAAGAACAATCTTCATCAGGACACACCACGGTGAAGAACAATCTTCATCAGGACACACCACGGTGAAGAACAATCTTCATCCGGACACACCACGGTGAAGAACAATCTTCATCAGGACACACCACAGTGAAGAACAATCTTCATCAGGACACACCACGGTGAAGAACAATCTTCATCAGGACACACCACGGTGAAGAGCAATCTTCATCAGGACACACCACAGTGAAGAGCAATCTTCATCAGGACACACCACGGTGAAGAGCAATCTTCATCAGGACACACCACGGTGAAGAACAATCTTCATCAGGACAAACCACTGTGAAGAACAATCTTCATCAGGACACACCACAGTGAAGAGCAATCTTTATCAGGACACACCACAGTGAAGAACAATCTTCATCAGGACACACCACAGTGAAGAACAATTTTCATCAGGACACACCACAGTGAAGAAGTGAAGAACAATCTTCATCAAGGCACACCACAGTGAAGAAGTGAAGAACAATTTTCATCCGGACACACCACAGTGAAGAACAATCTTCATCAGGACACACCACAGTGAAGAACACTCTTCATCCGGACACACCACAGTGAAGAACAATCTTTATCCAGACACACCACAGTGAAGAACAATCTTCATCAGGACACACCACGGTGAAGAACAATCTTCATCAGGACACACCACGGTGAAGAACAATCTTCATCAGGACACACCACGGTGAAGAACAATCTTCATCAGGACACACCACGGTGAAGAACAATCTTCATCAGGACACCCCACGGTGAAGAACAATCTTCATCAGGACACCCCACGGTGAAGAACAATCTTCATCAGGACACACCACGGTGAAGAACAATCTTCATCAGGACACACCACAGTGAAGAACAATCTTCATCAGGACACACCACAGTGAAGAACAATCTTCATCAGGACACACCACGGTGAAGAACAATCTTCATCAGGACACACCACGGTGAAGAACAATCTTCATCAGGACACACCACGGTGAAGAACAATCTTCTCTGGGACAAACCTCACAACTTTGTGTTTTGTCCTGATGAAGAAGTTTCTTCTGCATTGTAAGACGTCCTGATTCCTGTTTTATCATTAGATCTTGAACAATGCAGATTTTAACCCATTAATTTCCTTTGGTTAACACTATAGGGCATGGTTCTGCAGCAGCCTTTTTGTTACTTTTGTACTAAAGAGTTGTAACCTTTTAGCGGGTGGGAACGATCCCTTTTGCCTCCCTGGTATTTCTTTTGGTAACATCTTATTGCACTTTTGCCTTTTCACCCGAAATCTGATGCATTTGAATAACGACTTGACATTTCAGGGGGCTCCTCTGCAGAGATCCCATCTAAGAGAGATCAGTCCATGGCTCACGGGTGCGCGAGTGCAGCATTAGGCTAAAGCCAGACGTGGCCATAAAAATATGCAAAATATGCATAGAACCTGGCGACCGTTCATGTTCCAGAAATGCTACAAGTAAAGTGTAGCGATGTGTCTGTACAGGACTGTACACACTGCCGGCTCAATGATTGTCATTGTTTGATGTGATGGCCCGACATTGATGAACGCCGGTGGTGTCAGTCGCACGCGGTCATCTCCTATCATCCCACTGTGAGCATTATCTATAACTTTGGGATCTTTTTATAATATAGATCTTTTTTTCTCCTGTGTGAATTGTTTTCTTTTTTATGGTAAATTGAATTATTGGTTTATTTCCACTTAAAGATGATTATGTCACAAGACAAGAGGTGGAGGTTAGGGGGTTTTGCGCCAGTTTTCTGTTGTAACAATGTTGCTGCGCGACTTCTTTGCCCCCAGAAAATGCAGCTTCTGTTTTCTGGCATTGCTGTGTGTAATCTGGGTGTAGTTAGCTGTGCAAATAAGGTTTAACCCCTTAATGATGTGACATCTGTCTTCTGCACAGATCACCTAGGACTGTATGGAGTGGAAAAATATTGTAATTTGAGAGTCCTCAGTGGTTGATACCTTTTAATGACGAACTGAAAAGATGGTAAACATAGCAAGCTTTCGAGACACTGTGGCCCCTTCATCAGGCTGATAATGACACAGATTCTGAAGACATACATATATACATCAGCAGGGTTAGATGATGCAGTAAATACGATAGGTGACATAAAGCAGAGTCAGGCTAGGGAGGGGGAGAGGAGCTGGGAGGTAAAATCAAAATTCTGAGATGAGAGGAACTGATTGTATGATTGTTCTATGATTTGTGGCCTGTGGAGACTTGATAATTCCTCAGTGAGTGTAGAAAGCTATAAATCGATGTGAGACAGTTCACATAAGAAGTGTCCAACGTTCATTGTCCTCTAACTGGGAATCTCAGATGTCAGAAAGAGAAGAATTCGGGAATACAAATTGACAGGGGCGTAACTACAATAGGTGCAGGGGTTGCGATCGCACCCGGGCCCTGCAGCCTAGGGGGGCCCCAAACGTCCCTTTGGCCCATAGAAAAAGACTAATACTACTAAAGATTTGCAATAATTGGGGGCCCCGTTGTAGCTTTCGCTTCGGGGCCCCAAGGCCTGAAGTTACGCCACTGCAAATTGATAACGTCCTTTGACACATTCAAACAGGATTGAATGTCTCACATGGATTCATGCGCTTTTATATCAATTGAAAGGGCATTTGGGGATATCACATCTTCCAACAGACCCCAGTTAGAGGACAATGAACTTTTGACACTTATGTGAACTGTCTCACATTGATTTATAGCTTTCTACACTCACTGAGGAATTATCAGGTCTCCACAGACCACCAATCATAGAACAATCTGTTCGTCATATCTCAGAATTTTGACTTTACCTCCCAGCTTCTCTCACCCTCCCTAACCTGACTCTGCTTTACATCACCTGTCATATTTACTGCATCATCCTACCCTGCTTATGTATATATATATATATAATGTGTCTTCAAAATGTGAGTCATTGTCACCCTGATGAAGAGGCCATAGTGTCTCGAAAGCTTGCTTCACTTACCATCTTTTCAGTTCGCCATTAAAAGGTATCAACCACTGAGGACTCTCATTGTAATATCTTTCTATGTACTGGCTAACACGGTATAACCATTCTTTACCTTATCATGTATGGAGTGGGGGATTGTGGGGAGCTGATACATAACTTTGTCAACTGTAGGACCTGTGGCTGCCATCTTCGTAGTTCTATAATCCTCAGCCAAAGGTTGGTCTTCATATACGTGAACCAAAACTTACACTGTATATTGCTGTTTACTGCTACATAGGTAGAAAAAAGACCCTAGATCCTTCCAATCCAATCTTTCTCCATCATCCACCCACAGTTATGTACTGAGGAATCATCCAGCCCTTCTATAAAAGCCATTATAGTAATAATTGTATTTATATAGCGCCAACATATTCTACAGCAGTAAGTGAGGGCAATGTACAGTCAATGCAAAGTACTACATAGTCCACCAGTTACGGGAGGGGTGAGGGCCCAGCTCGAAAGCTTACAATCTATAGGGGGACATAGTAGGTAGGACGTTTTATAGGGTCCTAGTCAGCCATCATCATGATAAATAAGGGTTTGTCATATGAGACCACATGCTCCAGTCATCAGCCAGTACTGTCCATGTGAAATGAGATACAGTGCCTTGTGAAAGTATTCAGCCCCCTATATACAGTGCCTTGTGAAAGTATTCAGCCCCCTATATACAGTGCCTTGTGAAAGTATTCAGCCCCCTATATACAGTGCCTTGTGAAAGTATTCAGCCCCCTATACACAGTGCCTTGTGAAAGTATTCAGCCCCCTATATACAGTGCCTTGTGAAAGTATTCAGCCCCCTATATACAGTGCCTTGTGAAAGTACTCAGCCCCCTATATACAGTGCCTTGTGAAAGTATACAGCCCCCTATATACAGTGCCTTGTGAAAGTATTCGGCCCCCTATATACAGTGCCTTGTGAAAGTATTCAGCCCCCTATATACAGTGCCTTGTGAAAGTATTCAGCCCCCTATATACAGAGCCTTGTGAAAGTATTCAGCCCCCTATATACAGTGCCTTGTGAAAGTATTCAGCCCCCTATATACAGTACCTTGTGAAAGTATTCAGCCCCCTATATACAGTGCCTTGTGAAAGTATTCAGCCCCCTATATACAGTGCCTTGTGAAAGTATTCAGCCCCCTATATACAGTGCCTTGTGAAAGTATTCAGCCCCCTATATACAGAACCTTGTGAAAGTATTCGGCTCCCTATATACAGTGCCTTGTGAAAGTATACAGCCCCCTATGTATATATACAGTGCCTTGTGAAAGTATTCAGCCCCCTATATACAGTGCCTTGTGAAAGTATTCAGACCCCTATATACAGTGCCTTGTGAAAGTATTCAGCCCCCTATGTATATACAGTGCCTTGTGAAAGTATTCAGCCCCCTATACACAGTGCCTTGTGAAAGTATTCAGCCCCCTATATACAGTGCCTTGTGAAAGTATTCAGACCCCTATATACAGTGCCTTGTGAAAGTATTCAGCCCCCTATATACAGAGCCTTGTGAAAGTATTCAGCCCCCTATATACAGAGCCTTGTGAAAGTATTCAGCCCCCTATGTATATATACAGTGCCTTGTGAAAGTATTCAGCCCCCTATATACAGTGCCTTGTGAAAGTATTCAGCCCCTATATACAGTGCCTTGTGAAAGTATTCAGCCCCCTATATACAGTGCCTTGTGAAAGTATTCAGCCCCCTATATACAGAGCCTTGTGAAAGTATTCAGCCCCCTATATACAGTGCCTTGTGAAAGTATTCAGCCCCCTATATACAGTGCCTTGTGAAAGTATTCAGCCCCCTATATACAGTGCCTTGTGAAAGTATTCAGCCCCCTATATACAGTGCCTTGTGAAAGTATTCAGCCCCCTATATACAGAACCTTGTGAAAGTATTCGGCTCCCTATATACAGTGCCTTGTGAAAGTATTCGGCCCCCTATATACAGTGCCTTGTGAAAGTATTCAGACCCCTATATACAGTGCCTTGTGAAAGTATTCAGCCCCCTATGTATATACAGTGCCTTGTGAAAGTATTCAGCCCCCTATACACAGTGCCTTGTGAAAGTATTCAGCCCCCTATATACAGTGCCTTGTGAAAGTATTCAGCCCCCTATATACAGAGCCTTGTGAAAGTATTCGGCTCCCTATATACAGTGCCTTGTGAAAGTATTCAGCCCCCTATATACAGTGCCTTGTGAAAGTATTCAGCCCCCTATATACAGTGCCTTGTGAAAGTATTCAGCCCCCTATATACAGTGCCTTGTGAAAGTATTCAGCCCCCTATATACAGTGCCTTGTGAAAGTATTCAGCCCCCTATATACAGTACCTTGTGAAAGTATTCAGCCCCCTATATACAGAGCCTTGTGAAAGTATTCAGACCCCTATATACAGTGCCTTGTGAAAGTATTCAGACCCCTATATACAGTGCCTTGTGAAAGTATTCAGCCCCCTATATACAGTGCCTTGTGAAAGTATTCAGCCCCCTATATACAGTGCCTTGTGAAAGTATTCAGCCCCCTATATACAGAGCCTTGTGAAAGTATTCGGCCCCCTATATACAGTGCCTTGTGAAAGTATTCGGCCCCCTATATACAGTGCCTTGTGAAAGTATTCGGCCCCCTATATACAGTGCCTTGTGAAAGTATTCAGCCCCCTATATACAGTGCCTTGTGAAAGTATTCAACCCCCTATATACAGTGCCTTGTGAAAGTATTCAGCCCCCTATATACAGTGCCTTGTGAAAGTATTCAGCCCCCTATATACAGTGCCTTGTGAAAGTATTCAGCCCCCTATATACAGAGCCTTGTGAAAGTATTCAGCCCCCTATATACAGTGCCTTGTGAAAGTATTCAGCCCCTATATACAGTGCCTTGTGAAAGTATTCAGCCCCCTATATACAGTGCCTTGTGAAAGTATTCAGCCCCCTATATACAGTGCCTTGTGACAGCATTCAGCCCCCTATATACAGTGCCTTGTGAAAGTATTCAGCCCCCTATATACAGTGCCTTGTGAAAGTGTTCAGCCCCTATATACAGTGCCTTGTGAAAGTATTCAACCCCCTATATACAGTGCCTTGTGAAAGTATTCAGCCTCCTATATACAGTGCCTTGTGAAAGTATTCAACCCCCTATATACAGTGCCTTGTGAAAGTATTCAGCCCCCTATATACAGAGCCTTGTGAAAGTATTCAGCCCCCTATATACAGAGCCTTGTGAAAGTATTCAGCCCCCTATATACAGAGCCTTGTGAAAGTATTCAACCCCCTATATACAGGGCCTTGTGAAAGTATTCAGCCCCCTATATACAGTGCCTTGTGAAAGTATTCAGCCTCCTATATACAGTGCCTTGTGAAACTATTCAGCCCCCTATATACAGTGCCTTGTGAAAGTATTCAGCCCCCTATATACAGAGCCTTGTGAAAGTATTCAACCCCCTATATACAGTGCCTTGTGAAAGTATTCAGCCCCCTATATACAGGGCCTTGTGAAAGTATTCAGCCCCCTATATACAGGGCCTTGTGAAAGTATTCAGCCCCCTATATACAGGGCCTTGTGAAAGTATTCAGCCCCCTATATACAGTGCCTTGTGAAAGTATTCAGCCCCCTATATACAGTGCCTTGTGAAAGTATTCAGCCCCCTATATACAGTGCCTTGTGAAAGTATTCAGCCCCCTATATACAGTGCCTTGTGAAAGTATTCAGCCCCCTATATACAGGGCCTTGTGAAAGTATTCACCCCCTATATACAGTGCCTTGTGAAAGTATTCAGCCCCCTATATACAGTGCCTTGTGAAAGTATTCGGCCCCTATATACAGTGCCTTGTGAAAGTATTCGGCCCCTATATACAGTGCCTTGTGAAAGTATTCGGCCCCCTATATACAGTGCCTTGTGAAAGTATTCGGCCCCCTATATACAGTGCCTTGTGAAAGTATTCGGCCCCCTATATACAGTGCCTTGTGAAAGTATTCAGCCCCCTATATACAGAGCCTTGTGAAAGTATTCAGCCCCCTATATACAGAGCCTTGTGAAAGTATTCAGCCCCCTATATACAGAGCCTTGTGAAAGTATTCAGCCCCCTATATACAGTGCCTTGTGAAAGTATTCAGCCCCCTATATACAGAGCCTTGTGAAAGTATTCAGCCCCCTATATACAGAGCCTTGTGACAGCATTCAGCCCCCTATATACAGAGCCTTGTGAAAGTATTCAGCCCCCTATATACAGTGCATTGTGAAAGTATTCAGCCCCCTATATACAGTGCCTTGTGAAAGTATTCAGCCCCCTATATACAGTGCCTTGTGAAAGTATTCAGCCCCCTATATACAGTGCCTTGTGAAAGTATTCAGCCCCCTATATACAGAGCCTTGTGACAGCATTCAGCCCCCTATATACAGAGCCTTGTGAAAGTATTCAGCCCCCTATATACAGTGCATTGTGAAAGTATTCAGCCCCCTATATACAGTGCCTTGTGAAAGTATTCAGCCCCCTATATACAGTGCCTTGTGAAAGTATTCAGCCCCCTATGTATATACAGTGCCTTGTGAAAGTATTTGGCCCCTTGAACTTTTCAATCTTTTGCCACATTTCAGGCTTCAAACATAAAGATATAAATTCTAATATTTTTGTGAAGAATCAACAACAAGTGGGACACAATCGTGAGATGGAACCAAATTTATTGGAGATTTTAAACTTTTTTTAACAAATAAAACACTGAGGCGTGGGGCGTGCAATATTATTCATCCCCTTTACTTTCAGTGCAGCAAACTCCCTCCAGAGGTTCAGTACGGATCTCTGAATGATCCAATGTTGTCCTAAATGACTGGTAATGATACATAGGATCCACCTGTGTGTAATCAAGTCTCTGTATAAATGCACCTGCTCTGTGATAGGCTCAGGAGAGCATCAAGAAGACCAAGGAACTCACCAGGCAGGTCTGAGATACTGTCGTGGAGAAGTTTAAAGCTGGATTTGGATACAAAAAGATTTCCCAAGTGTTAAACATCTCAAGGAGCCGCTGTGCAAGTGATCATATTGTAATTACAAATTACACAAGATGGCAGCCGTGCAGTGAGGACGTGCTGCCATGCACTCCTCACCATCCATCGCCATCTGGAGCACCGGCTGGCCACTGAGCTGCAGCCCACACCCCATTCTACCGGCCGCTGCTCCCTGCACCTGCCCATCCACCGGGCATTCCCGACTGTGCCCTCACCCACGCATGTGGGACACCCCTGGACTTGGCCCTAGCAACGGCCCCCAGCACCCAGCCCAGCCCTGGAACCAGTTCAACAACCGGCCGGAGCACTCCCTCCCCACCTTCGTGAGGTGAGACCCATCCGGCTCGCTGTCCCCCGCTGCCCGAGCGTGGGGACTGGCGGGACGCGCCACAGCCCTGAGCCCGCGGCCTCCCGTACACACGGGTCTCCACCGCTCCTCCTGTCTGACCGCAGGAGGAGCACAGCACCAACGCTCTGGGCGCCGACCCTGCCCTCGGAACGTGTGTGAGGGACCCAGCGCTTAGGCAGAAGCCGCAGCCTGAATTTAGAGGTGAGGCCCCGCCCCCCACCGGTGACCGACCCCGATCCGCACCGCTGCCTACACCAGCGGCGGGGACCTGAGACGCAGCAAGAGACTGCCCACCGCAAACTAATCAGGCACCTGCGGTGAGTGCTGGTCATCTGCCCCTCCACCCCTCTGCTGCCCCCCGTTCACCATCACCTGCCTGAACCTCCTATGGTGCCCGGCTCCCGGCCGACCCCAGGGCCTGCTGTGCGTCCCAGGCACCTCTGCCCCCCTCCCTGGCCATAGGACTTCACCGAATAACGAGGCTCATTAATCTGCTGACCCTGGTGCTGCACCGCTGAAGCCCCACACCTCTGACCAGGTCCCTCATCTCCTAGACCACCAGCATCCTCCGTCCTGCCCGCACGGAGCCGCCACCACCCTCACGGTGCCTCTGACCCCTGCCTGCACTGCATCTCTGGCTGCACTACCCTCCTGGCTGCTTCTCACCCGTGGCTGCATCTCATCTCGCCCGTGGCTGCACTGCATCTCTGGCTGCATTACCCTCCTGGCTGCTTCTCACCCGTGGCTGCATCCCATCTCACCCGCGACAGCATCTCATCTCACCCGTGGCTGCACCTCATCTCATCTCCCCCGTGGCTGCATCTCATCTCTCCCGTGGCTGCACCTCATCTCTCCCGTGGTTGCACCTCATCTCTCCCGTGGATGCATCTCATCTCACCCGTGGCTGCATCTCATCTCACCCGTGACCGCATCTTCACCTCATCCTGTGCCACATCTCATCTCATTCTGTGCCGCATCTCATCCTGCGCTGCATCTCATCCCATCTGTGACTGCATCTCATCTCATCAGTGACTACATCCCACCCCTGCTACATCTCATCCCCGGCTGCTTTTCGCCTCTGGCTGCTTCTTCCCCTGACTGCATCCCACCCCCGGCTGCATCTCACCCTCTGCTACACCTCAACCCTAGTTGCATCCCTCCCCTAGTTGCATCTCTTCCCTAGCCTGCACCTTATCCCTGAACTGCATCTCCTCCCCCGGACTGCACTTCATCACCTGGCCGCACCTCAACCACGGCCAATCACCCATCACCTGGAACTCATCCTTGCCACACCAGATCCCCGGCTACCTCTGACCTCACCCACCTCTCCTCCCCTACTCACCCCACCATGTTCCCGCTTCTCACCTTCACTCCCATCCTTCTCCACTTCCTACTACCCCCACCCATCCCCTCACTGGGCAAAGAAATTCTACTCTCATCCTCCATCCTTCCTACCCACCTCACCCAATGCTCTGAACTATTTCCCCACTTTCAAACCACCATCTCTAGACGTACACGCCCACCACGCAAGCTCCCCTGCTCCCACCTCCTAACCCTCTCCCTGCTCCTCCTACTCTCCGGGGACATTTCCCCTAATCCTGGCCCACCATACCACCTCACTCTCCTCCACCCCATTCCAACGACCCATCACCAACCCTCGTAACCCCCTTAACCTCCGTCCCATTCCCCCTATCCCGGCTTCCCCTGTCCCCCTACCCGGCGCACTCTGGAACGCCCGCTCAGTCCGTAACAAACACTTATCCACGACCTCTTCATCTCCAGAAAACTCTCCTTCCTCGGCATGACGGAGACCTGGCTTACCCCCTCTGACACAACCTCCCCGGCTGCCCTCTCCTACGGGGGATTCACACTCTCCCACACTCCCCGCCCCACCAACACCCGCGGCGGTGGCGTTTGCCTACTTCTAGCCAGCGACTGCTCCTTCTCCCCTCTTACTCCACCCCCCTCCCCTCCTTCAAGGCACACTCCGTTCGCATCTACTCCCCCTGCAACCTCCAACTAGCCGTTGTCTACCGCCCCTCTGGATCCCCCTCCATCTTCTTTGACCACTTCACAACATGGCTACTCCACCTCCTCTCCTCCGACATCACTACCATCGTCATGGGTGACTTCAACATCCCCATCGACACCCCCACAGCCGCTGCCTCCAGACTCCTATCCCTCACCTCCTCTTTTGGCCTCTCCCAATGGATCTCCTCCGCCACACACACTGGTGGCCACACACTTGACCTAGTCTTCACCCGCCTCTGCTCCCTCACCGACCTCGCACACTCAACCCTCACCCACTCCGACCACAACCTACTGACCTTCCCTCTCCCCCCCTACCACGCTCCTCCCCCTCCGGACATTCCCCCACCCCCGCAGAAACCTTAAGCTCATAGACTTCCATTCACTCTCAGAATCCCTCCTCCCCCTCTCTGACTTGGCCTCTTCTCATGACGCTGACTCCTGCCGCCTCCATCTACAACTCCACTCTCACCACAGCCCTCGACCAGGCCGCCCCACTCACATTTCGCAGAACAC
The DNA here is from genome assembly GCA_033576535.1 of Allobates femoralis. Lineage (NCBI taxonomy): Eukaryota > Metazoa > Chordata > Amphibia > Anura > Aromobatidae > Allobates > Allobates femoralis. The sequence continues at coordinate 3,802,136 of JARQOC010000005.1, forward strand.
GAGTACAACGACAACCCTGGCTCACGACCCTCACCAAAAATCGCAGACGGACGACTAGGGCAGCCGAGCGGAAATTGAAGAAGTCCCACTCCGCAGAGCACTTTACCCTATACAAGCGTTCCCTCAATACCTTCAAGACTGCCCTTGACTCCGCAAAACAAGCCTACTTCTCCTCCATAATTACCGCCCTGTCTCACAACCCCATACAACTCTTCAAAACCTTCAACTCTTTACTTCGCCCCCCTGCACCTCCTCCCTCACCTCTCATCTCCGCCGACGACTTCGCCACCTTCTTCAAAGACAAAATTGACAAACTCAGACAAAGCTTTGACCCACACTCCCCTCACCCCATCCCACCTCCAGCCCATCCCCCCCCACCCAAATGCAATTTCACCCCCATGACAGAGGACCACCTCGCCTCCCTTCTAGCACGATCACACCTCACCACATGCGCCCTTGATCCACTCCCCTCCCACCTCATCCCTAACCTCACCACAGTCCTCATCCCTGCCCTAACGCACCTCTTCAACATATCACTCAAATCCGGCACATTCCCCTCACCCTTCAAACACGCCCTAATCACGCCCATCCTAAAAAAAACATCCCTCGACTCTACAACATCTCCAACTATCGCCCATATCTCTGCTCCCGTTTGTCTCAAAACTTCTTGAACAACACGTCTATTCGAGCTGTCCTCTCACCTCTCTTCCTGTGCTCTCTTTGATCGCCTACAATCCGGCTTCCGACCTCACCACTCCACCGAAACAGCCCTAACCAAAGTCACTAATGACCTTCTGATCGCCAAGAGCAAACGACACTATCCGTCCTCATCCTTCTCGACCTCTCTGCTGTCTTTGACACTGTTGACCACTCCCTCTTACTTCAAATCCTTGAATCTCTTGGCATTACTGACCTTGCCCTCTCCTGGATCTCCTCCTACCAAACGGACAGGACCTTCAGCGTCACCCACTCCCACACCTCCTCCTCGCCCACCCCCTCTCCGTAGGTGTCCCCCAAGGCTCAGTCCTGGGACCACTACTCTTCTCCATTTACACCCTCGGCCTAGGCAACCTCATCGAGTCACACGGCCTCCAATACCACCTCTACGCCGATGACTCTATCTGTCTGGCCCCGATATCCCTCTCTTCTATCCAAAATTCCTCACTCCTATCCGCCATTGCATCCTTCTTTGCTACCCGCTTCCTCAAACTCAACATGGACAAGACCGAATTCATCGTCTTTCCCCCTAACAACTCTCCCCCCTTCCTGACCTATCCATCACCGTCAATGACTGCACACTCTCACCCGTCCACCACGCCAAATGTCTCGGGTAATCCTCGACTCCTCCCTCTCCTTCAAGCCCCACATCCAAGCCCTCGCCACCACCTGCCGACTTCAACTAAAAAACATTGCCCGCATCCGCTCCTTCCTTGACCACAACCCGGCTAAGACACTTGTCCATGCCTCATCATCTCCCGCCTGGACTACAGCAACCTTCTGTTCACCGGTCTCTTTGCCTCCTCCCTTGCACCTCTCCACACCATCCTCAACTCTGCTGCCCGACTCATCCACCGCTCTCCCCGCTACTCCCCCGCCTCCCCTCTCCGCCGAGCCCTCCACTGGCTCCCCACCCCCCAGAGATCCTGCTTCAAAACCCTAACCCATGACATACTAGGCCATACACAACCTGTCCCCTCCCTACATATCCGACCTAGTCTCCCACTACCTCCCCTCACGCAACTTGCGCTCCTCCCAAGAGCAGCTCCTCTCAACCCTCTGCATCTCCACCTCCCACAACCGCATACAAGACTTCTCTTGTGCTTCTGCCAGACTCTGGAACTCCCTCCCCCATCACATCAGACACTCCCCGACCCGGGGAACCTTCAAGAAAAACCTGAAGACCCACCTCTTCCTACAAGCCTACAACACACACTGAGACCCAATCCACGCACCATCTCACCTCTCCCCCTCCTACTGTCTCCCTCCCCCTCTAGACTATGAGCTCTCGCGACAGGATCCTCTCCCTATTGCGCCCGTATGACTGATTTGTCGTCATTTTACTACTTGTCTCTGTCTACCCTCTCACTTGTAAAGCGCCATGTAACCTAATGGCGCTATATAAATACTTAATAATAATAATAATAAAATAAAAGGAGTATCAGACCACTGCAAATCTACCAAGACCCGGCCGTCCCTCAAACACTTTCATCTCGAACAAGGAGAAGACTGATCAGAGATGAGGCCAAAAGGTCCATGATCCCTCTGGATGATCTGCAGAGATCTACAGCTGAGGGGGAGAGTCCGTCCATAGGACAACAATCAGTGTAACTGCACACATCTGGCCTTTATGGAAGAGCGGCAAGAAGAAGCCATTTCTCAAAGAAAAATTCAAACCAGCTCATCCCTTATTACTTCTCGAAGAGTAAAATATTCAAACAACCCATGCCTTATAGTTGTTCCCGTATCGACACGCGGCTACTAAGAAGGTTGGAACCAACCGGGTGTATGGGGAACAAAGGTATCTTAGATCACCTCGGCAAAACAACCGCGAAGCGTCAGTCGCGTTGTAAATTTGAGGTGTTTGCACACAGCGCGTTCACGATCAGATACATTAGTACAATTACGCCGCACAACAATTGCGGAAGTCCAAAGTATAGTGCGGCATGGTCCTATATAGTGTTGCACATTCTCATAACACATACAAAGGAATATGCAGTACACAGCGCACAAGGTTGCGGTACGCACCGGCCTGGGTTCTTGTTCTGTAGGTGCCGCAGAAGTGTTCCTGCCGTATCACTGCGCGTAGGTTGACTTTAAACGGTGTGTTGGGCCGCCAGCGGCTGTACTGACGTCATGACGTTGGTTTCAGTTTCACTCTGCCTGCAAGGTGCCAGCCCCTCCCCTGCACATACCATTACAGTCATGGCCGCCACACAACACGCAGCTACGTGGGGTATGCCGGAGCTCATGGTCCTCATTGACCTGTGTGACCGCCATGACTACTGGGGCCACCATCAACACCGGCACCCCAGACTGCGCAATCGCAGCACCATTAGGAGGATACAGCAGGCCCTGATCCGCCAACTGGGGGTAGAGAGGAGCGTTAAAGCGATCCAGAAGAAAATTGCGGATCTCAAGCAGAAATGCCCAGGCCGCATAGTTGACATCCGTGCCAGGATTGCCAGGCTTCGTGGTGAGTCATTGTTGGGCCCAAACACACACCTGCATATGTACATGTACCAAACTACACACCAATGTATCAAAGCATATTAGAAGGAGAGCGTGAGGCATGGGAGTACCGGTGCAATGGGGTTACATATATTATGCCTACTTTTGAGGGGGTGCCTACACTTGGGCCTGGTGTTGGTATGTTAAAAATCATTACTGAAACATTTAAATCAGTAGAAAACTGACCCACAAACATCAGTCTGCCTCTTCAATGTCATTTAAGGCAGGTTACAGCAAGCATAGCAAGGGTAGGGAGTGTGGAGTACAGTTGACTCCACACTCCCTCCCCTTGCCATGGTGCCTGTAACCTGCTTGGGCCAAACAGGTAGACGCATACTGGTCAGTGCTGCAAATTTGCATAATGATGCCTTAACCTCAGTCTTTTTGGCACAAAGATGAGTCCACAGTGTAAGTTGCCCTCCTGCCACTAACCATACTCTGTCCTAACCACACTACATGCATAGAACATGACCCACACCATATCTGCCATGCTGTAAACACATAGGCAAAAATACTAAATGTGTTACGACCTATGATCTTAACCCTTCTTCTGAAAGCTCTGTGCTTGTGCTTCAAAATACAGATGAGGAAGATTCTTCATCACAAGAAGGTCCCCTGGCACCACCCGAAGGTGGCCCACCATCACCACCGCCTCAAGAGGCCGGTGCCAGCCCATCGCCACCAGCCCCTAAACCGTCCCCAGCGCCTGAGGAGGAGGAGCTGGCATCCCCTGCAGGCTCAGAGGAGCAGGAGCTGCCATCCCCTGCAGGCCCAGAGGAGGAGGAGCTGCCATTCTGCAGGCCAGAGGAGAGGAGCTGCCATCCCCTGCAGGCCCAGAGGAGGAGGAGCTGCCATCTCCCTGCAGGCCCAGAGGAGGAGGAGCTGCCATCCCCTGCAGGCCCAGAGGAGGAGGAGCTGCCATCCCCTGCAGGCCCAGAGGAGAGGAGCTGCCATCCCCTGCAGGCCCAGAGGAGGAGGAGCTGCCATCCCCTGCAGGCCCAGAGGAGGAGGAACTGCCATCCCCTGCAGGCCCAGAGGAGGAGGAGCTGCCATCCCCTGCAGGCCAGAGGAGGAGGAGCTTTCCGTCCCTGCAGGCCAGAGGAGGAGGAGCTGCCATCTCCTGCAGGCCCAGAGGAGGAGGAGCTGCCATCCCCTGCAGGCCGAGGAGGAGGAGCTGCCATCCCCTGCAGGGCCAGAGGAGGAGGAGCTGCCATCCCCTGCAGGCCCAGAGGAGGAGCTGCCATCCCTGCAGGCCCAGAGGGAGGAGCTGCCATTCCCTGCTGGCCCAGAGGATGAGGAGCTGCCATCCCCTGCAGGCCCAGAGGAGGAGGACTGCCATCCCCTGCAGGCCCAGAGGAGGAGGAACTGCCATCCCCTGCAGGCCCAGAGGAGGAGGAGCTGCCATCCCCTGCAGGCCCAGAGGAGGAGGAGCTGCCATCCCCTGCAGGCCCAGAGGAGGAGGAGCTGCCATCCCCTGCAGGCCCAGAGGAGGAGGAGCTGCCGTCCCCTGCAGGCCCAGAGGAGGAGGAGCTGCCATCCCTGCAGGGCCGAGGAGGAGGAGCTGCCATCCCCTGCAGGCCCAGAGGAGGAGGAGCTGCCATCCCCTGCAGGCCCAGAGGAGGAGCTGCCATCCCCTGGAGGCCCAGAGGAGGAGGAGCTGCCATCCCCTGCAGGCCCAGAGGAGGAAGAGCTGCCATCCCCTGCAGGCCCAGAGGATGAGGAGCTGCCATCCCCTGCAGGCCCAGAGGAGGAGGAGCTGCCATCCCCTGCAGGCCCAGAGGAGGAGGAGCTGCCATCCCCTGCAGGCCCAGAGGAGGAGGAGCTGCCATCCCCTGCAGGCCCAGAGGAGGAGGAGCTGCCATCCCCTGCAGGCCCAGAGGAGGAGGAGCTGCCATCCCCTGCAGGCCCAGAGGAGGAAGAGCTGCCATCCCCTGCAGGCCCAGAGGATGAGGAGCTGCCATCCCCTGCAGGCCCAGAGGAGGAGGAGCTGCCATCCCCTGCAGGCCCAGAGGAGGAGGAGCTGCCATCCCCTGCAGGCCCAGAGGAGGAGGAGCTGCCATCCCCTGCAGGCCCAGAGGAGGAGGAGCTGCCATCCCCTGCAGGCCCAGAGGAGGAGGAGCTGCCATCCCCTGCAGGCCCAGAGGAGGAGGAGCTGCCATCCCCTGCAGGCCCAGAGGAGGAGGAGCTGCCATCCCCTGCAGGCCCAGAGGAGGAGGAGCTGCCATCCCCTGCAGGGCCGGAGGAGGAGATGCCGGAGGCTGCTATTGAGCCAGCCTTTGATGATTATGGTGGTAAGTGTGTTTTTTGGTGGCCTAGGCCCTGCACAGTGTAATCAGTGTTGCTTTTTGTGGCCATGATTATATTTACAGAGTTTGATTCCAATTCTGTTAACTTGTTTGTGTAGATGGAGAACGTGCTGGGGCTGGCGGCTGGAGCTTAAGCCCTTCCCTGTCACCACCTGAAAGTGTGGAGGAGCTGGAGCCAGAGGGTAAGTAGGCCCATTTTGTGGGTATGACCTAACCAGCACCAGCTAATGTGGAAACCAAAACTGTTTTTTGGCCCTCTACAGGTCTGCCTACACTGGAGCATATCATCCATGCCCACCATCAGGTGGTGGCACGACTCACCAGGTCACACCAACGCGGGATGCAGGACCTGGCCCGGTTGGGTGCCATGCTGGATGCCCTCCAGCAAGGACATGGTGGCGTACCCTGATCGGGATGCACCCAGAGACATAAATGGGCACACCTGCCCTGAAGGACAGTTGTCCATGTTGGACCATAATTCGGCACTGTTGCCATGTTTGCCTTTTAGATTTTTGTTTTTTTGCCCACGTTGGGCTCTCTTCTTATAGTGTGCCACATTGGCAGCATGGGGAGTGTGTTGTGGCTACCCTGTTGGCCTCTCTTCTTATAGTGTGCCACATTGGCACCATGGGGAGTGTGTTGTGGCTACCCTGTTGGGCTCTCTTCTTATAGTGTGCCACATTGGCACCATGGGGAGTGTGTTGTGGCTACCCTGTTGGGCTCTCTTCTTATAGTGTGCCACATTGGCACCATGGGGAGTGTGTTGTGGCTACCCTGTTGGCCTCTTTTCTTATAGTGTGCCACATTGGCACCATGGGGAGTGTGTTGTGGCTACCCTGTTGGCCTCTCTTTTTATAGTGTGCCACATTGGCACCATGGGGAGTGTGTTGTGGCTACCCTGTTTGGCTCTCTTCTTTTAGTGTGCCACATTGGCACCATGGGGAGTGTGTTGTGGCTACCCTGTTGGCCTCTTTTCTTATAGTGTGCCACATTGGCACCATGGGGAGTGAGTTGTGGCTACCCTGTTGGCCTCTTTTCTTATAGTGTGCCACATTGGCACCATGGGGAGTGTGTTGTGGCTACCCCGTTGGGCTCTCTTCTTATAGTGTGCCACATTGGCACCATGGGGAGTGTGTTGTGGCTACCCTGTTGGCCTCTTTTCTTATAGTGTGCCACATTGGCACCATGGGGAGTGTGTTGTGGCTACCCTGTTGGCCTCTTTTCTTATAGTGTGCCACATTGGCACCATGGGGAGTGTGTTGTGGCTACCCTGTTGGCCTCTTTTCTTATAGTGTGCCACATTGGCACCATGGGGAGTGTGTTGTGGCTACCCTGTTGGCCTCTTTTCTTATAGTGTGCCACATTGGCACCATGGGGAGTGTGTTGTGGCTACCCCGTTGGCCTCTTTTCTTATAGTGTGCCACATTGGCACCATGGGGAGTGTGTTGTGGCTACCCTGTTGGCCTCTTTTCTTATAGTGTGCCACATTGGCACCATGGGGAGTGTGTTGTGGCTACCCTGTTGGGCTCTCTTCTTATAGTGTGCCACATTGGCACCATGGGGAGTGTGTTGTGGCTACCCTGTTGGCCTCTTTTCTTATAGTGTGCCACATTGGCACCATGGGGAGTGTGTTGTGGCTACCCTGTTGGCCTCTTTTCTTATAATGTGCCACATTGGCACCATGGGGAGTGTGTTGTGGCTACTCCTACCCTCAAACACAATTGTGTCCATTGTGGCAATTGTGTGTCACACATGTTTGTGTAAAATAAAATTTGATAATACAAATTATGTGTGTTCCTTGATGTCACTACACACATGTTGTGCTGGCAAACATGTAAAGTCCCTAACTGGGTGACCTAGATGATTAGACCTCTTTGAAGTATAACTACATGTTACCAGGCCACATAGTGTTCCTGCACTGCCGCCATTGCCCACAATGTGTGGATACTCTCCCCTATATTTTGACCATAAACATTCACCCAGTCAACACAATTTTGGTCTTAGTTGCCAAATTGAAAATTCAAATGTGTGGTTAAATAAAATTTATTTATAAAAACAACAAATTACACAGGCCAATTAGCGAAAAATACATTTTGTACACAGTCACCATGACAAATGTGCCGGGAAAAGAAAGAATAAGTCCAGACGGCCAATTCAGTGCATTGGCTAGTAGTGTCCCCCATCCTCATCATCCTCCTCTGTTGGCTCTGACAATGCCTCAACCCCCCCCCCCTCTCATGGCAGCCCCGCCCTGCCTGAGAGTGTCCATATCTTCTTGAACGTCTTCTGGGGGAGTTGGGGTACGTGTCCGGGGCGGTCTCCTCACACGGTGTTGTGGTTGGGCGGACGCAAGGGGCCAAAGGGTGTTCCTTTGTGGGGGGGTATGGTACACCCCCATTGCAGGGCCCCATCTACGCCCGCATCAAGGACACGATCAAAGACCCGCTGAGCGATGAGCCTCTGCTCTGCCTCCATCTTGTTGAGCATGTTGCTAGTGTGGAGGGCATAACTAGAGATGTGGGTCCGTTGCTCATCCAAAAGGAGACGTCTGGCCCAGGTGCCCAGCTCGGTGTTCGGTGGGGCTGGTCTGCGCCTTCGCCGAATGGCCGAGCTGGGCCCTGGGCCCGGACCCCCATCACTAGTTCCGTCCTCCAGCTCGGCCGCTGATGGTGTTGGCCGAGCCTCACCAGCGTCATGCTCGTCCTCAATGGAGCCGGACTGCTCAGGGGCCTGTGAAAACAAAAGAAAATGAATACCACAAAGCAGCATCATTGATGTCAATTGCCAGAGGCCAACACTATCCCCTACACCACACAACACACCAGCACCCAAACAACCAACAGAGACCTGAAACAATCAAGGCTAGGGTGCCGAACACCTGCACATGTCATGTATACTCACCTCTGGCATCCAAGTCAATTGACCCAAAACATACATCTTTACAAATTAAGTAGGGTTTAAACGAAAATGGATATGTGACCACAGGAGATTTAAGCAGCCTTTAATACGCTGCAAGTCCATGTGCCTCAGGCTGACCTTCAGGATTTTAAACAAAAATGCCTTCCTCAAGAAAACAGATACTCCATGTGCCAAAGGCCACACACATGTGTGCCTTCACATATTACTATATGTTGATGGGACCCAAAACACAAATCAGCCATGTAGTTTATGTACCGGACAGGGAGTAGGTCTGTCTGTGATGAGTTCTCAATTTAAGAGCAAAGCCCCTGAGGCCACATACCAAATAAAGAAATGGTTTGCAAGGGGATTCAAACAAAGATAGAATTGTGTTGTGGGAAAGCATGCAGACAAGCACACCTGTGGAGCAAACATGGTGGACACCACCCTTACCCTCCTGCGGCGCAGACTGTTCTAGGGCAGGGCCTACAGGGGACACGGGAATTGGGTTGCTGGACCTCGATTCACGCGAGCTCCTGTGGCCAGGGGTGAAGGTGAGGAGGTCATAGTACCATAATTTAGGCCTAGCGACCTCCTCACCTCCAGCCCCCGACCGACGCCTCATGTACTCATCATGAGCCCGTGTGAATGAGGCCCGCATGTTCTTAATTTTTCCCACCTCTTGCCTTGTCTGGGGTATAGCCGATTAGCAAGGTCGACAAGAGGCTTGTAGGCCGCTGCCCGCGCTGCCTGATTGCGATACTCCGCCAGCGCTGTGCGCCACAGGCACTCGTGTCCTTGATACATTGTGAGGAGCTGGGTCACAAATTCCACGTACCCGTCCGCCATCTGTGTGTTAACCAAAAAAAAAAAATCAGTGAACATCAAAGCCATGGATTGCCAAATAAAACAATATTTTCTTGCTATATGCAGGTGTTTTGGGACATCCAACATGTGTTCTACATGTATGTTTGCATGTGGGACACACTTTGTCCATGAGCAATATATCAGCTACGGTAGATATGTTTTGCCTGTTTTTGCCCCTACATATGTTCACAAAGGCACATGGGGCCACGGTGATTACACACAAAAAGAAAAGTGATGCACCATTTCAAAACAGGGGGAGAGGGAACATGGTGGCAGGGGCCAAATTTGACCCGGCCCTGGTGGGCCATCTAGGTCCCTGGCCCAATGTGAAAGGTTTGTTCCATTTAAGATTAAGAATGGCTGTCTGACACAACACCAGACGCCAAGGCTTGCGCACAACCACATCCTCAAATCCCCCTTCCCCCCATGGACAACCAAAACTATGACAGGCAACAACCACCCCCGGCCCTGACTTACAACTTTGGAGGGCATAACGAAACCCAGACTTACTGTGCCCAAGCAGCCCATGATACATGCCCTACAAACAACAATACTCCAATGTAATGGAATACATCACCATATTTTCAGAACTAATTAGCCATCCCTACTGCCTATAGGTACCAAGGCTTGACCCTAGCATGAACACAATATAGACATGAAGCACATACCGCTACGTCCTGCCACACACAGGTAAGCGGCATGTGGCAGACGCATCAGCGCTAAGCAAAAACGCATGGCAAGGCAAAAGCATGTGAGACAACTTACCGTCAGACCAACAGAGAACGGATCACTGGACACCACTAGCTCAATGCACATTGACGTCTGGACAGGGTCTGGTCGCCCTTTACGGACATTTATACTCAACCACACCAATCAGCACACACCAATTAGGCACATTAGCACGCAACACCTGTGAAACCCTAGCGGCAGCTGATTAGGAATCCTTGAAGCGTTCTGATTGGTTTGTGCTCATTGAAAAGCAGCTCGGGCCGGAAGGATGTTACGCTTGCTGGCCAGAGTCATTAAGTAAGTATTTGTGTGCAGACATGGATGTAGCAGCGTGGCGGCCTGAGGCGCATGATTTGCTTGTGTAACGCAATAGACTACTGTAGCGGCCGCACTTGTGTTGTTAGTTTGGTGCCTACAGTAGCGTTGCATGCTGCAGAGTAATTCACATGTTGCCCATACTTTGCCATGTTGTCGTATACACATTTGTGTGTTTGTTTCCATTCGGCATGCAGGATAATGGCTGCTGGAATATAGAATGTAATGTCGTACAGATGGTCAAGGCACAGAAATGATCATTCTGCTTGTGTTGACCGCACACTGGTACCAACATGGCTGTGATCAGACATGGATTTGAGGCGTGAGGCAGCAGAGAATGAGTAGATGTGGATCTCCCCCTTGCAAACACATGTGGGCCAAATTCACTACTGGATGAGTCATGTATACTCTGGTTCGTCGCATCTGTGATGACTCACCCTGCAAGGCTGTGGTACGTTGATACTTAGTCACTATTGAAGTTAAAATATATGGTATGCTACATTGTGTGTGTGACATGTTTTGCCAAACTCTGTGGTGACACATGTCCCTTTTTAACACAGATATGTCCAGATGAGTGACTTTCAGCCACGCCACAAAGTATTGAAGGATGGTGGGGTCGGATCAGTGAGCATGTTCCGTTTGTGTACCGGCCACTAGTGGTTGGTGGCCTTGCAAGGTTCCCAAGGATGTGTCTTGTGCACACACGAGTGATTACATCTGCTTTGCTATAGTGTGTAATCTAAGTATTGTGTGGCTTGCTTTACATGCAAACATGTCCCCATATTGATGTATGTACTGATGATTTGGTTTGCCATATACAGGTGCTGACACCGAGGGTGCAGAACATACATGATCGACATGTTATCGTGGCTCTTGCGTTGGCGGAAGAGCAAATGTGGATGGAGGATTGGTATGAAAGGTTGATACGTCGCAGACAACGGCGGCTGTGGAGCCGGGATTGGCTTTGCCGCCGGGAGACCCGCGGCCACATGCAGCTGGTGCGTGAGCTGGAGGATAACAATCCGCATGATTACCGAAACTACCTCCGGATGTCCGAGGACTCTTTCACCTTCCTTTTGGAGCGCGTAGGGCCACTGACAGCCCGTCAGGACACTATTATGCGTCGTTCGGTATCAGCTGAAGAGCGGTTGGCTATTACTTTGCGGTTCCTGGCTACAGGGCAGTCAATGACATCACTCACATACGCGTCACGTGTCTCCCTGTCCCTGCTGAGCCGCCTGATCCCTGAGACGTGTGAGGCCATCTGGAGTGCTCTGCAGCCATCCTTCATAAAGTTGCCACAAACTACCGCAGAATGGATGGAAGTGGCCCGAGGCTTTGAAAGCCGGTGGAACTTCCCCAACTGCGGCGGGGCATTGGATGGGAAGCACGTGAGGATTACTAAACCACCCAACTCGGGCTCTTTGTATTATAATTACAAAGGGTATTTTAGTATAGGCTTGGCTCTAGTGGATGCGAACTATGAGTTCCTCTACGTGGACATTGGAATGAACGGGCGTATCTCAGATGGGGGTGTGTTCGCCCACTGTGACTTGGCACAAGAACTAAGGACCGGTGCGCTGAACCTACCCTCAAATGAAGAGACGACCCATCATCTCAACTTTGTGTTTGTGGGGGATGAAGCGTTCCCACTTCAGGAACACCTACTGCGGCCATATCCCCAGAGGGCCCTTTCTTCTGAACGACGCATTTTCAATTACCGGCTATCCCGGGCCCGCCGTGTGGTTGAAAATGCGTTTGGGATCATGGCGAATACATTCCGGGTTTTTCATACACGTCTGCATATGAAACTGGAGTCTATTGACGCGGTAGTGCTGGCCTGCTGTGTGCTGCATAACTCCTGCGGCGTAGGGATAGAGCATCATACACGCCAGGAGGTTATGGAGATCATGCAGACGCTACAACAGGGGAGGTCCGTCCAGGGTCTTGGCGTGATGAGGGCCATGTGATTCTGCCACTCCAGCCGCAGAGCCATGGTCGCCCTCAGCAGGAGGCCAGGGACAGTAGAGGTGCATACTGCTCCTACTTTAATGGCTCTGGTGCAGTGAGCTGGCAGGACCAGGCCATGTAGTGTGGGTGGTTCTGGGTGATCATAACATGGTGCCCATGGTGCTAACAGTAGGGTTGCTGCACCATGGTGTTTTTGGTTCTTTAATTGTGTACACAGGTTTTAGTTAGTTTAGGTTTTATTTGTGTCATGTGGGTGCTGCACACTGTATCATTTTTTGTGTTTTTTTATTATGTGTATACAATGTCACATGCTGTTTGAATGTCCATTGTCTTTCCTTTCTGTATCTGTTATTTACTCTTTCTAGTTCATGTTTTAAAAGTAAAAATACAATTTTTTTTTCTTGGATCCAAATGACTGTGTGTGAGGCTGATTACTTGGGGATGGAGGGCAGTGTGATCCAGGTTTGGGTTGTGGCCAGTGCTGTCACACACATTGGCACTTATGGGTGGGTATGGCACACAATATGTGTGGGCATGAGCTATGTGAAGGTCTATGTGACAAATGTGTGGACATAACCCTTGTGGTTTGGTGTAGGCAGAGGGTCACCTGCACACAACACATTGATGCAGCACATAATATTGTCTGTCAGGTGGGTTTAAGTAAGTAGTGCAGCACATGTGCAGACACACACAGCATGGACATGTGGCATGTGAGCTGCTGAAGGCCATTGACATCTGTTCCCACATATGCGATCTGCATTGGGGCTCTATTCACACATATCCAGACACACACATAGGCCAACACTTTACAAAACGCACACTGTGTGGTGTAAGCCGCTACTGTGTGTCGCCTGAGCGGCACCTAGCGCAATCGCCACACTCCGCTATGTCACAAGCGCTTAGTACGCGTGACAATGCATGGCAACACAACACCCACAGTCATACTTACCATTTAAATAATTAAAACAAAATGACACTTACAACTTGGTGGATCAAAATTGGCCGTGTGGCTTTATTAAGGTATAAAATTTCTTTATTAAAATATTCAAATAAATACTTTTTTAAAAACTCTGTTAAAAACCATCCAAAAACACCATATACTTCCATAAGCTTGTGACACCGACTAATGGGCCAAAATCCGCCCAAATGCAATTGGGCGATTTTACCCAAAAGGGCAAATGCAGCTAGCATGAGCCCCCCCCAACAAAGCCACAGCCAATTCTCCACCAAAGAATTGAGGCCGAGATGAAATATATCGAGGCCGACCTCGCTCAAATGAACTCTATCATCCCTATAAAAACCTGGTAAAAACCCTTCAAGGTCAACATGTCTGTAAGACAAGTTCCCCTCAGACTGAAAAAACCTCGCCAACAGCCTATTGACCCGTCTCCTGATGCGTTCATGAAAATGCAAATGTGCGGATGTCCACAGCAAACGGGGAACGATCTCAGAAAAAAAGGAGAGATACCCCGGGAAACATGTCTTTGATCAAATGACAATCTCGTCGAAAATACGATAAAAAATCCAGAGTCGGAATCCTCCCAAGATCGTTCCCCCCTATGTGCAGCAATATCGCATCAGGATACGCTAATGTGGCTGAAAGGCGTGATAAACATTCGCACAGATCATGCAACCGCATACCTCTGACTCCACACCAGAGTATGTTACCCCGAGCACGATCAAACGAAAGGTTGTTCGAATAAGGGCGAATCCTGGCCCTCCGTTCAGCCCAATAGATGAAAGAATGGCCGACTATCCACACCACAAGAGACCCTAAAACAAAACTAACATATTAACAAACAGGTAAAAGGTATTTGTAGAAAGTAGCGGCACACCACGGATTGGATCCAAAAATTTCCGGCTTTTATTGGTGCATCAAGTTACAGATGGTGCAGGGAGGGGGGGGTGCTGAATGTGCAACAGACCGTTTCGAGGTACTCCTCTTCCACGGGCTAACCGAGTGGCTGCTGGAGCCTCCATTTTATAGGAGGATCTCCTGCAGTCCACCGGCTGAGTGAAATTAAAACAATCAATATAAATAGCCTTCATAATAAAACATCGAATAAGACATCGAAATTATGAAGGCTATTTGTATTGATTGTTTTAATTTCACTCAGCCGGTGGACTGCAGGAGATCCTCCTATAAAATGGAGGCTCCAGCAGCCACTCGGTTAGCCCGTGGAAGAGGAGTACCTCGAAACGGTCTGTTGCACATTCAGCACCCCCCCCTCCCTGCACCATCTGTAACTTGATGCACCAATAAAAGCCGGAAATTTTTGGATCCAATCCATGTGCCGCTACTTTCTACAAATATCAAGAGTTTTTCTCCAGCAGAGCACCGGATTCCAGACACCGCTGTTCTCCGCAAGGAATCTGTAGCAGGTTAGTGCCCGGTTCACTTCTCACAATAAAAACAGGTAAAAGGTCTGGCCGAACCTATAAGCGAGACCTTGTGGAATTCCAACGACCCAATTTTTGAATTTTCTTCCCACTCAAGCCCAGCCTAGCTGCCTCGGTAGCAGCACCGATCCTAAATGAATGAGACGAGATACGTAAATGTTCTAAATTTAGCCGGATTAAGCACTTACGTAGAATAGCCCTGAATTGAAAATCCGTCACTGGGTCCCCATTCAAATGAATGAACAAAGAACCAGGGAGGAGAGGGCGTCGCAATAACCAAGTACGAAAATTTGAACAAGGGCAAAGAACCGAACCTGGAATAGCATGCAGTCTGGTGCAAATTCCCTTCCCAAGTTGGTCTGTTTTGGAAGATCAAATAAATATAACCATACCCTGAGGACTCAGACGGACATCGCCCACCCGAAGGCCGGATGGACGAGACTTACTGTAGCAAATCAGTTCGCTGATTCTAAAAGCCCCAAAAAAGGCAGGTGCGAAAAAGCAAAACTTCGAATTTATTAAGACAAACTTCGTCCAGAATAAACCAAAGCTTTGTCAGTAAATCTAACGAAATGGGCCACCTATTAGCAGGACGAAAGCGTGCTTTCCGTAAACCCTTCAAAAACTGACGGAGGGAAATCCCACCATACAGTTTCATAAAAAAGGAAATACCCGATAACATGTTAAACAAAGAAGAGTAACTATAACCACGAGCAACACAATGTGTACAAAAAGTAAGAACAAAACGGACATCCGAATGTACACATGCGACATCATGCTCCTCACAAAAGTTCCACCACTCGCGCCATGCAGCCGAATAAGAGGCCCGCGTTGACTGCGCGAGGGAGTTGCGAATAAAAAATGAAAATCAGTCTGCTAGAGTTTCCCAAAGGCAAGCTGGAAAAGGAGTCCCGTCTGGATCTGCGAGAGGAAGAGCCTTGTGAAAATCCTCCCACTGTTGCTGCGAAAGAAAAAAGGCTGCTCGATTAGTAGTAGACTCAGAGAGCACTGCCCGCACACCAATATTATGCCGTAAGCACAAAAAAACCACCTGACGGAGCAATTTAGAGACCAACGGGAATTTGGACGTAAGAGCATTCAAAGCAAAAACTGTACCTGAAGATACAACGGGAAAAAGAGCTAATTCTTTACCCCAAATGCTCAAAATGGACAAGATAGAAAATATTTCCTGAAAAAGAAGCAAGGAAAAAATCTTGCCACTAAACACCAAAGCCGGCGAAGAACAATAACTCCACCGATGACCGAAAGCAAGACCGATTCCCGAAGAAGTAAGAAAAGAAAATTGCAAGCCGATCTCGGACGCACGAACGAAAGGCTCAGGAAAACAACAAACACCATTAAATTCTTCTAAAAACCTACTCCAAACCAAAAGATCATCCCTAATCGGTGCTGTCAATCGAATGTGACTACGAGGGGAAGTGAAGCCTTTCGTAGCATCATATAAGCGACGCAAAAACGGACGGCCCATGGGTAAAATTCTCAAAGCAAAGTTAAGACTCCCCAATAAAGATTGCAATTCACGAAGGGTGGACTTTTCTTTAGGCAATACTTTAGAAATCAAGCTTTGAAGCTTTGCAATCTTTTCTTGGGAAAGGCTAAGCTCGCATCGAACAGTATCAATGGTAATTCCCAGATACTCCAACCGATGACAGGGGAAAACAGTTTTCTCGACAGCCAAAGGAACACCAAAATGACCCATAATGCTGACGAACCTGTCGAGAAGATCTCGACAGGCATTAGAAGACGAATCACCAATGAATAAAAAAATCGTCGACACCACCAGACGCTGCATCGGACATCACAACCCATTCCAAAAATGTAGCAAAACTCTCGAAATAAAAGCACGACAAGGAGTACCCCATGGGTAGACACATATCAAAATAAAACTGTTGATTAAAACAAAAACCGAGTGAATTAAAACCAGAGGGATGGACCGGGAGCAATCGGAACGCTGCTTTTATGTCCGATTTGGCGAGGAGTGCCAGACGGCCGCAACACCGAAGCAATTCGATAGTAGAATCAAATGAACTAAAGGTAACAGAAGCTGCTGAATGATCAATTTCATCATTCAGAGACGAACCCCTTGGAAAGGAGAGGTGATGGATGATGCGATAGGAGCCCGCCTGCTTTTTGGGGACGACTCCCAATGGTGATATCCGAAAATTTTCAAACGGGGGAGATGAAAAAGGACCCGCAACACGACACAAATCCAATTCTTTGGAAATGTGACAAGACACAACATCAGGATGAGCAAAAACAGATGCCAAATTACGAACAATCGTGCAACCCGGCCCACTAAACTGAGGCACAAAAAAGCCATCTCGAAAACCTTCAGTGATTAAATTGGCCATCGCTCTGTCTGGAAAACGGCTTAACCACGGGAGCATGCTTAACAGGTTCACCGGAGTCACCGTTTTTGAAAACCTGGTCCCGTGGCGTGGGCTGGCCAGACTGGGCCTGACGGCTAAAGCACTTGAAGGCAGGATGGGATCCTCCACAGAAGGAGCACTCATGTCGAAATCAACAGGAACCTTGCCACTTACAAGTAGATTCGTTGTAAGATAAGCACACACCCTTCCTCGTGGTCTGACCTTGCTGTTGACGTGGAAAGGAAGTGCGCTGGGGCAACATTAAATTGAGCCAAAGGCCCACATCCTTTACACCCCACCGAATAGATGGGTGAACTGACATTTTTTGTCTAAAAGCTTCATTGTACTGAAGCCAAGCGACCCCACCAAAATGCTTATACGCTTCCAGTATAATGTCCAAATGCTGGAAGAGACCACTACAAAGGTGCGGTGATTTCTCTCCCAGCACAGCGGCATAAATAGAGAACGCCTGAACCCAACCATGAAATGACCTAGCTGGTTTGCGCCGCTCCCCGTCAGCCTCAGATTTCTCATCCTTTTTGTCGGCTCTAAAATTTGCATCTCTGGAAATCGGTAACAAGGAAAAAATATCAATATATTCCTTCCTCCAAATCCGTTCTTTAACCGCAGGGGGTAAGTGGAAACCAAGAGGAGAAAGCTCACACACTAATGCTTCCTTAAAAGCACTTTCGGAGCTTCCGGTTCCGGCGCCATTGTGGATAGTCTGGGGTGAAGGAGCTCCGGGCACCATCCGGCCATAGAACGCCAAGTTAGACCCCCACATCGCCGAGGACGAAGCGGGAGGCAAGCTAACATAGCTTGGAGTAATCGCAGCCGTGGAGCGGTGGCTGCGAAGCACGGGAGGCGGCCAAAAAGCGGAGACACAGACGGCCCCTCAGAGAGCAGGGAAGCCCAAGATGGCGACGGCCGCCGGAACTGCAGGCGCAATGAGGAGAAGGGAGAGTGAGAGGACGGATTCCTCACAATCCCGCCGGGCAGACCGCAAGGAGCACAGAGGAGACAGAGGTACTCAGGGGCAGACGAGAGGAGGGAGCCCCAGAAACATGAATGCAGAGTTGTCGGGTACGGGCCAACAGAGGGACGCAACTGCGGGGACAAAGGAGCTATATGAGACACTTAGGGCAGACAATACGGCGGCAGTGAGGGAAGCTGTGAAGGAGGCAGTAGAGGATCTTCAGGAAACTGCAGCCAGGCATGCCAGCAGGCTGGATGAGCTTGAACAGAGAGTGTCAGACTTGGAGGACAAGCTCAATGTTAAAGAACAAGAGTTGGAGGAGGTAGTAAAACAAAATACCTGGATGGCTAATAAAATGGAGGACTTAGAAAATAGATCCAGGAGGAATAATTTACGCCTCACTGGTTTGCCAGAATCCATATCCTTCCAGCAACTGGATGCTATATTTGAAAAGGAGCTTCCTACAGCTTTAGGTGTTGACAATGTGTGCAAAGTGGAGAGAGCCCACAGACTGGGGCCACAAAGAGAGAACACCCGCACAAATCAGAACGCTGAGGGGGGAAACCGCAATGCCCAGGTGTCCAGGAGTCCCAGGCAAGCAATTGCTAAATACCTAGACTATAAGGACAAAGACAAGCTCCTAAGGGCCTTCAGAGCGAGACGTCGACTCCTTGAGATAATGGACCACAGAGTTGTACTGCATGAGGACTTCTCAGCGCTAGTGGCGAAACAGCGGAGGGCGTTTAGCGAGGTGTGCGGCATGTTGTTTAAGAGAGGTGTGCAATTTCAGCTCCAATACCCAGCAGTGTTAAGAACAAGAGAGGAAGACTGCACCTTCCGAAGATGGAGAGACCCAGATGAAGCTATGAGAGTCTTCATGAGATCGTCCAGAGGATCACCACCAAACAATGGCAGGGGGAGCGCTGCCAATAAGGACAAATCGCCGAGCCCAAGGAGCGACCCGGTCCGTTGAGATTGAGGAAGAGAACTTTGTGAAGCCGGGATATTGGAAACTCGCCTCGGGAATGCCTAATTGAGAGGGGGAACTCTCTTCTTGCTTCTATCTGCCCACCAGACGGGCAAGTTGCAGGAGGGGTAATTGCAAGGGGGGCTTTGTTACATAGAATCAAAGGCCAGGATGGTGTAAGAGGGAGGTAACCGTGGTGGAAAAAAAGGAAGCCACGAAACAATGGACCACTTGGGGGGAAAGTGGGATGGTGGGAGGTGGAGAATCCGGTTGGGATGTTGGAATTTAAGTTTGAATGGGAGTTAGGGCAGGGGAAAATAAGTTATCCGACTGATGAGCAATGGTCCTATTTGAAAAACAACAGGGTTCCGGGTCTTGTGTGTTTTCGTACTCTGGATGACAGCATGTGCGTGGAGTCTCTGTGGCACCGTGACAATGGTTAAGATTGTCTCTTGGAATATTAAAGGACTAAGATCCCCAGAGAAACGGTTAATGGTCCTTAGACATCTGAAACGGTTGGTGCAGATATAGCATTATTGCAGGAGACACACTTACCCCAACAGGACTTTTACAGGATGAATAAATTATGGGTAGGTGAGGTGTTTGGCTCAGGAGCCGTGGGCCGTCAAGCTGGGGTTGTTACGCTGGTGGGGAAGACTTTTCCACACAAATTGATACGACTTTCACATGATGATCGGGGAAGACATGTACAAGTAGTCTTAGGGTACCTTTACACGCCGCTACGGCAGGATGGATACATCCCGCTACAGGCTACAAATGTAGCTTGTAGCGCCAATATAGCCCGTAGTAGCGGCGTCTGAAGACGTGACGAGACAGCCGTCAACAGATACATCTGTTTACGAGCTCTGCTCAATAACTGATGGCTACAAAGCCGATGGTAGCGAGCTGTATCGGCGTGTAAAGAAGCAACGGAAGGGAACTCTGGACACTCGTCGATGTAACTGCAATGTAGCTAAGGCGTGACCCAGGCTCCGGGATACCGCGCCCCTACAGCGATCATTGGAGGAAGCTCCTGCATGACGATTGGTAGTCGCTGCATAGGGAGGCATATTTAAGGAGCTGACCAGTCACACTACACAATCGCTCGAGCGTGCTGTATTACTCAGCCTCCTGCGATGCCTGGCCAATCATGATGTTATTGCTTTGTCCTATCATCGTACGGACGGCTCGTAATCCAAGATTGTTGCACGCCTATGTGCTGTCTCTGCTGTACCAGGTCCGCCCATATTAGCTTGTTGTAGCGGTGTGTAAATGTGGTACGCTAAGCTACAGCTGGCTACTTGAGACACCCGGCGATGCAGCTAGTTACAGATGTCACGTAGCGTAGCGCACCTTATGGCGGCGTGTAAAGGTGATGCGTTGACCGTTTGTAACCGTTTGAGCGTGCTCGTGCACGGGAAGTAGCGGGATGTATCCATCCTGCCGTAGCGGCGTGTAAAGGTACCCTTAGGGCCCTTTCACATCAGCGTTTTTTTCAAATCGCGGCAGATGCGGTGAAAAAACCGCATCTGCCGCGATTACCGCATACCGGATACACTTGCGGCGCGGTTGCGGTTTTTTCCATGCAAAGTATAGGCGGACTTGCGGCAGGTGCGGCCGCGAAAAAAAACGCGGTCAGCCGCGTTTTTTTTCACGGCCACACCTGCCGCAAGTGCAAAACTGCACTTGCCGCACCTGCCGCAAGTCCGCCTATACTTTGCATGGAAAAAACCGCAACCGCGCCGCAAGTGTATCCGGTTTGCGGTAATCGCGGCAGATGCGGTTTTTTCACCGCATCTGCCGCGATTTGAAAAAAACGCTGATGTGAAAGGGCCCTTAGACACACTGTGTGGATTATTGAATATACACAATGTATATGCGCCAAATTCGGATAGAGGACCTTTTCTTGCTGACTTGGGGACTAAGTTATCGGAAGAAGAGATGACTAATATGATAGTGGGTGGTGACATGAATGAGGTGGTGGAGGAAATGGAAGACCGAACTGAGACGAGGGGGAATAGGAGAGGGAGGATGGAAATAACAAGGGTAGGACCATTACGAGGTTTCATGGAAGATTTAGGACTACGGGACGCTTGGAGACTACATCATCCAGTTGAACGCCAATATACACATTTTTCTCATCCGCATGGATCATGGTCGAGGATTCATTTGATCCTTATCAGTGGGGACTTGCTCCATAAGACGACTGCGGCTGACATATTAGACTTAGTGATTTCAGACCATAGCCCGGTGGACTTGACATTACGTGACACCTTTCCAAGGGGTACAGACTACATTTGGCGATTTCCACACTTTTGAAAAAAGGATACTGAATTTGCTTTACAGTTGGGGGAGTGGTGGACAGACCTAGTGTCTGACAATCCTCCGGAGACTAACAGGGGAAGACTTGGAAGATTTAAACAGGGAGGTATCAGAGGAGGAAATAAAGGCGGTGATTAAACAACTTAATATCCACAAGGCACCGGGCCCGAACGTCTTTGGCGCCAGTCTGTACAAGATTCTGGTTGACCGGGTTGCTCCGCATCTGCGTTCCATGTACAATGGATTTTTGGAGGGTGGGGAAATTCCAACGCAATTGAATACAGCATACATTAGGTTGCTGCCCAAGGGGGAGAGAAAGTCAGATGATCCGGCATCATACCGGCCAATTTCTCTAATCAATCAGGATCTGAAGATCATCTCTAAGATCTTGGCAGATAGATTGGCAAACTTGATGCCCCGCTGGATAGGACAAGAACAGGCGGGTTTTGTAAGGGGCAGGGCTGCTGTTGCGAATGTGAGAAGGGCCATTATGGTGTTGGAAGCAGTACGTCTGGAAGACAGGGCGACGGTGGGTGCTCCGGCCATGGTTGTTCTTGATGCCGAAAAGGCTTTTGATAGTGTGGGATGGCCGTGGCTGGAGCAAGTCTTGGATAAGATGGGAGTGGTGGGAGGCTTTAGAAGGTTTCTGGGAACCCTCTATGCGAACCCTAAGGCAAGGGTGCATACACCGGGTTTTCTATCTGATGTGATCAGATTGGAAAGGGGGACAAGGCAGGGATGTCCCCTGTCGTCGTTGCTATTTAACTTGGCCATCGAACCTCTCTCCAGATTCCTCAACGGCCCAAATAGTTTTGAAGGTATAGCAGTAGGCGGTAATCCATTAAAATCTAATTTGTTCGCAGATGATATCATTTTGTATATGGCGAATCCTGCTAACGATTTGGGTGGGGGTACTGGAGAGATTCAAGATGTTCCATAAGATCTCAGGGATTCCGATTAAATCTTTCAAAATGTGAGATAATGCCTCTCACGGAGGATGGCAAGAGAACTTTACATGATGGACGGCGACGGGACACATTCATGGGGATTAAAGTGAATAAGAGGGAAGTCAAGTACTTGGGTATAATGATGAGTAAAGATGCCAGGGATTTATATCGGTTAAATTACCGTCCTATTATACAGAAGATAGAACAGGAGCTGGTTAGATGGAAAGACTTGCCGCTGTCTTTGACGGGGAGAATACATCTTGTCAAAATTATTTCATTCACCCGATTGCTGTATCCTATGCAGACGATCCCGCTACTGCTTCGCCACACGGATGTAACTAGAATAAATAGAGCCATCTCCGAATTCCTTTGGAGGGGACGGAGGCATAGGATAGGGATTAAGGCTGTGTGCTCACGGTGTGGAGGAGCTGCGTGTTGGACGCAGCTCCTCCGGATCTGAGTGAAGCCGCGGGTGGCGCAAGGAGACCGCAGCTGCCCTGTAGTCCCCATGTGCGGCGGGTGCGGGGCAGCTTCTCCCTGCAGTCACCCGATGGGAGCCGCTTCCAACTCCGCAGCATGAAATAAACATGCTGTGGAGGAGCAGAATGGCAGCAACCCGCACCGCAGCTGTCAGATCGCTGCAGTCGGGTTAAGCATAGTGAGGATGGGATTTTTTAATATAATAATAATAATAATAATAATAATAACCAAACCAAAAAGGTCTACACAGACTGTATAATGACCATCCATGTAAGCTTAGTTCTATGCCCCATTTCCTCAAGATGCCTGGACCATCAGTGCAATAAGCCCCTGTACCTTGTGCAACCCCTATCCCGTTGTAGATTGTAAGCTCTTTTGAGCAGGGTCACCTCCATTTCTTGCTTTATTTATTGTATTTTTTTTCACATTGATTCTATGCCTATTGTTTTGTATCCAATTATTGTACTTTATTTGTTCTCTATTGTAATTACTTACTGTATTTTCTGTACTCTAACCCTACATTGTAAAGCGCTGCGGAATATGTTGGCGCTATATAAATAAAGCTGTATTATTATTATTATTATTATAAGAACATTAATGTTTCCTAAAGAGGAAGGAGGCTTGAGTCTCCCAATATACGGGGATACAATTTGGCATGTATGTGGCGACACGTGGTGGATTGGCTACGGGAGACGAGTAATTACTCGGACTTCGTCTTGGAGACAAAGTGGTGCAAGCCGTGGAGTCTGGGGTCAGTGCTACATGCCCAAAGTGGAGTGCTTGAAACACACATCAAACAATCTGTCTTGTTTAGGGACACCAGGGCGGCCTGGAAGGCGGACAGATGTAGAATGGGGCTGTTATGGCGAATATCAAAACATACACCGCTATGGGATAACCCAGACTTCCCTAAGGGACAGATAATGCTTTATTTCAGACTTGGAAGGAAAAGGGGATCAAGGTGTTAGGTGACTTAATGGTAAAGACGGAAAGAAGATGGATGTCAGCAACAGAGACGATAGAGATATGGTGATTGGGATCTTCTCAGATGCTCCAATTCGCACAAATAAGAGGTCACCTGATGTCACGGTCACATGATATTAGGAGGGAATGCCAGATATCGATAATGGATGATTTGTTGTGTAGTCAGGCTCCTACGGTGACGATCTCCTCACTATATGCTGCATTGAAAAATAGACTGCTGCCAACGGGACCCACACGACTTCTCACAAGCTGGGACGCCAGACTGGGGTTTGAAGGAGCGGGGGAGGGGGTGCTTGCGGGGTGGAATGCTATGCGCAAATATGTGACTGATGATCGCTGGCGGGATACCCAGTATAGGATGATTCATAGGGCGATACTGGGCTTTAATATACCGACGACACCCGCTAATCCCGATAGGATGACCCAAAATGTGGGGAAAGTAGCACGGACATGTTTCATGGAGTTTGGGAATGTCCACAGATACAAATGGGATGGGAAAGGGTCAGGAGGTGGATGGGGGAAACGTTGGATTTAGATGTACCGATGAACAGGATGATTCTGGTGTTCCATGACTTGGAGGGTTATGATGTTCCTAAGAGAAAACGTCCATGTTTCCATTTAATCCTAATAACATTGTTACGTCTCATTCTGCGACAGTGGTTGAGTGCGCAGGAATTGAAACGTATTATGAGAATGGAAAAGTTAACAACGGAAACTGATAAAGAAAACAAAATCTCCAGGTTCATGTCTATATGGCGAGACTTTATTGGATGTTCTTTATCCAGGGAGGAAATTGATAAACTGATGGGAGTGTTTTGTAATACAAGATGGGATTGTCTTGAAGATTTGGGTTACACCTTAGGAGCGTTGAAAATTGGATTTGTGGACTGACATTTTAGTTTTTATATGCAGGAGAGAATGGAACCTATTGATAACAGAGGATGGATAACAAGGGGAGGGGGAGGGGAGGGGGTAGCTCTTACTTTTGTTATTGTTTATTGACTTTATACAAGTGTTGTTTATGCTATGTGATTATATGCAAAAATCTAATAAAAATGATTTCCCAAAAAAAAAAAAGCACTTTCGGAAATAACAGGATCTCGCCTATGGGAGAGATCCACCGAGTCCTCTAACCCCCTGCGGGATAGCACTTCCTCAACCACCCTGCTAACAATCCCAGTTACTAAACCACTAGATAAGGAAGCGCCAGTGATTGGAATAGGAGAGATAGGAGTCTCACCACGATCCGGAGGCACAGGCGGCAATCCAGGGTGGGAGGTAAGCAGTCCCAGCAGCATCTTCGTCCCTGACGACATCCATGCCTGCAGAGCTGGCTCCTGCCTATGTTGCAGGAGGAGGTCTGGAAGCAGCTCCCAGGATGTCAATGTCCGTAGATGAGCTGTAACAGGAGCCTGATGCACACGAGAAGGTCTGTCAGCTGCCACATAGCCTGCAGCCTGCATGGCGGCAATATTAGCAGCAACAATGTCCGAGTCCAGGGATAAAGGAGAGCGCAAGCTGAGGGGACCAGCAGCAATTCCAGCATTGTCAAATCTCCCGCTGGCTGCCTGCTCCACATTACCAACTGGCAGTACCCGGCAGTTCCTGAACCTCGGGAGACTTGAGTGTTCACCCGAGGCCTCCTAGGCAGTGGAGCTGCGGCGAGAAGGAGCCCTAGAGCGGCGGGGAGGTGAGGGAGAATAGCGGTCCCTCTTACCCTTTTTCTTCCGGTGGCTGCGTGGAGGTGCAGCATCGCAGGCAGACAGAGGGGCACAGTTCAATGATGGCAACAGCGGCGGTGGCAGCGTTGTTGGCACAGAAGGCACACAGGGCTGAGTGACAGAACAAGCAGGCACCAGAGGTGACGCTGGAAAGTCCAAAACCGGCGTAGATGAGGCCAAGCAGGCTCTCAGCCAGCTCTCACCACCCTCCTGACTGGCACAAGGTCCTCCATAGCTTGACCTGACAGGAAAAATTAGTCTATATACCCTATCCTGATTGGCGCCAAGTTCTCATAAAAATATCTGTCAGGGTCTGTGTGGCCATGTTGTCCCCCGCAATGGCTTAGGGGACAATCCAAACACTTCTACTACGCACACATAGCTCCACACTTAGTTTTAAATACGCACGGAGTGTGTGACTGTAAACCGCTCCTGTGTGACGCATAACCATCCCCTAGCTGAATATCGCCACACTCCGCCATGTCACAAGCACTTATTCCGTGCCACAGTCCAAACACTACTACGTCACGTCTCCGCCATCCGCCCTTCGCGCCGTGCCCAATCAGAACACTATTGTGTTGGCCAATGGTTGTCGTTTGGGCGCGGCGTGACGGACTGTGGCACGCCTATGTGTTGTCCCTGCTGCCTTTGGCCGCCCATATCACCTTGTTGTAGCGGCGTGTAAATGAGGGAAGGTGCTCTGCAGAAGGTAACCTGCGGTACCCATCAGTGCATCCAGAGGTAGATTAAACCTTCTGTAGAGCACCTTGTAGCAGCGTGTAAAGGCGGTATCGGGTGCCATTTGCAATCATTGGAACGTGCTCGTGCTCGTGAGACACCCGGTTGTTTCCAACCTTCTGTAGTGGCATGTAAAGGTACCATTACAGATACTGAGGTAAAAACTCACCAAATACTCAGCGTGTGCACGAGGCCTTACAGATACTGAGGTAAAAACTCACCAAATACTCAGCGTGTGCACGAGGCCTTACAGATACTGAGGTAACAACTCCCCAAATACTCAGCGTGTGCACAAGGCCTTACAGATACTGAGGTAACAACTCACCAAATACTCAGCGTGTGCACGAGGCCTTACAGATACTGAGGTAAAAACTCACCAAATACTCAGCGTGTGCACGAGGCCTTACATATACTGAGGTAAAAACTCACCAAATACTCAGCGTGTGCACGAGGCCTTACAGATACTGAGGTAACAACTCACCAAATACTCAGCGTGTGCACGAGGCCTTACAGATACTGAGGTAACAACTCACCAAATACTCAGCGTGTGCACAAGGCCTTACAAATACTGAGGTAAAATCTCACCAAATACTCAGCGTGTGCACGAGGCCTTACAAATACTGAGGTAACAACTCACCAAATACTCAGCGTGTGCACGAGGCCTTACAGATACTGAGGTAACAACTCACCAAATACTCAGCGTGTGCACGAGGCCTTAGGGTACCTTTACACGCCGCGACGGCAGGATGGATACATCCCGCTACAGGCTGCAAATGTAGGTTGTAGCGTCAATATCGCCTGTAGTAGCGGCGTCTGAAGACGTGACGAGACAGCCGGCAACAGATACATCTGTTTACGAGCTCTGCTCGAAAACTGATGGCGACAAAGCCGCTGGTAGCGACCTGTATCGGCGTGTAAAGAAGCAACGGAAGGGAACTCTGGCCACCCGGCGAAGTGGCTGCAATGTAGCTAAGGCGTGACCCATGCTCCGTGTTACCGCGCCCCATCTGCGATCATTGAAGGAAGGTCCTGCGTTATGATTGGTAGTCGCTGCATAGGGCGGCATATTTAAGGAGCTGACCAGTCACACTACACAGTAGCTCGAGCGTCCTGTATTACTCAGCCTCCTGCGATGCCTGGCCAATCATGATGATTTGCGCTGTCCTATCATCGTACGGACGGCTCGTAATCCAAGATTGTGGCACGCCTATGTGCTGTCCCTGCTGCACCAGGTCCGCCCATAGTAGCTTGTTGTAGCGGTGTGTAAATGTGAAACGCTAAGCTACAGCTGGCTACTTGAGACACCCAGCGATGTAGCTAGCTATAGATGTAGCGTAGCGTATCGCACCTTGTGGCGGCGTCTAAAGGTGATGCGTTGACCGTTTGTAACCGTTTGAGCGTGCTCGTGCACGTGAAGTAGCGGGATGTATCCATCCTGCCGTCGTGGCGTGTAAAGGTACCCTTACAGATACTGAGGTAACAACTCACCAAATACTCAGCGTGTGCACGAGACCTTACAGATACTGAGGTAACAACTCACCAAATACTCAGCGTGTGCACGAGGCCTTACAGATACTGAGGTAACAACTCACCAAATACTCAGCGTGTGCACGAGGCCTTACAGATACTGAGGTAACAACTCACTAAATACTCAGCGTGTGCACGAGGCCTTACAAATACTGAGGTAAAATCTCACCAAATACTCAGCGTGTGCACGAGGCCTTACAAATACTGAGGTAACAACTCACCAAATACTCAGCGTGTGCACGAGGCCTTACAAATACTGAGGTAAAATCTCACCAAATACTCAGCGTGTGCACGAGGCCTTACAAATACTGAGGTAACAACTCACCAAATACTCAGCGTGTGCACGAGGCCTTACAAATACTGAGGTAACAACTCACCAAACACTCAGCATGTGCACGAGGCCTTACAGATACTGAGGTAAAACCTCCCCAAATACTCAGTGTGTGCACGAGGCCTTACAAATACTGAGGTAACAACTCACCAAATACTCAGCGTGTGCACGAGGCCTTACAAATACTGAGGTAACAACTCACCAAATACTCAGCGTGTGCACGAGGCCTTACAAATACTGAGGTAAAAACTCCCCAAATACTAAGCGTGTGCACGAGGCCTTATAGATACTGAGGTAACAACTCACCAAATACTCAGCGTGTGCACGAGGCCTTACAAATACTGAGGTAACAACTCCCCAAATACTCAGCGTGTGCACGAGGCCTTACAGATACTTAGGTAACAACTCCCCAAATACTCAGCGTATGCACGAGGCCTTACAGATACTGAGGTAAGGCCGGCTTCAGACTGCGTCTGAGATCCGATCCGTACCTGTCCGCTTGAAGCAGACAGCCGCGGACCGGATCAGCACACAGGACCGGGGGGCTATTATGCCCTCCGATCCTGTGTGCAGCGCACGCAGCTGCAGCCGCTGACAGGTCAGGACCGCGGTGCCCGCGGTCCTGACTAATCAGCATCGGGAACTGCGTGCAGATGCACACAGGATCGGAGGGCATAATAGCCCCCCGGTCCTGTGTGCTGATCCGGTCCGCGGCTGTCTGCTTCAAGTGGACAGGCACGGATCGGATCTCAGACGCAGTCTGAAGCCGGCCTACAAACTCACCAAATACTCAGCGTGTGCACGAGGCCTTACAGATACTGAGGTAAAAACTCACCAAATACTCAGCGTGTGCATGAGGCCTTATGGCGGGTTTACACGTTGCGATATCGGCATCCA
Source organism: Allobates femoralis (assembly GCA_033576535.1). Classification (NCBI taxonomy): domain Eukaryota; kingdom Metazoa; phylum Chordata; class Amphibia; order Anura; family Aromobatidae; genus Allobates; species Allobates femoralis. Next base: position 3,831,130 of record JARQOC010000005.1, read on the forward strand.
ATTTCAATGAAAAGTCACGTGGTTCGATCATTGGAGCCGATATCGTTCCTGCGTTGTACGGTGTGAACGTCCAATACGATGCAGGAACGATTTCAATGCGATATCGGGGATTGAATGAGCATGCTATTCAATGCTCCGATATTGAATGGAGATTGGTGTCGGATCGTGCTGTGTGACAGCCCAATTCCGATGTGAAGATCAACGTCACCCATTCACTCCCATGTTAAATGGTCGTTCCTGGGTTGGGGGGCGTAGACATCGCACGGACGTTGTATCCAGAAATCGCAACGTGTAAACCTCCGATGCGATGCGGGAGAAACGTGCACTAAATGCGCGCTCCCGCGCCATTGAATTGCGATATCGCAACGATATTGAAACGTGTAAACCCACCATTACAGATACTGAGGTAAAAACTCCCCAAATACTCAGCGTGTGCATGAGGCCTTACAAATACTGAGGAAAAAAATCACCAAATACTCAGCGTGTGCACGAGGCCTTACAGATACTGAGGAAAAAAATCACCAAATACTCAGCGTGTGCACGAGGCCTTACAGATACTGAGGTAAAACCTCACCAAATACTCAGCATGTGCACGAGGCCTTACAAATACTGAGGAAAAAAATCACCAAATACTCAGCGTGTGCACGAGGCCTTACAGATACTGAGGTAAAACCTCACCAAATACTCAGCGTGTGCACGAGGCCTTACAGATACTGAGGTAACAACTCACCAAATACTCAGTGTGTGCACGAGGCCTTACAAATACTGAGGTAACAACTCACCAAATACTCAGCGTGTGGCACGAGGCCTTACATATACTGAGGTAACGACTCATCAAATACTCAGCGTGTGCACGAGGCCTTACAGTTACTGAGGTAATAACTCTCCAAATACTCAGCGTGTGCATGAGGCCTTACATATACTGAGGTAACAACTCACCAAATACTCAGCGTGTGCATGAGGCCTTACAGATACTGAGGTAACAACTCCCCAAATACTCATTGTGTGCACGAGGCCTTACAGATACTGAGGTAACAACTCTCCAAATACTCAGCGTGTGCACGAGGCCTTACAAATACTGAGGTAACAACTCTCCAAATACTCAGCGTGTGTACGAGACCTTACAGATACTGAGGTAACAACTCACCATATACTCAGCGTGTGTACGAGACCTTACAAATACTGAGGTAACAACTCCCCAAATACTCAGCGTGTGCACGAGGCCTTACAGATACTGAGGTAAAAACCTCCCCAAATACTCAGCGTGTGCACGGGGCCTAGTAGGACTTCACTTGATCCCTTACGTCCTGTGCACATGTTGAATATTTGTTCAATTTTTACCACAGGATTTTTAGCCAAAAAAAAGGGTGGAACAATCAGAGGAAAAGTGTAATAGAAACACATCACCACTTTTGCAATTTTTTACCCCCGCCTCAGTTTGGCTACAAATACTGAGGTAAAAAACTCTCTAAATACTCAACATGTGCATGTGGCCAAAATGTTTTTTTTTTTTTTTCAAAATCCTTTTTATAAGAAGTGAAAAAAAAAGTCTGCACAAAAATAAAAAACACACTGCGACAAAATCATCAGCAGAATTTCCCGCCAAGTGTGAACAGGGCCTAAGTGGTGTCCCTTGTGCACATATTGGTCCGATGTGTGTCAGTATCCTATGAAAAGCTTCGGGTACCGTTACACGTCGCAATATCATTCCGATATCGCATGCAATTTCACGTGAGCGCGCACGTTTTTGGCACTTGTCCAAGATCGCATAGGAGCTGTCACACAGGGAGATATCGGCAGGCAACGCACCTAGGACCTTGTACGTAACTTTTGTGCGCTGGGTATGAGCAGCCCAGGGATCGGGCATTTACATTGTAGTGAATAGGGGTAGTTGCGTTCAACATCGTAGTTGCGCCGTCACACTGCACGATCATGCCAGATCGCATATGCAACATTGTATGGTTGAAGAGCTGCACAATCTTATTGCGATGTTGTCCCTGCAGTCGCATCGCCCTGTTACACGACACAACGCACGAACGATATCAACTGCAACTACCACACCACGTGACTTTTGGTCGATGTTGCATTGCGATATTGCGACGTGTAAAGGTACCCTTAGGCCATGTGCAGACATTGAGTTTTTGGTGACTTTTTTACCTCATTATCTGTAGCCAAAACCAGGAGTGGGAAAAAAATACAGAAGTGGTCCCCATGTTTCTATTAGGCTACCTTCACATTTGCGTTTGTGTCTGCATGCTGATGGCATGCAGACACAAACGCAGTGAAAAGCAGGGTCATTTTGATGTGTCTGCAGCGGAGAATGTCCGCCTGCGGACACATCGCCGTGCAGCCCGGGCAGCCAATCGGCGGTGTCCGGGGGCGGGCCGGAGGCGGAGATCAGTGGCGGAGATCTCCTCCTCCCTGCCGCCGGTAAGCTCTGGGACGTGTCAGCGGGGTTAAACAGCCGATCTGACAGCTGTTTGAATCTCCCGCGCCGACACCGCTATGAGATTACCGGCGGCCGGGAGGAGGAGATCATCATAGGCTCAGCTGATCTCCCGGTGGCCGTCGGTGATCTCCTGTGACATCACCGACAGCCATCGGGAGAGATTTCATTGGGTCCGCAGCGTTCTCCTGCGCAGTCAAGCACAGAACACTGCGGACACATTGACGCCAATGCATGGTTTGTGCGCTTGGGGAAGCTTGCTGATTTTCCAAGGTCCCCGAGCGCACAAAAAATGCAACATGCTGCGTCCCGGGTGCGGACGGGAGACCCTGGAGGGAGCAGATATCTTCCGCATCCGCACCCGAATGCAGCAAACGCAGGCACTGTGCGTTCCTACAGTGGTGTTCAAAAGTCCTGCATAGGCGTGAAGAAAACTATATATTTCATACTTCTGCATCTCTACAGTGAAACTGGTGGAACATATATGTTTTTGTAATCCCTCATTGTATGCCATACTCATTTTTGAATGTCACAAGTGTATAAATTGTTATGGTATGCACATTTTTGATAATTTTTTTTTACAGCATAACCATACCTACACCAGTACAGTGTGTAGAATGGTGAACAGGTTTCTAAGTTCATTAACTTCCAATGCAAGTTCACACAGACTTAAATTTTACTTTTTAAGATTTATTATTTTTTATTTAATTCAGAGTCTGGGCCTTTTGAGTGCATCTTTAGCTTCTAATACTTTATTGGCCGCCTTTGCTCTTAAGCACCAACTTGCATCTCTGTGGCATTGAGTGAACAAGCTTCTGCAGATGTTCACGAGTGATGATGTGGTTCCAGGCCTGTATCAGAGCCTCAATCAACTCTCTCTTGGTCCTTGGCTGTTTTTTAGATATCTCTATCGATACCTTGTACCACAAATTTTCAATTAGATTGAGGTCCAGGGACTGGGCTGGCCAGTCAATAGTAGCCACCTTGTTCTTTTTTTTCCATTCCATTACTGTCTTAGCTCTGTGACAAGGAGCATTATCATCCTGGAAGATATAATCCACTGAAAACAGGTGTTGAGCAGAAGGCAGCATGTTCTTATTAAGGATGTCTATGTATTTTTTTGCATTAACCATACCCTCCACAATATGAAGCCTTCCAACACCATTGGCTGCCATACAGCCCCAGACCATTACTTTCATCGGATGTTTCACAGAGAAGCTCAAACACTCTGGCTTGTACACTTCATGTGGAAACCTTCTCACATAAGACTTGCCATCATTTCCTAAAATGCAAAAAGTGCTTTCATCACTAAATGGCACTTTCTCCCACTCCTCATTCCTCCATTTTGAATATTTCAATGCCCACAGTTTTCGCCTTTGTCTTTGTATGGCTGTCATCAATGGCTTCTTTCGGGCCTTGCACCCTCTCAATCCTGCTTCCAAACATCTCTTCCTAACAGTTGATGTTGCTACCTCACTATTGCACTTTTCTTGCCATTCTTGCAGAAGCTGAGGAGAGGTGAGCTTTCCATTGGTAAGGGATGTTCTTATCAGTACTCTATCCTCCCTTTTAGTTGACGTTCTGGGCCGACCAGATCTGGGCCTGTCCTGGGTAATTCCAAGCTGCTTATGTTTCTGCAAAATTCTTACGACTGTCCTCTGATTACAGCCGACCTTCCTTGCGATCTGGGGGCGTATAACCCTCTTCATGTAGCACCACAACTCGCACACCATCCTCCGCTGACAAAAATCTGAAGGCTCCCATCATAGAGCTCTACAGTATGATTCACTAGATAGACCAACAGATAAAACAAACAAACAAAGCAGCAGATGTGATCCAATGTAATGGAAAGTGATTGGCTGCCATATCCAGGTTATGATTGGTCACAAGAACCTCATCTGTGATTGGCTAATTTTGGATCTGAAGCTGTACAATATTTAGTTGTGCTTTCAATTCCCATATTGTTGCAATAATTTCAGGCAAAACTGCTTCAAAAGCTAAAAATATTACAGGGAGAGAATGCAAAATTGTATTCTGAACAAAACCATATATAATATGTCATATTAGCATCGAAGAAATTCGACAGAAAACGTTTAAAACTTGAAAAATCAATTTATCCTATGCCTATGCAGGACTTTTGAACACCACTGTATGTTAAACATAGGAACGCTGTGCGCATGCGCTTGACTGCGTATGGGAACGCAGCATACGCTGCGTTCCCATACGCAAATGTGAAAGCAGCCTAACTGAGCTTCTTACCTCAGTATTTATAACCAAAACCAGGAGAGAAACAATCAGGGGAGAAGTATAAGGTCATGTGCACACGTTTTTTTGTGGGGTGTTTTTGTAGAATTTTCAGCAGCAAAACTGGATCCGTTTTTGGGAAAAAAGCACCTCAAAACATATTGTGCTTTTGCTGCTTTTTTTCAATACAATGGGGTTAATGGAGAAAAACGGATCACTAATTGACCTGCTCATTCTTTTTCTACATGCATTTTCTGTCCCCAGAAATGGAGCAGTAAGGCCCCTCTCCCATCTGCGTTATTTGTAATTCTGTAGTAGATCTGCAAGATGTCGCCGCATCTCACCGAATCCGACACTTGCGGCTGCGCAAAAAACACTACTGCTAGCAGCGTTTTTTGGCGGTGCCGCAAGTGCCGGATTTGGCAATACCACACTTGCTGCACTTGACCGCAAGCCCCATAGAGAATGAATGGGGCTTGCTGGATCGGTGCCACAAGTCGGCTGTTACACGGTAGATCCGGCAGGTGCGGCGACATCTGCCGGATCTACTGCGAAATTGCAATACCGCTTATGTGGAAGGGGCCTAGAAAACGCAGTATTGGAACAGGATTTTTAAAAAGTCATTGACATATCTGGCCATTACAGGAAGGGATCTGTTTTTCATGCAAAAATGGATGAAAATCGCACTGTGTGAACATCCCCTAATACAGACATGTCAGCACTTCTGTATTTATCACACAGCTACAAATCCTGAGGTAAAAACTTAACAAATACTCAATATGTGCACGTGGCCTGAGACACAAATGACCTAAGAGTTAGGCCTCGTGCACATATTGAGTATTTGTTAGGGTGCGTGCACACGATCAGTGTACGCAGCGTTTTGGACGCAGTGTCTTGCCTTTGCATCCAAAACGCTGCGTAGTACAGTATAAGCATAATGGATGGGATATTAAAAAATCCCATCCTCACTATGCTTAACCCGACTGCAGCGATCTGACAGCTGCGGTGCGGGTTGCTGCCATTCTGCTCCTCCACAGCATGTTCAATTCATGCTGCGGAGTTGGAAGCGGCTCCCATCGGGTGACTGCAGGGAGAAGCTGCCCCGCACCCGCCGCACATGGGGACTACAGGGCAGCTGTGGTGTCCCTGCGACCACCCGCGGCTTGACTCACATCCGGAGGAGCCGCGTCCAACACGCAGCTCCTCCAGACCGTGAGCACACAGCCTTAAGTTTTACCTCAGGACTTGTAGCCAAAACCAGGAGTGTGTGATGAATACGGAAGTGCTGATGTGTTACTATTATACTGTTCCTCACACTCCTGGTTTTGTCTTACAAATTCCGAGGTAAAAAATCTCATCAAATACTGGATGTGTGCACAAGGCCTTATATTATGGGAAGTATCTGCCTGTATTTGTCAGCATTGAGGGACTCCTATTAATCCTGACCAAGGTACATATGCTAAAATGTAGCCACAACTTTGCAGGACCCTGCACCTGCGTCATGGCGGCTGCAGACATGCATTATTGTGGCACCCCAAGGGTTAACGTGCCACAATAACATCACACGGGTTCCCTCCCCACACAACACTGACACTACACTAGAACCTCTGGGCCAGGAGGGGGAGCTAAACCAGCTCCCTTATATACTCCGGGTCAAAAGGAAGTAGTTAGTTCAGTACGTAGCAGTACTGTGAAGAGTGCAGTTCCTAGGAGAACTGAGAGGGAGACTGTAGTGTAAAGGAGCTGCGTCAGACTTCTCTACAGTCTGCTCTTGGATTCCAGACCTAGCCAGGGTCTGAGAGAAGAACAGAAGACAGAGAAACACACCTGGGAGACTGAGTGACATCACCACTCGCCCCGGAGGAGCGCACAGATCGGATACCGGATCCGAAACTGTGACTGACACACACAGCACAGTAAATACCGGGATAGTGGAGGTTATAGATCAACACTGTACCGGAGCGAAGCAACACGGCGGGGTCAGAAGCACAAGGAAGACTCAAGTTGCCTAGCCAAGGGGTTACCTGTGAGGAGAGACATTACCGGCAGCTCATCTAAAAGCAGCAGCAGGGCCACACACACAGCACAGCAGGAGGAAGCTGAGGACCAGGACAGGGTGGGAGCAGCCCGGCCCCGGTACAGACTCCGTGGACAATTCTCTGTAAAGACCATCTACAGTAAAGCTTTGGAAAACTTCAGAAACGTGAGTGTGTGATCCTTATACTGAAGTCCTAATTACTCCCACAAGCAGCCCCTTCTCCACTATCATCCCTTTCCTGCAACATCTATAACATCCATCATAGACTTTAATTACCACTGCCCCGGGGAACCAGGCTCTACCTGCGGAGAGCCGTTCCATCTAAAGCTGCCAAATATCATCCCCGGAGGCTCTGCAGCAGCGGTGGTCACCCTGACCACAACCCGTGGGTGGTCACGACAAACTCTATCCCCTGTATATATTCCCTTTTACTTGTGGAACCCGGGACACGGTCCGGACCAGGACCTCCGTGACATCCCTCAGCAGCAACCTGGTCCGGTACCGAGTACCCCGTCCCAGTGGGCTCCACACATTATTGTGGCCTGTTCACCTGTGTCACCACTCCTGCACACCCTCATTATTGTGGCCCGTCCACCTGTGTCATGGCTGCCATACACCCTCATTCTTGTGGCACGTCCACCTGTGTCATGGCTGCCATACACCCTCATTCTTGTGGCACGTCCACCTGTGTCATGGTTGCCATACACCCTCATTCTTGTGGCACGTCCACCTGTGTCATGGCTGCCATACACCCTCATTCTTGTGGTCCGTCCACCTGTGTCATGGCTGCCATACACCCTCATTCTTGTGGCCAGTCCACCTGTGTCATGGCTGCCATACACCCTCATTCTTGTGGCCCGTCCACCTGTGTCATGGCTGCCATACACCCTCATTCTTGTGGCTCGTCCACCTGTGTCATGGCTGCCATACACCCTCATTCTTATGGCCCGTCCACCTGTGTCATGGCTGCCATATACCCTCATTCTTGTGGCCCGTCCACCTGTGTCATGGCTGCCATACACCCTCATTATTGTGGCCCGTCCACCTGTGTCATGGCTGCCATACACCCTCATTCTTGTGGCCCGTCCACCTGTGTCATGGCTGCCATACACCCTCATTATTGTGGCCCGTCCACCTGTGTCATGGCTGCCATACACCCTCATTCTTGTGGTCCATCCACCTGTGTCATGGCTGCCATACACCCTCATTATCGTGGTCTGTCCACCTGTGTCATGGCTGCCATACACCCTCATTCTTGTGGTCCATCCACCTGTGTCATGGCTGCCATACAGCCTTATTCTTGTGGCCCATCCACCTGTGTCATGGCTGCCATATACCCTCATTTTTGTGGCACGTCCACCTGTGTCATGGCTGCCATACACCCTCATTATTGTGGCCTGTCCTCCTGTGTCGTGGCTGCCATACACCCTCATTCTTGTGGCCAGTCCACCTGTGTCATGGCTGCCATACACCCTCATTCTTGTGGCACGTCCACCTGTGTCATGGCTGCCATACACCCTCATTATTGTGGCCAGTCACACTATGTCATGGCTGCCATACACCCTCATTCTTGTGGCACGTCCATCTGTGTCATGGCTGCCATACACCCTCATTATTGTGGCCAGTCCACCTGTGTCATGGCTGCCATACACCCTCATTCTTGTGGCTTTTGGGGACCAGCCGCCTTCTGTTAGACAAATGTCTCATTTTGACTCCTCAGTCCAGACCTGGGAACATTTGTGTCTGGGCAGAGCTGAATCACTGCTTTGGTTAATTTTTATATAGTGACAAACAATATGGCGGCCGACCAGCTTGTCCTCTTTGCCAAAATGGAGGCAGAATAGTAATAACTTTCCTAACATCCATAATTTGTGTGGAAATATGTGATAATGTGAGGATTCATACTGGTCCAGACACCATTTTATTACGTGTTTTAATGTGAGACACAAGCTGTGCGGCCTGTGGTGACATCTGAGGTAACGCAGGATACGTCGCCATTCCCCGAGTCACGACCGTTACCAACGAGCTTCCCGCGCAGGGAGCCCATGAGCGGCCAACCAATCACTGCTGTATCGAGGAACCTAGCAACCAATCAATGCTGCCTCAAACAGCCTAGTAACCAATCAGAGCCAGTGCGAGTTACCTGTAGTGAGAGCTAGCAAATTGACTGGTTACATTGTCCCGCCTTCTTTTTTATTTAATCCAATCAGTGGCGGCAGAAATGCTCGAGCACAGCGCGGGCGCCTTATAAGCAGCGGAGGGAGACGAAACAGTCAGCGTGAGAGGACTCGGAGCGGCGGAGTATCCAGTGGTGAGAGGAAGAAGAATCACCTCTGCGGAGAGAAGGATGGTGAGAAGAAATGATCCACCCAGGGCCAGGAGAGACAGGAGGGAGAGGGGAAAGGCAGGAGAGAGAGGAGTGAGGCAGGAGAGAGAGGGAGAGGGAGAGACAGGAGGGAGAGGCAGGATGCAGAGGCAGGAGGGAGAGGAGGAAGAGGCAGAAGGGAGAGGCAGGAGGGGAGAGGGAAGAGGCAGAAGGGAGAGGCAGGAAGAGGCAGAGGAGAGGCAGGAGGGAGAGGGGAAAGGCAGGAGAGAGAGGAGTGAGGCAGGAGGGAGAGGCAGGAGAGAGAAGGAGAGAGACAGGAGGGAGAGGCAGAAGGGAGAGGCAGGAGGGAGAGGGGAGAGGAGAAGGGAGAGGCAGGAGAGGAGAGAGGGAAGAGGCAGGAGAGGCAGAGGGAGAGGGAGAGAGCAGGGAGGGAGAGCGGAGAGGCAGGAAGGGAGAGGAGAGAGCAGGAGGGAGAGGCAGGAGGAGAGGGCAGGCAGGAGAGAGGGGAGAGGCAGGAGGGAGGAGGGCAGAGGGAGAGCAGGAGGGAGAGGCAGGAGGGAGAGGCAGGGAGGGGGAGGCAGAGGGAGAGGCGGGAGAGAGGAAGGGAGAGGGAGAGCAGGAGGGAGAGGCAGGAGGGAGCAGGAGGGAAGAGGCAGGAGGGAGAGCAGGAGGGAGAGGCAGGAGAGAGGCAGGAGGGAGAGAGGAGAGGCAGAGGAGAGAGGAGTGAGGCAGGAGGGAGAGAGGAGGAGAGAGAAGGAGGAGACAGGAGGGAGAGGCAGGAGCAGAGGCAGGAGGAGAGAGGGAGAGGCAGAAGGGAGAGGAGAGGCAGGAGGGAGAGGAGAGGGAGGCAGGAGAGGGCAGAGGCAGGAGGGAGAGGGAAGAGGCAGAAGGAGAGAGGCAGGAGGGGAGGCAGGAGAGGAGGCAGAAGGCAGGAGGGAGAGGCAGGAGGGAGAGGGAGAGGAGGGGAAGGGAGAGGCAGGAGGGAGAGAGGAGAGGCAGGCAGAGAGAGGGAGAGGCAGGAGAGGAGGCAGGGGAGAGGCAGGAGGGGAGAGCAGGAGGGGAGGCAGGAGGAGAGGCAGGAGGAGGGAGGCAGGAGGGAGGAGGAGAGAGGGAGCAGGAGGGGAGGAAGGCAGAGGAGGAGGAGGCAGGAGGGAGAGGAGAGAGGAGAGGAGGGAGGGAGAGGCAGGAGGGAGAGGCAGGAGAGAGGAGGCAGGGAGAGGGGAGGCAGGAGGGGAGAGGCGAGGGAGGCAGGAGGAGAGGAGGGAGGAGGAGGAGGGAGGCAGGAGGGGAGAGGAGAGAGGGGAGGAGCAGGGAGGGAGAGGCAGGAGGAGAGGCAGGAGGAGAGGGAGGCAGGGAGGGAGAGAGGCAGGAGGGAGAGGAGGAGGGCAGGAGGGAAGGGAGGAGGGAGAGGAGAGGCAGAGGGGGAGGCAGGAGAGGGAGAGGAGAGGAGCAGGAGGGGAGGAGGAGGGAGGCAGGAGGGAGAGGCAGGAGGGAGGAGGGAGAGGAGGAGGCAGGCAGAGGGAGAGGCAGGAGGAGAGGGAGGAGGCAGGAGGGAGAGGGAGAGGCGGAGGAGAGGAGAGGCAGGAGGGGGAGGCAGAGGAGGAGGAGGGAGGCAGGAGGAGGGGAGGCAGGAGGGGAGGCAGGAGGGAGGCAGGAGGGGGAGGCAGGAGGGGAGGCAGAGGAGCAGAGGAGGGAGGCAGGAGGGGAGAGGCAGGAGGGGGAGGCAGGGAGAGGAGGAGAGGGGAGGAGAGGAGGGGGGAGAGGAGAGGAGGAGGAGGGAGGCAGGGGAGGGAGGAGGCAGGAGGGAGAGGCAGGAGGGAGGAGGAGAGGGAGGCAGGGGAGGCAGGAGAGGAGGAGGAGGGAGAGGCAGGAGGGAGAGGCAGGAGGGAGGGCAGGAGGGGAGGGCAGGGAGGAGAGGCAGGAGGGAGAGGGAGGAGGAGGAGGAGGGACAGGAGGGAGAGGCAGGAGAGAGGGGAGAGGCAGGGGAGAGGCAGGAGGAGGAGGCAGGGGGGAGGCAGGAGAGGGAGGCAGGAGGGAGAGCAGGAGGGGGAGGCAGGAGGGAGAGGCAGGGAGAGGGAGGCAGGAGGGGAGCAGGAGGGGAGGCAGGAGGGAGAGGCAGGAGGGGAGGCAGAGGGAGGGAGGGAGGGCAGGAGGGGAGGCAGGAGGGGGAGGCAGGGAGGGGAGGCGGGAGGCGAGGGCAGGAGGGGAGGCAGGGGAGGCAGGAGGGAGGCAGGAGGGGAGGCAGGAGGGAGGGAGGGAGGCAGGAGAGGAGAGGCAGGAGGGGGAGGCAGAGGGGGAGAGAGCGCACATAGTGTCAGGTGGACGGAGACAGGGGGAGGCCAGCGCAGACGATCCAGGTTTGGCCAGCAATGGTGGAGGAGGTCCGTCTCTTTCAGGGGCATTACTGGTAGATGGAGAGAGGGTGATGAGACTCATAGGGGGACGGCGTGGAGGTCTGGCTCGGTTGGTTTATACAGTATGTAGGATAGGACCAGCAGATTCCTTCACTTAAGGAGGTTCATTACCTCCGTGAGGGAATCCTGTGCATCATTGTCCTGCCCAGCAGAAGCTGAGGTGTGGAGGTTGCTGAGTTTGGCAGATAGTGTTTCCCCAAATGCTGTTCCTGGTGTGTCAGTAAAGTGGAGGGGTCAGTGAACTCCATGACTAGAAGAGAGAGTGCTAGGACAGGAGGGAGAGGCGGAGTCGGCGAGCAGTGAGGAGACATGTAGAGGACAGTTAGGGCAGACAGGGTCAGCTCTAGGAAGCTAGGGGTCACGTCCATTCTTGTGCCCGTAGCATTAGGGACTGCTTGATTCCCGCCCCCCGTCGTTATCCTACGCTGGGTGCTCCCCACTCCAGCGTGACAACTAGGCTGTGGCGGGATCTGAGTGTTTTTATTATTATTATTTATTATTTTATATACTTGGGCGGGAGATAACGGGGCGTGGAATCACTCACGTTGGAATAACTCTCAGGATCGCTCTTGATTGGTGTACTTTAATAATGAGCTGTGATTGCTGGGTGAACTGAAGGCTGAGACAGGGGCAGCTGACTGGGAGAAGGCGGGAGAAGGCGCTTTCTACACTAAATGCTATCATTACTCAGCGCTGAGCGGAGAGGAGCGGGAGGGGGCATGAGTCTCCTCTTGTGATGAGTCTCCTGTCGGGGTGAAGTGAGGAGTGGAGCGGTGACCGAGTGCTGGAGAGGAGGGATGCCAGCTGGGGACAGGAGCTGCTGTATCTATACTCTGCTATATCTGGGTATACACGGTGAATACTGTGTGTATACTGTGTTATATGTGTTATATCTGTGTGTTATATGTGTTATACTGTGTGTATACTGTGTATACTGTGTGTATACTGTGTGTATACTGTGTGTATACTGTGTGTTATACTGTGTGTATATGTGTGTTATATACTGTGTGTATACTGTGTGTATACTGTGTGTATACTGTGTGTATACTGTGTGTATACTGTGTGTTTACTGTGTGATATACTGTGTGTCGTGTATACTGTGTGTATACTATATGCTGTGTGTATACTGTGTGTATATACTGTGTGTTATACTGTGTGATATACTGGTGTGTATACTGTGTGTATATACTGTGTGTATTACTGTGTGTATATACGTGTGTTATGTTATACTGTGTGTTATACTGTGTGTATACTGTGTGATATACTGTGTGATATACTGTGTTATATACTGTGTGTATACTGTGTGTATACTGTGTATACTGTGTGTATACTGTGTTATACTGTGTGATATACTGTGTGTTACTGTGTTTACTGTGTTATATGTGTTATACTGTGTGTATACTGGTGTATACTGTGTGTATATACTGTGTGTATATACTGTGTGTATATCTGTGTTATATACTGTGTGTTATACTGTGTGTATACTGTGTGTTATACTGTGTATATACTGTGTGTATTACTGTGTGTATATACTGTGTGTATATACTGTGTGTATACTGTGTGTATATATACTGTGTGTTACTGTGTATATGTGTGTATATGGTGTGTAATACTGTTGTTATACTGTGTGTATACTGTGTTATACTGTGTGTATATCTGTGTGTATACTGTGTGTATATACTGTGTGTATATCTGTGTGTATATGTACTGTGTGTATATACTGTGTATATACTGTGTGTATTACTGTGTGTATACTGTGTGTATATACTGTGTATATACTGTGTGTATTACTGTGTGTATACTGTGTGTATTACTGTGTGTATATACTGTGTGTATATCTGTGGTATTACTGTGTGTATATACTGTGTGTATATGTGTTGTTATACTGTGTTATTACTGTGTATACTGTGTGTATATACTGTGTGTATACTGTGTGTATATACTGTGTGTATACTGTGTGTATATACTGTGTGTATATGATACTGTGTGTATATACTGTGTGTTATACTGTGTGTATATACTGTGTATATACTGTGTGTATATGTGAACTGTGTGTATATACTGTGTGTATTTATCTGTGTGTATACTGTGTGTATATACTGTGTATATCTGTGTTTATACTGTGTGTATACTGTGTGTATATGCTGGTGTATACTGTGTGTATATACTGTGTGTATACTGTGTGTTATACTGTGTGTATATTCTGTGTGTATATGTGTGTAGTGTGTATACTGTGTTATATACTGTGTGTATATCTGTGTGTATACTGTGTGTATATCTGTGTGTATACTGTGTGTTATACTGTGTGTTATACTGTGTGTATATCTGTGTGTATATCTGTGTTTATACTGTGTGTATATACTGTGTGTATATACTGTGTGTTACTGTGTGTATATACTGTGTGTATTTCTGTGTGTATATTTTCTGTGTGTATTACTGTGTGTATATACTGTGTGTATATCTGTGTGTATACTGTGTGTATACGTGTGTATTATGTTGTATACTGTGTGTATACTGTGTTATATACTGTGTGTATATACTGTGTTATACTGTGTGTATATACTGTGTGTATACTGTGTATATACTGTGTGTTATACTGTGTGTATATACTGTGTGTATATCTGTGTGTATATCTGTGTGTATATACTGTGTGTTGCTTAGTGTGTTATACTGTGTGTATATACTGTGTGTATTACTGTGTGTATATACTGTGTGTATATGCTGTGTGTATATACTGTGTGTATTACTGTGTGTATATCTGTGTGTTATATCTGTGTGTATATACTGTGTATATCTGTGTGTATATACTGTGTGTATTATACTGTGTGTATATACTGTGTGTATATCTGTGTGTATACTGTGTGTATATCTGTGTATACTGTGTGTATATACTGTGTGTATTATCTGTGTGTATATCTGTGTGTATATACTGTGTGTATACGTGTTTACTGTGTGTATATACTGTGTGTATTCTGTGTGTATATACTGTGTATATATGTGTGATATACTGTGTGTATACTGTGTGTATATACTGTGTATATACTGTGTGTATTCTGTTGTATATCTGTGTGTAATACTGTGTGTATATACTGTGTATGTATATTGTAACGTGTGTATACTGTGTGTATATCTGTGTTATACTTGTGTATTCTGTGTTATGCTGTGTGTTATACTGTGTGATATCTGTGTGTATACTGTGTGTATATACTGTGTGTTATATGTGTGTATATTACTGTGTATTACTGTGTGTATATCTGTGATATTGTTTATATACTGTGTATATCTGATATATGTATATACGTGTGTATACTGTGTTTATTCTGTGTGTATATACTGTGTATATACTGTGTATATGCTGTGTTCGTTATACTGTTGTATACTTGTGTATATATGTGTGTATATGCTGTGTGTATATACTGTGTTAATACTGTGTATACTGTGTGTATATTGTGTGTATACTGTGTGTTATCTGTGTTTACTGTACTGTATCCAATAGTGTGTCCATACTGTGTGTATATCTGTGTGTATACTGTGTGTATTGTATATGTGTGTTATATCTGTGTGTATATACTTGTGTATATCTGTTGATATCTGTGTGTATACTGTGTGTTATTTTACGGTTATCTGTGTTTATACGGTGTTACTGTGTGTATTATGTATACTGGTTATCTGTGTGATATACTGTATCTGTGATACAGTAAGGCTGTCCATACTGTGTGTGAATTTTATATACTTATATCTGTGTGTATATGTGTATCTGTGTGTTATCTGTGTGTATATACTGTGTGTAAGTGTTTTACTTATACTGTTGTATTCTTGTGTGTGTGAATTTGCATCTTTTACTTGTCTGACACTTTTGACCAGTAGGAAGGGGTGGGGGGTTAATGATATATACATTACTAATGGAGCAGGGGATACATGGGACAGTGCCTGGTCATACACGTATACACTATAGATGTGTTCATGTGCTGTATCGGCCCTGTTACACTCTGCTGCCATCTACTGGCCACTGTTATAATCTGCTGTTCTATATATCTGTAGCTATGATTTCCCAGCATGCCTCTCTCTAACTCCTCCCATCTTGTCTCCCCACAGCCCTTCTTCTTGGCTGGCACCATCTTGGCATCAGGACTGATGAGGGTTCTCCAGTGACCTCCATCTTGTAACCTCATCACTGTGAGTAAATATCTCACAGATCATCAAGGAAGCGATGGCGCCACCAGGAGGTGGTGAGAGGGACCAGAAGAGGCCGCCCCGGGGTCTAGTAATTGTAGCCCCCCGCTTCATAACAGTAAGTTTTACCATTGTATTGAACCCTCACAGCTCACACTTAGCACAGACAGGGATAGTTCGGCTCGGGTCACACTTAGAGGATTGCGTTCACCGCACCCAGATCCGGAGAGATGGAAGCCGGATAGCAGAGAGCTGCCATCCGGCTCCATCCGGCCCCATAGGCTACAGTCCGGGGCTGCCTGGTTTACATCTTTATCTGGACTGTTGTAGAATGACGACATTGTGTCTTCATACAATTGTTGTGACACCCAGGGATTTCCACTTGTGGAGCTGGAGGTTTAGATCACACCGCTCCAAAGTCTATAGGAGCCTCAGAGAGCGCCATCTTTATAGATTCTAGTGATCACACCGCTCCAAAGTCTATAGGAGCCTCAGAGAGCCCATCTTTATAGATTCTAGTGATACACCCAACAACCGAACCTCTTATACTAGTGATCACACCGCTCCAAAGTCTATAGGAGCCTCAGAGAGCGCCATCTTTATAGATTCTAGTGATCACACCGCTCCAAAGTCTATAGGAGCCTCAGAGAGCGCCATCTTTATAGATTCTAGTGATCACACGCTCCAAAGTTTATAGGAGCCTCAGAGAGCGCCATCTTTATAGATTCTAGTGATCACACGCCAAGTCTATAGGAGCTGGGCGCATTTTGATTCTGTGTCACGCTCAAAGTCTATAGGAGCCTTAGAGGGCGCCATCTTTATAGATTCTAGTGATCACACCGCTCCAAAGTCTATAGGAGCCCTCAGAGAGCGCCATCTTTATAGATTCTAGTGATCACACCGCTCCAAAGTCTATAGGAGCCTCAGAGAGCGCCATCTTTATTAGATCCCCTCATTTTGGACCTTACCATCTTATGCTAGCCACCGCTCCAAAGTCTATAGGAGCCTCAGAGAGCGCCATCTTTATAATTCTAGTTTTATCAATGAGTGTAATCCACACCTCCAAAGCGGCATCCACCCTCGGTGAAATACACCATTTTCTATTAGGGTTGGTAATAATAGATGAATAAGAGAAAGATGCCATATTTGAGGTTCCGGTTAGATATTTTTCTATTGCGTATCCAGTGTCTGTCGTCATTGTTATTCCACATAAACCTCATTTTTGGATTAGGACTGCTCTATAGTATCTCACCACTGAGGGGCGCCCTAATCCTCATTTCTTCATAGGGGTATATAGAAATCTTGCTGTGACTCTTGTGTTTGTTGTCCTTGCCACATGTTCTTCATTATACTGGATTGTATTTGAGTATTTTTATAGGGAATATAATAGGTAAAATGTGAAATACATATAATACATGGGCGGAAGGGGAGTATGAACTGTATGATAGATGCGATTCATGTCATGATATTTCATGCGCAGCAGATCAGTGTTAATCTTTAAGGCTGAAGGCACACTGCGCGAGTGCAATGCGAGGAAAACTCTCATTACCCTCGGACCAGTGTTTCCCTATCAGGCAGGGCACACTGGTGCGAGTCCCCTACGCTGAAGTCGTCTCACTGCAAGTCAGAAGCGAGTTCACTCGCAGCATGCTGCGACCGTGTTTGACGTGCGAGTGGCTAATAAAAGTCTATGGTTGTGAGGAAACCTCGCATCCAGACAGCACACTGTGCGAGTCACTCACGCGTATGCTATTCTCCTGACTCAGGAAAGCCCAATAGCTACGTATATGTCTACAGATAAAGATCTGTAGATATAATAGCTATGTCGGGCTTTCTGCTGCTTTGACAGGGATAACCGGCATATTAACCCCATCTGCAGCTTCTGTGCTGCATGTCAGCTGGGAGCCTGCTGATGCGGTTAATAAGCTGGTTATGTCGGCTTAACCCCATGCTTCTGTCCTGCCAGGTTGTGTCCGGTTTTGTCCAGACACCCTGGACGTAAACTGACAGGACAGAATGTGTTCAAAGGTATTAATAATTGTATTTAGTTAAAAGTTGGCAATTTCAGCACTTCTGTGCTGAGCAGAAATCACTGGCGGCCGGAGTTTAGGACTCAGGAGCTCTCCAGGGTCTTCACTGATCAACTGTTAAAGCTTCAGCACCACGGTCAGGACCCAGCTTTAACGTTCAGGACCCTGGAGAGCTCCTGAGTCCTGAACTCGGGCCGCCAGTGCTCCCTCACCATACTTTTTCAAAGGGCCTCTGGTGAGGTGGGAGCCAACGGAGGGGTTTACAGTTCTCTGTTCCCCTGGCCTTTACACAGTCACTGTGTGGCCCCCTGTGACCACACATGGGGGTCCCCGCATCTCCAGCTGCGATCCGCCGACCCTTAGGCCGGCCGCGCTATCCCACTCCTGCCCCGGCTTCGCCGGAGGCCTAGGCCGCGATTCCCCTCCCTGCATGTTTCGCACAGCAGGGGGACGGGGCACAGGGCTCACAGTATGGGGCACACTCCGGTGGCCTCAGCGGTACGTTTTGACGACTACCGCGCCGACCCCTCACGCGGGCCGGCCGCGGCATTCTAATCTAGTCCCTGGCTTCGCCGGAGGCCTAGGCCGCAATTCCGCCCCCTGCATGTCTATCAACCGCAGGGGGGCGGGATCTGCTCTCTCATCGCTCCAGCACACAGGGCTCGGCCTCTGACCTCTCCCCCTCCGGTGTAAATGTATGGGGCCACAGTTTCCCGCTTTTTTGCGGGCCCTCCCTTTTCTGGCTCCCCCTCCTCTAACTGCGGGGGCCATTTCTTATTCGCTCCATTGGGAGACCCAGACAATGGGTGTATAGCTTCTGCCCTCCGGAGGACACACAAAGTACTACACTTTATAAAAAAGTGTAGCCCCTCCCTACTGCCTATACACCCCCTCCTGGGAAAGTCCCATCAGTTTTCAGCTTTGTGTGGAAGGAGGCACACATACACTCATCCACTCTCATTTTTAGTTTATACCTCAACTCTGGGACCCCCGGCATGTCTCCTTCTCCACCCTCGGGCAGGGGCGGTTGAGGTACCTATTGTTGGTACAACGGGCTGGAACCCTCATGCCGGACTCCTTCGCCACCCCTTAGGGGCTCTGGGGAAGTGGGAGTCATCACGGGCTACCACGAATCTCTGGAGCCCCCACTCCGTCCACAGCCCCTGGCGGACCTGCTGGCCGGAGTTTCGTTACCCCCAGGGACCGGGCCCTGCACATGCTGATGAGGTACACCGGGGGTGATTACATTGTGGGGCATACCGGCACACTGCTGCTCAGTGAGTCCGGTCCCTGCGTGCTGCGGGCATACCGGTTCTGACGCCGGCTCCCGCGCCATCTCCTTCGCCATCCCTTAGGGGCTCGGGGGAAGTGGGAGTCATCACAGGCATCCATGCTTCGCTGGAGCCCTGCTCCGTCCACAGCCCCTGGCGGACCTGCTGGCCGGAGCACTGTTATCCCCAGGGACCAGGCCCTGCACCTAATCGAGGTACTCTGTATCATTGTGCATATGGCTGCAGCTGCAGTCCGGGGCTCCAGATCGACTCAGTTATCTGTTAGGTACTCTGGGGGTATTATGTTGTTGACCGGCACATCTCCGTTTGGGGCTGGCTGCCGGGATCACAGCAGGTAGGTTTAGACCCGCGACTCCAGGGACCTGGCCCTGCACCAAACACAGGTACTCTGTGTCCCCTTATGTGCTGCTGCAGCTCGGGCCTTCGGATCCCTGTGGGTGTATGTCTTATCACTGTACTCTGTCGTTTACTGTGAATGGAGGACCTGACCCCTGGGGCTGGTCTCCGACACCCCCTCTGAGGATGTCAGCGCTGTCGGCCGTGATCGCAGCCGGACCTCCGCGCCTACCGTGCCTGCACGTCGGGCACGGTCTCAAATTTAGGCCCCTGGCTCTGCCTGCGGCCTAGTTTTGTAATGCCCGCCCCCGGCTGCCATTTAGGCAGAGGGGCGGGTTTTGGGCCGTCCTGCGGCCATACTGATGCATGGAGGCCTCTCCCCAGCTGCCTACGTGACACCCATTCCTCTCAGTTTCTATGGGGCCCCAGATTCCCGCACTTTGTGCTGGTCCGCCATATTTCACTCCCTCTCTGCTGTGGCTTTCTTACCAGGCATATGCTCAGCAGCTGCAGTTCCCTGAGAGATTCTGCAGCATCTGGGGGACCAGGGACCGTGCAATCTGATGATACACCGCTGTCCAGCGGTCGGGCCACACCAGTTACACCGGCTGTGAGCCCCCTTGCGTGGGCGTCCCCTGCTGGGGATCCCCACAGTTATACAGCTATGTGGGCCATTTGGAATATAACCCCCAACGGCCACACGCATGTCGCAGCCTGCACTTCATATAAGGCTTAGCTGCCTGCTGGATGCACTCCTCTGCCTGCGTGCAGCCAGAGACAAGCCCAGAGCCACAGGCTCACTCCAGCACCTCGACCCAGGTGGATTCCCCTGCTGCCCCCCCCGGCTCCTGCAGGGCTCTCTATGACGCCGACTGGACAGAGGTTCCAGGAACTATGGCTATGTTAGGCTATATAAGCCCGGACCCGGGTCCCTTACAGGATCCCACACGGGACCTCTCTCAGGAGTCTAGGCCGGGTCCTTCACAGGATCCCCCTACGCCTGACCCTCCCCGGGGGGGTTCCAGAAGTCCAGGGCTGCGCGCCCACTAGTTGGACTGCCCCGGAAAACAGCCGAGGACTCTCCCTCAGGCCACTGTCCGCGGCCCGCTACGCGGACCCGCGGGGCTACCTCCCCCTCCTCCTCGCATTACTCTCAGGATGTCGAGAATGAGCAGTAGGTCAGGGTTCAGAGTCCGAGCTCATGCTGACTCTGAATGCCCTGAGGGGGGACGCACTGGTGGATGACCTTGTTCCTCCATCAACATGGTTGTTCCACCTGCTCCCCTTCTCCGGTGGAGCCGACTTCCTTTTCAGGAAACACACCAATTTAGGTTCCCTAAAAGGGCTCACAGTGTGTTGCTTCCACCACCCTAATTTGGAGATGCTGTCCAAAGCCCAGGGCTGGCCGGACTAGCACTATCCTAAGAGAACCAGCAGTGCCGTTGCTATCTCCTTCCACGGAACTGGTCAATGGTTGGTCTCATTCCCACAAGGTGGACCCTCCGGGTCCAGACTTGCAGCCCGGACCGTTGTGCCCGTGGCTAACGGCTCTTCCCTGAAAGAGCTAGGGACCGCCAGATTGATTTATTTATTAACTCGATCTATGAAACTACTGTCCTCAGCTTTCGCAGCTGTAGGAGCAGGGCAGCCATGTCTGTGTGCTCGGCAAGGATCCGCTCCCTTACGGGGGTTATCTTGCCTGAGGTCATTACATAACATCTCTGACGATCTTGGTAGCGTCAGCTACTCCCTGGCTATCCGCAGGTCTATGGCTTCGGAATATGATTAGCTTACCCCACAGCCAAAAAGGTACCTTACGGGGTTGTCTTTTTGCTGGTAACAGGCTGTTTTGGGAACAGCTGGAAGGACTCCACTGGCGGGTAAGCTCTTCCGTGCCGCACGCTACGGTTGGGAAACCTGTGCACCAAAGGATTCAGTCCACTTGCTTGGACTAAAGCTAAGGGTATGACTCTGCATGGCGTTCCAAGATCGCCTGCACACAGCGGCAGGAGGCTCAGCCTCTGAGACGGCCTCCTCATGCCTATCTGCCTCTCCAAGCCGCATCCTCGGTCGAGGACAGGCTCTCCGGTTATATCGCATGGCTACTACATATAGCTGAACTCCCTTCCTCGCTTCCTCCAGCAAAGGCGCAGGCCTTTAACCAGGCTCTGGATGCCTTGAGGCGAGACGGAGTAGTTGGTCCTGTTCCTCTCGAGGAACGCTTGCATAGCATCGATCGCCATCAAGAAGGCGTACCGGCTCATCCCCATGGCGGCCGCTAATCAGCGTTGGCTGAAGTTTGCGGTGGGGGACGACCATTTTGGTGGTTCTGTCCTCGCGGCCCTGCACTCCCAGGGCCATGCAGTAATATCGTACTTGAACGACCTCCTGGTCGAGGCATCTTCTCTGGAACAATGCCTATGGAGTCTCTCACGACCCTCTGCACTCCTGCTCAGACTCTGACGTGCCAGTGCATGGAGTCTCACGACTATTCAGCTTTAGTCAAGCTGCCTCTGGACAAACAACTGACACTTCAGTCAGAAGTCCGCTCACACCTTCGGTCTCGCTCAGTCTCCCTCGGGCGGCTGATGTACATCTTGGGGAAAATGGTAGCGGCCATGGAGCAGTATGCTTCATACAGTTTCAGATCCTCCGCAGTGGGGACAAGCACCATCTTCCCGCGACAGGAATGTCTCCCTGTCTGCATTGACGAAGGTCTCCCTTCACTGGTGACTGCTACCCCTGTCTGTCACGGGGGAAGTCCTTCCTGCCCCCCTCATGGGCAGTTGGGACCACGGCTGCCAGCCTCTCGGGCTGGGGCGCAGTATTCCTCCACCACGGGGCTCAAGGCACCTAGACGGAGTCGGAATCCATTCTCCGGATCAATGTCCTGCAGATTAGGGCCATTTGCTTAGCGCTTTTGGCCTTCCAACGGTTCCTGCCAGGAAGACAGTTCCGGATTCCATCAAACGCGATAGCGTCTCCTATGTCAATCGCCAGGGAGGAACTCGAAGCATCTCAGCACTGCTCGAGATTCAAAGTATCCTTCAAGGGGTAGAGGACAACGATTCCTCCATCTCGGCAGTCCACATCCCCGGAGGGGACCATTAGGAAGTCGACGACCGAAGTCGCCAGGGCAAGGACTCGGGCGAGAGTGGTTCCTTCATCCAGACGTCTTTCAGACCATCTGCAACCGATGAGGAACGCCGGAAGTGGACCTGATGGCCTGGCTTCAGGATCACCAGGCCCTGGCTGCGGACGCACTGGTCCAGAACTGGTCTCAGTTCCGTCCCTCGTACGTGTTTTCCCGTTGGTAATGTCCAGAGTCCTGCGCAAGATCAGGGCAGAATGCAGGCGCGCTCTACTGATCGCCCCGGATTGGCCCAGGCGTGCCTGGTACCCAGACCTGTGGCAGCTCACGGCAGGGGAACCGTGGAAGCTTCCGGATCGTCCGGACCTGTTGTCTCATGGTCCGTTCTTTCACCAGAATTCTGTGGCCCTCAGCTTGACTTTGTGGCTCTTAAATCCTGGCTGATGACATATCTGGGATTCCCCCCAGCGGTTGCCGCTACTATGAGACAGGCCAGGAAACCTGTGTCAGCAAAGATCTACCACAGGACTTGAAAAATGTTCTTTTCCTGGTGCCTCTCGAATGGGCACTCTCCTTGGCCTTTCCGTTTGCCAACCCGCTTTCCTTTCTATATTCAGGATTGGGTTTAGGGTTATCTCTTAGTTCCCTTTAGGGACAGATTTCTGCACTATTCGTGCTATTCAACAAACGTCTGGCTAATCTCACTCAAGTTAGGACGTTTGTGCAAGGGCCATGTCACATTGTCCTGCCCTACAGGCGTCCGCTGGACTCCTGGGACCTTAACTTGGTCCTCTCGGCTCTGCAGAAGCCGCCCTTTGAACCACTAAGAGAGGTGCCCCTCTCTAGGCTTTCACAGAAAGTAGCCTTCCTTGTGGCTATCACCTCTCTCTGGAGAGTCTCTGAATGGCAGCCCTGTCTTGTAAGTCAACCTTTCTGGTGGTTCACCAGGACAAGGTGGTGCTTAGACCGGTGGCTGAGTTTCTTACCGAAAGTGGTTTCTCCCTTTCATCTTTTTGTCCAAATCCTGTCCACCAGTCCGAGAAGGCTCCGCATTCCTTAGATCTGGTCAGGGATTTCAGGATTTATGTCTCCTGTACGGCCCCTCTACGCCGCACGGATTCCCTGTCTGTTCTTACAACAGGCCAACAAAACGGTACACCGGATTCCAAGTGGACCTTGGCACGGTGGTTCAAGGCGCCTATCCAGGGGGCCTACCTTTCCTCTGGAACGCCTCTCCCTTTGGGAAGCAAGGCGCACTCTACTTGAGCTGCTGGAGCCTCATGGGCCTTGCGGCACCAGGCGACGGCTCAGCAAGTGTGTCAGACGGCTACTTGGTCCAGTCTGCACACCTTTACGAAGCATTACCAAGTGCATGTATATGCTTCAGCAGACGCAAGTCTGGGCAGGCGGGTCCTTCAGGCGGCCGTTGCCCACCTGTGAATGGAGCTGCCACCTTGCCATTATGGGTTGTTTGCCCACCCAGGGATTGCTTTTGGACATCCCATTGTCTGGGTCTCCCAATGGAGCGAATAAGAAAAAGAGAATTTAGTTTACTTACTGTAAATTCTTTTTCTTCTAGCTCCTAATTGGGAGACCCAGCACCCACCCTGTTGCCCTTCGGGCTATTCTGTTAGGTTTATTGTGTAAACACAGGTTGCTTACGTTAATCAGTTGGCCGCCGTTATACGGCCGGACCTGATTTTTCTGGTGTGGGTTATCCTCCTTCCTGCTTGTGCACCGAACTGATGGGACTTTCCCAGGAGGGGGTGTATAGGCAGTAGGGGAGGGGCTACACTTTTTTTATAAAGTGTAGTACTTTGTGTGTCCTCCGGAGGGCAGAAGCTATACACCCATTGTCTGGGTCTCCCAATTAGGAGCTAGAAGAAAAAGAATTTACAGTAAGTAAACAAAATTCTCTTTTTTTGGCCTCATTGCTTGCCAAGACCCTGCAGC
This sequence comes from Allobates femoralis, assembly GCA_033576535.1. Classification (NCBI taxonomy): domain Eukaryota; kingdom Metazoa; phylum Chordata; class Amphibia; order Anura; family Aromobatidae; genus Allobates; species Allobates femoralis. Next base: position 3,855,473 of record JARQOC010000005.1, read on the forward strand.
ACACTCATAGCTGCTGCTCTGGCAGACTCAGAATTTGGGACCTGAACTCACAGCCATTTGGCTGAGCGGTAAGCCACACCATTTGGTGTGGATTCTCCTCTGTGGCCCCCTCCTTCAGTTAGACTGTCTTTGGTATCAAATACACAGGATTGGGTCAGACTATGTGTGCTTCTAAGAGCAAGGATAAGACCCCAGGGCTCCAAAATTGTATGCAACTTGTACAGTGTGCAAGGTCATATTGCCTGAGCAGAGTGTCAATCCCCACTGCCCTGCCTGTGTGCAGAATGGGTCCTCGGATATCCTCGGAACCCGTCCCAGGTGGATGCCCCTGCCCCCTCTGGGGCTCAGGCGGCCTTACCCCGGTCTTGCCACCGGCTCCTCAGTGGACTGACGTCATATCACAATCGTCCGATTCAGTGGCCCTGGCAGTGTCTTGAGCTATGTCACAATCTGTAGCCGCCATGACTAGGTCTATCATTCAGGCCATTAACCAGGACCCTGATCAGGAAATGGACAGATCCTCTTCGGTTCTGGGTCCTTCTCTTCCGGCGAGGCGTGACAGGGCCACTCCATCTCTCGGAAGTCCCAGAACCAAGAAACACCGCCGAGACCCATCTCCCTCCTCGTCCAGATCCCAGTCGAGGGAGCCTCTGGAGGAGGGTGAGGAAGAGGACTCTTCTGCCTCTGGCTCTGAGTCAGAACAGACGGCCTCTGAATCTACCCTGAAGGGGACACTTTGGCTGACAATATTGTCTCCATTATCAATAGCATCCTGGACCTGCCTGCTCCTGACACACAGTCTGAGCAGCGAACTAAGGTCTCGCTCAGGGATCTTAAGAAACCTGTCAGCATCTTCTCTGATCATCCTGACTTTACAGACACGGTGCAGAAGTCCAAGGCATGCCCGGCAAAACGCTTCCTGCCAAAAGCCACGGATCCCAAGTATCCGTTTGCCCCGGCAGTACTATCTGGCTGGTCTCAACCCCCTAAGGTTGACCCGGCCAGATTGGCTACCAAAACCACGATTTCCATCGCCGACAGCTCCTCTTTGAAGGACTCGGCAGACCGTCAGATTGAACTTCTATCTAAGTCAATCTATGACGCAATTGGCGCTGCTTTTCCTCCCGCCTTTGCAACTGCCTGGGCCCTTAAGGCCCTTTCTGCATTTGCGGACGCAATTCACTCCATGACCTGCGATGTAGTTCCTGAGGCGTCTCCCCTCCTCGAACAAATGGCCATGGTATCAAAGTATGCTCTGAACGCTGTGCTTGACTCAGCCGGGCGTTCAGCAGTGGCAACCGCCAATTCCCTTGCCATTCGGAGAATCCTCTGGCTCCGGGATTGGAAGGGTGACGCTTCTTCCAAGAAGCACCTCACAGGGATCCCCTGTACCGGGGATCGTCTCTTCGGTGAACGTCTGGACGAACTTATCAAGGACACAACAGGAGGTAAAAGTACACTCCTGCCCCAACAAAAAGGAAACAAGCCTGCGCAGCAGAAAGCTGCCAGGTTTCGCTCCTTTCGTCCATTTCGTTCCCCTGGCTGGTCCTCCAGACAATCCTCCTCTACTAACAGAACATTTCATTCTGACAAGTCCCAGCCCTCCCAAGGCCAGGGTTCCACCTGGCGTTCTCGCCAGCAAAAGTCTTCTAGTCAGAAGCCGTCCAAGACGGCCTCTGCATGACTCGCCCAGATCCACCTCCGCACCCCTGGTCGGGGGAAGATTGTCCCAGTTTCGGGACATTTGGCTTTCCGACATCCTAGATCAATGGGTGCGAGATATTGTCACTCACGGCTACTTCATAGAACTGAACTCAGTCCCTCCAAGCCGTTTCTTCATGACATCTCCCCCTCCCGCCAAGGCCCACGCCTTTCATCATGCGCTGGAGTCCCTAAAGCGGGAAGGAGTCATCGTCTCAGTTCCCGAAAGGGAACGGTTTCAGGGATTTTACTCAAATCTCTTCATTGTGCCCAAAAAGGACAGGTCCATTCACCCCGTTCTGGACCTCAAGCTCCTCAACAAGCACGTCAAAGTGAGACATATTCGCATGGAATCACTGCGCTCAGTGATAGCCTCGATGTCTCAAGGGGAATTCTTAGCATCCCTAGACGTCAAGGATGCATACCTATACATTCCCATCGCCCCAGCTCGCCAAAGGTTTCTGCGGTTTGCAATTGGGGACGACCATTTAGAATTCGTGGCCCTCCCCTTTGGCTTGGCCACCGCCCCACGAGTATTCACCAAAGTGATGGCTTCAGTGGTCTCCGTACTTCACTCTCAGGGGCTGTCGGTCATCCCTTATCTGAATGACCTCCTTGTCAAGGCACCCTCTCATCAGGATTGCCTGCAGGCTGTTTCCACTACTCTGTCGACTCTCAGGAAGTTTGGCTGGATCGTCAACCTTCCGAAGTCGGTTCTCGTACCCACCCAGAGTCTCGTGTATCTGGGGATGGAATTCGACACTCGAGCAGCTCTAGTGCGACTGCCTCACGAGAAGGCCGTCTCCCTCCAAGCGGGAGTACGCTCCATCCTTTCACCTCGCTCGTACTCCATCAGGCGTCTGATGCAGATCCTGGGAAAGATGGTGGCCTCAATGGAAGCAGTCCCATTCGCACAACTCCATCTGCGTCCTCTTCAGCTGGAGATCCTTCGAGTCTGGGACAAAAATCCGAGGACCTTGGATCACAAGATCTCCCTGTCCCCGAAACGAGGGAATCTCTCCAGTGGTGGCTGTTATACCCGTCCCTGTCTCAGGGTCGATCCTTATCCCTCCGTCATGGTCGGTGGTCACCACGGACGCCAGCCTCACCGGCTGGGGAGCGGTGTTCCTTCACCACAGGGCTCAGGGCACATGGTCTCCGGTGGAGTCCTCCCTTCCCATCAATATTCTGGAAATCAGGGCGGCTTATCTGGCGCTTCTGGCGTTTCAGTCCCTCCTGAGCGGCCGCCAGGTGAGGATCCAATCGGACAACGCGATGGCTGTCGCTTACATCAATCATCAGGGAGGCACTCGCAGCACCCTGGCGATGCTGGAGGTCCACAAGATACTATCCTGGGCGGAGGCCACAGGATCTTCCATCTCCGCAGTCCACATTCCGGGTGTGGACAACTGGGAAGCGGACTCTCTCAGCCGTCAAGGCATGGACTCGGGCGAATGGTCTCTGAACCCGGAAGTATTCCAAGCCATTTGCAGGCGGTGGGGGACCCGGATGTCGACTTGATG